>CM076576.1:912518351-913118351 GCA_034641835.2 Pinus albicaulis | reverse complement strand
ATTTTTAGCCTGAACGATAATTCTCCAAAATCACGCCATATAGGCGGTTTTGAAATGCCACGTGTCGGCCTCTGACACATATCGCATTCAAAAAGCTAAAACCGCTTTCCTCCCCTTTTGCTGCGCGATACCAACTGTTTTGCTCCGAAACCGCTTTCCCCATTTCTATTGTATTTCATCGCATTTGTTCTCCGTCGTTGATCTCTGCGGATCAACGGACAGCATTCAATCTTGCATTTCTTAATCGCCCTCCGCCCATCCTCGAAGGTCCTTCTTGGGATCATTTTCCACCATTCATCTCCTTGGGCCAATCTCATCCGACGGCCTAGATCCTTTTCGGAAACCCCAAAATTCATCCTACCTTTTTCACTGTAGGTTAAGGTTTTAACCCCTTTTCTTTGTATTTTCCGCCATTTTCAATATAAATTGGCCCTTCTACACAATATTTCTTTGGTTGATCTCGACCGTTGATCAACACAGATCAACGACCCGGACTTAAACTTTTGCATCATTCATCCAACCGCCCCTCCTTTAACCTCTGCGCGCAATCTCCACTGTTGGATGCTTTCATCCAACGGCCACGCTCTAAACCTAAGCCTCCAAAGCAGTCTGGCCCAAATACGTAGGATTTCATAAATTTTTCTTAGTTTATGCATGTTTTAAAAGTTTTCAAATGATTTTAAAGAAAGTTGAAGGCCAGGGATGACGATCCCCCAGGCCTTTTTTCTTCAAAGAAGATTACTATGCAAGGTTCCATACCACGTTTCATCAGTACATCATGAGCATTGATGCCATTTTAAACCCTCTGCGCACCTGCACATCAACAAGACATAGTAAAGATTAATTGAAACAGAGAGTATCAGTGTTGAAGATCAAATCAAACCAGAGATGAAGAATTGAAGATATTTTACCCAGTTTTGAGGGATTACGGCTAAGATCGACAATCAAAAGCCTAATCCACTAAATTAAACACAGTCAAAGAACAGAAGACAGAATTTAGGCCTGATTAAGCCTAACACACAGAATCAAATCAAATTAACAGTGTTTAAAGAAAATCAAAAATATCTTTCAGTCCAAGAGAGCCTCCACTGCCACATCAGAGGCTAATTGAATCCTCTCAGCTACCTAAAGCCACCTGTAGCCTCAAAGCATTCAAAAGAGGCTGAGTAATGACCAGAACAGAGGATATTTGTCTCAAATGCAGTTGAACAGTTATTTCAAGCCAAAGATACTTACTGCAAAAATATCAATAGAGTTATTACAACGATGACACAAAGCCTTAAAGTCAACAAAATCTCCCCAGCGAGCTTAATTTTTAATGTAAAACAATTAATATAGAGAAAATATCTGTAATCTTCTCCATTGAGTGCCTCAAAGCCCGAGAAGCATTAAAAATTGTATTAATTGAGCCTTTAGATCTTTTCCCTCATTCGACCTCCTCATTTTCTTATAAAATCTTCTTGAGGAGCTCATTGTAAAGGGTTGGTTGCAGAAATTTGAAATATACTTGTGCTCGAAACTTTTACATGTAAATAGTGCTCAAAGGCTCTTGAAGCTCTATTTGTGATTAAATAAGTTAGGCTGAGAAGTGAAGATGATTGTTGAACTGAAACATTGGACTTGAAGAATGTAACTGGATTGACATCAATATACAAGTTGATTCTTGGGATCCTGGACTATATCACTAGTGAAGTGCTTCTTTCTATGTTATCGTTTTTCCTTTCATGTATGCCATTTTGTCCATTATTCTCTGATAAAGAACATCAAGCATAGAGTTAGGATTTACTGTTTACAGTACCCTTCTCTGACTGATAAGCTTTATCTCAATTTTTTCCTCCAAGTTGTTTATTTAAGAATGATTCAATACAGTTCAAGCAGTTAGGAATGTTGGCGTTCCCTCGTCCTACTATTTACTTTAAACATTGTTCTTAAATGTTATTTTCATTATTTTCTTAGTAAATTTAGACTAGAAAAGTGATGGTGTGCCCTGTTTTCTAGCTTCTTTCTCCAAAGGTAGTTCTGAAAGTTTCCCTAAGAGTATGCTGAAAGTAGTTTAGAATTAAAAGTATCTTGTCTAATCTTAGGCTGCACTTTGTTTTTCTTATATGTTTTCATCCCTTCTGAAAGTAATTATGAGGATTACTGGATTGTTTGTCTGTTGAGTTAGCTTTAATACGAACTTGTCCAAAGAGGTCTATGGTTAGCCCTGTCCTTTTCTTGGTTTTAAACAGTTACTTAAAAGGCTTTTCTTGTTTGGATAGACTGATAAATCCTAGTTGAAATTATTGTCTGTTTCCACCCCTTCAACACTTTTATTGTTTCCTTTCCATCATTTAATCTCAAAAGATCTTGTGATATAGATGACTTGCCCCTTGGACCACTCTTGAAATTTTTGCACAATTAAACCCTTTTATGACTTTATAGCCCAATGGACTAAAAACCAGCGTTATATCTATCTTATCAGCCAAAGCTTGTTCTGATTGCTTGCAACTTCACACCTTTGAAACTCTTTCATTTAGGACTTTCCACTCAACTAGAAATCATGCTCAACCATCCAAAAACAAACAAAAACCTTGTTCTTCATAACTAGCCTAATATCATACCCAAAAGCCTTAAAGATAAATCAATCTTTGCACTTATTAGAGAGATCCCTCTTTGGATTCAGGAGGGCTAGATCCTAGAATCCCAAAGTGGTTCAAGTGCCCACTCCACATTTTTGGTCTCACCAATCTGCTGAAATTATAGGGAGATAACATTTCTGGCGACTCCACTGGGGATTTCTGAGCAAACTTCATCCTATATACTTTTTGGGACCTCAGGAAACCTCTTGATTTAATGAAATCTGTTCTGTTAGCCAGTTAACCCACCAGGCATAACATTTCTGGCCAAACACTCAGTGTTCAGTGAGTACAAGCAGCCCTCTTCAAGCACTGCCAAGCTAATGGTAATCATGATGAAACATGTTCGAATCAGTGACAAACTAAGGAAACCTTAGGATTCTCATAAGGGCTTATCAAACCTTGAAGGTTCAACTAGCTTAGCCATAAGAGTAGATTGTCTTTGTCTCATCACCGTAGCTAAGTGTTGAAACAGATTTAGGACACTTTTAGAACCCATAGGACTGAAAATAACTTAGAAAAACCAAAAAATATTTCAGATTTGTATTCAATAAACATGGTGGTGGACCATAAAACCTTTTAAATCAAAAAGAGATAAAAAATTCCACCTGGTGACTCCACAATCCTAAACAGACCTTAAGACTCCACTGGGAAGACCCATTATCATCTTAACATCATATAAACTCAGTAAGAGGATTTTAGGATTAAAAATTTTCTTGTTTAAAAGATCAGTTAACCTCTTAAAGATTGTCATATCTGGTTGAACTTTTGTTATTTAGTTGGGTCTGAAAAAAACAACATAGTGGCTCCTAGAAAGATTCATACTAGAGCCTACCCTAACCCAAACCCTCCTGAGATAGTTGATAACCCTGAAAGTATCCTTAGGAAGTCTCCTAAGATTAAATTTTCAATTGTTTTCAGATCACCCTTTAGAGATAATTATGTTCCTGAAAACCTTGCAGCTCTACAACAATCACAAGTTGACTTAATAAATCCATTTAGAACTAGGTCGCTTGATGATTTAGATCAGCTAGATTCAGAGTCTTCACTTTCATCTCCAGAAACAAGTGAACATCCTGGTAGTAGAGAAACTACACCACCTAATTTACATTTTCTTCACAATTTAGGTGTCTCTCATCCAAGATCAGCTCAACAATCTAGTGTTGTTCCATCCAAATCTGTCCCTCATACATCCACTATCCAAACCACTCCATTTCAGCCCACTTTCCCTCTTGTTAATCCACCTCTTGTAAATCCACCTCCACCCCCTATCATGGCAACATGGTATGCCCCTCTAGTCCTTCCTTTGCCCTTAGTTAATCTTCCACAGGACTATCAGTCCAAAATACCATTGTATGATGCCAGTAATGCTACTACTGCTTCACAACATGTGGATAAGATGAATGACTACTTTGACAAAAATGAAATTGATGATGAAACTGTCAAACTTAGACTATTTGCTCAGAGTTTAGGGGGAGAAGTAAGAAAATGGTTCAAAGGCTTAACCCCTCACAGTATTAATGATCTCCAAGCCTTCCATCAAACATTCTTAAACAAATGGGAAGTGAGGAAAAACCCTCTTCAAATACTTTCTAATTACAAGAATCTCCAAAGAAACGCTGGGGAAAGTGTACAAGCTTACTGCACTAGATTTAATAGTGTGTACAATGCCCTTCCCCCAGACCTATAACCTTTACAAGGCTCAGCTTTAAACAAGTTTCTTGAAGGATTTGATCCTGAGATGGCCTATCAGCTAAGAGAAAGAGATCATTTAACTCTTGAAGATATGCAAAAATGATTTCTTGTTGTGGAAGTTAACTTAATGGAGAAAAGAGCAAGAATGAAGAATGAGAAGAGAGTGTCCTTTAGAGAGGAATCTACACCTTCCACATCTAGCTCAAAGATGGAAAGAATGATGGAGGAGATTATGAAAAAGATGAGCATTCTTGAGAGAGCACAAGCAAGTCAAAACCAAACTGCTCCTCAAAACAGAAATCAAAACCAAAATTAGAATTTTAGGAGAAACCAGCCTCAAAACAAACCAAGGGAGGATGATCAATAGATCACTCCTCCTTTTCATAAAAACTATGTAGGTGAGGTTGAAGAAACAATAGATCAAACAAAGGAAGACGATATAAATATGTTAGGAGTAGATAATGATGACTTTGAAGTTCATTACAATAAAAAACAAGGTCTATACACACCATATGATGACAAGAGGCTAGAAGATGAGTATTACTATCAAGAAATGGAAAATGTCATTATAGAAACCACAAAGGAATATGACCTTAGAAGTAAAAGGAATCTGGAAACTCCCAACAACAAAACCTCTGAAAAATCTATACAAAGAAGCACTATGAATAAACCCAAGACTACAAAACCAAAAGACAAAACAGTGGTTGTTAATTCTGATAAAAACAAAGAGAAAGGCACTCAAAACAATGAAAAACAGAGTGCAGATCTCAGCAGTACTAGTACCTCAAATAGTACTCCTATTAAAACAATTTTGACAAATGTAAATAGAGGAAATCAGCAAACTGATTTTGCTGATAGAGTGGCAGTTAATAAGGTTGAGACAAGTACTTCAAAGAATCATATTCCTTTTAGTTTGGAGCAGGAAATTTCTAGAATTAAAATCTTTGTTCCCCTTACTGAGTTAGCTACCCAAAATGTATATAGAACCCAAATTTTGAAGGCTTTAAACATAGAAGAGAATAATGACACTGTCAATCTTAACGATGACCAACCGGAGCTCATTTTTGGTCCTAAGATTGAAGGTAGATATCAAGAAGGACCAGTTCCACCTTTTTACGTTAGTTTAAATGTTCATGACAAGATTTTTCATAATGTTATGCATGATTCAGGGGCCTCTCACAATTTAATGCCCAAAGCTGTAATGGAGAGCCTAGGCCTCGAAATCACCAGACCTTACAAGGATCTTTACTCCTTTGATTCAAGCAGAGTAAAATGTTTAGGATTAGTCAAAGACCTCTGTGTAAACTTAGCACAAATCCTAGCCAAATGTTTAGTCGTGGATATTGTTGTGGCTGATGTGCCCACAAAGTATGGTATGTTGTTATCAATATCTTGAGGAGCTAAGTCACAAGGAACTATTCAGATGGACATGACCTATGCGACCATCCCTGTTTTCAATTAGACTAGAAGACTTTACAAGGAGTCCCATATGCAGTACATGGTTACTAGCCAAGAGAGACCACAGAACTCTCCTCTTTATTCCATAAACATAGGCCTTGAATCATTTATCCTTTTCAATGACGAAACATTCACTGAACAGGTGACCTTAAATGAATTAATGGCTGATAGACGGGAGGAGAAAGACAACACATAAGTATCAAAATAGTTTGTTGAACCTGAAAACTATAGCAAACTGGACATAGGTCTTGAGCTCCAAATCATGCATCCATTGCTTTTAAACCTTGAGAGTCAAGAAAGAAGTCCTCAACTTAATGAAAAACCTAAGGATTTAAAACAAATTGAACAGAATGTTGATTTTCAAGAACAATCCGAAAGCACGTTAGTTGAAGAAAATAGTAACCAAATTGTTGAACCCGAGACTAGTCCTCTGTGGAGTATGAACTTTGATGGGTCATGCACTAGGAGCAACGCTGGTGCAGGCGTCTAGATATGCAACACTGAGAATAATCACACAGAACGCCATTCCTATAGATTAAACTTTCAGTGTTCGAATAACATAACTGAATATGAATCTCTTCTTTTAGGCTTACATTTGTTGAAGAAATTAGGAGCCAAGAGAATTAAAGTGCATGGGGATTCAGAGTTAATCATTAGGCAAGTGAACGGGGAATACAGCGCTAATCACCCCAGAATTAGAGCCTACATGAACGACGTCATGGATTTATTGAAAACTTTTGAGGAATCCCAATTAATTTTTGTCCCAAGAATAAATAATATCATGGCCCACAGTTTGGCTTTTGCTGCTAGAAAGTGCTTAATGCCTTATGAAACCAAACAATGTACAACTCAAATTAAATTCATACTAGCTGTCCCTAATAACGAGAAGTATTGGCAAGTGTTCGACGGAAACAAAAAAATAGAAGACTTCATGCAGTTCAGAAATGAATTTGAACTACCAAGTTTAGATTCAGATTATGAAACAGATTGATCTAATGAAGAAAATCTACTGGATGAAGAAGAACAGTCTCCTGAGGTTGCCAATACGAATCTACTATCTAGAAAAATTGAAAACACAACAGAAACTGTTGCAGAGTTAGAAACAGAAGACTTAGAAACCCTACAGTCTAAAAATCAAAGTTTGCCAAAGGGACTGACCCCTCTAGAAGAGTTGTTTGATTTCAACGATGTGGCCAAGAAACCGAAACTGGAGCCTGTCGAGACTGAAGTTGAAGAGTGTAATATAGGCAATGAACTAAAACCTATGATGATCAAACTGTCTAAGACTTTACTAGCTCACATCAAAATCAAATACATAAAGCTATTTAAAGAATTTTCTGATGTTTTTCCGTGGAGTTATGAGGTTCTGAAATCCTATGACACTGAAAAAATTCAGCGCAAGATACCTCTCAAGGAAAACCAAAAGCCATTTAAACAAAAACTGTGCAGAATAAACCTTGTTCACTTATTTTTGGTTGAGAAGAAGATCAAGAAAATGTATGAAGCTGGTATTATTGTCCCTATTAGATATTCTGAGTGGGTGTCTAATCTGGTGTCAATTAGGAAGAAAATAAGAGAGATCAGGCTTTGTATAGACTTTAGAGACTTAAAAAAAGCTTCATTTAAGGACAACTACCCTTTACCCAAGATGGATCATATTTTACAAAGGGTAGTTGGTTCCAAAAGAATTTCTTTGCTAGATGGCTACTCAGGATACAATTAGATTTTAGTACATCCTGATGATCAATTAAAGACAGCCTTTACGACACCTTGGGGCACTTTCATGTATGTGACAATGCCCTTTGGTCTAATGAATGCTGGTGCTACTTTTCAGAGAGCCATGGACATTGCATTCTCGGAGGAATTGGGCTACTTCATCATTATTTACCTTGATGATGTCACTGTTTTTTCAAAGACATATGAAGAGCACTTAGAACATTTGAGAAAAGTTTTCGAGAAATGCAAAAATTTTGGAATATCTTTAAACCCTAAGAAAACACTATTCGGTCTCCAAGAAGGTAAACTTCTTGGGCACATTATTTCAGAAGAGGGAATAAAGATAGACCCAAAGAGGATTGAGGCCATATTGCAAATCTCTCATCCTCGAAACATCAAGGAACTCCAATATTTCATTGGAAAGATTAATTTCTTGAGAAGGTTCATACCCAACTTAGCTGAACTCCTTAGGAACATTACAAACATGCTGAAAAATGAACAAGGAGTTGAATGGACCTTGGAAGCAAAGAAGTCTTTTGAGCTGGTAAAACAAGCATTAACCAAAACACCAGTTCTAATAAGTCCTGATTTTTCAAAATATTTTTATATTTTTTCATTTTCATCAGAACATACAATAGTTGTTGTCCTTTTACAGAAAAATCCACAAGGACAAGAGCAGCCTATTTCATTCTTTAGCAAGGCTTTGAGAGATGCACCCCTGAAGTACAACATTATGGAAAAGCAATCTTTTGCTTTGGTCAAAGCTTTAAAAGACTTCAGAGTTTACATCGTTCACTCACACATCATTGCCTTGGTCCCAAATTTAGTTGTGAAAGACATTCTAACACAGGACCCAGATGGTAAGAGAGGTAAGTGGATAGTTGTGATACTTTAATGTGATTTAGAGATCAAGCCCACTAAACTCATCAAAGGCCAAGGTCTGGCTAGATTAATGGTTGAATCAAATTTTGAAGTTCTTGATATAAATATGATAAATGCTTTAGATGAACAAGAGGAATTCTCAACTCCCATTGTTGAAGATCATTTTATGAATTCCTCTTGGTATGCTAATATTCTGTATGTTTTGCTTAATTTGAATACACATCCTAGTTTATCAAAAACAAAGGCAAGGTTTTTAAAGTTAAAAGCTGTAAACTATTGCATTATAGATAAATGTCTTTATTGGAAAAACGCAAGTGGTATATTGCTTAAATGTTTGCCTGAGAATGATGCAGAGAAGGTTAAGCATGAGTTCCATGAAGGAGAATGTGGAGGCCACCTCTACTGGAAGACAACAGCCAACAAAATCCTTAGAGCTAGTTACTATTGGCCCACCCTCTTTCTAGATGTACAAAAGATAATAATTTCCTGTCATAAATGCCAACTTTTTGAAGGCAAAAGAAAGTTGCTGCCCTTACCTCTGCATCCAATCACTGTTGAAGCTCCTTTTCAATAGTGGGGACTTGAATTCATAGGAGAAATCCATCCACCCTCATCTACCCAACATAATTTGATTCTCACTGCAACAGACTACTTTACCAAATGGATAGAAGCCATCCCTTCTAGGCAAGCCAATGACTCTGTCATCATAAAATTCATTGAGACTCATATCCTCTCTAGATTTTGTTGTCCTAGGAAAATTATCACTGATAATGCTGCAGCATTTGGATCCAAGAATATGGTTGAATTATGTCACAAATATCAGATTACATTGGGCCATTCTACTGCTTATTACCCTCAAGGTAATGGGCTAGCAGAATCCTCAAACAAGAGTTTGGTGAACATAATCAAGAAGTTGCTAGAGGACAACAAGAAGTCTTGGCACACAAAGCTAGTGCATGCACTATGGACTGATAGATTAACACTTAAGAAATCCATTGGAATGTCACCCTACCATCTTGTGTATGGTACAGATGCAATTTTTCCAACCAGCCTTGGTATACCAGTTATGAAGTTGATTCAAGAGGTGCAGTCTGAAGACAATGACATGATCAAAAGAATTAATCATACCATACATCTTCAGCAAACCAAAGAGGAGGTCTACAACAAATAATTACAAAAGCAAGAGAGCATCAAGAAGCTTTTTTATAGAAGAACAAAGGCCAGCAATTTCAATGTTGGGGACAAAGTGTTAAAGTGGGACTCAAGGAGAGAAGACAAGGACAAGCATGGGAAATTTGATAACTTATGGCTTGGCCCTTATCTCATTCATTCTGATGTTGGTAAAAATGATTATTTCTTGCAGGAGTTGAATGGAGCTAAACTATTTGGAGGTCTTGTCAATGGCAGGATGCTCAAACATTACTTCTCTTGATCCTATCATGTTTTGAAGCCTTTTTTTATCTTTTTTCTCATTATAAATATTTCATCCATCATTGCATTCAAAGTTAGAAAAAATAAAAAATACAAAAACAATAGAAGAAAAAAAAGAGGGCAGATTGTAAAAACAATAAAAGTACAGCCCCATACCAAAAAAGAGAAACAAAATCTGAAAGTGTGCAAGCTCAAATGCCACTCCCGAAAAACACACTTCTAGTTAGTCATACAGCTTAATCATGACTAATTAGTTTTAAATTTACTTCTGATAGGTTAATGAATTTGATTTTCCAAACAGTTTAATCTTGGCTTATCATTTAGGTAGATTAGGCTAGAAAATAAGGGTTCAAACAAGCTCAAAATCCGAACCTAAGATTCCAAAATAAGAATGACTCCCATATGTTTTAATCTTGAGTAAAAAACAGAGATAAACTGGTTCTAATAAGTCCAAAATCTGAACCAGATAACAAGGAAAAAACAGCTCGAACAAACTCAAAAACAGAGCTGAAAAAATAGAACGAAGTGCTTAAACTTTTAGATCTTAAGCCTTCAGCATTTTGATTTAATTTTCTGCAAATAATAATCTATGTGCAGCTTGTTTTTTATGCCATAGATCAGCAACAAGTTAGACTGTTCAACCCTGAATTGTACGCTTTTAAATTTCCGTTTTAGAAGTTACAGAATAAAATCTGTTAGACTATTTAATCCTAACAGATAGTAGATAATGTTAGCGCTCGATTCTGCCACAGGCTGAAGAAGGCAAAACTCGAGGCAACATCAAACCAACCTTAGCCTCGTAGCTAGCCCTACGAGGACAGGAGAGGGCTCTCTCCGGGTCAAACTCAGCAAAAGGTTTTCAGAAGGGCTGAGATGACCAAAAGCATAACTGATCTTAGGCTAGTAAACTGATAGAAAAGGGTTTTTAATAAATGTTGGGTTTCTGGGCTGTGTAAGGCAAAGGCAGCAAGAGCAGAGATGAAATAAAGAACGCAGATTATCTCCTAAGGCAAGGTAAGCAAGAAATTTAACAATTAAATTGAGATAAACGGAATGGCAAGACTGCTGAGAAGTCGACAAGGGCATAGAAGATGGATCCTTGTCAAACAGAAGAAAACATTAACTATGAATACTTCCTCAAGACAGAGCAAATAAATTGAATTCTGCCTTTCTCACTTAAAAGTATTCAATAGAAATGATTTAGGAATGAAATGAAAAAACATTACAAGATACATATGAAACAGAGAAGAAACATTTGTCAAATTTCATGCCACAGGAATCTCAGAAAACAGAGCTGTATTTCTCCATTAAAATCTCTGTCAAACTGTACAATAAGACTCTGTTTTTCTCCTACACTAGCTCTCAGACCTCTCTTCCCCTGCCAAATGATTTTTCAATACATAAATAGGACCAAGAGAAAAAGAGCTCGACCCAAAACAGGGGATCTGCTTTATTATCATTAACAAATAAAACTAAAAACCAATTAGCTTTCCTGAAGATAGAATAACGCTCCTTCTTCTACTCGAATCTGTTGATGACTTGATGAATAGGCAAAATCTGGAGCTGAACTTTCTGAACTGCAGCTTGAAGACCCAAAATAGACCAAGCAATTCGATCTCCTTGCTGGGATAGTTGTCTGTTTTTAAATTTGGCCTTTGACTTTTATTTACTTCCATTATCATTATACCATCCTCCCAAAATATCATGACAAGTGTCTCTGCTGAGAGCACGTTTCCATGCTGCCACACATGTTGAATCGAATGCCCAAATGGTGTAATGACTGCCACCTAGGAAATGCCACTTTGCACGTTTCTGCCCCCAAATGTTCTGGAAATGCGTTGGCCCTTCGAATTAGGAAATCTGGAGTTATAAATAGGAAATTTAATCCTATTCTTCTGTTGTGTTCGGTAATCTACGTTTTAATTTGGGTTTTTACTTTGATTCTATCCTTGACTTTTCACCGTGGCAATAAAAACTAAATGGAACTGACTTTTAATACAATTGATAAAGTTTCCGTTTGAGTCACCAAAGAGCATAACAAGTGTATCTTTGCAACCATTATAACACCTCCAAACTATCGCAGATTACCTACCATATATGCACCAGTGAGGACGTCGCCCACACTATACAAACCAGCGAAAGACAGAAGCTCCAAAATGAGCACCAATTGCACGTTGTCATCAAAATCACCACCAGCATAATAAGAATTTACTGCACAATGATCAAAACTTGTTTGTAATTCATTGAAGTCGTTTTGGATGTCGTTGAAGTCGTTTTGGATGAACACTGGGCGCATACAACCATTTTCCAGACTTCTGTTGATGCGTGGGTCGCTCACCTCTGCGTGGGTCGCTCACGTTGTATTTTTGCACTGCGAAGAACGCCCAGGTGGGTCGCTCGACGCCCAGGTGGGTCGCTCGACCTCCAAACCCAGTCCAGAACTATTAATCCGATCTCTGCCTTGAATTGACGCAAAGACCTGTCAGCCAAACCAACCCGAGACTCTGCAAAAGCTCGAGTGGCATCAAGGCATAAAACATAGTTTGCTTGTTTTAGATGCGCACCATCAGACATAATGAAGGATAGTGTTTCAAAACCACATTCTGATGCTTCTGGATGGCGAGCAGTAATAGAAAGCAGAGATGAAACTGTGCACCACCCCATTGGAGATTTAATGTGGCCAGCATTTGCTTTCACAAGTCGCATGACTTCTTGAGTGATGTGTTCACAATATGCATCTGCTACCCGGGCATCCAATTTTAAAATAAGCTGCAAAAGATCTCAAAAGTTCATCTGTAAGATTTTCCTTGTAAGGAAGCAAACGTTGACAGATGCGTAGCAGCCCAAAGACAGCTTTTTCTACAAGAGCGCATGGCATAACTGTCGATTGCACTATACCAGAAATATGCTCATAAACACCCTGCCACAGGAGCATAATTCTATCCCGATTGTTTAAAGTAATTGCAATTAACATCGAACTCCACGAACAGCATCAGGATCTGCAACGTCCATGAGGTCCATGATTTCTACAAGTAGAGTGATTGCCTCATAATTAGCATATCAACACTCAAGGGAAACCAATAATTTTATTGACTATAGCTCATCACTTAAGTTCGATCAAGTTCATAGAGGGGTTGCATTCTCTCTATTCACTATTGAGGAGAATGTATTAACAAATTAACAAATTTTGTGCCTTATTCCATTAACAAATTTTTGGATCCATACTCAAAAGGTTGATTATGTTGTGCCTTATCTACGAGAGAAAGCATGAATTTTCTTGCCAATGTCTGGCCAGCTACAAGCCACACATGGTCTCCTTTCAAGATTATAACCACCAACTCCTCCCAACAGCTGGGCGTGTTGCATAATTTGGCCTTCCGACATTTGGAAGCAAAACTCTGTTTTGTTTGATTTTGCTTTGTCTCTGATTGTTGATGATGTTTTGTTTTCTTTTGTTTGTGCTTTTGCAGAGATAGGAGCTGAGCTGCTGCCTTTTGATGAAATCATCTTTGCAATATTCTTGCCAATTATGCTGCAACACATTATTACAAACTACTAATCTGACATTCTCTTCTCCAAACCAGGGTTTTGGAGAAGAATCATCCTTGATTATTAATAATGATGAAACTCTCGAAATAACAAACTTATTGAACCTTGCTGAGTTTTCCTCTGACAGTAGACTGACAAGACGGAGTCTAACAGATAGGTAGAGAAGCTTATGAACTCAACTATTTAATATGAGTTCATGGAGAAATAAGAAGTAGACTTAGATTAGTTTTTTCTTTTAAAAGAATAAAATGTTTGTAAAAGAGTTTTCCAATCCAAGTGCACTCTGAAAGAAGAGAAAATGTTAGATCAGTAGGATTGGGTAGGTAGAAAGCTTGTGTTGATGAAGTTCCATTATTTTTTCATGGCTGCTAACATTTTCAAAACAGAAAAAGATCATCCAAGTAAGGAAGGTTGCAGCCCAATGGATGAGGCACTGATCAGCCCCCCATAGAATACAAGTCTAAAGTTCTTGATGCCTTCAAGAAGGCACCATCCCCATGTGGAGCCATTGTTAGCCACCTATAAAATTTGTCATATCAAATGGTGGCTAAATCATTTTTTGAGCCTTCAAGAAAAAATTTTTATTGCAAAATTGTTAGTTCTTGAAGTCTTATGAAGACATCTTATTCTTTGATTAATCTTCATTGTTGTTTTCCTCTTGATTTTGAAATTCTGTTGTTTTCCTGAATAAAATACTGCTGCAAGAAATCCATTTTTCCCTCATTTTACCTCCCCTTTTCACTCAGAAATCCCTTCATTTGTATCCCCTTTACTCCCATAAAATTCCTTTATTTTTCCTTTATTCCCTTCTTCCCTTCATCAAAATCCCTTTTATAAGGTTTAAGAATCCTTTTTAAACCTTACCGAAACCCCCAAATCCATTGAAAAACCTTGAAAAAATCATCAAAAACACTCTTTTTTACTATGGGCCTAAGCCCCTTTGGGCTAAGCCCTAAACCACTTCCCCACCATATACCCTGGCGCTGGAACCAAGCGCTAAACCCATATGGCGCTTATCGCATCGGAACAATCGATGAAGCGCAAGTGTTTTTGTTTTATGAAACCTCCAATCCAATTGGCCCCTTTGAATTAACCCCGACCCTTCGCTCCCTTTGTAAAAAACCATGAGCCTGAAATCAGGCGCTTAACACTTTATATATACCCTTCCCTGATGCAATTTTCCTTTGTATAAACATAAAAACCCACTTTCCTATGTTTTATATGAAAACCTACCAGTTCATGTTTTAAATAAAAAGGACCATTGATCTAGAATTGATCGACGATCAATGAAATCTCACATCGAAGATTTTCGTCGGGCGCATTTGAAAGGCCCTCACCTTTGTTCTGATTCCGATTGGCTCTTTTATATATAAACCCCCGATCCCTTCATCCTTTTGCATAACTCGGAGCCCGCAATCGGGCGCTAAAACATTATATTAAGCCTTTCCCCGATGAAATAATCCTTTGTATTGCATGAAAAATCCAATTTTTATGTTTTAAAAGGGTCCCGCTCGTTCATTGGTTGAAGCCATTCTCGACCGTTGATCATAAGCCAATCAAACGTTCTGCGCAATCTCGCATTCGAAGATATCATTGGGCGCGTTTTATATTTTATTCACCCCCTCCCGATTGGCGTTCTCCCGATAAATTTTCGGCCGTTGATCTCCCCTGCCAGATCCAGATCCGACGACCCTCATCACTTCATCCCTAAGCCCTTTCCCCCGCCTGTGACCTCCTCCTATTCATCCTCCACCGTAAATCTAATCCTCAAATCGATGACCCATAATCAATCGCATCGGTGCTCTTCTATCTTTTTCCCCTGCCGATCGCAATCCTCCGATTGCATCTGGGCCGTCCGTGCATCAAGATCTGACGGTCCAGATTGAAGCCCGCCACCTTGGTTAAATTTTATAAACCCCGCTGTATAAAGTTTTAAAACCAATCTCCGCCATTGATCTCTGCAAATCAATGGCCCATACTGATCCATTCTCCGCTTTATATTTTATTACACTAACCCACAGATCAAATCTAAGCCGTTGATCTGTTTCATCTGACGGCCCAGATTTATCTCGATAGGCCCTACTCTTGTGGGTCCGACCCTTCCCAGATCAAATCTCCACCGTCCATCCTCTGATCGGACGGTCCAGAATAAAACCACCCTACCTCTTATCACCCGCACAACTATCCTCCATCATGCTCTCTCCCCGACCGTCAGATCTAAGACCCCAGATCTGACGGCAGACACTCCATATCACGTGATTTTTAGCCCGAACAATAATTCTCCAAAATCATGTGATATAGGTGGTTTTCAAATGCCATGTGTCGGCCTCTGATGCATATCACGTTCAAAAAACTAAAACCACTTTCCTCCCCTTTTGCTATGCGATACCAGCTGTTTTTTTCTCCGAAACCGCTTTCCCCATTTCTATTGTATTTCATCGCATTTGTTCTCTGCCGTTGATCTCTGCGGATCAATGGCCAGCATTCAATCTTACATTTCTTAATCGCCCTCCACCCATCCTCCAAGGTCCTTCTCGGGATCATTTTCCACCGTTCATCTCCTTGGGCCGATCTCATCTGACAGCCCAAATCCTTTTTGGAAACCCCAAAATTCATCTTGCCTTTTTCACTGCTGATTAAGGTTTTAACCCCTTTTCTTTGTATTTTCCGCCATTTTCAATATAAAGTGGCCCTTCTACACAATATTTCTTCGGTTGATCTTGACCGTTGATCAACACAAATCAATGGCCTGGACTTAAAATTTTGCATCTTTCATCCAACCGCCCCTCCTTTAACCTCTACGCGAAATCTCCACCGTTGGATGCTTTCATCCAACGGCCACGCTCTAAACCTAAGCCTCCAAAGCAGTTTGGCCCAAATACGCAGGATTTCATAAATTTTTCTTGGTTTATGCAGGTTTTAAAAGTTTTCAAATGATTTTAAAGAAAGTTGAAGGTCGGGGATGACGATCCCCTAGGCCTTTTTTTTTCAAAGAAGATTACTATGCAGGGTTCCATACCACGTTTCATCAGTACATCATGAGCATTGATGCCATTTTAAACCCTATGCGCACTTGCACATCAACAAGACACAGCAAAGATTAATTGAAACAGAGAGTATCAGTGTTGAAGATCAAATCAAACCAGAGATGAAGAATTGAAGATCTTTTACCCAGTTTTGAGGGGTTACGGCTAAGATCGACAATCAAAAGCCTAATCCACTAAATTAAACATAGTCAAAGAACAGAAGACAGAATTTAGGCCTGATTAAGCCTAACACACATAATCAAATCAAATTAACAGTGTTTAAAGAAAATCAAAAATATTTTTCAGTCCAAGAGAGCCTCCACTGCCACATTAGAGACTAATTGAATCCTCTCAGCTACCTAAAGCCACCTGTAGCCTCAAAGCATTCAAAATAGGTCGAGTAATGACCAAAACAGAGGATATTTGTCTCAAATGTAGCTGAACAGTTATTTCAAGCCAAAGAGACTTATTGCAAAAATATCAGCAGAGTTATTACAACGATGACACAAAGCCTTAAAGTCAACAAAATCTCCCCAGCGAGCTTAATTCTTAATATAAAACAATTAATACAGAGAAAATATATGTAATCTTCTCCATTGAGCCCCTCAAAGGCCGAGAAGCATTAAAAATTGTATTAATTGAGCCTTAAGATCTTTTCCCTCATTCGACCTCCTCATTTTCTTATAAAATCTTCTTGAGGAGCTCATTGTAAAGGGTTGGTTGCAGAACTTTGAAATATACTTGTGCTCGAAACTTCTACATGTAAATAGTGTTCAAAGGCTCTTGAAGCTTTGTTTGTGATTAAATAAGCTAGGCTGACAAGTGAAGATGATTGTTGAACTGAAACATTGGACTTGAAGAATGTAACTGGATTGACATCAATATACAAGTTGATTCTTGGGATCCTGGTCTATATCACTAGTGAAGTGCTTCTTTCTGTGTTATTGTTTTTCCTTTCATGTATGCCATTTTTTTCATTATTCTCTGATAAAGAACAGCAAGCATAGAGTGAGGATTTACTATTTACAGTACCCTTCTCTGACTGATAAGCTTTATCTCAATGTTTTCCTCCAAGTTGTTTATTTAAGAATGATTCAATACAGTTCAAGCAGTTAGGAATGCTGGCGTTCCCTCGTCCTACTGTTTACTTTAAACATTGTTCTTAAATTTTATTTTCATTATTTGCTTAGTAAAGTTAGACTAGAAAAGTGATGGTGTGCCATGTTTTCTAGCTTCTTTCTCCAAAGGTAGTTCTGAAAGTTTTCCTAAGAGTATGCTAAAAGCAGTTTAGATTTAAAAGTATCTTGTCTAATCTTAGGCTACACTTTGTTTTTCTTATCTATTTTCATCCCTTCTGAAAATAATTATGCGGATTACTGGATTGTTTGTATGTTGAGTTAGCTTTAATACGAACTTGTCCAAAGAGGTCTATGGTTAGCCCTTTCCTTTTCTTGGTTTTAAACAGTTACTTAAAAGGCTTTTCTTGTTTGGATAGACTGATAAATCCTAGTTGAAATTATTGTCTGTTTCCACCCCTTCAACACTTTTATTGTTTCCATTCCATCATTTAATATCAAAAGATCTTGTGATATATATGACTTTCCCCTTGGACCACTCTTGAAATTGTTGCACAATTAAACCCTTTTATGACTCCATAGCCCAATGGACTAAAAACCAGCATTATATCTATCTTATCAGCCAAATATTGTTCTAATTGCTTGCAACTTCACACCTTTGAAACTCTTTCATTTAGGACTTTCCACTTAACTAGAAATCATGCTCAACCATCCAAAAACAAACAAAAACCCTTGTTCTTCATAACTAGCCTAATATCATACCCACAATCCTTAAAGATAAATCAATATTTGCACTTATTAGAGAGGTCCCTCTCTGGATTCAGGAGGGCTAGATCCTAGAATCCCAAAGTGGTTCAAGTGTTCTCTCTGTAGTTTGTATTTGCCAATCTTGCAAATTACGGGGAGCTAACACAACACTCCTTAGATCTAAAATAAAATACATGCCCAATGTGAACAGGGTTAAATATGAGCTGGTTGCATAAAAAGCACTTGTGTGTGAACAAGGCTAAGCTATTTGACTGGGTCAACATGACCAAATCACAAGACAGTCCAGGTGCATTGAACCTCCTAAGTGATCTGCGCAGTTCTAGAAGGTGCTTCTAAACGTGAAAGGGGCTAATTCAAGTGAAGTGGTTTATGGTTTTTCCCTTCCTCATTTTATAAAAGGGAGGGAGAGGACTCAAGAAAGGGTTGTTGATGATTTTTGGATGCTTGAGCAACTCGAGTTCTCTTGGCTGGTTAGCCAAAGGGAAGAGTGTTTCCTGTTTAGGAATGCTCTCTCCTTCCATGGAGTAGCTCTTTGGAGGAGGATGTTCAGATTTTTCCACTATACGGCATTTGGCCAAGCTTCTACTTCCAATTGCAATGCAGATCCTGTTGAGGGTTTGATTTCTTTTGTAAGCTGCAACAAGTGGGATTTAGATCTTTTCAGATCTAAAGCATTTCAGTACTTATTTTCAGTGGAGGAGGGTTTCTAATCCATTGGAGAGTTGTATTGAATGATTTGAGCTTCATTTCAGATCTTGGCATCAGGCCAATGTGTTCTTCATGGTATACTGCGTAGTCCCTTCCCCAGATCTGCATTATTGCAGAGTTTTAGGCATCATTTTGGAGCTAGATCTCTAATGTGAAGGAAGCCTCCTTGCATCAAGGGTGATCCATGGATTAGCCAACCAATCCATGTATGTTTCAGATCTGAAACACTCACTGAATTTTTTGCTTCAGAATTTCTAAATCATGCTGCAGAAAAATTTAGATCTGCTCTGACATTTTCATGTATTGATGAAATTCCCAAGGGGAATGAAATAAAGAGCCATTTGGGCATTTTGATTTGTTATAGATCTATTTTTTCATGTATTTATCAGTTTCAGATCTATAATATAATAAAAAAGAAGCTTCAGCCTCCTGAAAATAACGCTGAAGGGTTTCTGGGTCATTCTCTTGTCTTGCAGCACCTCAATCTTAAGGGATTTTCTATGTAAAACTGTTGTTTAACTTTGTTTAATGCCTATTCCATGTTCCTAAACTCATTATCTGATTTTGCATACTTTTTTATATCATATACCTTCATAAAATACGTTTCCCTTGCTTCAGTAAATTTCTGCATCTTCCAAGTCATGGGAAATCAGGGTTTTTCTTGACTAGTCGGGAAGGAGGAACTGTTTAACTTATAAAAACGCATTTTTTTTTGCTAAAATTCAACATGTAGATCCCTCTTGACCTATTATAACATATCCCAAAGCCATGACTCTTATTTTTACGAATATTTCGGATTATACTCATTTTAGGGCCAAAATCCTCACTTTTCCCCACCTTTTTTCCCACAAAGGTTGAGTAAAGGTTGCTGCAGCACTTGGATTTGGTTTTTGAGTGTTTTTAAACACTTTTTATGATATCTGAAGCACATATTCCTAAAAATTTCGTTTTTGAGGCATGATTTGCTGAGAAATCCATTTTGGGAACATTACAGTGGTATCAGAGCATGATCTTTGGCTCAGCCTGTGGCTTCAAGCCAAAGTGCTGAATCCTTGAAGAAATAATCTTTCAAGCTCTATAGACAAAGTCTGTAGATGGCCAGGTAGCCTCTGTATCTCATCCTTCCTTGTGAAGGTGACATATCCAGTAAATGCCCCTACAGTCAATCTCTGGAATAGAATCTTGATACTCCTGAAGAGGGAAATTTACAGCAATATCAGAGAAGAGAAGAGATAGATATTATAAATCTGAAGGATATGAGTTCTACCTCATCATATTTCAGATCCAGGAAGAGCCTCTTCAAAGAGGTTAGACAGAAGAAAGAAGGGCGAAAAAACTAGAGGGTTTCAAGAAGAAGAAAGTTGCAGTGAGACCTGCAGAAGGTTTCAAGAAGGAGGGGAAGATCCATGCACTTCCTATCCTCACAAAGAATGAGATCTATACAGAGAAAAGAAACAAGATCATGGCTCCGCCACTTGGAAGAATGACAGAAGAGGAGATCTCTTTGCTCCTTTTCCAAGCCCTCAAGGGTATTGAGGAAGATCTCAAGGAGATTGAGAAGGTGGAGACTTGTACCAGTGCTGGCACAACCTTGGAAGAGTAGCCTTCATGTTCAGTAATGAAGGAATACTACATAGTTGCAAAAGAATCTCTTTCTTCTACATCTCACCGAGGTATGATTAAAAATCCATCTATTGTCATTTCAGCACATTGTATGGAGAGATCTACATCTTTGCATGCTGCTGATTTTGAGCAACATAGTTGCACTGCGCTATGCCAAAGCAGTGAGGAAGAAGAGAGGAACCATTCCTCATTGCAGCATTCACATGAAAGCTTCATTCATGAAGTAATAAAATATGTAATGATGGATGGTAGACATCTTGGAGTGAGAAACCCTTTCTCCCTTCCAGATGACTCTTTCTCAATGAGCACACCCTTGCTCAAAGAGAAACTTCTACTTGCAGCAAATCCAAGGCCCTTTGGTTTTGGAAGGTCATGCATCGGGTGGAGACCTCATGGGAAGAATTCATTGGAGGTGAACTTCAACATATCATGGAGTGCAAGGTTCTTCAACAGTTTGAGGAGGATACTCCCTTCTCATAGGAGCAGATAGTAGATGGAGGACATCTTCGGATGGATAACATCTCTCATGACTGTGTTGGACAATTCTTGAACCATGCACATCATGATGGGAGGTTTTTTCCCACCACCTATTTGGATCCTCATAGGTTCAAATTGATCCTCGGGAAGATTGCATTTCAAGATCCCATGAAATGCAGGGATTTGATTTGGGATGATGGTAGCCCTCATGGGAGGAGTACCAGGATAAAGGGTATGTGGCTGGATACTTACATCATGGAGCAGCAAGGAGTATGGACACATTGTGTTGGCATAATATTATTCATGTCAACCACCATGTTTTCACTACATGATCTTGATGATGGGAGTATAGAGAGGCAGCAAGAGATTTTGTTGCTTGGGATGTTCTTAAGAGAGCAAGGGAAGATTTGCTCTCACAGTTTTCATGATGTTGCAGGAGTAGAAGATGGCACTGTCATAGTGCAAAGGGGTTACTCCTTGACCTTAGATGTTCAAGAAGAACTTCTTCATGGGAAGGACTTCTCATTTGTAGCAGCATTATGGGAGATTCCTTTTACATTCTGCATGTCAAAGATTGGAGATGTCTGTTGATGGGAGCCTATTTACATAGGCCAAAAGCGTTGTCACTATGGAGCTGGGATTTATTGATGGAGTATTCGCAGGATCACTTCTCATTCAATGCACTTGGTGAGTAAAGAGGAGGTGAGGAAGATGATGTATTCTTCTTGCCTTGGGTTTCCAAGCATGGAGAAGAGGATTTGCATGCAGAGCTTGGTTCATTTCTCTTCATGGAAGTGTGCCAAACTACACTTGAGGGTTCGCTCATGAATCCATGTATCTTCTTGCTTCCAACATATGGTGAGGGCTTTTTCTTACATTCTCTTACCATCTCTTGGAAGTGCATTGCTCCACCAGAGGGAAAGCTATTTATTGAGCTCCATGAACTTCATTGGGCCAAATTGCATGATGGAGACAGCCATCTATTATGTGGCCTTGGGAAAAGATGTTTTCGTTACATGTGGATTATTTATTCATTTGATTAACCATGTCACAGGAGGAAATTTTCCATATACTCTTCTCAAGCAGCAGTTGAGAAGACTGCACTGTGAGGACTTGGAAAACTGTTGGTACTCTCTTGCATTACATAAAACCTTCAGTATTTCCTTCATTATGGTGATGATCATGTTTTCAGTTGCTGATGTTGTTTATATCTTAATGGGAGACATGATGTTGAGTAAGGCACATGGTTGGATGTGTCCTTTGGGAAGGAGATTCCCACATTTTCCATAGCACATGTTCTAATGGGAACATGGGAAAAATTGTGGCCACCATAGCCAAAAACTTGTTTCTTTTAGAGGTGAGCCATGTGTGTGATGGAGTACCTCATGGTGATATTCTTCTATCCATCACATATGAGGCATTTTGGGCTGATTGGTTTTACAGCGTTGGAGGGAGGAACTTTGCAGATCTAATCCTCATGATGCCACTTGAGGGCAATGTCCTTGCAACCCAAGATTACTTGCACTCTACACTTATCTTAAGTGGAGAGGAGAACAACGTGGGGTAGGCTATCTTGTCTACCATGTGCAGAATTTGAGCCCACCTATTTTGCATCAGCTCAAGGTGGAGGAACAATTTCATAGAGTTTTCATGTCATGGGGTGACTCATTTTTGGTGGATGATCGCTTGAGGGTGGAGAACTCACATGGGGGATGATATTTCCCAATACACTTCAAATTCCATGCCTCAAGGGAGCCTCTAGGAAACACCTTATTGCCTTCTTGAGTATTTTACTGTTTCATGTTGATAGTTATTCAGCTAACTTGCATGCTTGGGAGGGGCAATATGGAGATTCATTGTTGACACAGCATCTCATTATTTGGAGGAGTTCATCATATGGGGATGCTACAGTAGGAGGAGGAGACATCTTTTAGTTCTATCCTTGCAGTTGCTTGAAGACAAGCAACATTTGGGAGGGGAGGACTGTAATGTTCCTAAATTAGCTAAGCTAATTGGAACATTAGAATTTTTTTTTATTTTTCATGTTTATGAATAATAGACTAATGGAAGACATGAAACACTCCTTAGATCTAAAAATAAATACATGCTCAATGTGAACAGGGTTAAATATGAGCTGGTTACATAAAAACCACTTTTGTGTGAACAAGGCTGAGCTATTTGACTGGGTCAACAGGACCAAATCACAAGACAGTCCAGGTGCATTGAACCTCCTAAGTGATTTGCGCAGTTCTAGAAGGTGCTTCTAAATGTGAAAGGGGCTAATTCAAGTGAAGTGGTTTAGGGTTTTTCACTTCCTCATTTTATAAAAGGGAGGGAGAGGACTCAAGAAAGGGTTGTTGATGATTTGTGCTTGCTTGAGCAACTCGAGTTCTCTTGGCTGGTTAGCCAAAGGGAAGAGTGTTTCCTGTTTAGGAATCCTCTCTCCTTCCATGGAGTAGATCTTTGGAGGAGGATGTTCAGCTTTGTCCACTATCTGGCATTTGGCCAAGCTTCTACTTCCAATTTCAATGCATATCCTGTTGAGGGTTTGATTGCTTTTGTAAGCTGCAGCAAGTGGGATTTAGATCTTTTCAGATCTAAAGCATTTCAGTACTTCTTTGCAGTGGAGGAGGGTTTCTAATCCATTGGAGAGTTGTATTGAATGCTTTGAGCTTCATTTAAGATCTTGGCATCAGGCCAATGTGTTCTTCATGGTATACTGTGCAGTTCCTTCCCCAGATCTGCGTTATTACTGAAGGAACAGCATTGCAGGTTTTTTGGCATCATTTTGGAGCTAGATCTCTGATGTGAAGGAAGCCTCCTTGCATCAAGGGTGATCCATGGATTGGCCAACCAATCCATGTTTGTTTCAGATATGAAACACTCACTGAATTTTTTGCTTCAGAATTTCTAAATCATGCTGCAGAAAAATTCAGATCTGCTCCGGCATTTTCATGTATTGCTGAAATTCCCAAGGGGAATGAAATAAAGAGCCCTTTGGGAATTTTTATTTGTTATAGATCTCCGTTTTCATGTATTTATCAGTTTTAGATCTGTAATATAATAAAAAATAAGCTTCAGCCTCCTAAAAATAATGTTGAAGGGTTTCTAGGTCATTCTCTTGTCTTGCAGCACCTCAATCTTGAGGGATTTTCTATGTAAAACTGTTGTTTAACTTTTCTTAATGCCTATTCCATGTTCCTAAACTCATTATATGATTTTGAATACTGTTTTATATCATATACCTTCATAAAATACGCTTCCCTTGCTTCAGTAAATTTCTGCATCTTCCAAGTCATGGGAAATCAGGGTTTTTCTTGACTAGTCGGGAAGGAGGAACTGTTTAACTTAGCAAAACGAATTTTTTTTTGCTGAAATTTAACATGTAGATCCCTCTTGACCTACTATAACATATGCCAGAGCCATGACTCTTATTTTTATGCATATTTCATATTATACTCATTTTAGGACCAAAATCCTCACTTTTCCCCACCTTTTTGCCCATAAAGGCTAAGTAAAGGTTGCTGCAGCACTTGGATTTGGTTTCTGAGTGTTTTTAAACACTTTTTGTGATATCTGAAGCACACATTCCTGAAAATTTTCGTTTTTGAGGCATGATTTGCTGAGAAATCCATTTTGGGAACATTACAAAAAACCTTGAAAAAGTGCACACAGGGAAAATCACAGTGCTTAACTAATAAATCGCAATGCAATTCTAATAAAGCATGGTGCCTCACTTGTGAGAGACTTTTGAATGCCTTCCCATGCTCTAAATCCAATTATCAAAGATGTTCTAGAAATATGATGATGTCTAGTTGTCTTCCGACACCTAAATCAAGTCAAATGGACACTCCATGAGAAAGAAAATTCGATTTTCCCACAACTACTCACAAAAGCGCATCGCTTATTTCAAAATAGTGGTAAAAGTGTGTTTTTTGCCCTATTTTGACCTTTTCTCTCCACTAGTTTGCTGACAAGGCTCTCAAAGTGGATAGATGACATGTGTAATTCAATATCTACACAGACATATCAAATTTTTGGCATTTGGATGCTTGAGGAAAAAGCGCAGCACCAAGGAGCTATGCTTTTGGTTGTTCCGCAATTTCCAATTTTGCCAAAAGACACAAAAACCAAAAATTTCCAAAAATTCTTAAAAATTTCACCAAAAATGTACTATGAAGTCCTGTGATGATGTATCGTGCTATGAGGGAGGCTTTAGTATGCAAATCCAACTCATCCTTCTCTTTTTGCCTCATTAGAGTTTCCTTGAGATTTTTCTTCAACTGCTTGATTCTTACCTGAGAGACCTGATTTATTGTGTAGTAATGCATTGTCATGTGTCTTTGTAGGTTTTTGTTTCTATTTGCCTTCTTAAAAATCATTTCCATGTGTAAATTCACTCTATCAAGCCATCCTACCTTGCCTTTTTCAATTTCTACCGAGATGAGCTCATCAACTGGCATTTGAGTTCTTAGTGGAGATGCTTCATTATGTTGCTCTAGTGCCCTCTTGAGGCCTCTTTTCCTTGGTATATTTCTTCTAACCTGCTCTTCATAATGATCTAAATCCTCAATCTCAACCACTTCCTTACCCTTTACATCATCTTTGCTCAAATTAACCTTGGGCTTATTCAAGAGTAGTCAATTTACCTTTAATTGCATATTCTCTTGTTGCCAGTGCCAAGTCTGCCATGCCATTGTCAAGATGAAATGGCTCTTCATTTTGCAATGGTACCTCACGATGTGATTATGATCCATGTTCAGCTGATGTAGGCTTGGCCCTTTCAACAATATTTGAATCAAACACAAGCCTCTTACCTCTGACATAAGTTTGTGTCACCTCTACCCTAGGAACTCTTTTGATAGGTTTGGTTGAGGAAGCAACCTCTTGAGATGCTAGTGAAGCCAAGGGTCTAGAGTGAATGCTAGATTGAGTCAGAGAAGACAAAAGGGAATTGGAATATACAAAACCCTCCCATGACAAATTGATCTATGATAGCTGATGGAAAACCAAGACCTTCACCAAGCCATGGTGAAACAAACTAGAATGATGATTGTCTCCCATTCTCCTTACCTTCTCTGCCATCTTTACCATGCTCTTGTAGAGGTAATGAGGTAATTTTAGGGTTTTCACACCGGTGAAATACTTTAGGAGTCTCATATGATATTGATATAGCCTTGAGTATCTGCCCTCACATGTGAAGTACCTCATGATCAACTTCATGAGAGGGATATATTTGTCCAGCAAGTTCCTAAATGGAAATATGTGTTTAGGAGTTGCTTTGTATGTTGGCTTCAAGTACATTTTGTAGTTGTCAAGGTCTAGGTCTTTCCTTTTGAACCATTTTTATCTGATGTTTGGAATCCTTGTGGCTAAGGAAATGATCTTTGTGGAAATAGTGAACACTACTCCTGAAATTGTCACCTTGTCTCCCCTTAATCTAGGGGGAAAAGTACTGGTGAGTTTGTCATGAAAACCAAATTCCTCCACCTTTTGGAAAAAGGCAAGGCAACCAGCATCCTGAAATGATTTTTTGAGGAAGGGTGAAGATATGACCTCATTTTCTGAAGTGGGATCATACCTGCTGATCTAACCTCCCTTGTGTTTTTTCTGCTCAATGGTTTCAGAATCCATGTTGACCCTAGTTCTATAGGATAGGGAATTAGGGTTTAATGAAGGGGGGGAAATAGGGGATTTAGGTAAATTTTGTGAATGGAGGGAGATGAAAGTTTTTAGGGCTTCCTAAATTCCTGAGAAAATTTAGGAGGGTAGGGAGAGATGTTAGGGAGTAGGGGAAAGTGAAAATTGAGGGAATGGATGAGGGGAAGGGATCCAAAGAGGGAAAAAATAGTCCTAACAGAGAAATGTCTAGTCTAGGCTAGGGTTTGTAGGAAAATAGGGAACATGAGGAGTAGGGGGTGGGGAAAATGATTAGGTAGGTGTTTAATAGGTAAGGGAAGGTGAGAGAGCTCGATTATGAGGGTTTCTTTTAGCAATTTATCAATATGAACATGAAACCAAGTAGATGAACTACAAACCCTAAAAGATGGAATTTATCCTTCAAATCAAAAAATGAAGGCACAAAATATGTTTTGGAGGGCCCACTTACCCATCAATGATACATTGGAGCTTTTGGTTGATGAAAAAACCATTGCAAATGACGATTTGTGCCATAATGGAGAAAATTTGACATTCGTGACAGCTCATCATGGTCTTGTACACATCAACAAAAAGAGTGGGCCAATAGAAACCAACCGTCAAAACTTTTTTTGTTGTGGTCTTCTAGAATAAATGACCACCACAATCACCCTTTTGAAATTTATTCATCACCTCCTTTGCTTCAATTTCAACAAGAAAATTTAACAAGACACCTCTTGGGTCTTTCCAATACAAAACACTGTCTAAATACAATATTTTAAATCCTTTAATTTCAGTGATCTACCTTTGCTTTTAGACACACCCGACGGAGGATTTAGGTGTTGCAGTACATAAACTATATCAACATACCAAGCGGATGAAGTGAAAATATGAGATACATGTGTCAATGAGTCAATATCCTCCTCTTTATAAAGTGCATAAATCATATTTATGTCCAGAACATGCAAATTAGATTCTGCCATCAACTTTGCCAAACCCTATCCCTTGATCAGCTTTGTCGACTTGATCTCAAGATTATATTCAAGCATGGCTTCAATCCATTTCCCTCGCCTCCCTTTGGGATCAGTTTGCATCAACACATCTTTCATCGCTACATTCAGAACATAAGCTATGATGTGAGAGTGTAGGATGTATAACCTAAAGTCTTTCAATGCTTTCACCAAGGCCAAAGCTTGTTTTTCAATAATTTTGTATCTCAGCGCAGCATCTCTTATGGCCCGACTAAAAAAGGAAATTGGTTGCTCTGTCTTTAAATCCTTTTTCTGCATTAGTACGATAGACAAAGAGTGCTCGAAAGCGAATGAAAAGATAATGAAGTCTAAAGTATAATTAGGGTTGATCAATGTGGGAGAACATGTTAAAGAAAATTTCACCGAATTGAATGATTCCTTAGCATCTTCTGAGCATCTTACCTCACTGTCCTTCTTCAACATATTTTTCATATCTCTGAGTGCTGATGAGATTGGGAATGAATCATTATACAATATGAAGGTCTCTAAATCATTATGTACAGTATTATTCTTAGGTTTATGTTTGCTAGTGATCATGTATTTCATTTTCACTTCTCGATATAGCTTCCTAAGTTGGCCAAATATCGGAATTGTAACATATTAAAATGAAGTTGTAGAGTACCCATTAATTTGGCTTCCTAAGACTATGAAAGCAGCATTCCATACCTTGGAGGTATGTCAGCAACTACAACATCCATAAACACATTTTTGGCAGGAATCTAATACAAAGAGACAACTAAGTCTTTGATAAGACCAAGGCATCAGACTCTACCAGAATCAAAAGAATAGAGGTCATGATAGGGTCAGGTTATGTCCAACCCCAACTTATCCATGATGGACTTCGACATTAAATTATGTGAGGCCCCAAAATCTAGCATGGAATTATGGAGAATATAATCATGAATCCCCAAGCTGAGATAAAAATGAGGGACTTCACTATCTTCAAGATTTCCATCTACGGCTGGGCCAAATAGAAGTTCGGGATGGTCATCATAGACATTGATCATGTATGACATGTGATATACTTTCAACATCTTGGAAATTTGAGATTTATATCTATCATTCTTTACAAGCTCAGTGACGGGAATATAAACCTTTTAACTTATAAATTTCACTCTCTAAGAAAAAAAAGTTAGATTGTTTCTCTACCTCTTTTACAATGGTATCCCTCTTTTCAGGCTCCTCTTTTGCTAGAGATTCCTTCCTTTACGCTTCCTTATCCTTCTTGGATGTACTTGTAGATGGCTTACCGTTCTTGCTCTGATTTATGACAGTAGGACCCTTCTCCTTGTTTGGACTAGCTTGGGAAGTTTTTTTGGGATGATTATCTTTTTGCTAAGTTTTCCTCTTTTGTGTAGAAGTAATAGGAACATCTCGGTTTCTCAAACTTTACTGTCTAAGCACTGAGCTAAGAGCTTTTAGGTACCCCCTTTTATAGTCTTCAAATTGGAATTCCAACCCATCATCATTGGCAAGGACATATCCTTGGTCATCCGACACATATGTTTCCTCGGTATACTCATCATCTTCTATAAGGAAAATAGGTCCATGATATTTTGCAAAGAAATGGTTATCTTCAACAATGTTATCTTCATCTTCAGGCCCTTGGGCATAGTTTTGTTGTAATGGAGTGTGGGTTTGTTGTTGAGCTTGCTAATTTGGAGCTCTTTGTTCTCTCTACTTAATCTTGAACTGTGGTTGTTGTTGTTCTCGAAAATTGGGATTCTGGATTTGATTGCCTGGCTACCTTTCTGAAATGGACATTATGTCTACCATCTTCTCCACAATTCTAATCAAAGTATCCAACTTTGCTTTGGATGAGGATGATGGTTCTTCTTTAATTGTGAATCTCTTTTCAACTTTTATTTTTGATTTCTTGATCAACAAATTGGTTTCAACGATGACTGCATTTTTCTGCATATCCTCCTATGAGGTAGGGTTTCTTTCTCTAAGTTGATATGCCATATCAAGGTCAAAGGCATTTGTATAGTGCAACAAGGACAAGTCGGGTGGAGGTTTGATATTAGCGGGAATGGAATTATACACCTTTTAGAAGTGGGTAGTATAGTATTGAATTAATTCATTATCCTGCCTTTTCAATGGGTTATATTCAACCAATATCTGGAGAGGATTTTTCTTTTCCTCCCACTTAGCGAGGAAAATATTGGTTAACTGCTATGAATTATGCACTGAACCAACTGCCAAAGCTCTAAACCACTTTTTCACTTCTCCTGAAAAACTCTGAGCAATAATTGTCATATTTGCATAATCATTTTCTACCTCCTCTAAATCTATGAAATCTGTGATTTTTTCAATTTGTTGCCTAGTTGTAACCTTGGTGGTTCCATCAAAAAAAGGTAGCCTTTGTCCATAGTTATGAGGTAAATCAGTGAGTTGTCCTCGAAACAATAATGGAGAAAATCTTGCCATAGTTGTTCTGGGAGGTAGGCTTGTAGTCACAACAGGAAGTGTTGGTATGAGAGGTGGTTCTATAGGAAGAAGTGCGGATGATGTAGAAACAACAGTGTGAGGGGATGTAGCAGCAGTGTGAATAGATGTAGTTGAAAGAGGATCAATGGACAAGAGATTCTACTGATATTGTATGAAAGCCTTCTCAAAGGTATATTGAAGATGGTTTGCTATATTTTGAAGTTTGTCAAATTGACTCCAAAACTTCCTATAAAAATCTGATTATGAGTTGTATCTACGGATGAGAAACTAGTTTCAAGATTTAAAGAGTCGAATACAACTTCAAATAGAGATGTTATTTCAGATAACCTTAAATTTTCAAATACAATTTCAGACAGATTTGTTTCTGAGTTGGATATAAACATTGATAACTCGAACTTCAGATCAAAAGGAATATCTTCAAGTGAAAGAAATTTTGAAGGTAAATATGTAGACATTACCAAAGCAGATGAACTTGAATGAATCTCTGAATGTTGATGTCTTTGTTTTGTTATGAGTCTTTCTAGATCTTCAATGGGAGATCTTGGATGTGGATCTGGATTTTATCGTGTATGCCTTTTAGGAGCCAATGTTGACTTGTTTCTGCACTTTGGCTATTTGCAACTTGAATAAGCCTTCTTAGAAACGAGGTCCTGTCGCCCACAGGTCTAGAATCCAATGAAAATATCATGATACACTCAGGGAAGATCTGTCACTTCACTCCCTGTCATCAGCGCCTGAAATTTTATCCTCCACAATGTCCCAAGGCTGAAAGGAAATCGACAGAGGTAACCTCAAACCAATATTTTAGTTTGGTAGCTAGCCCTACCAAACTAGAGAGGGCTCTCTCTATGAAAAAAACAACAAAGGGTTTGACTGGTGCAAGAGTGGATTTTATGATAGATAGCTCAGCTCTAAGGTTTTTCTGTTGGATTAGGGATGAAAGCCAAGTAACTAGGTCAAAGTATCAAAGGTTATAGATGTACGAGATATGTAGGAGAAAGGTAGTTGCTATTTTGGGATGGCTTAGGAGTTTTTCGGTGTGTTATCATTCTGTAATTTGCTAGAGATTGTGAGAACTAATCACAGAGGCGAACATCAAACCAACTTTGGAATCCAGGACCTAGCCTTCCTAGATTTAGAGAGGGCTCTCTCTACAAGATATAGCTTTATTTAAATAAGTTTTAGATTAGTTATGATAGTACTTGGGTTTTGGGTTTGCTTTGGATTTTGGAAGATTGATTGTATTCAATTTATCAATATCTATTGGGCAATGGAGTCAAAATATAACTAGATGGTTGCATCAATATTTCACAGAGTAAACACAGTGCAAGATAGGAATATTTACTGGATCTCTTAGATTTATAAATGGATTTATGACAGAAATATGAATAGATTCATCAAAACTAAAGAGAAATTAAGAATTCTTTAGTTTGGCTTTTAGTGGAAAACATAATGATTGTAAAGGCAACCACAATAAGGTACCCAAAAGTAAATCCTATTCATCTCACTTTCTGCTTTACAATTAGAATTCAGATGTTTACAATGAAAGAGGACAATGAAACAATAGTAATCGAAGAAAAACATCACTAGTATTTAAGCCACAAGAATCCTGTGAATTGTCTTATTATTATTGATGCTCCAGTGCTTTGGGAAAAGCTTACAATACTCCAAAAGACAGTAATGATTCTGATCTCAATCAATCGACCTTTGATACTTCAAAAACTGAAGTATTTATACAAACAATTACAACAAAACAGTCTCTAATATAATTGAACTAAAAAATATAATTATTACAAAATTATAGTTTCAATGGAATGCGTTGTGCAGAGCAGGTGTTGATGTAGTGGGGCAGTTTAGGACGTGGACCAAAATTTGCTAATCTGTTGGCAGACTAAATGTTGTGCTGGCAGATGAATTTTTGTATGAACGCCCTTTCTCTGTTTTGCAGTTACAAATGGATCAATTTTACGCAAACGCCTTGCGTGACTTGACCTTTCTATCTAATTTGCTACTCAAATCATTTTCTATCGTGTTTAAAACCTTTTCATTCACAAAAAAACGTGAAAAAACCAACATACCGGACCTGAAATCCTTTAACTTTCAATTCTAAGATTTATCGCATCAATAGCACTATCGCACATCGCATATTTTATATTTTATGACATGAAAAAGGAATTTTCAATGCGATGCGAAGAGGGAGGTGATGTGGCGGGAGTATTATGGTGGGGCCATACTGCATAGTAAAATCGCAATCGGGAGTGCATAGGGTTTGGAATATAGTTTAAACTTTAATATTTGTGAAATGCAATGAAGCGAAAAGGTAAGTTATGTGCGATGCAATATCGCATATCGGTGATCACAAGATTTAACATTTAGCAAAAATGGAATATGATATAATTTGCGATCTATAGGCAAATAGGCTTCAGGGAGTATGAAACGGCGGAATACAAGGAATAAGGCAAAAATGAGGTTCGCAGGCGATTTTTGTGGTGCGGTAAGGTATGACGGGTCCCACTTTCATCGCATCAGCGGAAAATAAGTTTTGGAAAAGTCTTTTAAGATGTAAAGCTTGAATTTTGCGGGCTGCGAAGTGCGGTCAACAGGTAAAGTTTCTTTGCGCGCCTTTAACTTATAAAGGGTCTCTTCAGCTACCGGTTTTGACCTTTTTTGACATAATTAAAACCTGTAGTGCCCAGCCTTATTACAAATTATTTAATCACATTTAAATGATGTGATTAATTCAATAAAAACATATTTAATTATCTCCTAATGTTGCATTTGAATGTGCAAGAATATTTTTCCTAAGGTTTTAACCTTATTTGGAAATAATTTACAATCATGGAATATTATTTACAATATGAAAGATCTGAGATGAAATAAGCAATCACCTTGAGATCCTATAAATTATAGGACCCTAATAGTGGCTTCATCTGGGGATGGCACTCTCCTTGTGAAGTGCCAAGAACATTGTAGACTAGTATCTTGATCCATTGGGCTGATCCCAAATCTACACCTTGCTTTGTTCTAAAACCTCTATGGCCGAAAATCTAAAATTGAAATCAAACCTTTCTGCACACTTCAATCTGAAACAAAATCTAAAAAAAACTCAAAACATTGAGCTTATTTGCACACTGCTACCTATCATATACTAATGAAACTTATGTTGCATCAGGTAATACAAAAATTCCAATGAAGCCAGTCAAGTAGCTGCAGAAACGAATGGACAACTTGATTGTTTGTAAGGAAAATCAATAGTATAACTTGATTATGTGTCCTCATAACCAAAGTTATAATATGAAATGGCAACTGTTGATGAATTTGACCCTTATAAAGGGTACATGCTTGAGCATTTGAGTTAAGAAGAACCTCCATATACTCTGCTATAGGATCAATAAAAGCATGATGTATGATATTTGATTCTAGGCCTTCAATGACTAGCTGAGTAGTTGTGTCTTTAGTATTAAACCTTTAACCCACAACTTTAGTTTGGTACTTGAAAGCACAATCATCCTCACTATGTAGGTCAAGAGGTAGTACAATTTCCTCTTTCTTAGGGGAAGGAAGATTTTCCAAGAATTCTTAAGGATCTCGGAAATTGTATGACTGAATTTGAGTATTTAAAAGTTCAATAACAGTTTCATATATTTCAACAACTATATCGAGAAAACATGTTTTAGCTTCAGGAATACATAACCTTGATTTCAAAATGTGAAAGACAGCCTCTAGGAAATCTTCATCAAGATGAAATTCTGATAATTGATTCATGAATGTATTTAAAACTTCACAAGATAGAAGGTTTGCTACAAACCTTGTCATCTTGTTCAGCAGGAACTCTGGTCAACATGTTGTGGAGTCGCCATGAATGCTCAAAAGTTGGGTTCTTTGGATCATGGAGTCGCCAGGTGAATAATTGCAGCCTTCTTTGTGTCTAATCACTGTCCACCATCAGTAATCAGATCTGAACTTTGATGTACTTTCCTGAGGAAGATAAAAGGTTTTTCATCCCCAGTGGAGTCGTCACTATGTTAGCGTTTTGTAATCTGCTAGAGATTGTGAGAACTAATCACACAGGCCAACATCAAACCAAATTTTGAATCCAGGACCTAGCCTTCCTAGATTCATAGAGTGCTCTCTCTACAAGATATAGCTTTGCTTAAATAAGTTTTAGGCTAGTTATGATAGTACTTGGGTTTTGGGTTTGTTTTGGATTTTGGAAGATTGATTGTATTCAATTTATTAATATCTATTGGGCAATGGAGTTAAAATATAACTAGATGGTTGCATCAATATTTCACAGAGTAAACAAAGGGAAAGCTAGGAATATTTACTGGATCTCTTGGATTTATAAATGGATTTATGACAAAAATATGAATAGATTCAACAGAACTAAAGAGAAATTAAGAATTATTTAGTTTGGCTTTCAGTGGAAAACATAATGATCATAAAGGCGGGCAGAATAAGGTACTCAAAAGTAAATCCTATTCATCATGCTTTTTGCCTTACAATTATAATTCAGATGTTTACAATGAAAGAGGAGAATGAAACAATATTAACCGAAGGAAAACATCACCAGTATTTAAGCCACAAGAATCCTGTGAATGGTCTGATTATTATTGATGCTCCAATGCTTTGGGAAAAGCTTATAGTACTCCAAAAGATAGTAATGATTCTGATCTCAATCAATCGACCTTTGATACTTCCAAAACTGAAGTATTTATACAAACAATTACAACAAAACAGTCTCTAACAGACTTGAACTAAAAACTCTAACTATTACAAAATTATAGTCTCGGTGGAATGCGCTGTGCAGAGCAGGTGCTGATGTAGTGGGGCAGTTTAGGACGTGCAGAAAAATTTGCTGATCTTCTAGTATACTAAATGTTGTTCTGGCGAATGAACTATTGTATGAACGCCCTTTCTCTTTTTTGCAGTTACAAACGGATCAATTTTACGCAAACGCCTTGCCCGACTTGACCTTTCTATCTAATTTGCTACCCGAATCCTTTTTTGACATGTTTAAAACCTTTTTGTTCACAAAACAACGTGGAAAAACCAATATACCAGACCTGAAATCCTTTAGCTTTCAATTTTGAGCTTTATCGCATCCATAGCACTATCGCACATCGCATATTTTATATTTTATGACATGAAAAAGGAATTTGCAATGAGATGCCAAGAGGGAGGTGATGTGGCGGGAGTATTATGGTGGGGCCATACTGCATCGCAAAATCGCAATCAGGAGTGGATAGGGTTTCAAATATAGTTTAAACTTTAACATTTGTGAAACGTGATAGAGCGAAAAGGTAAGCTATGTGCGATCGATATCGCATATCGGCGATCGCAAGATTTAACATTTATTGAAAATGGAATATGATATAATTTTCGATCTGTGGGCACTTAGGAGTTGAGGAGTGTGAAACAGCGGAATACAAGGAATAAGGAAGAAATGAGGTTCGCAGGCGATTTTGGTGGTGCGGTAAGGTATGACGAGTCCCACTTTAATCACATCCACGGAAAATAAGTTTTGGCAAAGTCTTTTAAGAGGTAAAGCTTGAGGTTTGCAGGCTGCGAAGAGCGATCAACAGGTAAAGTTTCTTTACGCGCCTTTAACTTATAAAGGGTCTCTAAAAGCTTGAAAAAACCATTCAGCCACTGGTTTTGACCTTTTTTGACATAATTAAAACCTGTAGTGCCCAGCCTTATTACAAAATATTTAATCACATTTAAATGATGTGATCAATTCAATCAACACATATTTAATTATCTCCTAATGTTGCATTTGAACGTGCAAGCATATTTTTCCTAAGGTTTTAACCTTATTTAGAAATAATTTACAATCATGGAATATTATTTACAATATGAAAGATTTGAGATGAAATAAGCAGTCACCTTGAGATCCTATAAATTATAGGACCCTAACACGATGTAGTGTAGGGTTTGAAAGAGAAATAAGATCTTAATGAGCATGTACACCATCAATTCATTAAACACGAAGGAAAATTACACAAAATGAAATTCCCAACAAAACAGAGCTTTCATGAAAGAATTTTGCTTATAAATCTCTTAGGAATTTCACTGAAGAAGGAAGATATGTTAAGGAGGCAAATATATCATTCATAAAAAAATATAACAGAGAAAAAACAATATCACAAACTCACAACACGAGAATTCTTGAACAATAGCTGCAGTTGATCCTTTGATTTCCTGTATAAAAAGATGAAGTACAAGCTAGAAGAGTTTCACCCTTTAATTTCCAACCATCAAAATGACTGAAAAATCCATACATATAGACTAAAAAAAAAATTCCCCTCTCTCAGGGGTCGAATCCTTCAGTGTAGGAACAACTCACAAGATTCTCTCAACAAAACCCTAATGTCTAGGGAGGTTTGAACAAACCCTCCAAATAGAGGTGACTAAGATGCTCCTCATAAATGAGGTCAAAAATTACACCAAGGAGACCATAATAAGCCTAATTACATCATATTTACATCACATCCATAATAAACAAGAGAAATTACATCACTGGACCAAGTTTCACTAATAAAAACCTTGAAAAAGTGCACACATGGAAAAGCGCAAAGCCTCACTAATAAAGCGCAGCGCACTTCTGATAAAGTGCAATGCCTAGCTTGTGAGAGAATTTTGGAGGCCTTACCGTGCTCCAAAACAACATATGAAAGATGTTGTGGAAATTTGAGGATGTCTAGTTGTCTTTAGACACCTCAAGAAATTCAAATGGACACTCCATGAGGGAGAAAAATGGATTTTCCCACAGCTACTCCCAAAAGTGCAGCGCCTATTTCAAAATAGTGGCAGAAAGTGTGTTTTTTACCCCTTTTTTGACCTTTTTTCTCCACCAATTTGATAAAAAGGCTCCCAAAGTGGATAGATGACATGTATAGGTAAATATCTGCCCAAGCATATCATATTTTTGGCATTTGGATGCTTTTGGCTGTTCTGCAATTTCCAATTTTTCCAAAAGACACAAAAAACCAAAAATCTCCCAAAATTCTTCAAAATTTCACCAAAATTGTGCTAAGAAGTCCTGTGATGATGTGTCATGCTATGAGGGAGGCTTCAACAATAAAATCCAACTTATCCTTCTCTTTTTGCCTCATTAGGGTTTCCTTGAGCTTTTTCTTCAATTGCTTGATTGTTACCTGAGAGACCTAATTTCTTGTGTAGTAATGCATGGCCATGTGTCTTTGCAGGTTGCTGTTTCTATTTGCATTCTTAAGAAGCATTTCCATGGGTAAATTCACTCTATCAAGCCATCCTACCTTATATTTTTCAATTTCTACCAAGATGAGCTCATCAATTGTCATTTGAGTTCTTGGTGGAGATGCTTCTTTCTGTTGCTGTAGTGCCCTCTTAAGGCCTCTTGTCCTGGGTCTCTTTATTCTAACATGCTCTTCCCGATCATATAAATCCTCATTCTCAATCACTACCTTAACCTTTACATCATATTTTCTCAAATCAACCTTGGGCTTATTCAAGAGTAGTCAATTTACCTTTAATTGCATGTTCTCTTGCTGCAAGAATGAAACCAAAAAGTGGGCCTTTGACAAGCTCTCCTTAATTTCTCTGATCTCAGCATCCTTCTCCATTATGATTTGTTTCGATGTATTTTTCTCTTCATTCACCTCCAAGTCTGCCATATAAGTTTCAAGATTAAATGGCTCTTCATCTTGCTATGGTACCTCATGGTGTGATGATGATCCATTTTTAGCTGATGTAGGCTTGGCCCTTTCAACAATATTTGGAGCAAACAGAAGCCTCTTATCTCTGACATAAGTTAATGTAACCTCTACCCTAGGAACTCTTTTGGTAGGTTTGCTTGAGGAATAAACCTCTTGATATGTTGGTGAAGCGAAGGGTGTAGATTGACTGCTAGATTGAGTTGGAGAAGACAAAAGAGAATTGGAATATACAAAACCCTCCCATGACAAATTGATCTATGATAGTTGATGGCAAACCAAGACCTTCACAAAACCATGGTGAAAGAATTTGGCATGATGATTGTCTCCCATTCTCCTTACCTTCTCTGCCATCTTTACCATGCTCTTGTAGAGGTAATGAGGTAATTTTAGGGTTTTCACACCGGTGGAATGCATTAAGAGTCTCATATGATACTAATGTAGCCTTGAGTACCTACCCTCACATGTGAAGTACCTCATGATCAATTTCATGAGAGGGGCATTTTTTCCAGCAAGTGCCTAAATGGAAAGATGTGTTTAGGAGTTGCTTTGTATGATGGCTTCAGGTAGATTTTGTAGTTGTCAAGGTCTAGGTCTTTTCTTTTGAACCAGTTTTCTCCATTGTTTGGAATCCCTATGGATGAGGAAATGATCTCTATGGAAATAGTGAACACAACTCCTTAAATTGGCTCCTTGTCTCTCCTCAATCTAGTGGCAAAAGTACTGGTGAGTTTGCCATGAAAACCAAATTCCTCCACCTTTTGGAAAAATGCAAGGCAACCAACATCCTGAAATGATTTTTTGAGGAAGGGTGAAGATATGACCTCACTTGCTGAAGTGGGCTCATACTTGCTAATCTGACCTCCCTTATGTCTTTTCTTCTCAGTAGTTTCAGAATCCATGCTGACCCTAGCTCTATAGGATAGGGAATTGGGGTTTAATGAAGGGGAAAAAACAGGGGATTTAGGTAAATTTTGGGAATGGAGGGAGATGAAGGGGTTTAGGGCTTCCTAAATTCTTGAGAAAATTTAGGGGGGTATGGAGAGATGTTAGGGAGCAGGGGAAAGTGAAAATTGAGGGAATGGATGAGGGGAAGGGGTCTAAAGAAGGAAAAAATAGTCCTAACCTAGAAATGTCTAGTCTAGGCTAGGGTTTGTAGGAAAATAGGGAAAATGAGGAGTAGGGGGTGGGGAAAATGATTAGGTAGGTGTGCAATAGGTAGGGGAAGGTGAGAGAGCTCGAGTTTGAGGATTTATTTAAGAAATTTATCAATATGAACATGAAACCAAATAGATGAAATAGAAACCATTGAAGACGGAATTTCTCCTTAAAATCACAAAATGAAGACACCAAAGATGTTTTGGAGGGCCCACTTACCTATCACTGATATAGTAGAGTTGTTGGCTGATGAAAAAAACATTTCAAATGATGATTTATGCCATAATTGCCTGAGTGCTTCCTCCTTTTCCATCAATGACAATATTTCCAACAAAGAAGTGGAGGAATGAGCACTTATGGGCAATGGAACTTCTTCTCGGAAGGTGAGAGTGTGTTTTCTTGCTAGAGAGAGGTCTCTTGAGGATGGAATGAGCAAATGAAAACTCTTTTGAGTCTTTTGTAGCTTTGGAAATCACTTTTCACTTTTGGTGGTCAAGTGGCCCCACCGAGTCTTTTCACCTTTGACTTGAAATTTTGTAGGTTTAGAAAATTGAGAAACATATTACATTAAGATTTGAAATGAAATTACACTTTAAAATACCTTATTGAGAATTTTTCCATATTACTACTTTTTCAATGTCGGATTTATTGGTGAAATGACATATTTTTTTTATGATTTTGGCCCTAAGATATAATGGTGACACTTCATGAAATGAGCTGAATTATGACCATGGGGGTGTGACTGAGATGATAATGGAGACATTTCAGTGGTGACTCGTTCAACTGAATGATGGAAATGACCAAAACATGAATTTTTTAAAGGAGTAGTAACAGACCTAGACACACTAGCCAATGACCAAATTTTTATTTGAAGACCTACTGAAACCATACAAATTTGACTTAAGACCCTAACAAAAACCTTTTAAGAGCACATTTGATCATTGTTGACTAGCAGAACTGGTAGACACTAACATGCTTCTTAACTAGATTTAAGATATCTACATAGCTCCCCCAACATAATAAATCATGTTGGGTTGAAAAGTACTTACAACTTTGGGTTTCAATATTCATATCATGATTTTTGGATACCATTTCAATATTCATTTTTTAATTTCTCGATATTTTGTTGTTAATTAATACTGAATATAGAAGTTTAAGTATTAGATTATTTTTTCCATTTTAGCCAAAATCCGTGATACTCTAATTTTTAAAATGTATTAGGAAATAAATTAGAATTTTTATTGAAGTATTTTCAATATATATTGCCATATGTAATGAAAAGTACTTAACACTTTTTTTTAACAATATTCATGCCATGATTTTGAAACCATTTCAATATTCATATTGTGATTTTGATATTTTTTTGTTAATTAATAATTAATAGAGTTGTTTAACTATTATATATTTTTGTATTTTTTTTCAAAACCGGTGATAGAATTCTTGAGAAGATTGTGAAATTTAGTTTTTTAAAATGAGATTTTGAATGCATAAACAGATTCAATGACTTGAAAAACCCTTACAACACTTCAATTTTACAGATCATAAAAGTAAAACTTAAGATTCAAACAAATCCCTACTGGATTTGGAGAAAAATTGACCAAAAAGGAGCAAAAACATCTAATAATTAGATTATGTGATAATTAATATTACTAATTGTAATAATTATTATAATTTTGCTATCAATTAATATTATTAGTTTCTATTAGTTAATATATACTAACTCAATACTCATTACTTTTTTCCGAGGAAAAATAAAACTTTTTATTAGCGAAATAAAAAGTTACATAGTATATGCTAAAAGCATTCTTAAAAGGTGATATGTCTACCAAAGAAATAGGCAAAAAGTCACAACATACATAAACGAGCGATAACCAAATCACAGAACCAATACTGACAAAAAACCATGTCCAGAAATACTTAGGCCTCCCCATAAGGAGAAAACAACCCAAAAAAGTGCTAGCTATGCAGTGTAGAGACTATTTCTTTTTACAAAAATGTAAACAGTCTGTAAAAATAAGTAACCAATATCATAAAGTAGCAACTGAGATAAAATTTGATATATGAAAACAGAGAGGTCCGAAGAGGAATCGAAAGGTTGTTGATCTGACACACAGATCGATCCATCAAAGTGCTCAGCTATCCTCCAGGTGCCCATACCCTGTTGTAAACCCTCCTTAGAAAGGAGGTCCGTTGTGTTGTTTGTTCCATGTATATATGGAAAACACATATATGATCATAGAACTTTTTATTTGTAAAATTTCATATAATATTGGAATTAAAATATGATTTTTACATCTCTGCAAATTGTTGAACTAATTAACAACATTTGTTGAGTCACTAAAGATTTAAACAGAGCCAATTACCTGTTGTTTAATCCAACACAGTAGAAGTTTTAATGAATGTGAATCTGCATAATTATTGGAGCCCGTGCCAAGGACCACTAAGGCTTTGAAGAATTTTCCTTATCAAGGAAAATAACTAGTCCTGCCCCACATCTTTCATAAGCATCAGATGCATCGTCAAAGTATTCCTAGGGGATGTCAGGCTTGATCAGTTCTTCCATGATAATCCTTTGGGATGGTGATTAGAAGAAACAATAATAAGAGCAAAGAGAGAGGAGCATTCAACAAAAATTGGATAAGGGGAGGTTTTACGATCTTGAAAAATTACTTTATTACGAGCCAACCAGATACCCCACGAAATGATCAGTGGAATAATTATTTAGGTTTCATCTGATGCTGAATTCCACTAATTATTGTAGAAATTTGAATAACTGATATATTATTCACCGAGATTCTCCTGATCACACACTATTTTAACTTCATGCACAATACAAAATCTCTTCTACCATTGATCATTAATTGCGGAAATAAAAACAATCGCATGCACACATTAAAACCATAAACAATCACATATGAACACGGTATTTTATGGGAAAGCTTAAATGCGAAAACCCCCAAATATACATGTATGATATGTCCACGAAGTCATGTAGCAATCATTATACAAAGCTCCTCACAAGCTCTCGAGTACAATCTCCAATTTCTACACACTAGTCGGCCAGAATCTGAAAATCACATGCTCTAATCTACGCCACTTGATAGCTTGCCTCTACGTGGAAATCCCTTCTTTGATGGCTCACGAATGGGCTCGAATTAGTTATGTGCTCATGAAATCCTCATTGGCATCTCCAATCATGGTTTGCAAATCAAGCTGTGATATAGTCACAAGCGCTAGTCGCCTTTGCTCTTTCATCTTTCACCTATCTCTTCAGTGGTCTCCACTGAATCTGTCCATGAACTGTAGTTAACTGATGTATTCTCTAGTTGATTAATGAGTTAATAATTAGTGAATTAATTAATAATTAATTCACACCACTCTCACTAGTGTATCAATCAGTTAGACTAGATACAACTAGCTCAACTATATTTAACTCAGTTAAACTGAACACAACTCCATCAACTACCTCAATAACTCCACCAAACTCTGTCACATGAGTTCTAACTGAAGTATCCATGCAATAGCTCCACTTAACCCTCGGGAATAGCGTAATTCCTTCTGTCAGCTCCTGTGCCACATCTGTGCACTTAACTGAAGTGCTCCAAGAGAATAAGATAATGTTTATAGTCCAAATATTATTAAGAGCTAATAATATTCGACATATCTATTTTTAGGCTGACAATCTAAAAATAGATTCCGCCCAATATGTCTAAAAATAGAAGTCCATCTATTTTTCCAACTTGACCAACCATCCACAAATAGCATCCTGCAACTCATAGAATATGATCGACATGTCTAAAAATAGACATATTCTAAAAATATGCACTAGCCAAAAATAACTGTGAGAGCTTGCATACTTAGTGAATGCTGACTTCTTTCCCTAAGCTCATCATCTTGTTACAAATCTCAGCACTCTCTCAATAATATAGAGGATTATACGCCACTATCAGCCCCTATGGTATTGGGCATATGACAAGGTGAGCACAGCCGTCAGATATCGGCATCTGATCCTGAGTAGAATGTATGGAAAGTAACATGATCTTCAGTGCACACAATCTCTAATATGATGATGGATGTCAATGTGTGAGTCATAATAAGAAAATATAAATCTTGAGTTTGATGCAACTCTGATTATCACAATATATCACGGTAGGATCTAAGTGTGAACTGAACAACCTGACCAGGATCTTCCTCATCCATATAGCCTCGCATGCAGCCAAACTCGCTGCCATATACTCGACCTGCGAGCCAGGATACCCACGGATCTTGCTTCTGTTTGTACCAAGAAATTGTTATCGGCCGTCTTTAAGAAAATCCCTCGAGATGTGCTCTTCATGTTCGTTTGGCTCCTGCCCCACAATACGCATGCAATGACCACATATCTTCTCCTCATCAGACCATAAATCCATATCCAGGAGTATTGCCTACGAGATATCTCAATACATGCTTGCACACGCCTTCCGATAGAGCTTGGTAGGCTTAACCATAGCTTGTGAAAGGCCCGGTTAACAACATAGCATATGTGGTTGATGTCGTGACAGATCTTATAGCGCCACCATTGTAGATGGCGTGGCATCACTACCTCTGCCAATGTAGCATCCTCTTTCCTCCAACCACTAGGAAGAGGAGTAGCAATAGGCTTGCAGCCATGCATGTTGTACTTCTCCAGCATCTCCCGGGCATACTTGCCTTGAGACACAAACAATCCATCACTGCGCTGCCAAATTTCCAATCCCAGGAAATAATGAAGGAGGCCCAAGTCCTTCATCTCAAACTCTTTTGCAAGATCAACCTTGCATGAGAGTATCAAAAATTCATCACATCGAAAATCAAATCATCTACATAAAATATAATGATTAGAAACTTACCCACTACTTCTAATCTTAAATAGGTTTGGATGCGCTAACAAAGGAGGAATCCAAGTGGAGTAGAAACAAGCGTACATCCATGTGTACCAAACGGTGCTTTGTTTCCAGCCAGCTAGCTCTCTTGGGCTGCACACATTCGACTTATTGCTGAAGCTCTCGAAACCTTCGAGGCTCTTTCTATTTATTTCTTCTCAGTCAATCAGTTAGGAACGTAGTCTTCATCCATCTGATGAATGTGCACCCCATCTATGTGAGAGCAAGTGTCGTGTGGAAGGACCACCTTCAAACAGTGCAAAAGGTTTCCTCATAATCGATCCCCTCAATGCGGCGAGGCCTCCAGACAGCAAATCTCGCCTTGTACTTCTCCACACTCCCGTCAGCCGCCTGCTTCACCTTGTAGATCCATCGCGAACCTACCATTGATTTCCCAACCGGTCTTGGGACAATCTCCCATGCACTGTTCCTGATGATCGAATCATATTCTTCGATCATGGCATCAACCCATGCGGGTTCCTCCACAGCTTCCTCACAAGAGGATGGCTCTGTCACAACACATTGACTCATAAGAGCCATGTATCCAGTGTACCGATCCGGTGACTGTCTCTGTCTGTGCTGTGCTGTAGGTGGTCCTACAACCTTCTCTGCATCTTGAGCCAGTCGCTCAGCTTCTGTAGTGCGCTTGCGCCCTCTGATGGTTGGCGTTGCATGAGTGGTCTCTTCCACTCCATGAACTTCCTCTTGTGGCTGATCCACATCCGGAAGCTCATCCTTAGGAACTAATAGCTCCTCATATGCATGCAAGTGTGGCTCCCTCTCAAGCGAACACTGCATGGCTTTCTCCTCCTGAAATTTGATATCCCGTCGCACAACAGTCTTGCGACTGTCTGGAAAATACACACGATAGTTGTGGGGTGTATCAGTGTACCCCACAAATATCCCAACCTCTGCAGTCGGCTCCAGCTTCTTCCTGGCATCCTTAGTCACATGAATGTAAACAGGTGAACCAAAAATCCTCAAATGGGAAATATCAGGCCTCTTACCAGAAAACGCCTCCTCGGGTGTACTCATGCGAAGTATCTTGTGAGGACAACGGTTCTGCACATATACTGCAGTATTGCATGCCTCCGCCCACAAGTGAATGGGTAGGCCCTGATCATGCAACATCGCCCATGCAGCACCCACGATCGTTATGTTCTTAAAACTCAAACAACCCCATTCGTTGTGGGTTATGAGTCTTGTAAGCTCTCTTGAGTGCCACATTTGTAAAGTCCTTGAATGCGCAGAAGATAGATCCCCACCATTGTAGCTCCTAAGATCCTTCAGCCTTTTTGCTTCTAGATTCTTTCTCAACTAGTGCCTTGAACTCACTCATGTATGGTATGTCTGTCTTCTTCTACATGAAGAGATCCAACACCGAAAAAATCATCGGCTAAATATCACATAGTACACATGCTTTGTTGTAAACTCTTTGAAAAGGACGACACACGTCTGTGTGAACTCTCTCAAAGATCGTCGTGGCGCGACTATCCTTCTCGTGAAAGGTGGCTTTCACATACTTCCCTAAAGTACACCCCTTGCACTGATCTGACTGCGCAAGAGTGCCCTTAGGAAACCCAGTAGAAATCTGCTGCAGAATCTTCAAAGCTCCATGGTGAAGGTGGCCCAATCTCGGTGCCACAACTCGCCATCATCACAACTCACCAACTCATGTTGCCTTGCCTTCCATTCTTTGCCTAGTGTCCCTGAGATGATAAAGGGTTCTTAACTCAGCCTGTCCTCCGGGTTTTACCGATTGCCTTCTTGCTTGCTGAGAAAGCCTTTCCTTCGCTGAAGACAACATCGTACCCCTTGTCTTCTAACATCGCCACAGAGATCAGATTCTTCTTCAATCCTGGAACATGCATCATTTCCTTCAATACGAAGGGTTTACCAGACTCCCTCTCGAAGGAAATGGTACCGATACTGGTCGCACTGTATCTACCATCATCGCCCATCTTGATGTGCACTCCAAGATCTTTCTCATCCAGATCTGAAAACAGATCTCGATCTCCAGTCATGTGAAAAGACGCACCACTGTACAAGAACCATACTGATCCCATCACACTTGAGACCAAGCATGCGATCAGTGAAAAATCCAGCTCAAACTATGAGGCTAAGGCCTCTCCAGCTGCAGATCCAGCAGCCTACTTATTTTTCTTCTTCTGTGGACAATTAGTGGCGTAATGTCCGTGTTGGTGACAGTGAAAGCACTTCACCTTGGACATGTCCTGCTTCTTGCCTTTCGTACCGGATTAAGAAGCATTCTTCTTGCTCTTCCCCTTCCTTGCTTTGGCATCTGAAGTCTTTGATGAATATCCGTCCCTGGTACTTCACCTTATCTCCTCTTGCACAAGATCCGACCAAAGTCGCTCCCATCCTGGCAATTTCTCCCGACCATTGACATAGTCCTGATAGGAATGCCAACTCTTTGACCAAGGAGGCAGATAACCAGTCTTGTCATCTACAGTCTTACTTCCCATCATCCTGTGGATAGACTTCGTGAGTACTTGGGCATACTGTACCCTTCTCCATTTTGTAATTCCTAAGTTTATCCTTGAGCTGCTGCCAACTAACTCTTCGGAAGCCCAATGAGAGACAAGCTCACCAAGTCCTCATCATCAACAGTCACCCCCACACTTCCTAGCTCATCCCTGCATTGGATGACCTTCGTGAGGTACTTGGGCATATTGTCACCTTTCTACATATTTATGTTCCTAAGTTTATCCTTGAGCGCCAACTTCCTCTGGTCGCTCTTGCTTTGGAATAAATCTGTCAAAGCTTTCCACATCAAGAATGGAGAAGCCTTACCATGAAAGCTAGACACTATGTGATCCTTTACACCTTCCAACAGAATTATTTGACACTTTTTTGACTTCTTTTGCCATGTGTCAAGTGCGGCAGCATCGCTAGAAGCAGGTTTTGGAATTTTTGCATCTATGAACTCCTTCAACCCATTTTCATCTAGCACCGCCTCCATCCTATCCTTCCATGCAATATAATTCGAGCTGCCCTCAAGGGCATACTCCAATCGCAATCCGTTGAAAGACATCTCAGCTTCGACACCAAGAAAACACTGCTGCAAATTCGAATTCCACCAGCACAAAACTCAACCGCTTCAATGTTTTGCAATTGCTCCAATGATCAATATCGCTCTGATACCATGTAGAAATTTGAATAACTAATATATTATTCACCGAGATTCTCCTGATCACACACTATTTTAACTTCATGCACAATACAGAATCTCTTCTACCATTGATCATTAATTGCGGAAATAAAAACAATCGCATGCGCACATTAAAACCATAAACAATCACACATATGAACACAGTATTTTATGGGAAAGCTTAAATATGAAAACCCCCAACTATCTTTATATTATATGTCATAGAGATCATGTAGCAATCATTATACAAATCTCCTCACAAAGCTCTCAATACAATCTCTAATTGCTACACACTAATCAAGCCCGATCTAGAAAATCACATGCTCCAATCTCTACCACCTGATAGCCTGCATCTACTGCACAATAACTACTGAAGAATGGCTATGAATGAACTCGAATTGGTCCAGCCTTGCTCACGCAATCCTCATTGGCATCTCCAATCACTGGTTGTTGAAAATCATGCAACAGTATAGTCACAACTGATAGTCACACTGCTCTTTCACCTACCTCTTCACTGATCTCCACTGAAACTATCCATGCACTGTAGTTAATTGATGTATTCTTTAGTTGATTAATGAGTTAATAATTAGTGAATTAATTAATAATTAATTCACACCACTCTCACTATTGTATCAATCAGTTAGACTAGATACAGCTAGCTCAACTATGTTTAACTCAGTTAAACTAAACACAACTCCACCAACTACCTCAATAACTCCACCAAACTCTATCACATGAGTTCTAACTGAAGTATCCATGCAATAGCTCCACTTAACCCTCAAGAATAGCATAATTCCTTCTGTCAGCTCCTGTGCCACATCTGTGCACTTAACTGAAGTGCTCCAAGAGAATAAGATAATGTTTATAGTCCAAATATTATTAAGAGCTAATAATATTCGACATATCTATTTTTAGACTGGCAATCTAAAAATAGATTCCGCCCAATATGTCTAAAAATAGAAGTCCATCTATTTTTTCCAACTTGACCAACCATCCATAAATAGCATCCTGCAACTCATAGAATATGATCGACATGTCTAAAAATAGACATAGTCTAAAAATAGACGTTGCGCCAAAAATAGCCTGCGGGCCCACTTAGTGAAGGCGACTTCTTTCCACTAAGCTCATCATCTTGTTGCAATCTAAACAATTATGCCAAGATTCCTTGCAATTGTTCCTAATCCAATTCATTCATATCCCTAGACTGGACAAGGTATCGTCTCAAACCTTGGAGGAGAAAGGACATTGCAAGACTACATGAGTGACATAATCCTCAACATTTTTGCATAAGCTACACTAACTTGGCCCATGTTTTTTCCATTTTAAAGGTTATCCTAGGTGGGGACTTTGTTATTTAATATGCACTAAAATAAAATTATTTATTTTGTAGGGCTTTTCAATTTCCAAATAAAATTACACCACCACTCGTGGACTCCCCAACCTTTCCTAGCCATCAAAAAGATATAATCATATTTTGGAGAGTAACAACTAGATGGAGTGTGAATCTATCTGATGGAATAAGATTTTTCTCTGATTCTGACACTTGTGCGCTTCAATTCTCCAATAAATATTTGCCATTCTTCACCCCAACGAGTGTCTAATCATAAGTCCTTGGTTTTTTTCCATCCTTGATGCCAAATGGTGGAAGAATCAACTTTCTCAATATGATTTAGGAATGTAACCCCATGGCTATTGAGAAAGTTTGGAATATCCCTCGAAAGAACATAATCCTCATTGCATCCCACCCAAGGGTTGAGTCCGATTTGGAGTTTATCACCATTTCCAACATGCGATATTAATCCAAATTACACAATATTGAATGTGTCTATTGTTGCCTTCCATATCGCGGAGGAATTTGTTGATTTCTTATCAGCTCTCCTCATCCATTCATCTAGAGGTTCTGGGTCTATATACTTCCTTTTAACCACAATTGTCCATAGGTTATCCATAGAAAGCAAACTCCAACCAGATTTAGCCACCAAATACATAGCGAAAGAATGAATCTCCTTAATCCCCCATCCTCCCCATACTTTAGGTCACACAATTTTGTCCCACGCAACCTAGGGGAAAATAACATCCTCTTTAGCACTTGCCCACGAAAACTAATTGCAAATTTTCCTTATTTTGGATTTAATTCCTTTAGGAACCCAAGCTAAAGCCATCCAATAAACTAGGATAGCCATTAATATTAATTTGATGAGGACCAATATTCCTTCTCTCGACAACCACTTGTAACTCTGTAATTTTATCTGATTTAAAATTTTTGCAATCAACCAATTCTAATTTCGTTTCCTGTATGAGTCAGGCTTTTGATGGAAACTAAGATATTTGAAGTTGTCACCCATAGGATTTGTGTAAAAGGGTAAAATCAAGGTTATTCTATCCACTTCAATCCCTAAAAATCCTGCATGGACAATTGAGGACTTATGAGCATTAATGCACATTCTAGTTGCTTAAAGTAACAAATCAAGGGAAGACTTCAACTGTTGTAAATTCTCCTTAGAGCCATTGATGAAGAGGAGGATATCATCTACAAAAGTAAAGTGGGAAATGAACAAATTAGTTGCAATTTCAATTCCATTCAGTTTTCCAATCCGCTTAGCATCCAAGATCAGTTGGCTAAGGCCCTCAATAGCTAGAAGGAACAAGAGTGGGGACATGGGACATCCTTGCCTAAGCCCCCTTTGGCTATGGAAAAGGGGGGATGTAGGCCCATTTATGAGAACTGCAAATGACACATTGGTAATACAACCCATGATCCAATTTATGAAACCAATGCTAAACCCCAGATGATTCATAACAATTCGAAGATATGCCCAGCCGATTCTATCATAAGCCTTTGACAAATCATGCCTTTTCTTTTACTTATTTTAATACTATGCATCGATTCTTGGGAAACTTTGATAGCCTCATGGATCTGTCTGCCATCAAGAAAACCAAATTTCTCCTTTGATATATTCTTGGACAGAATTGGCTTTAAACAAGTAGTTATTACTTTGCCAATGATTTTGTGAATACATTTGCATAGCGATACTGGTTTGTACTCCTCGAAAAAACCAAGAACAACTAATTTTGGGATTAGAGCTACCAAGGTGGAACTGAAAGGCTTGTGGACATGACCCTTAGTCCTGGATTCTTACACCACCCTAACAAGATCATCCCCTAGCAGGTTGAAAAAATGTTGGAAGAACTCCACCGTCCAACCATCAGGCCCTGTACTGTTATCTTTTTGCATCGATTTTAGGATTTCTTTGACTTCGATTTTTGACATAAGTGTCATAAGTAATTAATTTTCTTCCTCCTCCACATATTTAGGGAAGAGTTGTGCCACTCTGATGACCTCGGTGATGGAGGCAGCCTTCGAAGCCTTAAAAATATTTTTGAGATAGTTTTTGCCCAAACTTGTCAGATCATTAAAATATTTAGCTTTGCCACCTTCCGCCCACTCCATATCCCATATAGTATTGTAGTTCTTCCTTCCCTTCGCATAATTTTGAAAGAAATTTTAATTCTCATCCCATGTTGTAAGCCAAAAAGCTTGAATTTTGAGTTGACATTGTTCTTCACAATCATTTAGGATATTTCTCTTTCTGGTATCTAGAAGCTTAATCATTTCTCTCTTCTCCTTTGTTTCATACCCATCAACCTCTGGAATTTCCAGGTATTCCAACTCCACCCCAATTTGCCTAAGGTCCTCTTCATCCCTCAAATTTTTAGCCCTTTCCCATATGATTGTTTCCTGTTTCAATATTTTAATATTATCCATGAAGGTCGATGCCTAAATTGTGTCTTGTGTGCTATCCGATGCCTCCAAACTTATTTAACCAGCTGATTGAAAGTGGGTTCTTTTAACCAACTGAAATTGAACTTCAAAGGAGCACCAGGCTTGTTTTTGGTCCCTTTTAGCTCCAAAAGGATAAGAAAATGATATGATTCCACTCTAGATCCATCCCACTACCTGATAGAGGGAATTTGGTTTAATAGTTCCTCATTTATTAGGAAGAAATCCAGTCTCTTTGCCACATGAGCCTCCCTAATTCTTCTGTTCCTCTGTGTAGGGCATGATTTTATCAAATTTAGGTCAATGAATCATCCATCCTGAATATTTTTCAGAAAGAAATCTGCCAAAGGGTCGAGTTGAGCTTAGGGACCCCAAATCTTAGACAAACCCAGGGAAAAATTTAGTTGCCCCCCCACAACCAGATTAAGATATTTCATAAAAGACTTAGCAAAAAGATTGTTCTAGAAAACAACCCTGTCCTGACACGATCTATATATATCAACCAGTGATAACTCGGAGAAAAGTTTTGATGAGTAGACCTCCACCCCAAAAACTAAGTCAGTACAACCTCAATCAACTTTAATTGATACCCAGAGCCGGACTTATTGATCTTCCTTTTTCTTCAGCAGTAATGAAACCAGCCAGGCATCATTTTACAAAGAGAATGCATTACACCCTCCCCAGTGCCCAAGGTTTCTTGTAACATAATGACATCAACACTGTATGATTGAAAAATGGATTTTAGTGCTAGCTTCTTATGGCTGCTAGAAAAGCCATGATAATTGAAAGATAATAAAATCATTTGGTAACCATGACAGGGGACTTCGTTGCTCTAAGCGCCCATTTTAAGGATAACTATTTTCCATCAGCTATATCTAGCTTAGCCTTGAGTTGAGCCTTGGATATGTCTATCTTTCGTCCTCACGATTTTCATGGTCTCATGAGTTCTGAGGAAGTTTCCATCACTCCTATGGCATCATAAGTAAGAGTTATTCTTTCCCGAGGGTGCAGGTTGTAAGGAGGGAGTTCATGAGATTCCAGAGGAAAGGAAGCAGGCTCAGGCTTAGCTAGAGGCAACTTGGAGAGATACAAAGTGGGAATGGTTGTGATAATACTATCCAAAGCAACTGACATATTACTTTGATTTAACTTCTCATTCAAAAAAATCATGGAAGGACAAGGCTAAGGCATAACACTTAACATATATTTAAGATATTCATGTGAAGGAGTGAGGGAGAGAGAACAAGTACCCACCATGGGAGGCGCCTAATCATGTATTCTAATTTATGTCTGAACGTGGTGATCTTGATCAATCGTTGAAGGCACATTGTGGTTCATATTTTTAGTTTTTTCTGCCTAAATATCCATCGTCACCTATTCCCCTTCTATCAATGGCTCCTCTGTTACCATCTGGTCGTTCACCAACTCCTCTATTGGACGTTGACCCTTGAAACCAGGATCACATCTCAACCTTCTTCTTCACCTAAAACCCAATGGACAATCTCAGGCAAGGTGTCCATACTTATGGCACTTATGGCATCTAAAGGGCAGATGCTCATAGTTAATAATTTGGCAATGAGAATATCCTTGGAGCCGAAGATGAATTTTTTCAGCCAAACCCTCTTGTGGGTCAATCCTAACCAAAATTTGAGCCATATTTATTCTTATACTTTCCATGAAGGACATATCCGCTTCCAAGTATGACCCCATGGAGTTTCCAATGGCACGAAAAATGCCCTCAGTCCAAAGTTGAGGAGGAAGGGAAGGGAGACGAAACCAAACCGAGATTTCATCCACCTTTTCCCGCTGGGCATCGAACAGAGGCGTCCACTTCTTGAAGAGGATTTGTGAAAATTTGAAGCACCAGTTACGTTTAAAACCCATTCTAAAGACTCCCGCTTAATGAATCACACCATGAACCACCCTCAAACTAGAGTGAGGACTTCCACCTGTTTATCCGGGGCTTCTTTCCAGGATCTATCTATCCACTCTAAGATATACTCAGCTGAGAAATTTTTACCTCGCACTCTACTAACCAAGATAAGCTCAGAGGCCTCCATAACCTTGTCTATTTGGATTTCAACCCCAAGTATCAAATTAAGACATTCAATTTTGTTATTAATTACCTTCCCCTTCTTCCGCTTTGAGTTAGGATTCTAACCATTCTTGGCCCCTCCCACAAAATACTAACTCTCCTAAGCATGAAAAGGTTCCTTGTCTAGAGGCCCAAGCCATTCCTCCAACTGATCCTCCTGAATAGAAGAAACCCTTGGCTCAAAGGGTCTTTCATCCAAGACACAAGTGTTGTTAACAGGAAATTCCCCCAAAGACTTTGTTTCATAACTGATAATACCTTCGAAAGGAAAGCCATGAAAAGAAGAGGAGGAAACCCTTTCCCTCTCCCATCCTCCAGATTCGAGCATCAATTTCACAGGAACATCCTGCAGTTCCAAACCCTCTGGGAGGAAAACTTCACGAGTTGCCGCATCCATGTTAGGGTTTAGAATGGAGAGAGAAAAATCATCTATCTTTCAGCCCATAAGCCCACCACAGATGAGCGCATTACCCATACATTGCCCTGCCTCCTGGTATTTTTAAACCCAAGCCTTGAATAAGCAAGATTTGAGCCCTTCATTATGAAAAATACCTCTGTTACTTATGATGTCTTCCAGGCCACCATAGGGAAAAACAGAGATGGAAGGAAATGTTGGGGTGTTGAAACTTCCATTGCATTTCACAGCTATAGCTTCCAAAAGAAATCACAGGCTTCTCCACTACCTCAGGCCAGCGTGGTTTGATATTAGGCCCTGATCTGAAAGGAATTGTCTTAGTTATGTTGTGCTAAGTGTCCTTTCAGTTAAATAAACATGTACAAATTGTCTCCATAAGCTTGCTTAAGGTATGAGAGTTTTAACCATGAAAATTAGATGAATTAGTGAACTTTAAGCATGTAAATAAGCCTTAAAAACACTTAACAGCAGTGCATAACAGAGAAAAACATTCACACATAATTTTTACACAGTATGCACGATGAAGCAGTTCACCCCTCCTGGGCTACATCTGTTGGTCCAACTCCCAATGGCATGTCCCTCTTTGACATTATGCTCAAAATTGTAAATTACATATGTTTGCAGGCCTCTAATGGTTGTTTTCTCTGCATGAGTGGCTCCAAAATGCTCAAATTAGTCTAGGTAGACTCTTGTTTCACCACAATTGGTCGAAAATTGACCTCCCAATGCATTTTTCCCAATGACATCTAGAAAAGCTCCACTAGATGTGGAGACTGGCAGTTAACTGTAGATAAATTGATGGTTTAGCCCTAAACTTAGGGGCGCGATCCAAATATGTCAGGTAGTTTAGTCCTCGCATTAATTGTGAGTGGAGGGGTGGTCACATGCCACCCCCATCGTAACTTCCGCTAACGGTTGAATTCTCGCCGCATATGATGGAACCGAGACTTAAGGTTCCCAAACCTTATCCATTGCACTTACCATTACTTGCACATGTGAAGATGGTAGACAACCCCGCCTTAACCATTTGATAACCTCCGCCATAATGTTTTGGAACCTGGAGTTGTGGTTCTACACCCTAACTACATGGAAATCATTACACAAAACTTATCGCATGTGAACATTCGTTAGACCACCCGTTGACGGTTTAGCTTCGACGCTGCGGTTTAACAAAGAGCCACGGTTCTGGCACTTGGTCACGTAAGAGGGGGGGCTGGCCTCCCCAAGCCCTCAATGCAAACATTAACAAACTTTAAATATGTATGGAGGCCTATAGAGGTAAGAATCACTGTGTAGGCGGGTTGGTAACCAGTCTTACGGGTGGACAGGAGGTTGTGGGTTCGACCCCTGTCGACTCCACATAATTTTACACCACCATTGTGAGGACACGTGGCAGCCTGTGGGCTTGCCACGTGTCACTCAATCATTCACCCATCTAAATCCTCATCCAACGGTCCAAATCACGAATTCGTACCATCAACATCCAATGGCCCACAATGTGCCATGTGGCGCCATCACATTGGCTCAGAATAAAATGGAATATTCCAGAATATTTCGCTGACTGTAGCTGCAAACTGACTGGGCATCCAGTCACCAAAATTTTGTTGTTTGGGAAACGTGAGCGGGATATCTTTCCCTGATCACTCAGGTTCAGACCTCTTTCGATCACTTTAATTTTTGAGCATATGACTTGATCTCCTGATCACACCTCCCCATTGGCAAGATTTTTGACCCCAAAAGACTTTAATCACCTGTTCAAAAGATGAGGGAACAACTCTTTCACCTTTTCCACTTCCATCCATCTTGCCTTACTTGGTTTGCTACCCTTGAGCCCAATTCGAAGATAATTGACACTTCCCCTTTTAGAAGTGTGTGTCCTCGTGTCAAGGATGGCATCCTCCTTGAGCTCGTCCAGAAATTCTGGCGAGAAATCTTTTATTGATTGCAGCTGAATGTCACTCCCTTGATCATCAATCACTGGAGGCTCATACAAACTTAAATTATCCACATTGACAATGGAATACATTTGCATATATGAAGGAAATTCAAGTTGAAATGCATTATTACCAACTTGTTTAATAATCTTGAATGGACCATAATGAATAGGCTTGAGCTTTTTACCTTCTCCTTGCATCTTTTCTTTGCTTATGTGCAACCATACTTTGTCTCCTTCTTGAAACTTGTGATCAAATCTATGTTTGTCATGCCTCTCCTTGTACTTTCTTTAACTCTTCTCAAGTTTTTCTTGAACTCGATGATGAATAATCTGAATTTTCTCAATGAAATTTTGAGCATTGTCAATATCACTATGCCCATCAACTGCAACATCCTTCTCATAGATGAAGTCTAATGGAGATTTCGGCAAATACCCAAAAAAGGCTTCAAAAGGTGAAGTATTTGTAGAAGAGTGCTTGGCCCGGTTGTAAGCATGCTGAATGTAATTTAATTTTTCATCCCACAGCTTGGGATGCTTGCTGCAATATCCTCTCAATAGATGCACAACGATTATGTTCACCACCTCGGTTTGGCCATCAGTTTGTGGATAAAAAGAAATACTCTTTTTCAACTTTGTGTCCATCATCTTCCAAAGATTGGACCCAAAATTTCTAACAAACTTGGAATCCCTGTCACTAACAATAGAAGTTGGAAAACCAAAATGAACCCATAAATGTTGAAAATAAAGTTCAACAGTTTGTTTAGTAGTAATGGTTTTCTTACATGGCATAAGTATACACATTTTACTGAATCTATCCACAATTACATAAAGATAATAATGTTGTTTTCTTGACATAGGTAGACCTCCAAAAAATTCCATGGAGACACTCTCCCATGGCCTTGATGGTACCGGTAGTGGCGTTTACAACCCAAGCTTCCTATTACTAGGCTTGCTTGTTGCACACATAGAACATCCTCTTATAAAACGTGACACACTATCTATCATGCGAGGCCAATAACAATACCTCTATAGATGCGCCACTATTTTGCTTACCCCAAAGTGACCTACAATAAGAGACGAATGAGCCTCTCTCACGACACTAAGTCTCTCTCCTTGTGATATACACAACTTGCCCAAATGAAACAAGTAGTGTTTCCACTTCTTGACGCTTTGTACCAACGCATACAGCTCTTTGTCATATGTTGGATAATTGATTACAACACCCTTTAATGTTTCAGAATGAAAATCGATAGGCTTACCATGCTGTAAAAGTACTATGCCCATGGCATAATCACTAGCATCGTTCTGTATCTCGAATCACTGTCTCAAATATGGTAATGCAAGAACCGGAGCTGAACTGATCTTTTCTTTTAAAGCTTCAAAATCTTGCTGCTGTTTGCCTCCCCATTGGAAGCCTTTCTTCACACTTGTCACTGCATGCATAGGAGCTGCTATGGCTGTAAAGTTAGCAATAAACTTTCTCCAATACTGAGCTGCGCCTAAAAAAAATCTTACCTCTGTTTCTGATTTGGGTGTGGGCCAATTCACAATGGCTTCCACTTTAGAAGGATCAACTCTCAATGCACCTCCTCCTACAATGTGTCCCAAATAAACCAAAGAAGTTTTTCCAAATTCGCACTTAGAAATCTTAAGAAATAATTGCTCTTTCTTCAAAATATCAAGTACCCTCTTTACATGCAAGACATGCTCTTCTCTTATTTTGCTGAAAATGAGTATATCATCTAAATACACAATCACAAAGTCATTAATAAATGGATGAAAAACATTATCCATCACACGCATGAAAGTCATCGGTGCATTACACAAACCAAACGACATAACCAACCACTCAAAGAGTCCTTGTTTGGTTTTGAATGCAGTCTTCCATATGTCACTTTCTGCAATTCATACTTGATGATATCCACTTTGTAAACCTAACTTAGTGAAATACTTTGCTTCTTTCAGCTGATCTAACAAATCATCTATCCTTGGGAGTGGGTATCGATTCTTTACCGTTATCTTTTTCAAAGCTCTGAAATCGACACACATGCGCCAAGTCCCATCTTTCTTCGGAATCAGGACTATAGGTGAACCGCATGGAGAATTGCTTGGCCTTATGAGTCCCTTGTCCAACAAGTCCTTGATTTTCCTCTTTATTTCAGCATTCTCCATTATTGACATGTGATACATGCCGATGTTTGGAAGAGGACAATCTTGTTGAAATTGAATCTCATGTTGAATCTCCCTTTTAGGAGGCAATCATGTTGGCTCCTGAAACATCTCATGATGTGAATCAACTACATCATATAAATCTGATTTCAACTTAGGATCAAAATCTTCAAATGAATCATGATTAACATCAGCTTTAGGCTTAATCATTAGAAGAAAAAAATTATTACTTGAATTCACCAGCCTTTTTACCTGTCCAGCATTTACCATTGCAATATTCGTCTTCTTGCAATGTGATCTAACAATGTACTCCTTGCCATCTTTGAATAAATGGTATTTGTTCTCATGGCGATGGAAGATAGCTTTCCTATCATACAAGTAAGGACTTCCCAACACAACACCTGTAATATCAAGCGGAACCACATCTAATTCAACTGTGTCAACAAAATGTGCAGTTATTGCAAAGTGCAATATACACTTCTTTGAAACCTGTAAAGTTGCATCCTTGAAAATACACCCAAGTGGATATGGTTTTGGATGTGGAATGGTCTCAAGATTAAGTTTCTTGAACAATTCTTCAGAGATTAAATTCGCTTGTGAACCATTGTCAAACAGTGTATCAATCTTGGTATGTTTGGATATGACCCTCACATGAAACAATTCAATTCTCTCTTCTTCATTTGGAGCTTCTATGTGACAATTTGAATTACTGGTACTAGGTTTTGTTTCAATTTATTTCCCCTTCATGTTCTTCAACCCATGGCTGTAATTTTATTTTCATCACCTGAATCTTCTCCTAATTCATATTGAGTTGTAGCTGCAGTTTTCTGCTTCCCTTTGTTATTGTTAAATTTGGGTCTCTTTTTAGGATGTATTTTCCAACAATTTTTCTCTTCATGGCCTTCACTTGAACAATGTTTACAAACCACTTTCTCTCCCTCTTTCTTGACAGATGCATTATTTTTTCCTTTTCCTTTTGAGGTCTTCTCTTTGTTTTTCCCCTTAAATAGCTTGTTTCTACCCTCTTCAAAAGTATTTTTCCCTCTAGCCTCTAAATGTGTAGCTTGAACACATACCTCATCTAGGCTTGTAGGATTAAACACGAGGATAGTATGTCTAAGGTAGCTATGTAAGCCCCCTATGTAATTGAGTAAAGTATATTGACTCTGAAAATCTACCCCTAATAAGAGAGCTCTTCTCCTGAATTCTTGGGTGTAGTCTTGTACATTTTGTCCTTTCGATTGTCTAAAATATTTCCAGTTCATTATGGCTTTTTGCATGTGAGCTAATGGATAAAACTGTTGTTTTATTGCAGTAATGAAATCAGTCCATGATAGAATAATCTTACCATGTTTTTTTATCTCCTCCTTTGTCTTGGCTTCCCACCAAACAAGCGCTGCACCTTCCATCCTCAATGAATCTAGTTGGATTTTGGTGTCATCATCATGAAGGTTCTGAATTCTCAAATAAACCTCCAATTGCCTAATCCAATTATCAAGATTTTCTGCATTGACTTCACCATTAAACATTGGCAATTCAAACTTAACATCAAGTTTTAGAAAAGGAATTTTACCAATGTTCTTTGACTTGTGTGACTGGTGTACTGAAGATGAAGTAGAGGATGATGATGATGAGGGTGAGGATGGCGACTTTCCACTACCTCCATTTCCTCCATCGCCCTTCTTTGATTTGTCTTCATCATCGTGACCTCTTGATGATCCCTGACATTCCTTGTGAAGTTTGGATCCTTCTCCTTCTAGTATTTCATTCCTTTCTTGATAAAGGAATCTCACCATTTCAGTCGTGTCAAGGAATGCTTTCATGAACACTCTGTCTTCCTCTTTGGGATCTGCCTCTTCAAGGGTTTCTTCTTCTCCTGGAGAATTGCTTGATGTTGCTTCTGCTTCTCTTGGAGGTGAACTAGGTGGTGGAGAATGTGGCAATCTTGCCCTCCTTTGTTATGGCTCACTTTGAGAACCTCTTGCTTCCACCAATTTGCCTTCTCCTCTCTTAAGCTTGAGTCTAGTAAGCATGAAAACCCTTGCAAACAGTTAACAAATCCTTCACATAAAAACACCAGAGATAAAACTTGGCTTTGATACCAACTTGATCTAAAAGGAATGTATTAGTTCTGTTGTGCTAAGTGTCCTTTTAGTTAAATAAACATGTACAAATTTTCTCCATAAGCTTGCTTAAGGTATGAGAGTTTTAACCATGAGAATTAGATGAATTAGTGAACTTTAAGCATGTAAATAAGCCTTAAAAACACTTAACAACAATGCATAATAGAGAAAAACATTCACACATAAGTTTTACAGAGTAGGCATGATGAAGTAGTTCACCCCTCCTGGGCTACATCTGTTGGTCCAGCTCCCAATGACATGTCCCTCTTTGTCATTATGCTCAAAATTATAAATTACATATGTTTTTAGGCCTCAAATGGTTGTTTTCTAAGCACCAATGGCTCCAAAATGCTCAAATTAGTCTAGGTAGACTCTTGTTTCACCAAAATTGGTCGAAAATTGACCTCCCAATGCATTTTCCCCAATGACAGCTAGAAAAGCTCCACTAAATGTGGAGACTGGTAGTTAACTGCAGATAAATTGAAGGTTTGGTCCTAAACTTAGGGGCACCCGCCAAATATGTCGGGCAGTTTAGTCCTGGCATTAACTGTGAGTGGCGGAGTGGTCACATGCCACCCCCACCGTAACTTCCGCTAACGGTTGAATTCCCGCAGCATATGATGGAACCGGGACTAATTGTTCCCAAACCTTATCCGTCGCACTTACCATTACTTCCACATGTGAAAAGGTTAGACAACCCCGCCTTAACCGTTTGATAACCTCCGCCATAATTTTTTGGAACCTAGAGTTGTGGTTCCGCACCCTAACCGCGAGGAAATCGTTACACAAAACTTATCGCATGTGAACATCTGTTAGACCACCTGCCGATAGTTTAGATTTGATGTTGTGGTTTAACAAAGAGCCACGGTTTTGGCGCTCAGTCACATAAGAGGGGGGGATGGCCTCCCCAAACCCTTAACGCAAACATTAAAAAACTTTAAATATGTATGGAGGCCTATAGGGGTAAGAATCACTATGTAGGCAAGTTGGTAACTGGTCTTGCGGGTGGACAAGAGGTCGCGGGTTCGACCCCTGTCGACTCCACATAATTTTACACCACCATTTTGAGGACACGTGGCCGCCTGCGGGCTTGCCATGTGTCACTCAATCATTCTCCCATCTAAATCCTCATCCAATGGTCCAAATCACGAATTCGTACCATTAACATCCAACGACCCACAATGTGCCATGTAGTGCCATCACATTGGCTCAGAAGAAAATGGAATATTCCAAAATATTCCACTAACTGTACCTGCAAGTTGACTGGGCATCCAAGCTGACTATACCTGCAAGCTAACCGCCCCCGATTCCATGGAGAAATAACCGCCCCAAACAACGCAACTAAATGATACCAACATAAACCAGAAAAAACTGCTACAATATTCCAGAGAGGTATTATTTTCAAAGGTTTGTTGTTTCGAGGGGCTCTCTTCCCTAGAAGGCCTGAGCAAGAGCTAGGTAGGGTATATATTTTCATCCTCACCTACCTCTATGTGCCATTTGCATCACCTACACTAACCTCCCTTACTACAGAGTCGGAGCAAAGCCCAAACCCTAGTTAGTTTGTGCGCCTCCATGTTTCCACCTCAATACTCATTACTATTATTTAATGAAATCACATTAAAATTTGTAAAAAGTCATTAGTCAAAACAACTTAGTTTAACTAATAAAAAAAATGGCATTTTTTGGACATTTTTCATAGTTAATTTTAACCAAAATCTAGTAGACATTTTTAAAAACTTTGCGCTAGTCAAAACTATATGATCAGAAAGAGAGATATAATAGGATCCAAAAATTAATATTACTTGAAATGATTTCATATCTATTTTCTTTTTATATTTTATCGCCAAAATAAACCCATACTTTCATTCAATAATATTAGGAAAATACATTTTGTATATACACACTGAAAAGTGTGCATTCTCCCTAGATATTCCCAGATCCATGTGGCTTAAATAAGTCAAAATTATATGCCTAAAGCATGGAAAATAAAGACCAATAGGCCTAGAAATATGTACATACAAAGTAATGAAAAAGCATTAACAAAGAAGTAAAATTAAAAAGTGAGGAAGATCAAGAAGCAACACTAATCTTCCCCTTCTTTCCTTTCTTTTTCTAGACCTGCTGCTAAACCCCCATACTAGTACCAACTGGAATCAAGCCAAAGAATACTCGATTATCTTTGGAGGATGATCCTTGTATGAATCTGAGATTTCAGATACATGGACATGTTTTGTGCCACCCAAACCATCCTCCATGTGTGTCTCTTTAGTTTTTGTTCTCGAACCATAAGAATTTCAACATCTACCATGTTCTGTATGGGAGAAACATCAATACGAGTCACCACACCTCCAACAGTGGGTGAACCATGTTGTATCTAAGCCTCCTCTTCTAATTGTACATGTTGGTTTCCTGGAATATTATCCTCGGTATCTGATAAGTGAGGATCTGTGTACTACCAACGTTTTTGTTTATTTCTCGTCCTCTTCTTATTTTTTGGGTTCTTTTATTCCTAGGGACATGTGTTCTATAAATGGTCAGTCTGAAATATTCCTAACATCTAAAATCCTTGTTCTCATAATCTAAGACTTGGTTCTAGCAGAAGTCTTGATGTTTCATTTGTATATGTCTAGGAAGACCTTTACTAAGGTCCATCTCTACACATATTTTGGAGAATGTAAAGATACCTTTCTATGTCCTTTCATTATCCATTTTCTTGAATTTCCCAAGTGTGTTCACGATATCCTTTATGACCCTGGGATGCCAAAAAGGTAGGGGACAATTTGGGAGTCTCGCCCAAACCAACATAGTAGAAACCACCATAGTAGTGGCATCAAATTTTGGGAACCATGGTGTAATGAAAAGGCTCGCATTACCCCAAAACCATGGCCCATCATTTAGTACAATGTATATTTCTTTTTGTGTGTCAAATTGTACAATGAAAAAACATTTGGATCATAAATAAATGTCACAGTTTGGTGTCCAAATTAGGGTTAAAATCCATCGAAAGAGAGAGGGAGTATTTGAGGGCAAAAGAGAGAGTGTTTACCTTAGTGATATTTATATACATGATGGGATCATTCTCCATTTGTTCAACAATGTAGGGATTGGGTATATATTGGATTTGAGGTCCAATTTTATTATGGGCTAGATCGATAGGAAGGGAATGCTTTCCCTTGGTTGCATCCTTGTATGAAGAAGATCCATTTCGAGTCTTGTAACATGAAGCACCACTACGCAGCTGCAGATTCAGGATAATGGACGAATTCATGTAGATGCCATTGTCTTTGATCTATGTACAGTGTAGAAATTATTCAACAAGCATGTATATCTTGGATTTAATCCGATCTAACAATGTACTAAATTTAAATATTGAATCGATTCTACAAATATTTTGTAGAATTAAAAACACAATCGCCAATCACATGAAGCAAAGAAGAATCAAATCAAACCACAACACAGATAATTTCCCGGGGAAAGCTTGCTGCTCAAAACCCCACTATATTATATTGTATATTCAACATGGATCATGAAACAATTACATACAAAAATCTTCTCACAAGATTCCTCCAGTACTCAGCTAATTGTCTCACACTATCATACATAAAACTGACCAATACTTAGCCAATTTATTGCCTCTAGACAGCCTGCCTTGCTTGCGCAATCCCTGATGAATGCAATCCCTAAAGAAAAGGAATTTTGGCCTTCCTTGACTGCGCAAGTATCATGGGCACTCCAATGGGTGTTTGGTTGCATGGGTTCAACCCAATAATCCTACAATTGATAGTCAACTTCCCTTTCACCTAAATCTCAACTAGGTCTCCACTGGATCTAACATGCATGCAGCTAATAATAGTAAATCCTCAGTTGCATGTGGGATCACTGGTTGTGAATTAACTAATATTTAATTCACTTGATCTCTCACTAGGGTATAAAGCAGTTACAACTAGCACAACTGAGTTAAACTGATTACAACCTACATTAACTAATGAATCACTGCACTTTGAACTCTATTACAACTAGAATTACTCTACATGCCTCACGAACTACCTCAAACTCGAAATCCATGAGCTAACTGAGTTTATCACTCTCAGTTACTATTACAAGTTATTTTTGAGACTAGATTACATTTTATTATCCATCTTAATTAAGGGATAGCTAAAATAGACATGCACCAAAAATAGCCTTGTGGGCCCCACCCTAGTGTAGGTGCTTAATGCACTAGGCATGGGTGCTGGAATTTTTTTGTTGAATATCAACACTCCATCTCAACAAGAAAGGGATTATCCTTCACCCCGATCATGTCTCTATGGTATTCGAATTTTCTCCTGGTGAGCGACTTCGTCTGAATATCTGCATCCTGATCTTCCGTGGGAATGTACTGAAGCAACATTATTCTTCTTTGCACACAATCTCTAAGATGATGGTACCAGATATCTATGTGATTCGACCTATCATGAAACACAAGATTAATCAAAAGTTTAATGCAACTCTTATTATCACAATGAATCACTGTAGGATCCATCTGAGAACCAAACAAACTAACCAAGATATTTCTAATCCAGATAGCCTCACATGCAACTTGACTTGTTGCCATGTATTCTGCTTCCGTTGAACTAAGTGCCATAGATCGTTGTTTCCTGCTGTACTAGGAAACTGTTATCGATCCTATGTTGAAGATCCCTCCTGATGTGCTCATTCTGTCTGATGGACTGCTTGCCCAATCTGCATCTGTGAAGCCTTGAAGCTTCACTCCCTCTGTATGTCTATACCATAGACCATACTCTGATGTGCCCCTCAGGTATCTCAAGACATGCTTCCCTGCCTTCCAAAATATCTTGGTAGGCTTAACCATAGCTTGACTCAGTTGGTTAACTGCGTAGCAAATGTCTGGTTTGGTGTTCACTAGATACATCAGTGATCCAACTAACTGCCTGTAGACAGTAGCATCCACTACCTCTCCAGAAGCAACATCCTCTTTCTTCCAATTTCTTGGAAGAGGAGTATCCATGGATTTGCAACTCTCCATGTGTAACTTACCCATTATTCCTTTGCATACTTTCCTTGAGACACAAAAATTTCACCATCCCGCTGCCATATTTCCAATCCAAGGAAATAATGAAGGAGTCCCATGTCCTTCATTTCTAACTCCCTTGCAAGATCCTCCTTCCATGAGTGTATCAGCTGCTCATCACCAGTCAAAATTAGATCATCAACATAAAGAAAAATAATCAATAGCTTACCCTCAACCACAATCTGGTACAGGTTTGCATCTTCTTCACTTTTGGTGAAGCCCAGTCTGGTGAAATAGCTGTCTATCCGAGTGTACCAAGCACGAGGTGCTTGCTTAAGCCCATACAATGCTCTTTTGAGTCGGCGTGACTCACCTTTGAAGATATCGAAACCTTCAAGCTTCTCTATGTACACCTCTTCCTCAATGATCCCATTGAGAACACAATTTTCACATCCATTTGATGAATGTGCTAGCCCATCTGCGCTGAGAGCGCAAGGATGGATCTTATGGAAGAGTACCTGCAACATGTGTAAAAGTCTCATCATAATCTATCCCCTCGATTTGTGAGAATCCTCGAGCCACAAATTTGGCCCTCTATTTCTCCACACTCCCATTAGTAGCTTGCTTTACCTTATAGATCCATCTCAATCCAACCCCTGATTTGTCGACTGGTCTTGGGACAATCTCCCATGCACTGTTCTTGACAATGGAGTCATACTCCACTAATGCATCAACCCAAGTTGGTTGCTGCACAATTTCCCGAAAGGAAGATGGTTCAGTTACAATACATTTGCTCATAAGAGCCATGTATCCAATAAATTGGTCAGGAGACTGTCTCTGTCTACCCTGTGAAGTATGGGCTCCTACATTCTCCGCAGCATCAAGTCTCAATCTATCAGCTTTTGTGGTGCGCCTTCTACCATTTCTGATGGATGGCTTTGCATGAGTGTTTTCCTCCACTCCATGATCCTCCACATGTGGTTGATCCACATCTTGAGGCTCATCCTTGGGAACCAATAGTTCCTCCTCTGCATGCAAGTCCAGCTTCTTCTCAAGGGAAAACCGCATGGATTTCTCCTCATCAAATTTTCTATCTTGCCACACAACGATCATTGTACACTCGATAATTATGTGGTGTTTCAATGTACCCCACAAAAATCCTGATCTCATTTGTCGGTTCCAACTTCTTCCTGGCGTCCTTGGTCACATGCACATAAATAGATGAGCCAAAAATATTAAAGTGTGAAACATCAAGTTTCTTACCAATGAAAGCCTCTTCAGGTGTATTCATGCCAAGTATCCTATGAGGACAACGGTTCTGCACAAATAACACAGTGTTGCATGCTTCTGCCCATAGATGCATCGATAGGCCTTGATCATGCAACATCGCTCTTGCTGCACCCATAATTGTTCTGTTCTTTCTTTCCGCGACCCCATTTTGCTGTGGGTTATTAGGTGCTATCAGTTCTCTTCGAATTCCTTCTTTGCTGCAGAATTTCTTGAATTCATTAGAGATGTACTCTCCACCATTATCGCTCCTAAGAGCCTTCACTTGCTTCCCTGACTCTTTCTCCACCAGTACCTTAAACTCAAGAAACTTAGAGAATGTCTGATCTTTCTTCTCCATGAAGAAGATCCAACACTTATGAGAAAAGTCATCAACAAATATTACATAGTACTTATGTTTTGTTGTCGAAGCAACAGAGAATGTTCCACACATGTTTGTGTGAAGTCTCTCAAGGATCCCCAAAGCTCGGTTCTCCTTCTTATGAAAGGTGGCCTTTACATATTTTCCCATAGTACATCCCTTGCATGTGTCTAACTGCACAAGTGTACCCATGGGAAGACCAATAGAAATCTATTGCATGGCTTTCAAGGCTCCATGGTGAAGATGGCCCAATCTCCTATGCCATAATTCGCCCTCATCCCGGCTCACCACTTGATCCGCCTTGCCCATCATTACTGCACAACCATCTACCTCCAGCTTGTAGAGATTCTTTACTCGAATCCCTATCCTCTTGGCTTGTCCTATTGTTTTATGTCGCAGGAAAGCTTTTCCTTCACTAAAAACAACATCATAGCCTCTATCCTCCAACATTACGACTGAAACTAAATTTTTCTTCAAACCTGGTACATGCATTACATATTTTGATTGAAAGGGTTTGCTTGATTGCCTCTGGAAGGTAATGGTACCAATCCCGATAACATTGTATCGCCCGTCATCACCCATTTCAATATGCATCAGGAGATCCTTCTCCTCCAAGTTACTGAAAAGTTCCTTGTCTCCCGTCATGTGAAAGGAAGCACCGCTATCTAATTACCACACAGATTATAATGCACTTGAAACCATGCATGCGATCAATGAGAAGTCAAGCTCAAATTGCGAGGCCAAAGCCTCTCCAGTTGCGGATTCTCCAACCTTCTTGTTCTTCTTCTTTTGTGGACAGTTAGTAGCAAAATTCCCATGCTTGGGACAATGAAAACACTTCACCTTGGACATGTCCTGCTTCTTGCCATTCTTGGACTCGGATTTGGAATGGAATTTCTTCCCCTTCCCCTTCTTCGCCTTGGCAGCCAAAGCGCAATCTTCTTCATCTTCATTCTTAGATGAAGATCCATCTTTGGCGTTCCGTTTGAACTCCTCTTGCACCAGATGCGACCACAGTCGTTCCCAATCTAGCAATTTTTCCCTTCCATTGACAGAGTCTTGATAACTGTGCCAACTCTTGGGAAGTCAAAGGAGAGCCAAGCTCACCAAATCATCATCAACGACAGTTATACCAATGCTACCCATTTCATCTCGACATTCAAACTTTGTTAGATATTTTGGTATGGAGTCACCCTTCTCCATCTTGATCTTCCTGAGTTTATCTTTGAGCGCCAATTTCCTATGGTCGTTGTTGCTCTGGAATACAACCGTTGAAGCCTTCCACATTGCATATGGTGTGGACTTCCCATGGAGGCTTGAGACAATGTGGTATCGTACTCCCTCCAATAGTATCCTCCTCGCCTTTGCCACTTTCTTTTGCCATGCATCAAGATTTGCAACATATGTCACAACGGGTTTAGGAACATCATTGTTAATGAATTCCTTTAAGCCATTGTCTTCAAGTACTACCTCCATCATGTCCTTCCAAGAAATATAGTTTGAGCTGCCCTCAAGTGCATGCTCCAACCTCAAGCCATTGAAATCCGTTTCGATCCTGAATCAGTTGTAGCACCAAGAAAGTCTTTCTGCAAATTCAAATTCTATCCAATTACAAACTCAACTCCTCCTTCATAATTATGATTTCATGTGCTTTGATACCATGCAGAAATTATACAACAAGCATGTATATCTTGGATTCAATCCAATCTAACAATGTACTAAAGTTAAATACTGATTCATTTCTACAAATCTTTTGCGGAATTAAAAACACAATCGCCAATCACATGAAGCAAAGAAGAATAAAATCAAACCACAACACAGATGATTTCCCGGGGAAAGCTTGATACTCAAAACCCCACTAACTTCTATTGTATATTCAACATGGATCATGAAACAATTACATACAAAACTCTTCTCACAAGAGCCCTATAGGACTCAGCTAATTGTCTCACACTGTCATACATAAAACTGACCAATACTTAGCCAATTTACTACCTCCAAACAGCCTGCCTTGCATGCGCAATCCCTGATGAATGCAATCCCTAAAGAATAGGAATTTTGGCCTTCCTTGACTGCGCAAGTATCATGGGTACTCCAATGGGTGTTTGGTTTCATGGGTGCAACCCAATAATCCTACAACTGATAGTCAACTTCCCTTTCACCTAGATCTCAACTGGGTCTCCACTGGATCTGACATGCATGTAGCTAATTATAGTAAATCCTCAGTTGCATGTGAGATCACTGATTTTGAATTAATTAATATTTAATTCACTTGATCTCTCACTAGTGTATCAACAGTTACAACTAGCACAACTGAGTTTAACTCACTTAACTGAGTTAAACTGATTACAACCTGCATTAACTAATGCACCACTGCACTTCGAACTCTATTACAACTAGAAATAATCTACATACCTCACCAACTACCTCTAACTCGAAATCCATGAGCTAACTGAGTTTATCACTCTGAGTTAATTATTACAATTTATTTTTTAGACTAGATTACATTTTACTGTCCATATTAATTAAGGGATAACTAAAATAGACATGCACCAAAAATAGCCCTGTGGGCCCCACCCTAATGTAGGTGCTTAATGCACTAGGCGTGGGTGCCGAAATTTTCTCGTTGAATCTCAACAGTCCTGTAATAAAATGCCTGCATAAATAAGGTTTTTGCACTCAACATGAATAGATTATTTGTTCTCGATACTCTGTTTCAAGTCATAAATACCATCAGTAGCATTTATCTAAAAAAGGGTTGTCTTCCCATGAATGCTTTTAATACAAATATGGAAGGTAATATATCCCTCCTGACACAGTTGGATGACAGGCTCCATCCAAAGAGGGAGAATTTCTGTTTTATGTGGTTTTATAGCTCCACAAGGCCTGGATCCATCGACCCTCATAAGCTCTTCCCCACCCATAACCACACCCAGAGGAAGCAAAGAGGGATATTTTGTATCCTCTAACTGTTTGACGGCCATAATAGTGAAATATATACTCATAGGGGAATAAAATAGAAGGAATATTACTTGCTCCCTTCCACAATTCCAATAGCACCACTTTGTGCGTTTGATAGAAAGAAAGAAAGAAAGAAAAAAAAAGGTGCCTCCCTTGTTGCGGCCATGATAAATCAGCTAAGAAGCATGTTGTGGGGGATCCTTCATTTTGTGGGTGAATATGAACACTACATGGAGTCTAGACAGAGGTAAACTAATGTGAGTTGTAACCATGACGCTCTTCCACCAAATCTAGTGTGTTACGACGAAGAGTAAGCCGCGAGCCCCTAATCGATAGACCGCGAGGTATCCAACCCTAGACCAACACCAAGATGAGCAAGGCCATGCCACTCCAAGGGCTAACGCAACCAACCAAGGTGAAAAAAGAACCTATCAGCGATGCCTCCTTTCCTGCAATAATAGGAAACCTTAAGAAGTCTCACCATCACCATCACTCTATCAGTGATCTTTCCATTCAAAGTTTTTTTTTGATCACATTATTCATCCTTCATACTCATCTCTAATTTCTTCTTAAAACAATTTATCTTTATTTTTTAAATTGCTATTTTATTTTTCATATATATATATATATATATATATATATAATGATTAAAATTAGCATATATTTTTATTCAAATTTATTCAGCACAACATAGATTAAATCAAATAAAACATTTTTTTTTTTGTAAGTTAGAGGAATAAGCAACATTAGGCAGCTTTCACACGCGTGGCGCGGGGTCCAACCCCCTGGCTACCACTATAACCTCTAAGGGAAACACCCAGCCTACAAGAGCGGTACTCGGATAAGACAAGACTTGAACTCGTGACCTGCTTAACAACACGAACGCCTTAACATTGCATCCGCTAACCACTAGACCATGACCCTGCAGGCTCAATCCAAATAAAACATTTATTATTCTAGTATTAATAATCCATTTAATTGGAAAAATTACATAGAAAAAAAAAATCACATATAAAATATATTACAAATATTTTAATGTTAATAATCAATATTAATTATTAATTATAATTAAATTAACATATAACATAGATTAAACAAAATAAAACATTTATTATTCTAATATTAATAATCCATTTAATTAAAAAAATTATATAGTAAACAAAATCACATATAAAATATTTTAATTTTAATAATCAATATTAATTTAAAAGGCAAAAATTATATAGTTTAGATGTAAAAGAAACCATAGGTTATACTTAAACAAAATTGCATATAAAACATGTTATGTAAGCTTATTTGCCTACTACACTTAGACAATCAACATCATGGCTTATATAAAAATTCACTTTTAAAGTTATGTACATTTTTGCAAATGTTTTTAATAGTGACTATATACTATAGTCATCTTATCATATGTAATGTATTCTTATATAAACATTTGAGCAGTAAAAATAATATCATTTGCTATCATTACAAACGTGCCTTAAATATGACTCTTTTTTATATCCACCAAAATGGGAAAGTATGCTGCATTGCTCCTTTAGAGGGTGAGTGTGAAAGCTGCTGCCATCATGTTGTCTTATGCTGTTTGGAAATGAGAATCTATTTTTCTTTTTTAATATATATATATATATATATAAGTTACCTTAATGATAATTTGTCACATATTTAATGAAATTGAATATAGAGATGTGATTATAATGATGCCAGTGCCATTATAACAACTCAATATGTTCCTGACAAGTATGAATGAATGATTTAATCCAAACATGGTTTTAAACAAAATAATCCACTTTGAGATTGGATTAAAGAAATCAATTAAAATGAAAAACTTTTTGAATCCTTTTCCTCACTTAAAAGTCTTCCCCTATCATGTTATGCTAGTTGGTAGAGGATACAACACATTCATTTTTCAAAGCCCTATCATGTTATTCTAGTAGGTAGGGGATCCAGCAAGTTCATTTTTCAAAGACCCACGTCATAAGGATAGATTTGACATCACTTCCTCCTAGAATGAGCCATTTACCTTTATCAAAAATTATAATATAAGAAAGGAAGCTTGGAGGCCTTAGATTACAAATAAAGTGGTGGCTAAAATGTACCGACCTTCGGGTTATCTCATTAAAAATGTTATCCTATAATGTTTAAAATGTGAATTTTTAATATAGAATTATTTTTAAAATATAAATATATATTTATAAAGTTTAAAATATAATATTTATAAATTTTTAATATAAAAATATTTTTAATTTATAATTTTTTTTGATAAAAGTAATCTTGCTATTACAAATAACATATCCATTATTCATATTAATATTTTCCTTATTCCCATTTTTTTTTTCATTATGAATGGCAGACATGGATTCACTAAAAAAATCCATAAAACATTACTTTTAAGGGGTCCCATACACGTGATAAATCAAAGGAAAAAGGAAAATTGAATCCATTTGAACAACCATTGGAGTACAATGATATAATGGGGAGGGGTCTTATAAATGAAAGCGACTTTGTTAACGATTATTTACAATAAGTCCATACTTTATTAAATGGGTTTTAAAATATGAAGAAAATGAATGTGTAATAGATAACTTGTTCATTTTATTGTATAATATAGGTATTTAAAATTTCAAAGTGAATGGGTATTAGATAATTTGTTCATAATAGAAGTATTGTGTAGTGGAGAATTGTTTATTTTATTAAGAGTTTTTTCAATATTATTATTTAAATATATATAAAGTTTGGCAAAATTATATTTTTATTATGCTCAATATATCACTTCAATTGGGGTGGAGAATTGACCTAATCATTTCACATTAAGGAGTATCTTAATAGAGCGCCCAATCACTATTTATCCAAAACTCTGTGAACTAAATATTTTAAATTTAATTTATCACAAAAAAAAAATTACAATAATAACATTTTAAAACAAAATTATTCAAAGTAGATCTAGATAATAAATAAATAAAACTAATTTATATTAAATTATTAAGAATTTTATAGTATATATAATAATATATATTCAATTTTAACATTTTATAAAAAAAATTAAATAAAAATATAGATTCACCCATTTAGAAATGATGAGGCGCATTGCAATGCTTTTCATAAAAATTAAGTATATTTATAAATAAATATAATTTAAATTTAAGGAAAGATGGTTTTGAAGAGTTAGTTAATTGAATCACCCATTTAAAATATGATATGTTGTTGATAGGGAGATCACATATCAAAAGTTCAAATACTAGTTTTTATTGTGGTTGGTGGTTGAATAATTTTCTATTTGAATATTTTTTTTTTGAAGAATGAGATTTCAAAAAAAAATCCTTAAAAAAGAAAAAAGAATAAAAAAACAAAAAATTATGAACTTTGATCATAAATATATCTTGATAATTGTAATGTTGACGGAAGGTTCAATTTTTTTTATATGTAGCTATTGTAGATTGGAAAATTAGTGAGGGAGATGGTGCAACATCTGCTACAATATTGGATAAATGTCATTAGGTGAAGGTGTGCCCTCCAACGTGGAGCATGGAATCACTTACTTTTATCTCATTCACTTGAATTGCTACAAAGGTTGTGTGAAGAGGTAAAGATTGTGGGTTATGACTTGGTCACTACAGTTTAAAGTTAAAAATTTTAACTCAACTTCTTATTTTCTTTAACTTCGTGTAAGTGAGACATGTGTTGCAAAATGACATGAAGAATTTTATCTCGAATTTTGTTTGCCATTATCAGGGAAGAGGAGACACTTGAACTTGAAAGAATATGGTAGGCTTATTATGAACATGTCATTTGAATTTAGCTTGGGTCGGTGGGAGAAATGATGTTATCCTCTCCACTCAGGTTCAAGTCCAACACGTGACATGTTGAGCTCCTAAAAAGTATTTCTTGTAATGACTTCGAGCCTTACTATCGAAGTAGTCCATCCAGGACCGAAACACATATATTCCTCATATGGAATATAAAGATAATTTTCATAGAAAAAAAAAAAGAAAAAAGAAAAAAGAACATGGGAACATAAGATTTGTTCTCATTAAGATTATCAAGTATTGAAACTTTAAAAAAGAGATTTAACTGCATTTGGAACCATTGATAAAATGTAGACATGAAATTGGCATCCAAAAACTTGAACCCAAAACTGAAATGATAATTAACTTGTATTGCATATTGTATTTTCTCATTGAATAAAAGTTCATAAAAGAAAAGATGCATAATCGTCATATAAACAAGACTCATCAAAATTAATTGATAACAAATTATTAAACATATCAATGAACAAATTCTCTCTCAAATTTTTAATTTTTATTCACCAATATTTTACAATCAATTAAATAACCAAAAATTCTTTTATCATTAAATGAATGTATTTTTAAACATCATTTAATTTTTCAAAGCAAAGTAAAATCCGATATATAAGTTGAGTCTTCTCTCAATTCTCCCTCAAGCTTAAGTCCTAAAAAGAAAAGGTTCTTCAAATAAAACTAGATAATGGAGATAGTTGTATCAAGAGATCAAGAGTTCTCTCGTTAGAAAACAAAAGATAATGGAGATAAATAATTTCATTTGAATAGGTGTTGAGAGGAATTATCTTTCCTCTCAAGATAATAGTATTGATGCTAATATTCTTCCAAGATAATGAAGCTTTCTTGAGTAAATCAAATTTGAATGTGTTGTTCATCGATGGGCATTACTTTATGGCCTTTGCTATTTAATTTTTGATTTATGAGCATGGTTAGGGTTTCGTTTTTTCGTTAGGCTTAAAATTGACTTCATTCATCGAAATTCATCGAAATAAGAGGAGGCTTGCTTTAAGAATATTTAGGTGTTTTTAAAGATTAAATATTGATGTTATCCCAAGAATATATAAGGAGGTTTTTAAAGCATTTGATTTTTTTTACAAGTTTGTAATATGTAGATAATTAGAAATATTATTATTTTTAAATGAAAGAAAAAATTATTTTAATTCACTTGTTAAACCGACATTGAGAGTAACTATTTTTGGCTACTATTAGTAAATGTAGGTTGACTCACCACTATAATTCAAGGAAAATCACACCATCTAGAATGACCTAGTGGTGGTCCGTAAGGGGGCAAACTTTCACTCCTACTAGATGTCTCTATGTCTTGGGTCGTTAAACTTCTTCCTCATGTTTAAGGAAGACGAGCTTTTAGCCAAGCATAAGCAATTTTAGGGCATACTCCAGGTCCAAAATTAGAAATATCATACTTTTCAATTTTTTTATTTTTATTTTTAAACAATAAATCAAGCTTTAATTTATTGTTCATTTTGTTCATTTATAGGTTTATTATAGGTATTTGTTTGCTAATATATATTCGTAATTAGGTTTGGTTTCTTTATTTAGTTTGAACTAAATTTATTGACTAAAATAAAAAAGTTTTGTTTTAAGAAGATTTGTATATTTTTTAAAGATTAAAATTTGATGTTATTGGAAAAATATGATGATGATGATGACTAACATTAATTAAGATCATAATCATTTTATCGAACTTCAAGAAATTTCTTAATTTTTTCAAAATTTTATTTATGTACTTGAAACACATTAAGAGAAGCATTCCAAGATTACCAAAGTTTTAATTACTTAGGACGTTAAGAAGGCTGATATTGTAATAGATATTTTGAAATCGTTATTCAATTTGGATATAGGCAGGGTAGTTTAGGAGAAGGTGCTTTCATTATTCAACCCTCTCAATGTCACAAAGATGATAGATTCTTTCATCCCATGGTGTTTTGGGTTACCTAATGCACAATTTCCTTATGCAACTCATGTGAGTTGGTTCATATTTAAGCAATGTTGATTTCTCTCTTTGTGCTAGTCAAAACCCAGAGATACTTTTGATATACGAGATTAGGGCTGGGCACCTTCTTATAATATTTTAATTTCTATTTATCCTCTAATTATTTATTGCACCCACATATTTTTCTTAAATTTAAATGTAATAATATTTTTTAATATTATTGGTATTTTGCATAATAACATATTCTTATATCACCAAAATGATTTAGCTAATACTTGACATCTTTATGCACCCCTACTTGAGTCGTTGGTGGTTTTGGCTAGAGTTTGAAGCAATTTTTGGGAACCTCTTGTTCTCTATGTTGTTTTTCTTGTTCTCGTACGTTAAGTACCTAATCATGGCCACCCTCTGTAATATCCCCAATAGGAAATAGACAGCAATACAAGCATACGACAATATAGGAAATGCCGAAAATAGAACATAAAGCAAATACACATAAAAATGTCGGAAATGCTAAGCCATTTTATTAATCTGAGAATATAATGAGATATAATGGATAATCAGAGTAAATGCACCTATCCTTGCTCAAGGCAAGTGAAGATCCCTCTCAGAAAAACAGGAAATGGCTGCTACAAGAGACTGCATCCCAGCTGCTGGAAGAAACTGTCGTAAACTGCTACTGCTGGAATGAACTGAAGCTAGGGGCTGATCTCCTTGCCGGAATGAGCTGAAAATCGGCAGATCACCTGAACTCACCACCCCGGAAAAAACCCAGAAACCATATACAAAACGGACCACCTTCGAAAATCACCCCCAGAAACCCTCCTCCTAGAAAAACGCTGTCCCTCCAGGCCCAGCGCAGACACCAAATGATATATGCTGAAATCGGGCCACAAACTCCCCGGAAAATCTCCCACTGATAAATACTGAACCTCCACGCCGAATCTCACTGAATCTCCTGCAGGAAACCCCGCAATAGAACACCTCCTCCAAGAACTGCGTCCTCTCTCCCAGGGACTGCGCAGTCACCAAAAGAAGCCCAGCTCCTCCACAAAACAAAAACCAAATCTCCCACAAAACACTGAAGGAAAAACCTTGCCCGAGCAGGCACTCGAAGTCCCCCGGGGCTAAGGGCGAGATCTCCGATCGGAGACACTCAATCGCACTAAACAGTGCTGCAGACAGGCTAAACAGCCAGCGTGCTCAAGAAGACAGAAGTCTAGCTCAATATCATCAACATCAATAATGCCAAATGGAAGTGAAACTCCCACCTTTTATAGTGCTAGCTCCCCTCAAAACCCTAACTGCGTCCCCTCTCTCCATGAGCTCCTCCTATGCCTGCGCAGTTGCTTCTAGAGCCTACGTGAGGCCTCTCTCATGCAAAGTGTGGACCCCCAAGGCTCTCCTTTAAGTCACAATGTTGCTCCTACTAGGAAGCACTTTATTTTATTAAAGTGAGTTAGCCCCTCTTTTCTCACTTTTATTTATTATTAACTATAGTCGGCAAAACTATACAAAAATCAAATATTCCAATTAGCGGTGCTAATTAGGAATATTACAGTCTCCCCCAGCAAAACGTTGCTTGTCCTCAAGCAACTGAAGTGATGGATGCTATAAAATCTGCTCGCTCTCCCAAGTGGCATCCTCATCCGGCAAAAATTGCTTGTCCTCAAGCAACGCTTGAACAAGCCTATTCTCTAGCTGACGCTCCCCACCGATACTACAAAATGTGCTTGGGTCCCACTGAAACCTCTCTGTCTCCTGCATCACCCTGATACGGAGGGATATCTCAATGCCAGGATCCCAAACTGGCCTCTCACAGTACCAGTCAACCAATAATCCCCCCGAATCCCATCGTCACCATGGCCAATAATCGCCCAAGTCCCACGGCTCGGACTGTGCACTGCCTCTGGCTATGACTAATTCTCTAAGAGGTGAAGACCACCAATAAGCATCAATGCTCCTGGGCTCCTGCTGCGTTGTACCTGTAGCTACATATGCTACCCCTCCAACTGCATACCAACTCATCACCTCTCTCCAATCCAAGTCATGACTCAATCCCATGCTGATCCTGCTCTCCTGAAAGTGGGAAGGAGTCCTGAAGTAACGACAACTGGTGCCCTCCTGCCGACTGGGATCTGTAACATCTACTATGTCCAAGGGCCCCTACTCCACTGTGCTCCCTACGAATAATGCCGTACCATCAAGAGGGTACCAACTCATGATCTCCTGCCAGTCCATCTTGGAGGAAGCATCTGATGTTGCAACAACAACTGCATGTGGAACATGCCTGGAAGGTTGTCGCCAACCCGTAATCATCTCCCACTGCCAAACTATCACATCTACCTCCAACATCTCCAGAGGATATGGATCTGTAGCTGCTGTCACGGTACTCGGTGTCTGTGCATCTGACTGCTCCACCTCAAAGGATGACTCCAATGCTAGCCACATATCCATCATAGGCTCAATGTGGGCACCCATCTGGACCTCACCCAAGGAAATGTCATGCTTGATGTCCATAGTATCCTCCTCTGCTGACTCAGGCTCCATCATGTGCTGCTCTAGCTGAAGCGTCACAAGTGACTCATCACCCAGAGTATCTCCTATACAGTCCCCTGACTGCTCACCCTGCACACTGTAATACGACTGCAATCTATTGTCATCATACCTGCATGACTGCTCTTGCTCCACAGAAGCAACCTCAACTGATCCTATGGACTCATATGAAAGAGAGTCCTCACCCTCGCATACAGAAGGAATGCCCTCCTGTTCTACCTCCGCCACCTCATCTGCATTGAATATGCCATCCACCCTCTCGATGAAGTGTCGATACAATGTCTGGAGTCCAGACGCATGCTGGAATGCTATCTCTACTGAACCCAGTATCCTCTGATCATGCATGATCTCAACATGCCCTGAGGGAAGAATGATGCATGTCTCCCTCATGACCCGCTCCCCAAGCGTAGGCTCAACAATGACTAATGTGCCACCACTGCAGAGGATCATCTCATCCCCTAAACTGTGGCTGTCAACTAGCGTACTGACCCAGTGCCACCGCCGAGAAGTCTCTCGCCTAGTGTGCTGAGGGCCATCCAAATGTCGTGGGTGTGCCTCACGGACCCTGCTGCTCATGCCCAAAGTGCCAAAGGACAACAACAAAATCAGTTGTGCCCATGAGTGATGTAGAAGAGTGTCAGATGTGTGAGTCCCCACAGATACCATCAAGTATCGCTCCTCTGTCTCCTCATCGATCCTGGGTGAAATACCCCCAAAGGTAAGCCCAGTGTCCCTGTCTGTGAGTCTCCCTGGATGCAATACTCTAAGACCCTGTTGTGCCGCGCCGTACGCCCTCGCAAGCCACCGGTCATCCATGTACTCCTTAACATGCCACTGCACACTAAGGCATACCCCTGAATACTGCTGGATACCCCATGCTACTGCTGTACCACCCTGTACCGTCTCGTGCCCTGACTGTGTCCAGGAATCTGTCACTCCCCGCGTGCTCTCAATGTGATGTAGGCCACTCCTACTCCACAATGCAGTCCCACACACTACGGTACACCACCATGTAGCTCCATGTCCACCAGTAGTCCACTGATCACTGCTAGAGGCTCCCACACATCCATGGATGTGATGTCCTAGAGCTGTGCCTCTACATATCGGACTACCACCAATCGGTATTGTCATGTCCACCGTCGCATCACTATACCCGCCGACAAATGGATCATCACTGCAAATCCTCCTCGAGGGGTCCGAGAAGTGAATCTCCCTATGGGTCAGTAGTGTTACCACCACTGCTCGGCTCCGCTGCGTCCTCTGTGCCCCACACAAAGGTGAAGAATCCTTGGCCCCATACAAGGCGCCATTTGGTGGCCTGCCAATGCCATTTCCTCCGACAAACTCCTTCCAAGGTATGTTGACCACCCCGTGATCCCGTGTACGAGTGTCATACCAAAACAACCTAGGGAGTCTGCCCATAAACTGGTTGGCCACTGGAGCTGACCCAAACTCCCCTAGCGCATGCACATGCTCTACTGCTTGGCCAACTGTACCCTCCAAGACACAGGCAACCAACCCGCCTAGGAAATGATAGGTGATCCCACCTGGATCCCAATGCCAATCTGGGGTTCCTATAATCCCCATGCATAGAAACTCCTGCTGAGCTACACTCGGATCCATCACCATCTCCATAGCCCGCTCCACCGAGTACCAACTCAAAATCTCTCTCCATCCAACCTCAACATGTGGATGCTGTACGCTGTGCAACTCTGATCGTCTCATACCGCTATCCAACTCAACATACGAGATCTGACTAGGTGGCTCTGCCTCTCTCTCTCCAATGGGAAGAGATGACCCAACAACACTGCTAGTCCCATCCATGCATGCCTGAAGGGGAATGATCTGACGCTGCAATGTGCCCTCGGGTTGTACCATCAGGGAATCCGTTGTTCCCCAATGCGGGCCAACTTGGCAGCCGACTCGGCACAAGCCACTCTCATGCCCTCCAGCTCCATGTCCTGCAACAAAATGGCCTCCCGAACTGATGTGGCCTTCCCTTTCAAAACTCGAAGGTCTGTTCGAAGCCAACGATACCACTGCCTGCGACCATCATTCGATACCTCTGTATCTCCTAGTGCCTCATCGAATGGGGATACATCTCCTGACACTGCACCCATCTGTGTGCTGCTACCTCCCGAAGATTCGGACGCGACTCCGGTCATCAACTCAATGGATGGCTCTACTGGGGTAGGCTCTACCTTCTCCACTACCACATCAACCGACCCGGCCGAGGAGGTCTCCAATGAGGGTGAATCCTGTGTCACACTAGGTGTAACCTCGGACTCCCTGCAACCCTGTGTTCCCTCATCCTCCAAGTGCGAGGCAACCATTTTAATGGTTTCCCTCTCCGATACTCGGTCAAGCTGGAAAGAGGTATCCAACTTGTCCACCCAAGATTTTTCTGAGCGCCTGGATGACCCGTCAAATGTCGGTAGATGGAATCTGTCCACTGTGCGCTGTAAGCCCCCATCATGTGAGCGCCTGTTCCCTCTGTGAAAGTTGTGAGGTCTACTATCACGCTGGAGCTGAACATAATCTCTGAATGAGATAAGATCTCTGATCGCCAGCCCATGTGCCAGGTACTCTGCAATGTAGGCGTCCATCTGGTCAGGGTCAGTCTCCGGCTCCCACTGTGCTCCTGCCCCTATGTCTTCATCTAGAAAAGTGGGCATGGTAGGACGTGTGGGTGTATGTGATGCCATATGCTGAGTGGCAACATGCTCTGGCAAATGGTGGGATGTGCCTGATCCCTCAACGATCTGAAAACCCCTTGGGGTTTCCCGCTGCCTAACCTCCAGCGCAGTGAGTCTCTGTGACACATCCTGCATGTGTTGGAGGAGCGCCTCTCTAAATCTCCTCGCATCATCACCACCTGCCATTGGCATTTTCTTCTAGGTGCCTACAGGCTCCTCAGAAACTGCACGGCTGCTGCAAAACCATACTACTACTTGACTTCGACCTCCGATTTACCCACTGAAAACTACTCAGAAAATTCCAGGAATTTGGGAAGGTGATCCTTGCCCAAAACCCAAAAAACCTAGAAAACGTTTCTTCTAATTCCAACCTTCAAAATTTGACCCTTTATATTTTGGCCCTTTTTCCAATTTCGTTTTTGGTACTGCAACTGCTATTGCTCTCCAAAATTCCAGCAAACCCCTGTATGATCTCTTTCCCAATGTCATAGACCATAGGCTGAGCCAGAACTATGCTCCGATACCACTGTAATATCCCGAATGGGAAATAGACAGCAATACAAGCATACGACAATATAGGAAATGCCGAAAATAGAACATAAAGCAAATACACATAAAAATGCCGGAAATGCTAAGCCATTTTATTAATCTGGGAATATAATGAGATACAATGGATAATCAGAATAAATGCACCTATCCTTGCTCAAGGCAAGTGAAGAACCCTCTCAGAAAAACAGGAAATGGCTGCTACAAGAAACTGCATCCCAGCTGCTGGAAGAAATTGCCGTAAACTGCTGCTGCGGGAATGAACTGAAGCTAGGGGCTGATCCCCTTGCCAGAATGAGCTGAAAATCGGCAGACCACCTGAACTCACCACCCCGGACAAAACCCAGAAACCATATACAAAATGGACCACCTCCGAAAATCACCTCAGAAACCCTCCTCCTAGAAAAACGCTGTCCCTCCAGGTCCAGCGCAGATGCCAAATGATATATGCTGAAATCGGGCCACAAACTCCCCGGAAAATCTCCCACTGATAAAGACTGAACCTCCACACCGAATCTCACTGAATCTCCTGCAGAAAACCCCGCAATAGAACACCTCCTCCAAGAACTGCGTCCTCTCTCCTAGGGACTCACAGAGTCGCTCAAAGAAGCCCAAACTCTCCTCCACAAAACAAAACCAAATTCCCACAAAATATCAAGGAAAACCCTGTCTGAGTGTGCACTCGAAGTCCCCCGGGGCTAAGGGCGAGATCTCCGATCGGAGACACTCAATCGCACTAAACAGTGCTGCAGACAGGCTAAACAGCCAGCGTGCTCAAGAAGACAGAAGTCTAGCTCAATATCATCAACATCAATAATGCCAAATGGAGTGAAACTCCCACCTTTTATAGTGCTAGCTCCCCTCAAAACCCTAATTGCGTCCCCTCTCTCCATGAGCTCCTTCTATGCCTGCGCAGTTGCTTCTAGAGCCTACGTGAGGCCTCTCTCATGCAAAGTGTGGACCCCCAAGGCTCTCCTTTAAGTCACAACGTTGCTCCTACTAGGAAGCACTTTATTTTATTAAAGTGAGTTAGCCCCTCTTTTCTCACTTTTATTTATTAATTAACTATAGTCGGCAAAACTATACAAAAATCAAATATTCCAATTAGCGGTGCTAATTAGGAATATTACACCCTCTCAATGGGGGAGATGATCATGTATATAAGGATGATATGATAGGGTGTGTTGTCTTTAATTTTGACATTACAAGTTACAAAATTCTTTTGCATTTGCTTTATCTTTCTCCAATATCCTATGTAGATACAACATTCCCAAACTTCACATCCATATGAAGAGTGATGTGAGTATCAAAGATGATTCGTTTCTTATATTATAGCCAAAGGTCCACTAGTTTACTCTTGTTTTCAAGCCCATAATAAGCTTTCCACCCTTGATTTATCCATTTCTAAACACTATAGTTTCACTTGAGCTTGTGATAAATATTGTTTTTGAGATATTTATATGAAGAAACTTCCTTCAAGTTATTGTTATCACACATGAAAGTATCGTAGATGATATTTTCAAATTTAATTATCAAACCTTTGTTTTTTTAATGTTCACAGTCAATACCTATATCATAGCATACGTTCTTGAGGATTCTTAGTTGCTTACTGAGGCAACACGGATTCCTCACCATAAAAACTGTATCATTGATGTCAAGAAGAAGGATGATGGCTATACTAGCTAGAGTCAAGTCAATATAGCCACCATATTGCAAACAATACTCTATTCAACATCTTTTAAACAATACCCTAACTTATCAATTTATATGCCGAAAAGGGTAGGGGATAAAGGACAATATTGACTCACTCATATATTACAATTAATATCTTCCAACCAACACTTAGTGTTCCTAAACTTGTGAATAACACTTTCGTATAACCTTACTATAACAAATTTTAGCTTGGAAGTAAATTTTAGCTCTTCTAACCTATTCCAAAGGTTACTCTTGGGCACTATGGCAAAATATTTTCTAAAATCAATAGAACAAGAAATGAGATTGATTTTTGTTATTGCAACATTCTCCTGCAATGATCCCGAGCATAAAATAATGGACCATAGTTGAATGATAGCTTCTAAAGCTCGCTTGCCCTTTAACTCCTTTTCTGTGGCTTTCAAACCATATATTGATCTTCTTTTCTAGAATACTTTCATGTAACTTGGCTAAAATTGGGCTAATCATAATGGTCTTCTAATAAGAGGGATTGCTTTTAACTCTACTTTTATAGATGGGAACAATGAGATTGCAAATCAAGAGTTTAGGGAAACCTACTAAGTATTGAAGAACTTTTGTATGTGAGGAATGAGGTTAAGTTCTCTAATTTTTAAGATTTCAACTTGATAACTTTTAATGTCTCAACTTTCCCTTTTATAAATCATTTAACCTTGAATTTTATGTCTTATATAAAAAACACTTAATTATGTATAAAAGGTTTTAAAGATATTTGATTTTTCCGACAAATTTGTATCATATTGTTAATGAAAAATATCATTAAGAAATGAAAAGATAGTCCCTAGATTTTAGGTTCAAATTTTAGTGGGAAGAGTTGAGAGTAGCCAATTATAAAGGTTATATTATATTGAAAGATTTTTAGACTATATACATGCATAAATTCTACACTGCTTTAGCACTACATAAATCATATTAATTCCTTCCATAACAATAAACACAAGTTAAAAAAAATTCAATTAATTCTATATTTAAAATAGGTGTTTTTGGTTGGAATAGGACAAAACAATTTTTGGTCAAATTGTGATGTTTTGTTATTTAAAATGCATTTTTGTTTATATATAGAGTTAACAACTTTATGATTCCAACAAATCCCTAAACAAATTCCAAAATTTACGATAAAAACTCCAAAAATATATAACAATTAAACTAAAACATAATTAAATCTTAAATTTAGTTAATTAATTTCAATAAATAAATATTTATATATTTTTATTTTAAATTAATTACCATTAAATAAATTAAAAAAATTAATTAACTATCGTATATGACTAATTCAACTAAAACATCGCCACAAAATTATCTACCACCACCACATGGCTGAAAGTATCGACCACCCCTGTCACCTCGCGGTTCATGTCTTTTGACTTCGGCATCAAATTCCACATTGATGTTATAGTCTTGCAACGCTTATTCCACTCCCATGTGACCAGCCAATAGGTCCAGGCATTCATTCACGCATTAGGATTAAAAGCATGATAGAGATTTATTGGCTATGGGCCGCCACTGGACATGGGGGCCCCTTTCCGGAAGACCAGCTAACCGCCGACAGTGGCTACATATATCGACTTCAGTGTATGTATTTTTTAAAATCGACAACAGTTCAAACTTCACGAAAAGGAACATGCAACCGAGTCCATGAAGCAGAAAACACAGTCAGTATGCGTGGGAAGGGAAGAGAGGGCCCTGCATTGCCCAAATCGGAGCTCAGCAGGTATGCCCACCTCCTCACATCTATCTAACTTTCCCCTTTACTCTTTCTTCTTAAACTTACCATTCGTTCTATTTATACGAGAGAGCAAGGGAGAGAATTCCTGATTGTCATTGTGTGCGCTCCTCGGCCTATAATTTCATAGAGAATTGAGTTGGGATCAACATATTCTGGTTTAGAAATTTTGTTGGATTGAACATATGGGTAAATGGGAGAAGAAAGAGCATGATATAAGAGAATGGATTCCTGTAATTGAACAAGTTGTTAGTATTGATGCTCCCAGGGATATATATGGATTCACAGTTCGTCCTCAGCATTTGCAGAGATACAGAGAGTACATGGCAATTTACAAGGTATGTTCACGATCCATGTCACATTTCATAGTTGTTTTACATCTCAATTCAGAGCAATGATCGTCTATTTTATCATATGGATCGGCACTATTCTATAGTCAGGATTCGATTGGATTGCTTGATTTAGGAAGTAGTGGCTTGCATCTTCCAATTGTATTCGAACGTCACAAGCTTAACACACACACGCACCATCATATCCATGCATAGCAGAGCTCCCATGTCAGTGGTAGTCTGTACTCGTGTACAAGGAACAGCAACAGGAAATCACCTTAATATCTCAATCCCTATGAAGGCATTGTGTGCTGTTCCATGATGATGCAAAACCTCATAATGTATGCAATATGGACTGGTCACTGTAACACCACTGGGAGAATGCATTTGTGCACAGGAAGGTTGGGTTGATCGAGCGAGCTCAGCTTACCATCATTTGTCTGATGTTTGGTGAGTCAGTTTCCATGGAGTCATCATTGGTTCTTACCAAATCCCCCCATCCTTTACAGATCTTATACAAACACAGTGCCAATAAATGAGCTACGTCCAGGTGTTAGGACCTGCACAGTGATTTTACTAGGGAGGTCCAATTATCATGGCTGCCTTTATGTTGGGCACAGTGAACCAGGAGAGAATTGTGGAGCTTAACTTACCATTGTTTTCTGATGGTCAGTGGGCGGCATTTTCCCCCATTGTTCCTGAGATCAACAGCCCATAGAGTTATCACTAGTACGCAATACAGGTTCCAATGCAAATGAGAGACTGTCCTTTGGTACTAGAGACTTTGGCCTGGAGAGCATGGCTTGCTGTGGCACCTTTTTCTTTTACTTTCACTCAATTCATGTGGGAAACTGTTTCTTTTTGTGTATATAGGAAGAGGAAGAGGAAAGGTCAGAAAGATGGAAGAATTTCTTAGAGACTTACATTGATTCCACCCAAGAACCTCCCTCAGATCCGCCAGCAAGTGAACGGCATGGCAAGGCATTTAATAAAGTTCGAAGCTGGTCCCAAATAAGGCCTTCTCTTGCAGCTTTAGAACGGAGCTTGAGTTTTGAAAAGAGTAGAACAACAACCTTGACAGCACATAAGGATGCCGACCATGAGATCAATGATCGTTCATCCGTTAAACTTGACAGTTCAAACAGATCCAAATCGGGTATTTCAGAAGATGATTCAGATGAAGAATTTTATGATGTGGAGCGGTCAGATTCTATGTTTGATGCATTCTCAGTTAATAGTTCAAACAGTGATTCTGCTACGAATTCATTCAGACCTGGAAGAGACTCATATACTTGGAGAGAAGAATTGGAATGCCTGGTACAAGGAGGTGTTCCCATGGCTCTGAGAGGAGAGGTGAGTTTTTAGTCAAATCTGACACTTCATAGATTTGATGTAAGTTTAAATCGAAGAATCATATGGAATTTTCTGAAAAAAGGGGACATTGTGGGGTGTGGTAATGTACAGTGTAATACAAATCAGTTGGTCATCTTGTTTAGACATCGGGGGGGAAAGGGATTGTATTGCAAAGAAAAATAGCAGGTCATTTATTGACAAAATATATTGCATTTCCTAAAGCAGCTTTGGCAAGCTTTTGTGGGAACAAAAGCCTGTAGAGTAGATGGACATTACAGTGCGTTGCTTGAACAAGGAAGAGATTTAAAGGAGGAGCGCAATGGGATTCCTAACAATGCCAAGAACTGCAGTCTTCCTAAAACAACCATGATCGAGAAATGGACCAACCAGATAGAGAAGGTGAATCATTTCATTCTCATGTAATTGTAATAATAAAGAATGCCACGCTTCTCAAAGTAGTTTGATTTCATAATGTCTTAGCTGGATAACTCTGATATTCTGGTTGCCTGGCAGGACTTGCCTCGAACATTTCCAGGTCATCCAGCACTGGGTGAAGATGGCCAAAATGCATTGAGGCGACTGCTCACTGCATATGCGCGCCACAATCCATCAGTTGGATATTGTCAGGTACTTTGGCAACACTTACTTTTGAGAAAAAAATGACCTGACAACCTAATTATTGCTCTAAGGTTTTGAGCTGTTTGAAGAGGGGGTCGATATGTTGTTACTCCAAAAAGTCATAGAAAAGTCATTGATTGCTTATATATTACATGCAAGAAAATACATGCCAAACTGATTACTACCAAGAATCCACATTCAAATGCCGCTTTCTTTTTTTCCTTGTCCTTAAAATTCATCAAACACAATTTGTGAACCTGACTTGACACTGTGAAAAAGCCATACTCTTTTTCAATAGCTATAAAATTGTGAATATCTTTTTCAGAAATGATGAAGCATAAGGTTTATTTGACAAAGAAAACTGTTTTTCTATGATGATTTGCAGTTTGAGATATTGCCCATATTGGTCACTTTGCCCTCTTCTCAGGGCATGTAAAGACGAAGTATGACTGTTAGTCTTCTAACAATGTAGTATGGCCCAGGTCACTAGGTGTTAATTTTAGTTAGCAATGGTATGTTCTATGCTTATCACAATTACTTCATTGTTCCTTAAGCAGCCCAATAGCAATTTCCAATTTAGATTTCCAGTAGCAATCACATTAACCATTAATTACATTGACAGTAAAAGTAGATAGAACATAAAACAAAATACAGAAGACAAACCAAGACAAGAGGACACCAAATTTGACAGATGCCAGGGAAAAACCCCAATGTGGGGAAAACCCTATGATCAATTCTTCTTATTATTATATCAAAATGTTCAGCAGAGAGAGAGAGTACAAAAAGCCAAATTGACTTGCCCAATACAAAGTCAAATTGACCTGTCAATTTCTGTGATTTTCTGCAGCAGTCAACAGCCCTATCCAGAAAGTCAACGCTGGTCAAAGCAGCAATGTAATGTCTTCAAAACAGCTTGGTCTTCCCCAGACAAACTCGGCTTAATTAGAAGGTCAAAGTCTGCCCAAAACAGTTCAGTCAAACTCGGTCAAAGGAGAGAAAACTGCTGTAATTTTCTGCGGCCAAACTGCAGTCAACCCTGAAGTCAGGGCTGGTAAAACTGTCCAGGTTCCCTCGATTTCTGTGCACAGAAATGCAGCCTAAAAAGACAAATTATCCTCCAAAAATCGCAGTCAAAGCTGGTCAAAGAACCCTTGGTCAACGCTGGTCAAACTTGGTCTGTTTCCTGAAATTTTCGGCCTTGCGTCTCAGCCCAGAAATTCGTCCTTCTTTTTCCACACGTGTGTTCTCATCTTACTCATGGCATCAATAAGCTCTCTGCAAAACCCTAATGGCATCAACATATAACCCTAAGAACTCTGCTCTGCTTCTGCTCAACATGTGGACTTTTAATACCAGTGCAACAAGACAAAACAAGGTCTATTCCAACACAATGAGCTAACATAGTCTGGCACCATATATTGCATACGTTGACCAAACCTCTGATCTACACCACAGCAGACTTGTTACAGGAGCTTTGTCCTTCAACACATTCTTCTTTGTCAGCAACAAAATATTCAAGCATTAGGATGACTCATTATCAACATCAGAGTTATAATTCTGTCCTGTGCTCCTGTCATATGATGTATTCAACAGTATGATACATCCAAATATCATCTTCAGCACCAATGATTAGAAAAACAATGAATTGCTCTCAGACCCATCAATGCACACATAACTTTTGGACTTTGACTTCAAGTTATACATTACAAGTGTTCTGCCCTGTAGTTGCCATGTTCAAATTTCTGACTTCTTCATCTATAGTCAGTGGGATACTTCTTGTGACTGCTTCAGATAACATTGCTAAATACCCCTTGAAAGCAAGTCCACAAGATGACGTGACCTTTGTTGCAAATCTAGTGTCACAGGAATAGGGCTTAGGCTGCCCTAACTTTACCTCAGAAATTTGATGTGAAGAGTATACTAAAAACAACCTTAGACTTGTTGATTTTCTAGTAACAAGATAGACAAAAACAAATTTTAATCTGATAACTACTTCCAATGATACAATATTTCCTTTTAGAGCATTCAAATCATCAAGCAGTTATACTTAGAATTTCAACCATAAAATTTGACAGAGAAGTAGAGATCACAATGAAACAATGAGACAAGGGACACCAAAATTTTCTTGGGACAAAACCCCACAAGGGGAAAAAAACACGGTAAGCTTTCCTTATGAGAGATTGTTCAATTCATCCAATTTGTACATCGGAATATTACAGTCAAAGGTCAACCATTGACCACATTAAATGCCAAGTCAAAGTCAGTCAAAAGAGTGAGAAAAGTCACAAATCTGCTCACTGGTCAAAGCCTGATCAAAGGGCTGAATTTTGGCCTGTAGCTGCTGGTCAAAGGGCCGAAATTCAGTTCTGCAATGCCACAAAGATGTTTGGTCAAACTAGAAGGTTTGACCTGCGTCAAACCTCAGTCAATGCCTCAGAAACAACTCCAAACTTTGGTCAACAGAAAGTCCAAGATACCAAGAATATTCGGCCTCCAATTCACAGTCAACAACAGAGAACCAAGTCAAGTCAACACTGGTTAACAGAAGTCAAACTAGCTGGTCAACATAGAGAGATCTTCTTCTTCTTCTTCGCATGTGTGAGCAGATCTCCTTGCTAGATAAGTCGATTGAATGAGTTGTAACTTGTGATGCTGCCCAAATGTAGTACAATGAATGCCAATATATAGTAGACCAATAAAGTGGGTTTTGACCTTGAGTCAAATCCCTTCAAGTGGTGGGGCTGACCTGTCAAGCTGGGGCTGACTTGGACAGCTAGAAAACAAATCATTTCTCCTTTGGTTTTGACAATGATAATACCAACCATAGCTACAATTTTTCAACAAGACTTGATGCTTTTGTCCACACTATAAATTCAACCTTCAACGCTCTGGATTGTGAGCCTTAGATGGTGGCCTCATGATGACAAAAAATAGATCACAAGTATAGAGATTAAGCTTTAGCGAATTCAGTGAATGGTGCCAAAGATGTTATTTTTTGTAGCATCGGAGGTGTTGTAGTCTCAAAACTTTGTGGAGAGGCTAAAACATAAGAGTTCTCCATAACCCAGAAATCATTTATGGAAATTCCACCTAGAAGTGTCTTAATTATATTATTAGCCTATTTTTTAATATTTCTAGGAAATCTGGTTAATTAATCAGTATTAATTGAGATAAGGTGTGAATCATCTAGAAATTCACACGGATCGACTTCAATATGATCTTAGCCCTTGATTAAGTTTTAATCTTGGCCATTGGAGGTCCAACAAAATATTATAAGAAATAGACGATGGGTAGATGGAGAACACACTAGTGAGACACACAGAGATCGATTTCCTTGAGTAGTTCGATTTTTCAAAGGCAGTAGCCAGAAGAGTTCGAGCCAAAAGGAAGCAACAACAAAGAGGGGAAAGGATAGTGAGTATGGAGGAAAGTTTTTCCAGATCCGGAGAGTCAGCAGCCGAAGGGCCATATTTCTCAGTGGAGCTGCGCAGAGGCAACATAAAAGCTTCAGAGGGAGATCGATTTCGCTGAAGGAGAGAGGAATTCAGTTGCTATTGGTCTGGAAATTCTCCAGGAGTCCAAGGGAATTTGTCCAAGAAGCAAAGTTAGCTAGGACGTCATTTTTCCTTGCAGTTCCAGGCTTAGTGAGTTGGGTTCTACGCAAGCACTGTGCAGTGGTTCATGTAGACGCTGTACGGTTGGAAAAATTTGTCAGTTGTTGGAGTAGGATCAGGCGTGGTGTTGAGGTATTTGCCTCACAGATATTTCAGCCAATTTATTTTGCTGGTTGGATTGCCCATTGGGCATCCATAGATAGTACTTAGAAATTTACTACTGCTTAATAATATAAAACCCTCAACGACTGCACCAGTTTTCCCAAGTTGGGTTTTTCCGGGGACATTTGTCCAAAAATAATTGTGTCAAGTATCATGTGAATGGGCTAGAATTTTCTCAGTTTCCAGCGCTATTATTTTCCACAATTTTATTTGTGAAGGTTGTAGTGTGATTTATAGGATATTTGCCATAGCAGATAAATTGTTAAATTAATTAACAATTAGAAGAATTAATTCCAGTTGCTGCAATAGGATTTCAGACTTGAAATTTTCACAAAAGAATGCCCTCAGAGGGGCACACAATAAGCCTTGAAAAGTGAGTGAAATTTTGCCTCAGATTCCACTCCAAAATAGACCTTAAGTATGCTTTAGTGAATCAATGAAAAACTTCCTCAGATGGGTTCAAATCAGGCTTCAAAAAACAATGAAGGAAATAACCTCAGATTTGCGTGAAGCAAAGAAACACCCCTTCAGACTAGCAAAGCTCAAACCCATATATGTCTTGAAAATATGAAGTGAGCATGCCTCCAAGGAATGTTATAGGTCTCTTTCAGACTAGGCCTTAGAAAATGTCCATAAAGGGTCCGAATTAACCTCAGGAAATATGTCAGAGTGACATGAAAGTTATCCTTTGAACAGATCTCAAAGATCCCTGCAATAAGCCTTGGAACAGTGCAGAAAAGGACCTCAGGAACAGTCTCGGACTAGGGCTCAGAAAGTTAATGAAGTCTCAGATTAGCCCTCAGAAATACAAATGAGCGGCCTCATTTTATGCTAAAGATCCCCCAGATTTGCTTTGAAATCACCAACAGATGTCAACTGCAATGGTCTCCCAAACAGTGCCAAGTAGGCCTCAAAACAATGCCACAGGGGGCGTATGAGATTAGGCCTTAGGCAAGGCCTCAGTATCCATGAATTTCCTTGTTTCAGATCTGCCTCAGAAGGGATGAATGGTCCCAGACAATATACAATAGCTTAGAGAAGAACTAATAGGGAAAAATAAACTTCAAATGCCCAGAAAACCCTTTTGAAACTTGACCTTAACCTTTTGTTATGCGTTTTTCTCTGGCCTCAGAAAAATAGATGAATTGCCTTAGATAATCGAGTTCAACATCCATACACTTTGGAGAGGACAAGTTCTTCCATATATATAGATGATGGAGGGGCTTAAAGAAGGGGCCAACTTGGCTTTATTTTAAGGAGGCCAGTCATAAAAAAGTGGGGGAAGTCGACTTTAACAATTTGAAGAATAAAAAGGATAACTTTAAAATATTAATGAGCCGACCTGATCCATGAACAAGGACCACCTTGGTTGGAGCCGACCTATATAAAAAAATTGAAATTTGAAAATTTTGGAGGCAATTTTTTTAAGGCCGACTTAACCTCCTTAGCAAGCCGAATTATTAGTTTTTTGTAGCATCAGATGTGTTCTAGCCTTGCAATTTTGTGGAGAGGCTAGAATACATTGGATCTCCAAAACCCAGTAATAGTTTCTGCAAATTCCACCTAGAGATGACTTAATTAGATTATTAGTCAGTTTTTAATTATTTCCTAAGTCTAAACGTAGGGTATTTGATTAGTTAATCATAATTAATTAAGTCATGGTGTGAATGTTCTAGAAAGTCACATGGATCGATTTCTAGTTAATCCTAGCCATTGATTAAGATCTAATCTTGGCCGTTGAAGTCTCATCGAAGGATTATAAGAAGAAGTCGATGGGGTTTGGAGAAATCATTCAAGACACTTGAGCAGTTCGATTTTACTGGGAAATTGATTTCTAGAGTACCAACATTTTGTTGTCGGAAGTGATTCAGTGAAATCGAAGCAGTGAGAGAGGGGTAGAGATAGTGAAGCCGGAGGAGGCATTCCAGATCTGGTGAGTGCATTTGCAGAGAGGCAGAGAAGCCATAGTGAGGCTGACGCAGTGGCAGCGTAGTAGCTTCAGTGGGAAATTCGTATTTGCTGGAGGAGAAGAAATGATTCAGTGTTGAAAGCTAGGCAAAGTTTCCAAGGGCTAGGAGGGTCAGTTTCTCAGACAACAGCTGACGCGACAGCTTGAGGTGACGCAGTTCCACGTTGGGTGACGTAGAGACTGTGTGAGGGTGACGTAGAGACTGTGCAGAGGCAGTTTGGACAAATCCATTTCGAGCTGAGGTCAGTGCTCGAATTCGGCTATGGAGTGAGGAAATTCCTCACTAGATAGTTTGCCAGTTTTTCTCTGAAGGATTACCGGTTTGGGCATCCAGTTATACTAAGATATTTCACTACTGGATAATAATAAAACCCTCAGCTGTTGCATCGATTTTCCCAAGTTGGGTTTTTCCAGGGACATTGGTCCAAAAATAAATGTGTAAATTTATGTGTGTGTGCTAGCATTTCTTCCAATGTTTATTCTTCCGCATTTTTTATTTGTGAAGGTTGTAGTGTGATGTATTTAGTATTTATTGTAGGAAACAACAAATAAATTGTTAAGTTAAAATTAACAATTAGGAGAATATTTTCCAGTTGCTGCAACAGGATTCAGGTCATCGAATTTTCACATGGTATCAGAGCACATATGATTAGCCGGAGAGCTTGGTAGTAGAAGAAAAGAGGAGTTTCGCTGCTCAACGTGAGCAATAGTTCAAAACCCTAGAGGGCTGTGCAGTTCTTTGGCCAAGAGGTCGTATTTCTTGAGGAAAACTAGTTTTTCTGAGAGAGCGATAGAAAAACTCGATTTCTCTAGATCGAGAAATTCCAGAGGCAGAGGGAGCAACTAATATTTTCTTGCAGAGGAGATCTTTAGTTGGGCGCATTAGTTTTGCAACAACAGAACTAGCGTCGGGAGGAAGAAGAGCATACATGATCTAGGTGGATATTGGTGGCCACCCGCCTATTCCATTTGGGGCCCCACCATTGTCTCTTTCAGTTTTTCAGTTTCGGCACAACTTACTATTTTTAGCAATTTTTCGGGTCATGAACTTCCGAAGCCGTTTTGAGGTCCTGAACGATGTTTTTTGGACATCGTTTGTCCGACAAATATGATTCCGTTTTGGAATTGACATTCGCGGCAATAGTTTTAGTCCTCAGATAGATCTTTCTAACGATGTATCATACGCGTCAAATGGAGATCGTATGCCGAAGTTACGTCCTTGGGAAGTTGAGACACCAATTTACCCAAACGGGGCCCATAGTTTTGGCGCTTCATCTCCTAGGGTTAGGTTTTTGGACGTTTAGAGTTCTCCATTGTTTAAATAGGCCCTCCACAGTTCAAAGGTCTGTAGCCGCCATATCTCTTCTCAGAATTTCGCTACCAGCACCCTAGCTAGCTTATTTCCATTCTGTATGTAAGAAAATTTTAGTTCTTTGATATTAATGAAATGAAGTGTTATTTCTGCTGCATCTTTGTATTTATGGTTATATGTGTATTCTATTGCGTTCTTGCATAAATTCGGATCAGTGGTATCAGAGCTGTCTGCTTTTTCTCGATCCTTCTTTGCATGTCCCCAACAAGGTCGGGGTATAAGGAGTTAGGGCTCTATCTGGTGGAACCTTTGCAAGATCAGCCTCACAAACCTCGATGGACACCCATGGGGGACGAAAAGAAAGATGAGGGAGCAGGAGATCCTATAAAAATATTGCTCAAGGAGGCCCTCGAAAAACAAAGGAACGCGATGATGGATAACTTTGCCCAGATCCTTCAACGGCTGCCCACCGGTGGCGCATCTGCATCCAGCAGCCACTTTGGAGGTGCGACTCCTTTTAAGGTACAAGTAAATTTTGACATTCCCATATTTGAGGGTCAAATAAGATGGATGCCGTAGATAGATGGTTGAATCTATTAGAAGGATATTTCTCGGTTCATGACTTTTCCGACTGGGAGAAGATTATTTTTGCACTCCTCAAAGCTACCCCCCATGTCAAGGACTGGTGGGAAACCTACTGTGAGAAAAAGGACGAGACAAAACCCTCTCTGTTCTTAGCCATTCCCACTTGGAATTCTTTCCGAGATGCCATCAAGGAACAATACTATCCCGTGGGGAGCTATGAAGACAATTACATACAATGGACCACGCTGCGGCAACAAAGGGATCAAGATGTGCATGACCTGACGAATTTGTTCCATACCCTGAGCACAAAGATGGGTATCAAAAATTCAGAGAAACATTTGGTGCTAAAGTATCGCGGTTGTCTGCATAGACACATTCAGGAGGAAATGGAGTTCCTCGACATCTCCTCACTTGGTACGGCATACCGGTATGCTACCAAGATTGAGCAGAAATTCAAACAGAAGAAGCGAGACTTTGGATCTGCGAATCAAAAGCAAGGGAAAGGTGCCCCCAAACCGCAAACCAAAGGACAAATCCAAGGCATGGCTGCCCAAGACAACTTGCCAAAGCCACAAGCAAAGAACAACACCGCGAAGCCAAAGAAGGACATGGGAAAGTGGTGTGAGTTCCATAAGAGCTCCACTCACAACACAAATGAGTGTCGGGCCAAGCAGTCGCTGCTGGCCGAGATGAGGGCTTCTGAATCAGATGCATGCTCTGACTCTGAATTCGAACTTGACAAGGGGAATGACAAAGGGAAGCAGATTATTGATGCGGAGCCCAATGCCACTGTTGCCACTACGAAGATCCAGAGGAAGCAGAGCTTCTCTTCCACTCCCAGATGTGGGTAAAGGGTTCCCCGCTACAGTTCATTGTCGACAATTGGAGCCAAAAGAACCTCATTTCAGCAGCAATCGTGAAGCGGTTGGGCTTGCCAACCACAGCGCACCCACAACCATACACCATCGGGTGGCTTCACCAAGGACGGGATCTCCGCGTCAGCCAGCAGTGCCGCCATCCCTATAGCATCAAGCCCTTCACGGATGAGGTATTGTGTGACATTGCTCCTATTGATGTTTCTGATGTATTGTTAGGCCAACCATACTTGTGGAAGCGACATGCTGTGTATGAATCCCGGCCTTGCGTTGTTATTGTTACTTTGGGAAATAAGTTGTACAGGATACCAGAGGTACCACCGCCTCCCACTATCTCTTTGGTTATTGCAAAACAATGCAGTAGACTCATTTCTCAAACCAGGAAATTTGTTTTCCTGATGATCTGCTCCCAGGGCAAGAAGAAGATTGTGGCCACGACCTCCAGACATGGCTTCTCTGCACGATAAAAACAAATGGACAAGGTTGTGGAGGAGTATGTGGACATCTTCACCTCACCCGCAGGGGTGCCTCTACACTGTCAGGTCAAGCACCCCATTGACCTGATCCCAGGTGCACCGCTACCCAATGGACCGATCTATAGGCGCTCTGTTCTGGACAATGATGAAATCAAGAGGCAGATTCAGGAGCTACTGCAGAAAGGTCACATCCGACCAAGTTCATCACCCTATGGGAGCCTGATCGTGTTGGTACAGAAGAAGGATGGGACTTGGAGACTCTGTATTGACTATCGGGCGCTGAACAAGATCACTATCCGAAATAGGTACCCGATCCCACGGATTGATGACCTTCTGGACCAACTCAAAGGGGCAAAATATTTCAGCAAGATTGACTTGAAGTCTAGGTATCACCAGGTACCAATCGAACCCTCTGATGTGTGGAAGACTGCCTTCAAGGCCAAGGAGGGCCTTTTCGAATGGCTCGTCATGCCTTTCGGGTTGACGAATGCTCTCGCAACATTCATGAAGTTGATGGATGACATCTTGCGTCCATTCACCAACTCATTTGTAGTGGTGTACTTGGATGACATTTTGATCTTCAGCCAAACTTGGGAAGAGCACCTCCACCACATCCAAGAAGTCCTCCAAACACTACGGCAACACAAGTTGTGTGCCAATTTGGAAAAGTGCACTTTTGGCATGACCCAGGTTCAATATCTGGGATACATTATTAATGAAAGGGGGGTGCATGTGGATCCAGCCAAGATCCAAGTCATTCAGGATTGGCCAGCCCCAACCACTCTAATAGAGCTTTGCAAATTTCTGGGTCTTGCTAATTTCTACCGCAGGTTCGTGTTGGGATTCTCTCATATCACTTGGCCCTTGAGTCAAGTCACCAAGGGAGGAGCGAACGCAAAATTCTTTTGGTTGGAATCTCAACAAAAGGCATTCGTAGAATTGAAACATCGCCTCTGTTCTGCCCCAGTGCTCACATTACCAAACTTGCAACAACCATTTGAGATCGAGACAGATGCCTCTGAATATGCTATTGGGGCAGGTTTTACTCAACAGGGGCAGGTTTTACTCAACAGGGGCATCCAGTGGCATATCACAGTGAGACATTGTCTGACACAGTTCGCAAGTATCCCACTTATGACAAAGAAATGTATTCCATTGTGCAGGTTTGTCGACAATGGAAGCATTACATTTTGGGGAAGGAAACGATCATCCACACAGACCACCGACCCCTGCAGTTCATACAAACACAAGGGAAGTTGCAGAACGATTTCCATCAGAAGTGGTCCACATATTTGCAACAATTTCATTTGAACATCAAGTACAAGAAGGGTAGCACCAATAATGTTGCTGACTGCCTCAGCCGACCACCGATTGTGGCCATAACCACAGTTCTCAACTCTTGTGGGCACGAGACTTGTGATTGGCTGCTCCTCTACAAGAACGATCCAGAATTCAGCCACACATACAAGGCATTCTTGGGGGGTACGCAAGTTCCAAATTTTCACCTCCAAGATGCACTGTTATGTCACCTGGGACACATTTGTGTTCCTTCAAGCGAGCATGTTGAGATGATATGGGAAGCGCACTACAGTCGAGTTGCTGGGCATTTTGGGGTTGAGAAAACAGTGGCAGTACTGTAGAAGTATTTCTATTGGCCGAACCTTCGACAGGATGTCGGGAAGTACATCAGATCCCGCACTTCTTGTGTCATTGCCAAACCGACCATCAAGAAGCAAGGGCTCTATACTTCGCTACCTACCCCTAGTCGACCTTGGGAATCCATCTCCATGGACTACATGTCAGGCCTTCCTTCTACTAAGCATGGAAATGACTGTGTTTTCGTGGTCGTCGACAGATTCTTGAAGATGGCCATTATGGCGACCTGCAAGAAGAATATCACAGCATAAGCCACTGCTAAACTCTTCTTTGAACGAGTGTGGGTTCACTTTGGGATCCCACAGTCTATCATATTAGATCGCGACAACAAGTTCCTCAGCACATTTTGGTCCAGCCTCTGGCCAATGTTGGACACCAAGCTCACCAAGTCCACAACTTTCCATCCCCAAACTGATGGCCAGACAGAGATCGTCAACAGGATGATTGTACACATTCTCCACATATACAATTCAAAGCATCCACGCACATGGGATGAGAGCCTCCCCTATGTACAACACAGTTATAACCAGGCTCTCCACAGCTCAACCAACCACAGCCCCTTTCAGGTGGGCTTGGGATTCCAGCCACTATGTCCCATTGACGTAGCCATGCCATTTGCGGCTACTCCGGTCGATTCAGCTCATGTCCAGTTTGAAGCTGACAATGCAAACAAATTCATTGAGGGCATTCAGCGCATCCACCAACAGGTTCGTGACATATTGGATAGAGCCAATGCTAAGCATAAGCAACGACATGATCAACATCGAGTGCCATACAACTTCCAGGTGGGCGACAAAGTGTGGCTACATTTGTAGAAGGAGCGCCTCATTGGACCCCACCGCAAGCTTTGCTCGCTTCGATATGGGTCGTACACCATCACTAAGGTTGTAGGGAACAATGCCTTCGAGCTCAGTATTCCACCATTCCTTGGTCTGCACCCAGTGTTCAATGTAGACCGCCTTCGTCCCTACTTCCCACCTCTGACATTGCAGAAGAACTCACACCAAAAGAGTTAAACCCAGACTGCATGGAACTGGCCACCACAGATTGTATCATGGACATGCAGATCAAGAACACTTGCCAATGGAAGATCCAACTGTATCGGGTTGTCAAAGCTGGTCAACTCCTGCACCAAGGCAAGTGGTTCACCAGGGACCAAGTTCAGCAGAAGTTTCCTCATCTCATGGAGGAACTCAACACAATGGGGACCATTGCTTCCTAAGGGGGGAGGAATGATCTAGGTGGATATTGGTGGCCACTCGCCTATTCCACTTGGGGCCCCACTATTGTCTCTTTCAGTTTTTCAGTTTCGACACAACTTACTATTTTTAGCAGTTTTTCGGGTCCTAAACTTCCGGAGCCATTTTGAGGCCCTAAACAACGTTTTTTGGGCATCTTTTGTTTGGAAAATATGATTCTGTTTCGGAATTGATATTCATGACAACTGTTGTAGTCCTCGGATAGATATTTCTAACGATGTATCATACGTGACAAATGGAGATCGTATGCTGAAGTTACGTCCCTGGGAAGTTGAAACACCAATTTACCCAAACGGGGCCCATAGTTTTGGCGCTTCATCTCCTAGGGTTAGGTTTTTGGACGTTTAGAGTTCTCCACTGTTTCTCAATAATAAATAGGCCCTCGAGCCTCATTTTAACACAGTTCAGAGGTCTGTAGCCGCCACATCTCTTCTCAGAGATTCGCTACCAGCACCCTAGCTAGTTTGTTTCCATTCTGTATGTAAGCAAATTTTAGTTCTTTGATATTAACGAAATGAAGTGTTATTTTCACTGCATCTTTGTATTTATGGTTATATGTGTATTCTGTTGCGTTCCTGCATAAATCCGGATCAATACACTAAGGGAAAATTTCCCTCAGGGAATTTCTATGTTGAATTTCCACGACCTTGGGTCTATGATAGAGTCTTATAATCTCTTACGCTACCAAACCAAGAATCTCAATCACTAAACTACTTTGCACAGCGGAAATATAAAGCAGTGAATCATATATACACAAATATACACAACATTTTAATTTTTCAACCGAACTTTGTTATATTAATAACATATAATACAATAGACTAGGGCTCCCGTACCAGGGATAATGGCCCTCATACATCCACTAGTACACGACAATATACTCTGACCATCTGGCTGTAGCATCTAACAACTCTTCTTGGTCGTATCCTGTACTTGCTCGGTCCTTCGGCTCCTGATCTGCAGCTCCTACCTCTATCAATGCTCCAAGTCCATCTGGCCACTGAATCTCGGCTATCCAATCTGCTCTCTAGTTGTCCCTTTGTCCATCAAGGGCACAACTCATTGAGACTCCTGTCGATTTGTTCACAGCTCCACTTGTGAACAACTCTCAATCTGTCCACTATTGCTCCTCAGCTACTCAGGGACTTCAACCCACTATGGTCTTCCTGCGTTGCAACGAAGAAGACCAACATAGGGCACGGAGGGCTGCCACCTATCACTGCAAGATGTCCAACTCCCACAATGAACACGGGCTAGGAGGACTGTCCATCATCTGCTGTAGAATTCCTTCTCCACACACAAGTCCTGGCTGATCAGACCCTTGAGCTCCTCAACAACTGCCAGGCTACCAGTCACCTTGAGCTCTGACCATCTGGCTATAGCATCTAACAGCTCCTCTCGGTCGTATCCTGTAATTGCTCGGTCCTTCGGCTCCTGATCTGTAGCTCCTACCTCTATCAATGCTCCAAGTCCATCTGGCCACTGAATCTCGGCTATCCAATCTGCTCTCTAGTTGTCCCTTTGTCCATCAAGGGCACAACTCATTGAGACTCCTGTCGAGTTGTTCACAGCTCCACTTGTGAACAACTCTAAATCTATCCACTACTGCTCCTCAGCTACTCAGGGACTTCAACCCATTATGGTCTTCCTGCGTTGCAACAAAGAAGACCAACATAGGGCACGGAGGGCGGCCACCTATCACTGCAAGATTTCCAACTCCCACAATGAACACGGGCTAGGAGGATTGTCTATCATCTGCTGTAGAAGTCCTTCTCCACACACAAGTCCTGGCTGATTAGACCCTTGAGCTCCTCAACAACTGCGAGGCTAGCAATCACCTTTGTCCATCAAGGTGTTGCACTTCGGCTCCAACATGGACACTATCACACTGCCCTCCAACAGACCATAAGTGCCCAATCTCGTCCACACTTGGTCCTCTCTCACGTTGCCCTCCAACAGTCTTCAAGAGACCAAGTCCACGCTGTAGCATGTGCTCCTAGTTAGGGCATCCCCACACTTGGGAGACCCTTACACATGGCTGCCCATAGACTTCCAAACTGTCCTCTCCTAGGACACCATCCATCAACAACTGCAGCAACATCTGCCTGCTGACTAGGGCATTTGAATGTTATCCCTATCTCTTGGCTGCTACAATCCTCCACTCTAACCGATCCAATACTGATCACAAACTGTGACCCAACACAAGTCAACTGAAAGAATTACATACCTTAGTTCTGTTGTTCATGGACAGTATTTTGGTCATTGGTTAGGGCATCACAGTAACCCACAAAAACCCAACTTCTTTGACCAAAATACACTTCAATTGACGCATCCTCCACTCCTGTACATGGTAGATGACCTTGCTGTGTGAGGAGGCACCTATAGCTCCTGGTTAGGACTGTTTTAACCCTTAAAACCTTACCTATAGGCCTGCGGCCTAGTCATCACATTAGGTCTCCTTCTCAGCCTGTTTAAGGATGGTTTTGCTGCATACCTTGCCCAGATCAATCCCTCATTGATGCGACCCTCCAACAAGGTGTCTTCCAGCTGTGTTTGACCTCAAACACTCCTCCACACCTTCGCTAGCCTATCCTGAACTTCTCCTTCTTTACTGCGGCTACCTCAAGAGATTCTTCCCACAAGGCTTCCCTAAAGCCACACTCAAGGATCCGTCTTTGCTATGGCTATCTTCTTAAGAGGGGAGGAGACCCTACGCTGAATTTTGGGTTGTTCTAGCCCCTCACAGCCCTTCAGGCTCACTCCTATATGATGCGGCTTAATACAAGAACTCCCTCCTAGCTGCGACAACCCATCCAATGATCTGCACCCTTCTCCTATGACCCTTTAGACACAGCCCTTGGCTGCGACCTCCCTGCAAGGTATCTCGACCTTCAACACAACCCTCGATCACCCTGAATTGACCCTTCAAACATACCTTCTTGTTGCGCTGCTCTGCCCTCCTTACTTCGACCTCAAAACAGAAATCTTTCACACTCCTACGCTGCCCTTATGTTGCCTCCTTGGATTTCCTTTTAACATTTGACCTCACCCCCTTTTTATAGGCTAAAGAGGGGCTTCCACGAATTAGTGAAGAGACCCTTTTATTGGACATATTTACATCAAGCCGACATGACTTGATAACCAATAATCACTTAGTCAACTTGAAAAATTCATTTCTCTCTAACGACAACTCGGATTTCAGACGATTCTTGTTGCGTTGGAATCGTATCGCCAAGCACTGTCATCCTCATCCATCACATGTTGTACCTCCATCATGGTTTTGGCCCAAATCACGATGGGTGCAAAAACCCCCAAGCTTGGAACTCAAGCCCACAAGCCTATTTGTAGCGCTTTGACCTCCAACTCTCGAACATCAAGGCTTGGAGTACCTCCCAATCTACAAAAATCAACACTCCCTCTTAGCAAGGGAGGTACCTCCAAACCTTGGAAGTAATCATTAAGGAAGTTATTGATGTCATTTCTCGGGTCACAGACCCTGATACTGCTCATCTAGTGGAGATATGTCTAACCTCGACCTTCTTCAGTTTCGAGGGTGAATTCTATGAACAAACTTGTGGTGTGGCCATGGGTTCCCCCCTTTCCCTGGTTGTTGCTAATCTTTTTATGGAAGACTTTGAATCGAGGGCCCTCTCCTCCTCCCTGTTTCAACCTAAGCTTTGGAAAAGGTTTGTTGATGACACCTGTGTGGTGTGGCCTCATGGAAAAGAGAATTTGGACCTTTTCTTCCGTCATCTTAATGATCAATCTGACTTCATTAAGTTTACCATGGAATTCGAAGTGGATGGTAGCCTACCCTTTCTTGATGTTCTTGTTTCTAGAAAGGATGATGGTTCCTTCACTCATCAAGTTTTCAGAAAGAAGACGCATACTAAGCAATATTTACATGCGAGTTCTCACCATTTCCCTACTCAGAAGTCAGGGGTTCTCAGTACCCTAGCCACTAGAGCCTTTAGAATTGCTGATGAACACCACCTTGAAGATGAGAAATCTCATCTCCTTAGGGTTTTTCTTAATAATGGTTATAACAAGGTTCAATGTCTTAGAGCTTTTCAAAAAGCTAAAAAAGGTCCTAGGGTCAAGAAGGAACATTGTGATAGGTTATCCGGCATTCACCTTCCTTTATCCAAGGAACGATTGATAAAATCGCGAGGATCCTAAAGAGACATAATGTTCCCTTAACCTTTAGGCCCCTTCGCACCATTCGGAGTTCTCTTAGATCTGTTAAGGACCCGATCTGCCCTAAGGATGGTAAGGGTGTTTACTTGATTCCTTGCTCATGTGGGACCCCTTACATCGGTGAGACTGGTCGTTCCATTAGTCAAAGAATTCAGGAGCATGCCGCTGACCTGAAGCATAATAGGTCTCGCTCCTCTGCATTAGCAGAGCATGCGGAAAAGACAAAGCATCACGTTTGCATCGAAGATGTGGAAGTTATTGCAAGGATAGACCATTTCCACCATAGAAAGTTAAGGGAGGCCTTCGAGATCGAAAAGAGGCCTGTCAACCTCAACAGGGATGATGGGTGGAGTCTTAGCAGATGTTGGATCCCTGCCCTTCACTCTTAGTCTTTGGTTTTCTTTCCTTTCTGTTCTCCTTTGTTTCCTTTCTTCTCCTCTGTTTTTTGTTTTATTCTTCCCTTTCTGTTCTTGATTTTATTTTTATTTTTGTTTCTATTTATTTATTATTATTATTTATTTAATTACTTATCATTAGTATTTATTTTTAATATTATTATTTTTCGTTCATTTATTTTTATCTATCTATGTTATTTTTATTTTATATTTTTATTTCTATCTATCTTCATTTATTTATTTTATTTTTATATTTTTATTTTCATTTGATTTTTTTTGTTTTTTGTTTTTACTTATTTATTTAAAAAAAATTATTTATTTATTTACGTATTTTATCTTAGTGCATCTTTATTTTTATTTTTTTTCTTTTTAAATTAATTATATATAAATATTTATTATATTTAAAATCTTTTAATTATTAGTAGAATACAATAATAATATTTCAACTATTATTTTCCATATTCAGTCAAATTATCTGTTATGGAATAATAATAATTCTTCTTTGATTGTTATTATTTTTCATTCATTTATTTTTATTTTTATTTTTATTTCTATCTATCTTTATTTATTTTATTTTTATATTTTTATTTTCATTTTCATTTGATTATTTATTTATTTTTACTTATTTATAATTTTTTTATTTTTATTTATTATTATTATTATTATTTTTTATGTATTTTATCTTAGTGCATTTTATTTTTATTTTATTCTATTTTATTATTTTTAAATTTTTTTTTTTTGGAATTAATTATATATAAATATTTATTATATTTAAATCTTTTAATTATTAATAGAATACAATAATAATAATTCAACTATTATTTTCCTTATTTAGTCAAATTATCCGTTATGGAATAATAATAACTCTACTATTATTTTATCTTTGAAGTTCCTGATTTAGTCTAATTATCCGTTTTGGAATAACGGCTAGTCAAAGTTTCCTATCTATTTAAACCATGTCCTAGATCAGATTTCTTATCTTGTCCTGATGAGGAACCACAATAGCTGGTTCAAAATGCGTCGACAAAATATGTTGGAATGTGATTTTCGCTGAAAGATTTTATACACAGTAATCATCATCTCCGGCCACGACACTAGCCCATTTGGCATCTATCACTGCAGCATACCCTGTAGATGAACTCGACAATCTCGGTAGTGCCTCTGCCTCCTCACATCCGAACCTGAAGATCCAGAACCTCCATAGGGCTGTTGCCTATGAGGCTAGACTTCCTTTGAGCCTACACGATCTCCATTGGCTTAGTCCTGCAAGCACTCATTCTTTTAGATAAAATACCACTTGTGCAAATCCCACCAATCTCGGATATGCAACACCACGATCTGATGAAGAGTCTAGCCTTCCAACCTGTCATCCATCACATGAAGCCATCTCGATCAACTTGATCTCGTCCATGCCAAAGAATCCCTCGAGCTGTCCCAATCATCCATGGCACATCAATGGAAGTCCACCATCAACAATCTGCCCTACAACAAACTGTTGTTCACCAGGCTCACCACCAATCCACCAGAACTCCCAACCCATATCGCCATCTAATTTTTCAAGACCACATCTCCATGTCTTTTGCTGAACCCTCTGCGCCATGATCTAGACACCGACATCTCCCTTTGAGTTGCTTCGCTGTGCACACTCTGATTCACTGTCCTCCAAAGTAGCTCAGATATGCTATGATACCATGTTGAATTTTCACAACCTTGGGTCTAGGACAGTCTTAAAATCTCTGACGTTACCAAACCAAGAATCTCAACCACTAAACTACTTTGCACAACGAAAATATAAAGCAGTAAATCATATATACACAAATATACACAGCTTTTTAAAATTTCAACCCTACTTCGTTATATTGACAACATATAATACAACAATCTAGGGCTCTCATACTAGGGATAATGGCCATCATACATCCACTAGTACAAGACAAGATACTCTGATCATCTGGCTGTAGCATCTAACAGCTCCTCTTGGTCGTATCTTGTACTTGCCCGGTCCTTCAGCTCCCAATCTGCAACTCCTACCTCTATCAATGTTCCAAGTCTATTTGGTCACTGAATCTCGGCTATCCAATCTGCTCTCTAGTTGTCCCCTCGTCCATTAAGGCACAACTCATCGAGACTCTTGTCGAGTTGTTCATATCTCCACTTGTGGACAACTCTCAATCTGCCTGCTGCTGCTCCTCAGCTACTCAGGGACTTCAGCCCTCTATGGTCTTCCTGCGCTGCAACGATGAAGACCAACATAGGGCACAAAGGCCTGCCACCTATCACTGCAAGATGTCCATCTCCCATAATGAACACGGGCTAGGAGGACTGCCCATCATTTGCTATAGAAGTCCTTCTCCACACACAAGTCTCGGGCTCCACAATCCTGCTCCTGGCTGATTAGACCCTTGAGCTCCTCAACAACTGCCAAGACAACAATCACCTTTGTCCATCAAGGTGTTGCACTTCGACTCCAACATGGACACTATCACATTGTCCTCCAGCAAACCATAAGTGCCCAATTTTGTCCACACTTGGTCCTCTCTTATGCTGCCCTCCAACAGTCCTCGAGAGACCCCAATTCCATGCTATAGCATCTTCTCCTAGTTAGGGCATCCCCACACTTGGGAGACCCTTACACATGGTTGCCCACAGACTTCCAAATTGTCCTCTCCTACGACACCATCCATCAACAATTGCTACAACATATGCCCATTGACTAGGGCATCTGACAGTCCATGTCAACCTTATCTCTTGACTGCTACAATCCTCCACTCTAACCGATCCAATACTAATCACAAACTGTGACCCAACACAAGTCAAAACTGGAGAAATTACATACCTTAGTTCTGTTGTTCATGGGCAGTGTTTTGGTCACTGGTTAGGGCATCACGGTAACCTACAACAACCCAACCTCTTTGACCAAAATACACTTCAATTGGCAAATCCTCCACTCCTCTACATGTTAGATGACCTTGCTGTGTGAGGAGGCACCTACAGCTCCTGGTTAGGACTGTTTTAACCCTTAAAACCTTACCTACAAGCCTGCGGCCTAGTCATCACATTAGGTTTCCTTCTCAGCATGTTTGAGGATGGTTTTGTTGCGTACCTTGCCTAGATCAGTCCCTCATTGATGCGGCCCTCCAACAAGGTGTCTTCCAGCTGTGTTTGACCTTAAACGCTCCTCCACACCTTCACTAGCCCATCCTACACTTTTCCTTCTTTACTACGGCTACCTCAGGAGATTCTGCCCACAAGGCTACCCTAAAACCACACCCATGGATCCTTCTTTGCTGCGACTGCCTTCTTAAGAGGGGAGGATACCCTATGCTGAATTCTGGGCTGTTCCAGCTCCTCACAACCTTTCAACCTCCCTCCTATATGCTGCGACTTAATACAACAACTCCCTCCTAGCTGCGACAACCCATCCAAAGATCTACACCATTCTCCTACGACCCTCTAGACACATCCCTTGGCTGCGGCCTCCCTACAAGGTATCTCGACCTTCAACACAACCCTCGGTCACCCTGAATTGACCCTTCAAACAAACCTTCTTGCTGCGCTGCTTTGCCCTCCTTACTTCGACCTCAAAACATAAATATTTCACACCCCTACGATGCCCTTATGTTGCCTCCTTGGATTTCCTTTTAACACTTGACCTCACCCTCTTTCTATAGGCTAAAGAGGGGCTTCCACGAATTAGTGAAGAGACCCTTCTATTGGACTTATTTACATCAAGCCAACATGACTTGATAACCAATAATCACTTAGTCAACTTCAAAAATTCTTTTCTCTCTAACGACAACTCGGATTCGGACGATTCTTGTTGCGTTGGAATCGTATCGCTGAGCATTATCATCCTCATCCATCACATTTCATACCTCTATCATGGTTTTGGTCCAAATCACAATGGGCACAAAAAACCCCAAGCTTGGATCTCAAGCCCACAAGCACATTTGTGGCGCTTTGACCTCCAACCCTCGAACATCAGGGCTTGGAGTACCTCCCAAGCTACAAAAATCAGCATTCTAGTCTCAAGATGTTTGATTTCCCTTGCAGATTAGCAGTTGTTGTGGGCAAAGTATCTCACTCCAAAAGGGAGTGGGTAGAGCTAAGCATCAACTGGGCAGAAGGGAAGAGGAGATTTTCGACTTTGAGATGGCCACAATCGGGCTTCGAGATTAGGACAGATTGGATGGAGCTTCCAACTATGGTATCTGGAAGGCAAGGATCTCCTTCCTTCTGGATGAATATGATCTCAAAGCATATATCAATAACGTGGTAACTATCCTCAAGGATCCAGATCAGCTGAAGCAATAAAAGAATGAGATGGTGAAGGCAAAGAGATTGATCCTTGATGGAGTTTGGGATCATGTGGCATCGCACATAGCGGCCCTGGGAACAACCAAAGAAATGTGGGACTCTCTTTCCACGCTATAACAAGGATCTTCCGAGCAACAGAAGATGTACTTAGAAGAAAAGTTGAGATGCACCCCTATGCAGAAGGGGGAGCGCATAGATCCTTTCCTTACCAGGATTCAGGAGATCCGAGATGAGTTGGCGGTTGTAGGGTAGCACCTCAACCCACAAAGCTAGTGCGAGTAGCTCTCAACTCTGTCTCCGAGGAGTGGCAGGTATTTGTCCAAAGTATTTTGGGCAGAGAAACCTTGCCAAGATGGGACATAATGTGGGAAGACTTGCAGCAGAAGGAGTTGAGGCGAGATCTGATGAAGAGCACCATTAGTGGCAGCCTAAGTCACCTGATACGGGGATACAGGGATTCGATGAATCGGATTTGGGTACGGTGACCCCCGAAACAAGATACTTTTGGGATACGATACGTTATATATTATTTCATTAAAAATATATATATATATATATATATATATATATATATATTTTAAAAATATATATATATATATTAATATATTAAAAATTAGATATTTTTTGCACAAATTCATACAAAATTCATTGATTCAAACATAGATACTCATGAGTCATACATCATCATTGATACTATAATACATTGATACACCATACATGATACAATTGTCAAATTTACTCAGAAAGACAAGATTGAAGATAGTAAGATACTGTAGTTTTCTCATTAAGTCATCAGAATCAAAATGGGCCTCAAAAACCCCTTGCTTAATTTTTGGTTATATACTTTAACAAGATTTAACCCCCTTTGGAGTTGGAAGCTTTGATTTTAGGTTTGATGCTTTTCTCCCAAATTCTAGGTGGAAGAAAACTTCGGCCCATCAAGTAAAAAAATGAACTCCGGTAGGCCAACTTTACCTCTCTTCTTCAATCAACTTTACTCCTTTCCTTTCATTCGAAAAAAAAAAATCAAGCAAGTTCGAATTCTTTTTAGTTTGATTGCTTAACTTGATCCACCTAAGTTACGGTTTAAATCATTAAATCATAGATTTCTAACTTGAGTGATAAGTGAAATCGATCTGGGGTTTGAATTCTCAGTTTTGAGGTGAATCAATTTCAATCTAAGCATCAATCTAAGTGCTGTAGATTGGTTCTTTATAGTTATCATACGTACATTTATGCTATATTTTTTCCCATATCTAACTCACAACGAAGGCTGAATATACTAGAAAATCTTTGAATTGAACCTATGCAGATGCACTTTATGGTCTGATGAACAATTAAATCTTTGCACAGTCTTGTCTCATATTTGATATATGTAGTAGATCGATTCTTTTGAATCTGGAACAAACATTTTGTCTGGGCATCATTTACTCGACATGTTCTGGGAAGGCACTGGGCACTTTTTTTCAGTTCGAAATATGATCTCAAATAAAAAGAACGAATAACACAGTGCGAGTTTAAATATTGGTTTCAGCTTGATGGCAATTCCTTTTCATGAATGGCAGTTTTACTAAACAAACAGTTAATATTCATTCCTAAATCTGATATAAATCCATTAAGTCTGATGAAAAAACCAATTTATTGCGATTCATTTGATGCGCAGAATCTCGGCCGTATCCGGTTTCACGGGATATGGCATATCCGAATGGGGTACGGTCCGGATATGCCGTACCCCGTTCGGATACGCCGTATCCAGTGATTTGGGGCAGAATCCCATACGTATACGTACCCGATACGGGGATTCGGGATTCGTGGCCCCTTTTGGATGAATCCGGTTACTTAGGTGGCAGCAATAGTAACAGTGGATCAAAGTAGGTAAAGGAGGAGGAAAATGTGGCCCTTGCATCGAAGGGTCCCAGTTAGGGACAAGGGGAGCATAGGAAGAAGAAGGACCTGTCGAAGGTCAAGTGCTTGAGGTGTGGCGAGCTAGGCCACTACAGTTTTCAGTGTCCTCTCAGGAAGAAGGACAAGGAGGAGAAGTAGGACCAACAGACAGCTTTTGCCGAGTTCGATATGCTGTCCTCCAGGTTGGAGGAAGACTTCGCCATGTTTGCAGACATCCCTCCAAGAGTGAGGTGGGGTGACTTGGTGTTGTAGCCCTAGAGTGCTACAGTTGGGCAGGATTCTTGAGGAGGTCCACCTCTTGAATCAGTACCTTGCTATGGGAGCCCACAATATTCAATAGCAGGATGGACCAGTGGCAGTTGATGTAGTCAGATGCCAAAGTGACAGTTGCAGTGACTAGTAGAAGTTAGACGCTGGGGAGTGTAGTGCAAAGTTGGTAGCAGTGCAGAGTCAGCGGTAGTATAGAGCCTTCAGTGACAACGCAAAGGCTAGTAGCAATCAGGACTCAGGGGAATGATGCATCATACTGGACATAGTGGGTTCAGTATTTCAGATGTTTTTCTGTTGTAGATGTTGCAGTTGCAACAATAACATATGAGAGGGAGTTGTAGTGCAGATGTAGTGTTGGCAACAGTTTAGCAGGGTCAGCAGCAACATAGATGCAACGAATATCAGAGTTGCGCAGTGGTTGGTGGGTTGCAATAGCCAAACACCAACAACGCGACAGGAGATGGTGTAGATGTTAGGGCCCTATATTACTAGTGTATAGTCCCTTATTGTTGTTAGTGTAGCCCCCTTATTGTTATCGTTGTATCCCTGTAGTCCCCATATTGTTAGTATTTTTGCCCTTACATTATTATTGTTAGGTCGGTTAGGATTATATTGTGACCCCATGGACTCCTATATATAGAAAGGAGGTTTTGTCATTTGTATCATCCAAGAATTGTTCATTTATGTAATGTAAAGGAGGTTGCCCCTCGAAGAGATTGATTTCCAAGGCGTTGATCTATCTTTTCTTCTATTTGTGAGCTGGTTTCATAACATTTGGTTTCAGAGCTTTGGATTTTAGGGTTTTGCTGCTTCAAACAGGTCATCGTGGCCTTTTCGCTATAACTTTTTTTCTACGAAGGTTTAGAAGCTAAAAAAATACCCATTTGCGAAGATATCCTGAGGAACTTCGTGTAAAAATTTCAGATCGTGGTTCGCAATATTTTCGGAGATATGATTTGTGGAAGTTAGGGCTTTTGCAAGCTCCCGAATTTCAACTCAAAGAGGTGACCTTGGGAAAATCGTCATAACTCTCTTTGAGCTTCGGATTGGAATTCTGTAAAAAGTGACCGAAAGTACACGGACTGTAGTTTCCTTTGTATCAATTTCATAGCCGAAGGAGGAAACAGTGGCACGTGGCATGTCGTATAAATTCACTCTACTGAACCAGTCCATAATTAGGTCATCGTGGGAGATTGGGCATAACTTTGCCTTGAAGAATCCAAATCAGGTCTGAACTGTGGCATTGGAAAGACGATTCATAGGGCTACTAAAGGACCAGAGATAAAATCTTGGGGATCTTAAATTACAAAGATACATTAGTTTCAATATCGAGCTCCTCAAAAGCAAGAAAAATGTGTGTATTTTTTTTATAAATTGCATAAGTCTTGTTTGAAAAATCAGTTTGAAGTGATTCCAAGGGCATATTGAAGCATGGATATTAGTATTGGGTTCTAAAATGCCCCCTAAAAAGAATTCAACACTCGTCAAGCCCTCAAAAGGCTCTACTATGACTCATGAAGAGGAAGAAGTGCAACTTGATATATCAAAATTACAAGAACAAGTGCAACACATTTCACTCTTGCAAAGAGTAACAAAAAATGAAATGGAAGTTTTGAAGAAAGACATGGAAGCTAAGATGGATGGTTTGAAGAAAGACATGGAAGCTAAGATGGATGGTTTGAAGAATGACATGGAAGATAAGATGGATGGCGTGGAAGCTAAGATGGATGGTATAGAAGGAAACATGGATGGTTTGAAGAAAGGAGTGGAAGCTAAGGTGGATGGTTTGAAGAATGGCATGGAAGCTAAGATGGATTGTATAGAAGATTTGAAGAAAGACATGGAAGGTTTGAAGGAAGGTTTGGCAAAGTTGCTACAAGAAAATCTTCCTAATGGCGAAAAGGTATTAGAGGAAACTCATGATGAGAACAAAAGAAATGTTAATCATGATTTCATAGACTCTAATGTTGGATTTAAGACCCACCATATTCCAAAGATAAATATGAGGAAGTTTGATAGCAAGGATCCGATAACTTGGATACTACAAATGGAGCAATACTTTGAGCTCCATAATACGCAAAACACACAAAAGTTATGCATTGCAACTATATTTAGAACAAAATCAATTTGTATGGTATCAATGGCTTTGTTCTCGTAAACCACTGGTCACTTGGTCAATTTTTACGGAGGAAATGATAACACGTCATGAGGATACAAAGAGCAACACCTTCTTTAGCCAATTGATAAATCTAAAAAAAAAAGGGTTCAATGATGGAGCACATTGAGGACTTCCAAAAATTGAATATAAGGGTAAATAATATTCTAGAGGAACATAGGATTGATGTCTTCACAGAGACTAAAGGATAACATCCAACATGGCGTTCGCCTTTGGGAACCTGATACATTGGAGAAGGCATTCAGGTTGGCAAGAAAAATTGAAAGCAAAATTATCGCGACAAGGAAGCCTACCACTCACAACTATAAAGATAGAAGTGTTGCTACTCCTAGACTTCCACAACATACAAGTTTAACACCACAAAAATTGGAAGAAAAAAGAGCAAAAGAGCTTTGCTATAATTGTGATAGCAAATACACTAAAGGTCATAAGTGTGCTGAGAAGAAATTATTTTACATAGATTGTGAAGAGGAGGAAGAAAATGAACAAGAAACTTCAAAAGAAGAGGATATACACCAGGAACCAACACTAGAGGAAGAATAAATGAATCCGACCATATCCTGTAATGCATTGGCAGGAATTACCGCTCCTCAAACTCTCAAGATAGAAGGACATATCAAGAAGAATAATGTAATAGTACTTATTGATTCGGGTAGTGCCCATAATTTTATTCATTATAAGGTAGCCAAAGAATTGAATTTCTTTCTATAACCAGCGCCAGAGTGTCTAGTGATGGTGGCAAATGGAGGAACTATAAATTTCTCTAGAAAGTGCAATAATATCAAGCTAACCATGGGGGAATATTTATTGAATAGTCCAATGCTTTCCATTCCAATGGGTGGTGCTGATATTGTACTAGAAGTATAATGGTTACAATCTTTGGGGACAATAGCTTTTAATTTTCAAGGACTTTGCTTGAAATTTTTTTTAGAAGGAAAGGAAGTTGAATTATGGGATATCGCAGGAAAGCCGGGAAAGATAATAAGCTCTAATGTCATGACAAAGCTTCTGAGAAAAGAACAATGAGGCGTCATTGCACAATTATGCTCACTAGAAGTTCCAACATCAAAATCATTTATTTCTCCAGATGTCCAAAAAGTCTTGGACAATCATTCCAAGGTGTTTGAAACTCCCAAAGGACTCCCACCTATTCGTGATCATGATCATGCTATTCATTTGATTCCAAGAAGTGTTCCTCCAAACATCAGGCCTTATAGATATCCTTATGTCCAAAAGTGCAAAATTGAACGTATGATTGCAGAAATGCTAGAGGCTGGTATAATTCAACCTAGTCAAAGTTCTTTCTCTGCTTTAGTAGTATTGGTGCACAAGAAGGATGGATCATGGCACATGTGTCCGGATTATAGGAGCTCAATAAGCTCACTATTAAAGATAAATTTCCCATTCCTATTATTGATGAATTATTGGATGAATTACATGGAGCAATTTATTTCACCAAGTTGGATCTCTGTTCAGAATATCATCAAATTAGAATGAAGACTGAAGACATTTCGAACTCATGAGGGTCATTATGAATTTTTTGTCATGCCTTTTGGCCTTACCGATGCACCTTCTACATTTCAAGGGTTGATGAATTCCATTTTCAAACCCTTTCTTAGAAAATTTGTGTTAGTATTTTTTGATGATATACTAATCTACAATAGGTCTTGGAAGGATCATGTTCAATATATCGACAGGGTGCTCAAACTATTGAAGGAGAAATAATCATATGCAAAAACCTCCAAATGTTTCTTTGGAGTACAAGAGGTGGAATACCTGGGTCATATTGTATCTCGGGAGGGTGTTAAGGTAGACCCTAACAAAATTAAAGCCATTAAGGAATGGAAAGTCTCCACAACCATAAAGCAGTTGCAAGGATTTCTCGGGTTAACATGGTATTATCGCAAGTTTGTTAAGAATTATGGGAAAATAACAACACCTCTAACAACATTATTGAAGAAAGATGCATTTTCATGGACTCCTGAAGCAACTAAGGCCTTTGAACATCTTAAAGAGGCAATGTGCCAAGCATTGGTCTTAGCTACACCAGACTTCACAAAAACCTTTATTGTGGAATGTGATGCCTCAGAAAATGGAATTGGTGCTATTTTAATGCAAGAAGGAAGACCCATTGCTTTTGAAAGACATCCAATCAAAGGAAAGTATTTATAGAAAGCTATTTATGAGAAGGAAATGTTGGCAATAGTACATGCACTAAAGAAATGGTGACCTTATCTAATGGGAAGACACTTCAAGGTAAAAACTGATCATGATAGTCTTAAATAATTTTTGGAACAAAGACTATCTTCAGAAGAGCAGCAAAAATGGGTCACAAAGATGTTGGGTTATGTAATATCCCGAATGGGAAATAGACAGGAATACAAGCATACAACAATATAGAAAAATGCCGGGAATAGAACATAAAGCAAATACACATAAAATGCCGGAAATACTAAGCCATTTTATTAATCTGAGAATATAATGAGATACAATGGATAATCAGAATAAATGCACCTATCCTTGCTCAAGGCAAGTGAAGAACCCTCTCAAAAAAACAGGAAATGGCTGCTACAAGAAACTGCATCCCAGCTGCTGGAAGAAACTGCCGTATACTGTTGCTACTGGAATGAACTGAAGCTAGGGGCTGATCCCCTTGCTGGAACGAGCTGAAAATCGGCAGACCACCTGAACTCACCAATCTGGACAAAACCCAGAAACCATATACAAAATGGACCACCTCCGAAAATCACCCCAGAAACCCTCCTCCTAGAAAAACGTTGTCCCTCCAGGACCAGCGCAGACACCAACTGAAATAGACTGAAATGGGGCCACAACTCCTCAGGAAACTTTAAGAATCAAATGATAAACGCTGAACCTCCACACCGGAATAGGCCCGAATCTCCTGCAGAAATCTCTACCACTGAACAGCTTCGACTCAAACTGTGTCCTCCCTCCAAGGACTACGCAATCACCCAATGAAGCTCAGATCCTCAGCAAAACTCCCAAACAAAACACCTGCAAATCTCCTGCTAAAGACTGAAGGAAAACCTTCCCGAGCAGGCACTCGAAGTCCCCCGGGGCCAAGGGTGAGATCTCCGACCGGAGACACTCAGTCGCACTAAACAGTGCTGTAGACCGACTAAACAGCCAGCTTGCTCAAGTAGACAAAAGTCTAGCTCAATATCATCAACAATATCAATAATCCAAGAATCCAAGCATGCTTAAATGAGGAGGCTCCTCCATCTTTTATAGTTTTGGTTTCCCTCCAAAACCCAATGTAGCCTCTCTCTCTCCTCCACATCCTCATCCTTATCCACATTCTCATCCTTATCTGCGCAGAAGCTTGGAGAAACTTCTAGAGTGTCCATAGTCCCCCTCCTCCACGTGGTGTTGGGTCCCCCCTTGACTCCCACTTAAGTCACAACGTTGTGCTACTAGGTGGATGTCTTATTTCATTTAAGTGAGTTTAGACCCTCTTTGCTCACTTTTTATTTACTTACAAACTATAGGTGGCAAAATAAACAAAATAGAATATTCCAATTTGCTGTCGCAAATTAGGAATAGAAAGCTATTTATGAGAAGGAAATGTTGGCAATAGTACATGCACTAAAGAAATGGTGACCTTACCTAATGGGAAGACACTTCAAGGTAAAAACTGATCATGATAGTCTTAAATAATTTTTGGAACAAAGACTATCTTCAGAAGAGCAGCAAAAATGGGTCACAAAGATGTTGGGTTATGACTTTGAAATCATCTACAAAAAAGGGAAGCTAAATGTTGTTGCAGTTGCACTCAAGAAAGGATGAGGATGTGGAAGCATTGCTTTGTGCCATCTCTATTATCCAACCAGATTGGATAACCGAAGCAAGGGAGGAATGGAAGGATGACGAAGAAGTATGGACACTCATTCAAAAGTTGCAGCAAGATCCCAGTACATCTGATACATTTAGTTGGAAAAATGATTTCTTATGGTATAAAGATCGCTTATATATTTGTAAGAATTCCCCACTAAAACAAAAGATTCTTTTGGAATTGCACACCTCTCCCTTAGGAGGACACTCGGGATTTTTAAAATCTTACCACAGGGTGAAGAATATTTTTTTTTTGGGATGGCCTTAAATTTGATATTCAAAAGTTTGTGGCGGAATGTTTGGTTTGCCAGCAAAATAAAGTTGAGACAATTAAGACCTCGAGTCTGCTACAACCTTTATCCATTCCAAATCAACGTTGGGAGGAGGTTTCAATGGATTTTATCATAGGTTTACCCAAGTCTGAAGGAAAGAGTGTCATCATGGTGGTAGTTGATGTGCTTACCAAGTATGCAAACTTTTGTGCATTATCATCCATTTAAAGCGAGTACAGTTGCTACTGCATTTATGGAAACAATTCAAAAGCTACATGGAAACCCAAATATTATTGTAAGCAATAAAGATCCCATTTTTACTGGAAATTATGGAATTATTTTCTTGTTTGGGTACTCAACTAGCTCATAGCTTGTCTTATCATCCTCAATCCGATGGGCAAACTGAGATAGTGAACAAATGTTTGGAAGGATATCTTCGTTGCTTTGTATCTGATAAACAAACACAATGGGTCAATTGGTTACCTCTTGCTGAATGGTGGTATAACACTTCCTTCCACACTGCAGCAAAAATGACCCCATTTATGGCACTTTATGGATATCATCCGTCATCCATCACATCATCTTGAAGAGAAAATTCTAAGGTTCAAGCAGTGGAAGATCACATCGAGCATCAACAACAAGTTCTCCAACTCTTAAAAGATAACCTAAATTTGGCACAAAATCGAATGAAACAACATGCAGATCAACATCGCAGCGAGAGAAGTTTTGATGTAGGCGACTGGGTATTTTTACGGCTACAACCATACAAACAAATGTCCCTCAAGCATGCTAAGAAGGATAATAAATTATCGCCAAAGTACTATGGTCCTTACAAATGTTGCAAATGATTGGTACTATGGCATACAAATTGGAGCTTCCTGCGTCTTCCTGAGTGTACCCAATTTTCCATGTTTCATGCTTAAAGAAGGTTATAGGTGACAAACTTCCGGTTCAAACAATATTGCCAGAATTTGATGAGGAAGGAAAAATCATATGAGAACCTGAAGCAGTCACGGAAACAAGAACTTGACAGCTACGAAATCGATCAATTTCAGAGTATCTCATCTAGTGGAAGAACTTACCCACTGAATATTCCACATGGGAGTATGAGAATTTTATACAGAAGCATCCAGAACTACTCAAGCGTTGAGAACAACACTTGTTTGAAGGAGAGGGGCATGTTAGGGCCCTATATTACTAGTCTAGTCCCTTATTGTTGTTAGTGTAGCCCCCTTATTGTTATTGTTGTACCCTTGTAGTCCCCATATTGTTATTATTGTGCCCTTACATTATTATTGTTAGGTCGGCTAGGATTATATTGTGACCCCATGGACTCCTATATATAGAAATGAGGTTTTGTCATTTGTGTCATCCAAGAATTGTTCATTTATGTAATGTAAAGGAGGTTTCACCTTCGAAGTGACTGATTTCTAAGGCGTTGATCTATCTTTTCTTCTATTTTGTGAGCTGGTTTCATAACAACAGAAGTAGAGTATTGCTCCAGAGGTGCAATAGTACTAGAACACATTCCTTGCTAAGAGGGAGTCTTAGTTTTTTGTAGCATTAGATGTGTTCTAGCTTTGAAATTTTGTGGAGAGGCTAGAATACATGAGATCTCCAAAACTCAGAAATCGTTTTTGGAAATTCCACGTGGAGACGACTTAATTAGATTATTAGTTAGTTTTTAATTATTTCCTAAGTCTAAATTTGGGGAATATGATTAATTAATCAGAATTAGTTAAATCATGGCGTGAATGTTCTAGAAAGTCACGTGGATCGATTTTTATTTAATCCTAGCCATTGATTAAGATCTAATCTTGGCTGTTGAAGTCTCAACGAAGGATTATATGAAGAAGTCGATGGGGCCTGAAGAAATCATTCAAGACACTTGAGTAGTTCGATTTTACTGGGAAATTGATTTCCAGAGTATTAGTGTTTTGTTGCCGGAAGTGATTCAGTGAAGATCTAAGCAATGAGAGAGGAGCAGAGATAGTGAAGCCAGAGGAGGCATTCTAGATCTGGTGAGTGCATTTGCAGAGAGGAAAAGAAGCCACAGTGGGGATGACGTAGTGGCAGTGTAGTAGCTTCAGTGGGAAATTCGTATTTGCTGGAGGAGAAGTAGTGATTTAGTGCCGGAAGTTGGGTAGAGTTTCCAGAGGTCAGGAGGGTTAGTTTCTCAAGCAGCAGCTGACGGGACAACTTGAGGTGATGCAATTCCACGCTGGGTGACGTAGAGACTGTGTGAGGCTGACGGAGACACTGCGCAAAGGCAGTTTGGACGGCTCCATTTCGAGTTGAGGTCAGTGCTCGGATTCTCCTGTGGAGTGAGGAAATTCCTCACCAGATATTTTTGCTAGTTTTTCTCTGTAGGATTGCCAATTTGGGCATCCAGTTGTACTTAGATATTTCAGTACTGCATAATAATAAAATCCTCAGCTGCTGCACATGTTTTCCCAAGTTGGGTTTTTCCTAGGACATTGGTCCAAAAATAAATGTGTAAATTTATGTGTGTGTTAGCATTTCTTCCAGCGTTTATTCTTCCACAGTTTTTATTTGTGAAGGTTGCAGTGTGATGTATTCGGTATTTGCCATAGGAAACAACAAATAAATTGCTAAATTAAAATTAACAATTAGGAGAATATTTTCCAGTTGCTGCAATAGGATTCGGGTCACCAAATTTTCACACGAATTAACCTCCAGAAAATATAATTTCGGGGCTCAAACTTTGATCAACATATCTCCTCAACCGTGAAGAGTTATGAGTTGTGCCACCTATCATTAGAATCGGCACGACGAGGGCTATCAAATGAATATGGTCTTGCTTGCAGAAACACTGAGCTTCTCATCCAAAATTTTCATCAAAAGCAGGGCTTCTAGGGTTTTTTGACTAGTGGAGCTTCCAATCAATGCTTAGACAAATATTAAAAGCATTCAAAGCTTGATGTTGGCATCAATGACAGCACCATTCAACAGTTGGTCTGATTCCCCTGGAAGTGTTGTTCAAAATGAACATTAATATGTAATGTCCTTTGTGGAGAGATTGGGGGTGGGTGATTGGTGGACAGATCCAACAGTATGATTACTGGAAACTCTATTCCCTATTTCATAGGAAGCATGAATTTGCTCCAATTTTTAATGCTCACTAGACTTCTTCCAGTCCTGGGGACAGGTGGATTAACAGCCTATATAGGGTATGGTCGAGTCACATGTCTTACAATCTACAGGTCTTTACCTGACTAATCATCCATTATGGGTTTCCATCTAGGGTGCAATTGATGAGGGGTGGATTTACAGACAGACTTTATCTTGTTTGTGCAAACCAGAACAATGAAACACATTTTTGGGGCTGCCTTTGTTCTATAGATTGCTGGAAGCACATACAGGATCAATACTCAACTTTATTCCAGGGAAAGGTGCATTGGTGAACTGCAATCTTTGGTGACTCTAGACATTTAGTGCTCTCTGCCTTCACAGTAATCTAGGATTGTTTACAAATTACTGCCTTGTTCACTATCTGGAAATTCATGTGCAATTTTATTTCTGCTGACAAAGTCAGTTCATTTCAGTCCATTTTTGTGTACCTGGAGGGAAAAGACTCCTTTAGAATAGTTGGCTAAAGGCTTTCTTCTCATTAAGGATACTAAATATCTAGATTCTCCAGCATATTCTGATTTTATTTCTTTAGTAGCATTGAGGAAGAGGGTTCAGTTATCATTGTAATCTGTATATATCCTTCCATGTTTGCAATTGTTGGATAAAGTCTTTTTGCTCATTAAGGATACCAAACAACTAGATGCTACAGCGTGTTCTGATTTTATTTCTGCTCTAGCAACACTTAGGAGGAGGATACAGTTATCATTGTATATATCCTTCAACGTTTTGCCTTTTATTTTGTAAATATATCTATGTGATATAAGACGCATTTAAACCGCCCCCACCCCCCAAAAAATAAATAAATAAATAAAAATTGAGCACTTCACATAATAAGACCTCCAAATCTATGGTTTATGCGAAATTCCTTTGTGGGGCCTCTTTTTTTGGCTTCAGGTTCGGAATCCTGTCTATTAGCAAATTTTTGATTTATGTTAGTGCCTTTATCTGTCAAATATATAATTGCCATTTGGTATCTCTTTACTGATACACACTTGAAATTTGCTCGGCTTCCAAAAGATTATCATGTATGCTGAATAGAGTTTAGTGACAAATGTTCTTAGATATTTAGATTGACTTTTGCCATCCTTTGATCTGTTTGTGTCCTGTTTTGATAAGTTCATAAGACTATCCAGTAAATTTTTTATCAGTTTGATTTTTTTATTGGCTGCAAAACTATTATAATTGTTCAAAGTTGTTCGTTTTGCACTTGGTTATTAAGGGACTTGTTAAGGCTGAGATTTAAAAAAAAACTCATTGCCTCAGAAACTACACAACTTATCAATGCCTCTGATAGGTGGCTCTCCCTAGGTAGACTGTTCCTTATTCCCAGTAGTCAACAGCAAATTGGAATGGCTTTATCTATATATTCGGGGAAGTTGTGTGCAACAGTTCCATTGTCATCATGTCTATTTATCAATGTTGCGAACATTGGCATCAGGATAAAATCAGCAAGGGTCCGGAAAGCCAAAACATTGTAAAAATCGGGAAAATATCGGTAAAAATTGGCAAAATTAAGATACCATAAAAATATGTTTTAAAATCGGCAAACATCGGCTAGGCCAAAAAATCGTGATTTTGAGATAATCAGGATGTTATCGAGATGTTTGCAACACTGCTATTTATCCTCAGGATTGATGCTGAGTTAGCTTCAGCATAAGACATATTTTAAGCATTAAAGTTTCCATCTTCATTAAGTTTTGTGTCTTTTATTGGAATATCTTGCTTATAACTAGTTGTCTGCTTTGTACATTCTCCCAATGCACATAATCTGAAAACTGAGTTTTATGTCCACACAGGCAATGAATTTCTTTGCTGGGTTGTTGTTGTTGCTGATGTCAGAAGAAAATGCATTTTGGTGAGCTGGTCTACCTAATGATTGATCTACAATTTCTGTCATGACATTCCATACTGTTTTATTTTTTCTCAGTTTTGAAGAGATTGATTCTGGTCACTGAAAAATTTCTAGGCACATTTCCTAAATGGTGGTACTTATTTTCCTTTAAAGAAGCAATTTGAGAAAAGTCCATTTTAGGTGTTTAGGATTAATACGTTCTTGAGATCTCCCAGGACATTGACCTGCATAATGGACGACTATTTTTATGGCTACTATTCAGAGGAGATGGTGGAAGCTCAGGTTGAGAACACAAACTTTCTTCTCGTCTTCTTTAGCTTGCTTTCTATAAAAATTGTCTTCTGTCATCATTATTTTAAGAACTATTAATACCTTCTCAGTTAAGAATCATATCATGAAATTCAGGTACATGCATGACTATTATCATTTATGTGTTAATTTTTTGACTGACCCGCAATTTTTCTTCAGGTGGACCAACTTGTATTTGAGGAGTTAGTTCGGGAATGTTTTCCTAAGTTGGGTCAGTGTCAAAGTTATATGAAAGATTTAGTTATTTTTTGTCTTCTGTCTAGAGCTGTTTTTAATCATCCCATATATATGTGTTTTTTCAATTTGATGCAGTCACTCATTTGGACAAGTTGGGCATACAGGTGGCATTGGTCACTGGGCCATGGTTCCTTTCCATTTTTATGAATGTACTGCCTTGGGAAACTGGTATGCATTTGAACTTTATCCATGATGTAGTAAAGAATCAGTATATGCATACTACATGTCACCAGTCTAATGACAAAACAAGAAACAGGAGATATGTTCCTTGTGTTCTTGCCAAAACTAGATTTGGCTTTCTTCCAAATTGAAAGTATCATTGGATCTCGCAAGATAACTGGAAGTTCATTCTCATTGTGGCGATTAGTAATTTAATATGCATCTCACTGGTGTTAAATCTGCTGTGCAACACAGGTCATTGAGAACCATTAACTGTTTCTTAGAGTACCTATTATTAGTGAAGTGTGGTATCTTTGCATTGATTTAAGCAGTCTAGAGCTAACAAGTCTGATGAGACAAGTATTAGCATTAAATATTAGGAGTCTCTTAAGATCCAACAAGGGGAATGCTAGGTACTACATCTTGTCTTGTGAGCATGACTACTTGCATTACATTCTCAGCGCTAAAATTACTTCTGCATTTGGATACAGGTAGAAAATAAGTTCAAAGTTGTCAGTCTTTACCCATAATGACCTTTCTATTCAACACTTTCAACTGGTTAATTAGTGAATGGTCACATAGAAGTGATCAGCTGGGGGCTGCACCAGAGCCTAAGCACAAGAGAACTTGTTGGCCAGTGCATTGCTTAAACACCACTAGTAATTATCTCAATAGGTATTCACTTGGTGGAGGAGCATGGTTGTACTTGATCTAGTAAATATTTATTCTATCTTTTTATTTTCTCAAATGAAGCTTTGACATTACAATATGCCAAGAACATTTTAAGTATATAATGCATGACTAAATGTCTATTAAAATGCAGCTTCTTTTTTAATCAAAACTATTCATCTGTTTTATTTTTTTTCCTTGGAAAAAAATGTAATTTCTATTCAAAAAAGAAAAGAAAATACATTCTGTATATGCATTCTGCATTCCAAGATCATATAGAGGATTGATCTTATGTCAAGAAAAATAAGATGGATAATATGTTACTTATCTTGGGAACCTAGCACCTGGTAATTCGTTTGCCTAGCAGATTACAGATTTACTGAATGAAGGCACAACCAGGTTCTTAACTTTAATTAGCGGAAGCAAAAAATCACATTAGTCAATCTCAATCACAATGACAGAAATTCTGCGCAAACAGTTTTTCGTTAAAAACTCAAAACTTACTTGGGCTCCTGTCCTGAGATAATGGCCCAGTTGAGAAATGTAACACGTATCGGTCTTCATAATTTTACTTGAGTTATGATAAAATGTATTTGTCAAAAGAGAAAAATTATTGTAAAAAGAAAATTATTTAAGCATGGGTTTCATGCTTTGTTTATTTTATTTCTAGGTCAAAAGCATTCATTGAGTGCTCTAGGATTTTCATCTTGAGTCAAGGTGAAAGTCATGATATATTAGACCCTTCTTGGGCTCCTTATGTCAAGAAAAGAAAATTATTTTAATGTGCCTTGTCCCTCCACCACCAAGTCGGCTTCCTCACCCTTCTAGCCGGCCTCAATCTTCTATCAAGTCGGCCTTATAATGGAGCATCAAACCACTATATAAAGAGAAGCATTTCGACCTATTGTGAAGCACATCTACTTGGCATTTCGATCTGCAGTAAGAAGTAAGAATGAAGTGCGAAATACATGAAGGAGAATCTATCCTATTACAAGAAGAAAAGGAAACCAAGCAAGCCTAGTAAAGAAGCAAGAAGAGAGGGCCAGAAACCTAATTTGCAGAAGCAAGAAGAGAGGGCCGAGATCCTAGTTGACATGATGTTTTCTCTGATTTTTGGAAGTTTGACTTGTTCATGGGAAGCTGACTTGGTGGAAGAGGTCTTGGTTGTCTCATTTGATTTGATCCTAAAGAAGAGAAAAAGAATTTCTGGGTTTTCGAAACCCTAGAGAGGGGTTTTGCCCTCGCTGAGTCCCTACATATGGGGTTCATTGTACATGATATTCATGTTTTTGGCATTTATTTGATGATGGGAACACTAACATAATCAAGAAAAGAGAATATAAATATCACAGGTAAATGTCAAGTAAGAGAAATCAAGAATAAGTTATCCTAATGCTGCTCTAATGGATTTCTCAACAATGTTTCAGAGCTAAGGTCAAGGTTAATGGCAGCTAGAGGATCACTATTGGTTAGACGAGAAAATGAAATCATTTGAAGACCAAAAATGTTTCAGTATAGGACCAAGTTCCATAAGTGTCCACAGGACAGAAAAACCCATAGATGATCCAAGTTAAATAAGGACTGTTGTAAGGGCTATTTCACTTAGAGAAATGCGGGCTATCAGGCCAAGAATATTCATGTGGAAAGCAAGGTAATTAATGGATCTATAAGGACTCTTGTGAATGTACAAAGGTAGACACTATCTGAGGTTTAGGTCTATATTTTCACAAAAATTCAAAGAAGCCGAAAATTAGTCTTCAAAGCAGCCCAAGAATAGCCTATTATATGTCTCAAGATCAGTCATCCTTGACAAAAAGAACGAGATGCGTGGTCTTAAGTTTGGAAGGTCTACAATGGACTAGAAGGCTAGTAAAACAAGACCCTTGAAGAAAATGAAAAGTTTGAAGTTATAAGAATCGTTATAGGCCTGTCTAGAAGATTATTCCAGTGACTATGACGAGTTCTATCCAAGAGGAGCCGAAATTACAGAATGATGGCATTATAAGGATTAAAGTGACTTCTATGGAGTATCCTTCAAATATTTGTGATTTACATTTGAGAATCAAAAGGTAGAAATAGTCATTACCTAGTGGAGGAATCTAGGCCACTTATGAGAAAGTGTTAATTTTGAGTTAACATGTTCTTTGCTTAGGTTAGTTACTTCAATATTCAATGTTAGCCCATTTAGTAGACCATATCATTTCCATTAGCAATCACATGAATCATAATTGATAGTAACTGAAGAAAGAACATAAACAATAGATCCAGAAGACAAGCCAAGACAAGAGAACACAAGGATATGGCTCAAGCCAGGGAAAAACAACAAGATGGGGAAAACCCTTGAACATTCTTCTTCTTCTTATTATTATTATCAAATGTTCAACAGAGAAAGAGAGTACAATAAAATTGAATTGCCAATTAATAACATCGCTCTTAGACAAGAAGATGGCCCAATCAATCTGTAATTTTGGCATTCTTTGCATGCTTCAAGAGCTGATGTCTTTTTCTCTGCAATCCTGGGCACTGGTTAGGGTTTGCTAGCTTCTTGGTTCAGCCCTCTTTCTCCACTTCCTCAATTACTGCGATTTACTATTAGAAGACACCCAATCACTGATTTAGAGCTTGAGGCTCCTCCTCAACTTACCCTACAACAACCCTTTATCAATGAAAAGATAAAATAGACCCAAACTCATGAAAGAATTCTTGACCTGGCTGTGCTCAAGCCTGAGCATATGTAGCCTAGAGAGAAGGGCTTATTCATGCCTTCATACCCTCCAAACAACTTACCAACTAGCCGCTGTAGCAACTCTCTTCCTGCGACCTGTAATAGAGATACACCTCACCAAATAGCGCATAAAACCACCCAACAAGCATTCCTCTGACTACGGTTCTATTCAATGTTAGATTTTGTAGCATCAGAAGTGTTATAGCCACAAAAATTTGTGGAGAGGCTAGAATACATGAGATCTCCAGAACCCAGAATTCGTTTCTCGAAATTCCACTAAAAGTGACTTAATTAGATTATTAACTAATTTTTTTAATGTTTCCTAAGTCTAAACTTAGGAAAACAGGTTAATTAATTAGTATTAATTAAGTCAAGGCGAGAATAGTGTAGAAACTCACATAGATCGATCCAGAGATGTCCTAGCCATTGATTGTGTTTTAATCTTCGTCGTTGGTGCTCCAACAGAGGATTATAAGAGAAGTTCGATGTGGTGATGGAGAAGACACTTAAGTAGTTCGATTTCTTGGCAGATCAATTTCCAAAGTAGCAACAGTTAGTTGTCGGAGAGAGAGTTAGAGAGAGTTAGAGATCGAAGCAGTGAGAGAGGGGCAAAGACAATGAAACCAGAGGAAGATTTCCAGATTTGGTGAGTGCATTGCAGAGAAAGGCCGAGATTTCTCTAGGAAGCTGCGTAAAGGTAGCGCATAAGCCTCAATGAGAAAGTTCGATTTTGCTGGGGTGAAGCTGGTTTTCAGTTCCAGAGGCCGAAAAGTATTTCCAGAGTGTTGGAGGGTCAATTTCCCAGTCAATAGAAGGCAAGACAGGTTGATGTTCAATTGTTCCGGGCTAAGTGTGTAGCAGACTGTGCAAAGGTGACAGTTGAGCAGAGCTAGGAGGACAACTTGATTTTCAGTAAGCAGTCAAGAGTCGGGATTGCTTGGAGTGAGGGTAATTTCCCTCAAGATATTTTTGCCTGTATTTTCTCTGCAGGATTTCCAGTATTCGGCATCCAGATTGTACTCAGTTTATTTCACTGTTGCTTAATAATAAAACCCTCAATTGCTGCACCATTTTTCCCGCATTAGTTTTTTCCGAGGATTTTTGTCCAAAAATAATTTGTTAATTTTACGTGTCTGTGCTAGCATTTCTTCCAGCGTTTTATTCTTTTGCAGTTTTATTTGTGTATATTGAAGTGTGATTTATTCAGTATTTGCTGTAGCAAACAACAAATAAATTGCTAAATAAAATTAACAATTAGGAGAATAATTTTCGGTTGCTACAATAGGATTCCGGTTTGGATTTTTCAGATGGTATCAGATCGCAGTTGATCATCCAGAGAGCTCATAAGCGAAAGGAAGGAATTTCGTTGTTCAGTGTGGGAAGCAGGCTGAAATTCCGAAGGGCAACGCAGTAATTCTACCAGGAGGTCGATTTACTTGTGGAGGTTCGATTTTTCTGAGTGGGGCAGAAAAATTCGATTTTTCTAGATCGAGTGATTCCAGAGGCAGAGGGAGCAACTCATATTTTTTGTTGGGAAGATCTCTAGCTGCACGAAGAGGGTTTTGCTACAGTTCGCTAGAGCATAACCAACGTCGGGGTGGAAGAGAGAAAAACACATAGAGAGGGAAAATTTTCCTTAGAGAACTTCTAGTCTCAAGAAGTTTGATTTTTCCTTGCAGATTGGCAGTCGTTGTGAGCAGAGTCTCCTACTCCATAGTGGAGTGCAAACAGCTGAGCAACATCCGAGCATAAGGGAAGGGGAGATTTTCGACATTTGTTGAGATGGCCACTGCTGGGCTTCGAGATCAAGACAGGTTGGATGGTGCTTCCAACTATGTCATCTGGAAGGCAAGGATATCCTTCCTTCTAGATGAGTTTGATCTCAAGACATATATCGATAATGTGGTGGCGGTTCCTACGGATGCGGATCAGCTGAAGGAGTATAGGAAGGAGATGGCACAGGCAAAGAGATTGATCCTAGATGGAGTTCGGGATCATGTGTTCTCACATATCGCTAGCAAAGATACTGCCAAGCAGATGTGGGATGCTTTAGCCATGTTATATTAGGGTACTTTTGAGCAGCGAAAGATGTATCTCGAGGAGAAGTTGAGATGCAGTCGGATGTAGAAAGGGGAAGGCATAGACCCTTTCCTCACTAGGATTTAGGAGGTCTAGGATCAGTTGTCGGCTGTTGGGGCAGTGCCTCAAGCTTCAGAGCTAGTGCGGTTGGCGCTCAATAACATCTTAGAGGATTGGCAGGTCTTCGTCCAAAGTATATTGGGCAAAGACACGCTACCTGGATGGGACAGGATGTGGGATGAATTGCAGCAGGAGGAGATGAGGTGAGCTTAAAGAGCTCCATCAGTGGCAACAACAACATATCGAAGCAAGTGAAGGAGGAGGAGAATGTGGCCATCGCACCGAAGGGTCCCAATTAGGGACAGGGGGAACAAAGGAAAAAGGACCTGTCAAAGGTCAAGTGCTTCAGGTGTGGTGAGCTAGGCCATTACAACACCCGGTGTCCTCTCAGGAATAAGGACAAGGAGGAGAAGCAGGACCAGCAGGAAGCTTCAGCAGAGATTGATAGGCTTTCTCTAGGCTGGAGAAAGACTTCGCGATGTTCGCAGACATACATCCAGGACTGAGGTGGAGCAACTTGGTTTTGTAGCCCCAAAGCGCTATAGATGGGCAGGATCCTGGAGGAGTCCACCTCTTGGATCAGTACCTAGCTACTGGGGTCCACAATATTCAGTAGCAAGATGGATCAGTGGCAGTTGATGCAGTTAGATGCCAGAGTGACAGTTGCAGAGGCTAGTAGCAGTCAGATGCTGGGGAGCACAGTGCAAAGTTGATAGCAGTGCAAAGTCAGCAACAATGCAGATTCCCCAGTGACAGTGCAAATGCTAGTAGCAGTCAGGACTTGTGTGACAGATGCATCAGACTAAACACAGTTGGTTTAGTATTTCGGATACTTCTTAGTTGCAGATGTTGCAGTTGGAGCAATAACAGATGAGAGCGAGTTGCAGTGTAAATGCAGTGTTGGCAGTAACTCTGCAAGGTCAACAGCAATACAGATGCAACTCATATAAGGTTGCGCAGTGGTTGGTAGGCAATAACAACCAGACATCAACAATGCGACATGAGATGATGTAGAGATAGGGTGTTGATACAAGGTGTGCAGTGTTGAGATTTTGTGTATTTGGGGTAGCATCAGTTGTGCTCTAGCTCCCAAATTTTGTGGAGGGACTAGAGTACACTTGATCTACAAGACCCAAAAATTGATTTGGGAAATTTCATAAGGTTTAGGAGATATTAAATTAATTAATTATTTTAATGTATTTCCTAAGTTAAAACTTAGGGAACTTAAATAATTAAAGTGAATTTAATTAAACATGTGATGAAATTGCCTTAAGTCACACGGATCAAGCTTTCTTTTAATTTTAGCCATTGATTCAAGATCTGATCATGGCCGTTGGTTTCCCAACTAGAAAAGTATAAAGGAAAGGCTTGGGGTTATTTGTAAGGACACACAGGAAGAGCACTGAAGCTAAGTTGATATTCTAGGGCAGGGTTTGCTAAGAATACTCAGAAGTGTTTCAGCTGCAGAGAGGGGAGTTTAGGCCAAGGGGATGATCTGATCTCGGGGTCTAGAATACACAAGAGGCAAAGATCAACTTAGAGGAGAAGGGAAGCTGCAGCAGCAAGGACAATGCAGTCCCTCCAAGGATAGCGTGATTTTTCAGCTGGAAGCCCACAGGGGTTACGTAGAGACCCTAAGGGGCAGCGTAGGGCCTGCATCACCCAGTCTGGGGTAACACATACCTTTTTGGAGCAGCGCTGAGGGTCGGAGGGGCTTCAGAGGCTGATGAAGAGGCTTCTAGGGGCAGCGCTGGGGTTTCTAGGCCCTAATATTGGCTGAGTTTTGTAAATCCCGTTTGAGGGTGTGGATCAGTCACTATTTTGGCCCTAGATCAGCCAGTGAGCTGTAGATCTATTATTTCTCTGTCGGGTTTTCCAGATCTGGAACCCAGGCTTGTTGTATTCATAAAATTCTTAATAATAAAACCCTCCAGCAGCCAGAGACCGGTTTTCCCACATTGGGTTTTTCCGGGGACTATTTGTCCATAATTAACTGTCACTTTGTCTATGTGTGCGTGAACTTGTTCTAGATCTGGATTGGTGGAGATTTGTTATGCGTTTTGCTTCGATTTTAACTTGAATTTATTCAGTTAATAACTTGTCTAAGTAGGAGGAGAATAACCATATTAACAATAAATAATTTCTGCATGAAGTGTAAAGATTCAGAAATTTCCACATGGTATCAGAGCAATTGTAGATCTAGGAGGGTCACCAACAAGAATCTAAAGGTTCTAGCTTCAGGAAGTAGTTGGAAGAGCAGTAGAAACGCAGATTTGAAGGGACAACGCAGTTTTAAGAGGCAGATTCATGCAGAGCGAAGGGTGACGCTGTTTAACGTTGTCTCCTAGCAAGCCCACGCAATTACTGCGCAGAGGCAACTTAGAAACAACACTGGATTAGTCTGAAGCCTGCCAGTGTGATGCAGATATGAATCTGTCAGATCCAGAAAAGACTGAAGAAAAGCTGCAGAAATCCAGAGGGTGCTGGTGGGGTTAAATTTATGAAGTTTTCAGATTTTTAGCCTAAGCACAAGTGACAAAGAGTGGGAGGAGATCAGCTTCTCAAAGAGTTTCTAGCCAAAGGAAACTTGCAGTTTGATTAGAGGATCAAAGAAGAGATAAATCATAGTTGATTTGGTAGATTTCCAAGGAGGGAAATCAGTTGTGAGAGGGAACAGAAGGTGCCTGTTTCACCAAGGGCCTTAGATCCATTTCTCTAGCAAAGAGAAGAGGAAGTTCCGACACATTCTGAGTAGATGGCTCCTCATGGACTGTGTGATCAGGATAGGCTGGATGGCCTCTCAAACTTTTTGGTTTGGAAGGCAAGGATCCTGATAGTCCTTGAGGCATACAATCTTAGAGACCATGCAGAGCAAACTTTGGCCACATCGACAGATCCGGATCTCCTTCGGAAGCATAAGGAGGTTGCTGGGCATGCCAAACGACTGATTATGGATGGAATCAAGGACCATATTGTACCACACTTAGCTGAGAAGAAGACAACTAATGAGATGTGGAAGGTCTTGATCTCCCTATATGAGGGAAAATCAGTCCAAAAAAAAATGTTGTTGGAGACACAGATGAGGTCATTCATGATGACCAAGGGGGAAGACATGGAGCATTTCCTCTTCATACTGCAGTCGATCAGAGATCAGTTGACTGCAACTGGTGCTAAGGTGGAGGACGATGTGATGGTCAGGACTGCCCTCAATGTAGTCACGAATGAGTGGGAAACCTTTGTCCAAAGTATCTTGGGCAGAGCGGACCTCCCAGATTGGGACAACTTGTGGTCAATTCTGCATCAAGAAGAACTTCGCAGATTCACCAAGAAGTAGTATAGCTCTGGATCGAGCAAAGTGAAGAAGGAAGATGAGGAAGATGTAGCCTTGGCATCAAAGAGGCAACCAAAGAAGAAGAAGGATCTCTCAAACTTCAAGTGCTTCTAGTGTGGTGAAATGGGACATTTTTCCAACAATTTTCCTCAGAAGAAAAAGGACAAGGAAGCCTCTTCTTCCAAAGTTGCTGTGGTAGATGATGGGTCGGAAGATGATGCAACCATAAGTGCTCATGAACCACGGAGGTGGGGTGACATGGATATGTAGAGGAGCTACATAGAAGTAAGGCGAGAACCTTGAGTAACTCATCTCTTGGATCACATGCGAGCTACGACAGCCTTAAGACAATAGTGGGACAAGTGGAGCAGTGAGTGCATAGATCATAGATAAAGCAGAAGCAGAGGCAGACCTGAAGACTGGAAGGAGCAGCGCAGAGGCTGATGTGACTTCAGCAGTGCAGAGCAGAGCTTCTTACGCAGTGCAGAGCTGCAGTAGCGCAGAAGGCTTTAGAGGGACAACACAGTGCAGCAATAGCGTGAGAGATTTCAGCACAAGGGGCTGATGTGACTTCAGTAGTGCAGAGGGAGTCTGCTTACGTAGGCAGAGATGTAGCTGTGCATCACTCTTCAGATGCCAACACATATCTGTAGCCTATGGAGCTTCAGTGATGAGGATGCAGCCCATCTGACTTGTCTATCAAAGATTGGGGAGGATATTTAGTTGTTTCTCTCAACAACTGAAGTTGCAATGCAACAGATCAACAGTGGCAGTGCTATGAGCAGCACAGATGCAACAAATTGAGAGGGAGCTATAGTACAAAGGTTGCAGATGCAGTGGTAGAGTCATGGACGGTAGTACAGAATGGCAACAAGAGTTGAGTGGTAGCAGGCCAAGCATCAGCAGCACAAAACCAGTACCCAAAGTCTTGTAATGCATAGTGTGATGTATTGCTAGGGCACACCCTTAATGCTAAGAGGGAGTGTTGAGATTTTGTGTATTTGGGGTAGCATCAGTTGTGCTCTAGCTCCCAAATTTTGTGGAGGCACTAGAGTACACTTGATCTACAAGACCCAGAAATTGATTTGGGAAATTTCATGTGGTTTAGGAAATATTTAATTAATTAATTATTTTAATGTATTTCCTAAGTTAAAACTTAGGGAACTTAAATAATTAAAGTGAATTTAATTAAACATGTGATGAAGTTGTCTTAAGTCACACGGATCAAGCTTTCTTTTAATCTTAGCCATTGATTCAAGATCTGATCATGGCCGTTGGTTTCCCAACCAGAAAAGTATAAAGGAAAGGCTTGGGGTCATTTGTAAGGACACACAAGGCAGAGCACTGAAGCTAAGCTGAGATTCTTGGGCAGGGTTTGCTAAGAATACTCATAAGTGTTTCAGCTGTAGAGGGGAATTTAGGTTAAGGGGATGATCTGATCCCGAGGTCTAGAATACATAAGAGGCAGAGATCAGCTCAAAGGACAGCACACAAGAGAAGAGAAGCTGCAGCAGCAAGGACAGTGCAGTCCCTCCAAGGACAACGTGATTTTTCAGCAGGAAGCCCACAGGGGTTACGCAGAGACCTTAAGGGGCAGCTTAGGGCTTGCGTCACCCAGTCTGAGGTAACGCAGACCTTTCCGGAGCAACGCTGAGGGTCAGAGGGGCTTCAAAGGCTGATGCAGAGGCTTTCAGGGGTAGTGCTGGGGTTTCTAGGCCCTAATATTGGTTGATTTCTGTAAATCCTGTTTGAGGATGTGGATCAATCACTATTTTGGTCCTAGATCAGCCAGTGAGCTGTAGATCTATTATTTATCTGTCGGGTTTTCCAGATATGAAACCCAGGCTTGGTGTATTCAGAAAATTCTTAATAATAAAACCCTCCAACAGCCAGAGACCGGTTTTCCCGCATTGGGTTTTTTCGAGGACTATTTGTCCAGAAATCACTGTGTCACTTTGTCTATGTGTGCATGAACTTGTTCTAGATCTGGATTGGTGGAGATCTGTTATGTGTTTTGCTTCGATTTTAACTTGAATTTATTCAGTTAATAACTTGTCTAAGTAGGAGGAGCATAGCCAGATTAACAGTAAATAATTTCTGCATAAAGTGTAAAGATTTAGAAATTTCCGCATGCAGTAGCACTAGAACACATTCCTCGCTAAGAGGGAGTGTTAGTTTTTGTAGCATTAGATGTGGTCTAGCCACGAAACTTTGTGGAGAGGCTAGAATATATGAGATCTCCAGAACCCAGAAATTATTTCTGGAAATTCCGCCTAGAAGTGACTTAATTAGATTATTAACCAATTTTTTTAATGTTTCCTAAGTCTAAACTTAGGAAAATAGTTTAATTAATCAATATTAATTAAGTCAAGGCGAGAATAGTCTAAAAACTCACAGAGATCGATCCAGAGATAATCCTAGCCATCATTTGTGTTTTAATCTTGGTAATTGGTGTGAAAATTTCTGAATCCTCTAAACATAAATCCTATTGCAGTAAATCTGATTTACTTATCATACTTTTTTATTTAACTTAACAAGTTATTTTTTGAATAATTCATGAAAACATCGAAGTAAATACACTGCAGCCTACACAATTGTACAGATCAAGTACTGAAGAATAAGTAATCATGCAGACAAAGGACACACAAATTTTTCGGACAAATGTCCCTGGAAAAACCCAATGCGGTAAAACTGGTGCGACAACTCTTGAGGGTTTTATTATTAAGCAAATTTCTGAATACAAACTAGGGTGCGAATGTGGCTCACCCAACAAAGAAAATCCTTGGCAAAAGTACCTTTATCCGGAGACAGATATTATGGCGGATCCAACAACTGGATGAAGAAACCCCAAAGGTGACTGCGCAGTCCCCAGTGCTGCTGAGCGATGGCTACAACAAGCTAGATTGTGTCACCTTCTCCAGGAGCTGTGTCACCCTCTCCATGAGCCTTCTCGTCTTAGAAATCAAAACGCTGGATGGCTGCCTGATCTACCCCACAAAAAACCCAGTGCAGCTCTCTAAGTGACTGCGTCACCCTCTCTGGCTCCGCATCCCTCTGCGTGAGCCCTGCTGTCTCTGCGTCACCCCTCTTGGGCCTGCGCTACCTCTTTGGTGCTGATCTGCCTCTCTACTATTGTATTCTCGGCCTTGGATAAAAATCCCGCTGCTGAACTGTCCCTCACTACACTGCAAGCTCACTCCAAAATTCTCAGCAAACTGCGCCCCAGAATTTCGACTTAGCTGAAGTGCTGCTACTCTGTGTGTATTCTCCAACTGACCCCAAGGCTTCCTTTAATACTTTTCTAGTTGACGAATCAACGATTGTGATCGAATCTCTAATGGACGACTAAGATTAGAAAAGACTTGATCCTCGTCACTTAGAACATTCTCACCCACATGTTTAAATTAATTCACTTTAATTATTTAAATTCCCTAAGTTAGACTTAGGGTCTCCATTAAAATAATTAATTATTTGAATAACTTAAGCTCTGGGTGGAATTTCTCCAAACGATTTTTGGGTCTTAGAGATCTCACCTGTTCTAGCCCCTCCACAAAGTTTCGGAGCTAGAGCACATCCGATGCTACCCAAAAAATCAACACTCCCTCTTAGAGAGGAATGTGCTCTAGCAACACTTCTCACCAGAAGCATTACTCTGATCATTGGCATCGGTCCTCTGTGCTGTTGATGCTCGGTTGCTGCCCCTCATCCACTGCATTGCTGCTATCTGTACTACTTCCCATGTCACTGCCACTGACACGGCCTCATCTGTATTGCAGCTCCCTCTCAAAATGTTGCATCATGCTGCCCATAGCATTGCCACTGCTAATTGCTGCACTGCAACTTAGTTGCTAAGAAGTAAGCAACTGAAAACATCACCCAAAAATCTTGACATACAAGTCAGTCTGGGTGCACCTCGATACTGAAGCACCTTCTGCTGCTAATCTGTGTTGTACCTCTGGTGCCTCTACGCTGTTGCTGCTCTGCACTGTGTAAGCACTGCATTTGCGCTGTTGAATACCATCAACCTTTGCGCTGCTGCTACCTCTGCTCTGCACTGCTCCAGTCTTCAGCGTTCTAGCTCTGCCAATGTTGCTCCATCATCCCTCGCACCAACTGACTCCAGTCATCCTGCTACTGTCATTAAGGGCTCTTGTAGCTTGTATGTGATCCAAGAGTTTGGGAAGCTCAAGAATCCTACCCCTTTACACTGTAGTTCGAAAGAATTGCAGATCAATGTTGCCCACCTCTTCTCTCGAGGCATATGAGCACTCATGGCCACATCGTCATCATCTCCATCATCGTCCTTAGCTGCGACAACCTTTGAATCAGAATTGTCTTCACCCTTCTTTTTCTGAGGGCATTGTGTGGCAAAATGTCTTAATTCACCACACTTGAAGCATCTGATCTTTGAAAAGTCTTTCTTCTTCTTCCTTTGCTGCCCATGTTGTCCCTTAGATGTGAGAGTCGCATCTTCCTCCTCCTTGATCTTGATCTCTTCGCTGCTCATGCCCGCCTTGGTCATCCTCCTGATCTCTTCTCGTTGAAGAGCTGCCCACATGTTTTCACAACTTGGAAGTGTTGCTCTGCCCAAGATGCCTTGGGACAAAATTCTCCCACTCATCGGAAACTGCATTCAGAGTAGTCCTAACCATAAAACCTTCATCAAGTGTGGCCCCCACGACAACCAGCAGATCACGGATCGCCTTCAATCTAATGAGGAAGGGGTCGATCTCTTCTCCCTTCAGCATCTGGAATAGTCAAAGCTAATTCTCCAGAAGCATTCTCCTTTGAACAAAAGTCCCCTAATACGATGTGGTCAAGGAAGTCCACATCTCATTTGTTGTGTTCTTCTCAACAATGTGTGGGACCACATGATCCTTGACTTCGTCCATGATCAAACGCTTAGCCTTCGCTTGAGCTTCCTCATACTTCTTCAACGGATCAGCGTCAACATGAACAACAACAACACTCTCGGCGAGATGCTTGATACGATGCTCGTCTAGTACTGACAGGACTTTGACCTTCCAGATGACAAAGTTGGATGCTCCATCCAACTTGTCTTGATCCCTCAGTCCATGTGTGGCCATCTCTGCTCCACTAAAAGATGTCGAACTGGTTCACTTCTCCCTCTTTTGATGTTGCGCAAAACTCGGATCTGAGTTTCTTGGCGCTATAAACCCTCTAAGGAACCCGCTGTGAAAATTTCTGAATACAAAAACCCTATTGCAACATGTTGATTTACTTCTCCTACTTGTTTGATTTAATTAACAAGTTATTTAACTGAATATTCAGAAAAATATCAAAGAAAACACAACTGTAGCATACACATATACAGATCATTTACTGAAACATAGCGCACATATGACAAAGGACACAGTATTTTTTGGACAATGTCCCCGAAAAAGCCTAATGCGGGAAAAACTATTCAACAACTCTTAGAGGGTTTTATTATTAAGCAGAATCTGAATACATCATGGGCACCAGTAATGGTTTGCCCAACATAGAATTTCACGACAATTGTACCTTATCACTTAGAGATAGAAAATATCACTGATTCAAACCCTCAAGGGAATTACTGAATACGAGCCCTTTCTGGCCCACTGGAACACCAATGCTGTCTCTCCAACCTCTACGTTAGCCCGTGAAGCTTCACACTGCCCTTGCGTCATCCTGAAGGGTTCAGCGCTGCCTCTGCGTCAACCGTAAGGGCTTGTGTCAACCCTTGCGTTGTCTCTGCATCCCTCCCGTTGGCCTTGGCGCTGCCTGGCATGGTTCTGCCTCTCTGCTTATGTATCCTCAGCCTCGGATCAGAATAATCCCTTGCCGATCTGCCCCTCTCAAGCATTGCAAGCTCACTAGAAAATTCTCAGCAAACCGCGCCCCAGAATTTCGACTTAGCTTAAGTGCTACCGCTCTGTGTCTTCTCCAACTGACCCCAAGCCTCCCTTTAATAATTTTCTCGTTGAACAATCAACGACCGTGATCTAATCTTTAATCAACGACTAAGATTAGAAAAAGCTTGATCCACGTCACTTAGAACATTCTCACCCACATGTGTAAATTAATTCACTTTAATTTTTTAATTTCCCTAAGTTAGACTTAGGGTCCTCATTAAAAAATTTAACTATTTGAATAACTTTTACACTAGGTGGAATTTCTCCAAACGATTCTGGATCTTGGAGATCTCATGTGTCCTAGCCCCTCTACAAAGTTTTGGAGCTAGAACACATTCGATGCTACCCAAAATATCAACACTCTCTCGTAGCGAGGAATGTGCTCTAGCAACACTTCACCCCAGAAGCGTTACTCTAATCTCTGGCATTGGTCCCCTGCGTTGTTGATGCTTGGCATGCTGCCTTCCATCCGCCGTGCTGCTGCTTTCTGCACTGTTGCCCATGACTCTGCCACAGTCACTGCCACATCTGTACTGCAACTCCCTCTCAAATTGTTGCATCATGCTGCCTATAGCACTGCCACTGCCAACTACTGCACTGCAACTTAGTTGCTGAGAAGTAAGCAACTGACAGACAAGTCAATCTGGCTGCATCTCATCACTGAAGCACCCTCTGCTGTTGCTCTGCACTGTAGCTCTAAAGCTCTGTGCTGCCAGCTGCTTTGCACTGCCTCTGCGTCGCTGCTGCCTCTCCTCTGTGTTGCTCCAGTCTTCAATGTTCAAGCACTGCCTTGTGCCTTTCCATGATCTTCTGCATCCACTGACTCCAGTCATCCTGCTACTCTCTTTAGGCTCCCGTAGCTCGTATGTGATCCAAGAGTTTAGGGACCTCAAGGATCCCGCCATCCACCATCTGTAGCACACTCTACAGATCTATGTCACCCCACCTCCTCTCGAGGTACATGAGCAATCATGGCCACATCATCATCGTTGCCATCATCTCCTTTCGCTGTTGCTGCCTTGGAATTTGAATCTTCCTTGCCCTTCTTCTTAGGAAAAGTATTGGCGAATTGTCCCAACTCACCACATATGAAGCACTGGACCTTGGATAGGTCCTTCTTCTTCTTCCCTTGCTGCCTCTGTCTCTTAGATGCTAGGGCTGCATCTTCCTCCTCCTCTTTCTTAATTTTGACTCCTTTGCTGCTGAATTCCCTCTTGGTTATCCTCTTGATCTCCTCTTGACGAAGGATTGCCCACATCTCCCCCATGTTTGGGAGTTGTGCTCTGCCCAAGATACTTTGGACAAAGGTCTCCCACTCACCGGTGACTGCATTTAGGGCATTCCTCACCATGAGTCCATCATCAGGAGTTACTCGCATGGCAATTAGCTTGTCTCGGATAGTCTGCAATCTAAAGAGGAAAGGATCGATCTCCTCTCCCTTGTGCATCTGGAACATCCACATCAGATTCTCCAGAAGCATCTTCCTCTGGACGAAGCTACCTTAATACAATGTGGTTAATGTTTTCCACACCTCGTTTGTCGTCTTCTTCTCGGCAATATGCAGAACCACGTGATCTTTCACTCCATCCATGATCAAGCGTTTAGCCCGTCCCTGATTTTCATTGAACTTCTTCAGAGCATCAACATCGGTTGGCACAGCTAGGATGTTCTCGACATGGTCTCTGATTCCATACTCCTCAAGGACTATCAAGATTCTGGCTATCCAGATAGCGATGTTAGACACACCGTCTAACCTGTCTTGATCTCTTAGTCCATACGGGTCCATCTCTGCTCAAACTGTCGAAGCACGTGCTCTTCTCCCTTCTACTGCTACTACACTTAGCAAAAGATCGGATCTGGGTTTCTTGGCGATAGAAACTCTCTAGAGAATATGCTCCCTCTGACAAATGATTTCCCTCTCGGAAGACAAATGATTTCCCTCCCGGGAGTCCTTCACCAATTCTACCAAATTAGCCCTCTACGATCACTTCACTTGATTGAATCTCAGATTTCTTGGCTAGAAAATCTACTGAGGAACTGTTTCCTCCTACTTTGTCAAACCTGCTAGGCACTATTCTGCATCGACAGAAACAATGCCCCACCAGCAACTTCGAAGATCAGAAATTGTACTTCCAGCCCCGACAACGGGCACAACGTCACTCCAACTTGGACTGCGTCACCCTCTAGGGCCTACGTCAGCCTCTGCGTCAACTTAGCGTGAGCATGACAGGTCAGCGTCACCCTCTAGGGCTTGCGTCAGCTCTGCGTGAGCAGACTGGCTCTGCATCACCCTTTTGCTGGGTCTGTGTTGTCCCTCTGGTGCTACGCTGCCTCTTCCTGGATCTGTGAGCTTCAACTGCCCTCCTGTAGCAAAACATCTTCTGCCCCTTGTTGATGGCTTCAACTTGATCTGCAATCGCTTTGATACCATGTGAAAATTTCTGAATATAGAAACCCTACTGCAGCATATTGATTTACTTCTCCTACGTGTTTGATTTAATTAACAAGTTATTTAACTGAATATTCAGAAAAATATCAAAGCAAACACAACTACAACCTACACATATACAGAGCATTTACTGAAACATAGCGCACATATGATAAAAGACAATATTCTTTGGACAATGTCCCCGGAAAAACCCAATGCGAGATAACTGGTGCAACAACTCTTAGAGGGTTTTATTATTAAGCAGAATCTGAATACATCATGGGCACCAGTAGTGGTTTGCTCAACAGATAATTTCACAATAGTTGTACCTTATCACTCGGAGATAAAAAATATGGCTGATTCAAACCCTCAAGGGAATTACTACATACGAGCCCTTTCTGGCCCACTAGAACCCCAACGCTGTCTCTCCAGCCTCTCCGTCAACCCTTGAAGCCTCACGCTGCCCTTGTGTCACCCTGAAGGGCTCAGGGCAGCCTCTGCGTCACCCAGAAGGGCCTGCGTCAGCCCCTGCGCTGTCTCTGCATCAGCCTGGCTGGGTTGCGTCCCTCCTGTTGGCCTCTACGCTGCCTGGTACATTTATGTCTCTCTGCTTATGTATCCTCTGCCTCGAATCAGAATAATCCCTTGCCGATCTGCCCCTCTCAAGCACTACAAGGTAACTCGAAAATTCTTAGCAAACCGCGTCCCAGAATTTCGGCTTAGCTCAAGTGCTACTGCTCTATGTGTCTTCTCCAACTGACCCCAAGCCTTCCTTTAATACTTTTCTCGTTGAACAATCAACGGTCGTGAACTAATCTCTAATCAACGACTAAGATTAGAAAAAACTTGATCCATGTCACTTAGAACATTCTCACCCACGTGTAAATTTGTTCACTTTAATTTTTTAATTTCCCTAAGTTAGACTTAGGGTACTCATTAAAGAATTTAACTATTTGAATAACTTTTACACTGGGTGGAATTTCTCCAAACGATTTCTGGGTCTTGGAGATCTCATGTGTCCTAGCCCCTCCACAAAGTTTTGGAGCTAGATCACATCCGATGCTACCCAAGATCTAAACAACTGCTCCCTCTGAAAAATGATTTCTCTCCCGGAAATCCTCCGCCAATTGATGTCAAATCAGTCCTCTTCGATCACTCTTTGCTGCTGATCAACACTGGATCCAGACTTCTTGGCAAGAAGTCTATTGAGGAACTGCTTCCCTCTACTTTCCCACGCCCTACTAGACATTGTTCTACTCCAACAAAAACAATTCCCCTCTAGCAACTACTGAAGAAAAACGATTTGCACTTCCAGCCATGACAACCGGAAAGACGGAGGCTTGAAACCCCTACACTGGCCTAGAAAACACTGCACTGCCATGACTGTAGCTACAACGTCACCCCTCCTGGCTAACGTAGGCTCTGCGTGAGCCCCATAGGTGACTGTGTCACCCTTCCTTGCCTCTCTCTGGATTTGCGCTGTCTCTCGGGACGACTACCTTCCTGCAGCAAATTTCCTTCGGTCTTCTGCTGATGGCTTCAACTCTTCCTGATCTGCAAATTCTCTGATACCATGTGAAAATTTCTGAATCCTCTAAACAGAAATCCTACTGCAGTAAATCTGATTTAATTCAACTTGTTTATTTAACTTAACAAGTTATTTTCTGAATAATTCATGAACATCGAAGTAAACACACTGCAGCCTACACAATTATATAGATAAAGTACTGAAGAATAAGCAATCATGCAGAAAAATGACACACAAATTTTTCGGACAAATGTCCCCAAAAACCCTGCACTGCACTGCCATGACTGTAGAAAACACTGCACTGCCATGACTGTAGCTACAACGTCACCCCTCCTGGCTAACGTAGGCTCTGCGTGAGCCCCATAGGTGACTGTGTCACCCTTCCTTGCCTCTCTCTGGATTTGCGCTGTCTCTCGGGACGACTACCTTCCTGCAGCAAATTTCCTTCGGTATTCTGCTGATGGCTTCAACTCTTCCTGATCTGCAAATTCTCTGATACCATGTGAAAATTTCTGAATCCTCTAAACAGAAATCCTACTGCAGTAAATCTGATTTAATTCTACTTGTTTATTTAACTTAACAAGTTATTTTCTGAATAATTCATGAACATCGAAGTAAACACACTGCAGCCTACACAATTATATAGATAAAGTACTGAAGAATAAGCAATCATGCAGAAAAATGACACACAAATTTTTCGGACAAATGTCCCCAAAAACCCAATGCAGGAAAACCGGTGCAACAGCTCTTGAGGGTTTTATTATTAAGCAGATTTCCGAATACAAACTAGGGTGCCCATGTGGCTCACCCAAAAGAGAAAATCCTCGGCAGAAGTACCTCTATCTGGAGACAAATATTATGGCGGATCCAACAACTGGATGAAGAAACCCCATAGGTGACTGCGGAGTCCCCAGTGCTGTTGAGCAATGGCTACAGCAAGCTAGATGTGTCACCTTCTCCAGGAGCTGTGTCACCCTCTCCGTGAGCCTTCCCGACATAGAAATCAAAATGCTGGATGGCTGCCCGATCTGCCCCATAGAAACCCCAGAGCAGCTCTCTAAGTCACTGCGTCACCCTCTCTGGCTCTGTGTCCCTCTGCGTGAGCCCTGCTGGCTTTGCATCACCCCTCTTGGGCTTGCGTTGCCTCTCTGGTGCTGATCTGCCTCTGTGCTATTGTATTCTCGGCCTTGGATAAAAATCTCGCTGGTGAACTGCCCCTCATTGCACCGCAAGCTCACTCCGAAATTCTTAGCAAATTCGCCCCCTAGAGTTTTGACTTAGCTCAAGTGCTGCTACTCTGTGTGTATTCTCCAATTGACCCCAAGCCTTGCTTTAATACTTTTCCAATTGACGAATCAATGACCGTGATCTAATCTCTAATTGACAATTAAGATTAGAAAAGACTTGATCCTCGTCACTTAGAACATTCTCACCCACATGTTTAAATTAATTCACTTTAATTATTTAATTTCCCTAAGTTAGAGACAATGAAGCCGGAGGAATATTTCCAGATTCGGTGAGTGCATTGCAGAGAAAGGCCGAGATTTCTCTAGGAAGCTGCGTAGAGGTAGCGCAGAAGCTTGAGTGAGCAAGTTCGATTTTTCTGGGGTGAAGTTGGTTTTCAATTCCAGACACTGGAAAGTATTTCCTAAGTGTCGGAGGGTCAGTTTCCCAGTCAGCAAAAGGCAGGACGACTTGATGTTCAGTTGTTTCGGGCTAAGTGTGTAGCAGACTGCGCAGAGCTAGGAGGACGGCTTGATTTTCAGTAAGCAGTCAAGAGCAGTGTTATCAGAACTGAACCGACCCAACAGGTTTGGAGGCAAAATCGGTTCGAATCGGAAATGACCTGTTCGGTACCGAACCGGCGGGTTTCGGCACTGAACCGGCTGGTTCAGTACCGGTCCGGTTCGGAGACCAGTTCCACCGGTTCACAAGCCTAGGCATTAAAAAAAAAATCATTTTTTTGTTTTTGTTTTTTAAATTTGTATTTTTCCTAGTAACTAACGCTACCCTAGGCCCCCTAAAGCTACTTAAACACCCCTATCCCCTCTATTTCACTCACACTGTTTATTCGAGTCTCTTGCAATTCTTGAGTTGAGTTTGGTGAGGAGAATTCAGAGAGTTTTTTATAGGGTTGTTCTAAGGGAGATTTTTTGCAGATTTGAAGAGTTGATTGGAGTCTTGGAGAGTTGTTGGGTTGGCAGATTTTGGAGCTACTTCAAAGGATTTTTTTTCCCAAAGATCTTTGGGTTTTCTTTAGTGGTTTTTGCAACTAGTGGAAGATTTTTTATTTTTATTTTGTTGGGGCTGCTACATATTTGATTTCAAAGGATTTTGGAGCCAATTTTCTTCAAAATTTTAGATGGTAAATCAAGGGCCATGGGAATCAAGCCATAATCCCATTGCAAACTTGGATGCTACTCATTCTTCAGATGAGGATAAGGAGGATGATTCTGATGATGATTTGATCATTGATTTGTTGTAGCTGTAGCTTGTAGTATTGTAGGTTGTATTATAATACTATGATCTATGATTTTGTTTTGGACTATAAAGGCATTTTAGAGCTTGCTTCTTGATGTTTGTAACATTTTTGGTTCAACGATGTTTTGCACTAAGTGCTATTTTGGTTGTATGCACTATTACTTGCTATATAAATGACAACTTTTTCATATTTGTGTATAAATGGTTTGGATTCATATGGATGCACATGAACATATCTGTTTTTTCTTTAAAATATGAATATTTTATGTGTTTTTTGTAAACCATTTTTTTTTTCTTCTGGTTCTTTTCCGGTTCCAGTCTGGTTCTGACCGGTTCCCGATCTACAAGGTTTTCCGGTTCGATGATTGGTTCGGTTCCGATAACATTGGTCAAGAGTCGAGATTGCTTGGAGTGAGGGTAATTTCCATCAAGATATTTTTGCTAGTATTTTCTTTGTAGGATTGCCAGTATTCGACATCCATATTGTACTCAAATTATTTCACTGCTGATTAATAATAAAACCCTCAGCTGCTGCACTGGTTTTCCCACATTGGGTTTTTCTGGGGACTTTTGTCCAAAAATAATTGTGTTAATTTTATGTATGTGTGTTAGCATTTCTTCTAGCGTTTTATTCTTCCGCAGTTTTATTTGTGTAGAATGCTGTGTGATTTATTCAGTATTTTCTGTAGAAAACAACAAATAAATTGTTAAATAAAATTAACAATTAGGAGAATAATTTCTAGTTGTTGCAATAGGATTCCGGTTTGGAATTTTCACATTCAACAGGAAACTCTAATCAAGAGATAAGTTGCCCAGACAGTCCTCCTATCCTCCACGCATGATTCCTTAGACTTGCGACTCTTTCTCCCAAGGAAACTGCACACTAAACAGAGATGGGCCTCTTCATAAACTTGACCCTTGCCACCTGCGTTCTTGCCTCAGATGCCATCCTATTTTAGAGGTGAGGACGAGCACTTGGATGTCCAAATGAGGTGAGATGACACCTATATATATGTATAAATTAGTGGAGGTCAAATGACACGACGATTGGGCTTTGCGAGACTACATAGAGGTGAGGTTGACCTTGATGGTTTACATATAAGTGGTCATAAATTCAAAAACCCATTTCTCATTATCCAAATATGATGATCTTTAGGTCGATTTTAGTCCTCTCGAAAAGAGGAATTCAAAGCCATAATTATCTTCTTCAAAAGACCTGCCCAGAGTGGAGTTTGGCCCTAGTTTCCAATTTTAACACTCTCTCTCAACTAGGGAGAATTCCACCTGCCAATCCATTTATTATCATGCCATCCTATCATCATGCGCAATCTTTGCATCTCATCTCAAGTCTGCTGAACACTGATATAAATAATGAAGAAGAATTGATCGAGAGCGAGTCACAAGACCTTTCCACTCTCCACTGACTAAAGTCAGTCCACATAACTAGATGTAAAACCGCAATCAGACTTGATTCCAAGTGATCAAGTTTGTAGAACATCATTCATCCTAGACATAGGGTGTACGGAAATACAAGATGCATCCATTGGTAGTGCTATGGCCCCAAACCAATACAAGATGCATCCATTGGCCAGATGACAGGTACTTCCCATGTGTCCGGGACAACATGGGTAGGATGATGCAAGAACACTAGTTTTGTAGGTCGACGTAGGCTCTCTGTGGGTTCACTGCACTGCTTCCTGTGACCCACTGCGTCCCTCTATCCTTGAGCTCAGTCACTGATGACTTCCTCCTCCTTCAGCTTCTGCAACTCTCTGCCCTGCAACTCTTCGGGTACTAAGTGTATGCTTGACTTGTTTTCCAAATGATCCTCAAGCCTTATTTTATAATCTTCTCATTGATGAATCAACGACCCAAATTAGAAGTCTAATCAATGGCTACGATTAAAACTTGACTTGATCTTTATTTTCTAGAAGATTCACACTCTGTCTTATTAATACCCTTTAATTATTTAATTTCCCTAAGTTTAGACTTAGGGTCTCCATTAAAATAATTAATTATTTTAATAAGACATGAACTGAGTGAAATTTCCACAAACGGTTTCTGGGTTCTTTGGAATACTGATGTCCAAGTCTTCTCACAAAGTTTGAGACTTAGAACACTTTCCGATGCTATAAAAATCAACACTCCCTCTTAGTGAGGAAAGTGTTCCAGCAATATGGCTACTGCATGCTTCTCTGTTTTTGAAGCATCCTCTGCGCTGCTGATCTCTGGACGCTGCCCCTCATCTACTATGCTGCTGCCTTTTGTACTACTGCCCATGACACTGCCACTATCACTGTTGCCCATGACATTGCCACTGTCACTGCTGCATCTGTACTGCAGCTCCCTCCGAATCATGATCCTATCCATTCCTGCTACTGGAATGGATTTTTGATCATCCCCATCTTCTATCTGAAGTAGACAAAATTGGTCTTCCCCAGAGCCTTTGTGAGAATGTCTGCCACTTGTTCTCTTGTTGGAGTGTACTACAACTGTACAACTCCTCGCTAGACATTGTCCCTGATGAAGTGACATCTGATGTCAATGTGCTTCGACCGATCATGAAACACAGGATTTTCAGAGAGCTTGATGCAACTCTGATTATCACATAAAATACTGGTCGCCTTCATTTTATCATTTAGTAGGCTCACAAGCAGTTTCCAAAGCCATATGGCCTCACACGAAGCTATGCTAGTTGCCATATATTCAGCCTCTGCTGAGCTCAGTGCCACGGATTTTTGTTTCCTGTTGTACCAGGAAGTCTTTCCTGATCCTAGACTGAACAATACCCACTGGTACTCTTCCAATCTATTGGACTCCCAACCCAATCTACGTCGGTGAACCCACTCAACCTGACATCACTACTATGGGTGTACTTCAATCCAAGCTCGACTGTCCCTTGAAGGTACTTGAGAACATGCTTGGATGCTGCCCAATGAGCCCTCTTAGGTTCTACCATGAACTGATTGAAGGTATTTACAACATAACATATGTCTGGCCTTGTGTTTACCAGACACATCAAAGATCCTATGAGCTGCGTATACAGAGTAGGATCAGCCTCATCATCTTCGGATGTGTCGATTTTCTTCCAGTTGGTGATCATTGAGTTGTCATGGGTCTACAATCCTCCATCTGAAATCTTTGTAGTGTATCTTCCTTGACCAAGAAAGATCTCCCCCTTCTGTTGCCAAACTTCGAACCCCAGAAAATAGTGCATTAGCCCTAGATCCTTCATGTTGATCCCGTAGCCAAATTCTTCTTGCACTCTTTGATGAGCCTCGATGATCCTGTCAGAAATATATCATCTACATGTAAAACCAGTATCAGGGGCTCACTCCCTACCCTTATATAGTAGAGATTGAGATCTGTGTCACTCTTGACAAATCCCATCTTCTGCAAGTAGCTGTCAATTCGACCATACCAGGGTCTAGGAGCTTGCTTTAGTCCATACAAAGCTTTCTTAAGCCTGCACACATGAGTCTTCTAATCATGTGTCTCGAAGCCTTCTCGTTGTTCAATATACACCTCTTCTTCTATCACCCCATTCAGGAACATAGTCTTGACATCCATTTGGTGAATCGCCCATCCCATCTGCGCAACAAGGGATATCACGGATCTAACAGAGGTATATCTGGCTACTGGGGTGAATGTTTCTTCATAATCTATTCCTTCCTTTTGAGCATACCCCTTAGCCACAAACCTGGCTTTAAATTTCTCGATGCTGCCATCTGCAGCATACTTGACCTTGTAGATCCATCTTGATCCTACAACTGATCTCTCCTGAGGTTTGGGGACCACTTCCTAGACATCATTCGTCATGATGGAATTGTACTCTTCTACCATTGCGTCTACCCACACCTGGTGCTGAGCTGCTTCCCAAAAACTGGAAGGTTCCCCGACCTACCAAGGCTTGATACCTCTCAGGCTGCTTATGCTGTCTCTTCTCATTTCGGGGGACTCCGACAAAGTCTTCTACATCCCTTAGAATTTGTCGTAGTTTCCTGCTCGTTCTCCCACTGGTAGTGGGCGAATTTACCTGCTCTCCCTCCTGCAAGTCCTCGGGAGAAATGTCCCTTGGATACCCATGCCTTGGAGAGGCAACTGAATTATCTGCCGCCGGTTGTTGAGGTTGAACCAACAGATCCTCCTTAGACTGCGTAGCAGAAGGCAACTGGCAAGATCTTCTGAAGGTCCTCTCCTCCATGAATTTCACATCCCTCTGCACCACAAATTTCCTGCTCTCAGGAATATAGATGCGATATGCCTTTGCATTCTCACTGTATCCTACCAGATACCCCTTTTCCACAGTCATATCCAATTTCTTCCTCTTCTCATTGGGCACATGACAGTAAGTTGTGCTGCCGAAGATCCTAAAGTGACTCATTTTAGGCTTGCCGCCAGTGAAGACACTTTCCAGCGTGATCTTTCCCAATGCAACGTGAGGGACCCTGTTCTGAACATAGACAACTATTTACAAGCTTCAACCCACAGAAATTTGGGCATGTCTTGATCCTACAACATCGCCCTTGCAGGCTCGACAATAGTCCTGTTTTTCCTTTCTGCCACACCATTCTGCTCCAGATTATATGGAGCGGTCCACTCTCTTTTGATACCTTCCTTTGCGCAGAACCCAGTGAATTCCTTGTTTGTGTATTCACCACCATTGTCTGAATGCAACACCTTGATCCGCTTTCCTGTCAGATTTTCTACCAAAGCTTTAAACTCTTTAAACCGACTGAAGACTTCGTCCTTGGTCTTCAAAAAGTAGATCTAGGTTTTCCTGGAATGGTCATCAACAAAGGTGACAAAATACTTGGCACCACTGAGAGCTCTAGTGGACATTGGTCGACAGATATTTGAGTGTATCAATCCCAATACATTCTTGGCCCTATTGCTGCTTCTCTGATACGCTGCCTTGGCATATTTACCCAATATGCACCCTCTGCAGACATCGTCCCGCTTGGTGCTCAGTTCTGGAACTCCTATGACAATTTTCTTGAGAATTTTTAACGCCCCATGATGCAAATGTCCCATTCTTTTGTGCCATAGTTCATTCAGTTCCATTTCATCAGTGCTGCCAATTAGTGCCATTGGGGATTCGAGTTGCAACTTATAAAGTTTGTTTCTCCTTACTCCGATCCGTGCTTTCTTCTTCCAACTGGGATGTTTGACGTAAACCCTGTTACCAATAAAGTAAATGTCATAACCTCAGTTTTGAATTTGAGACACAGAGCAAGTTCATCCCCAGCCTGGGCACATGCAGTACATTAGTGGCCCGAAGCTTATTTCTAACCTCGGTCTGAAATACTACAGTACCTCTTCCAATAGGGGTACATTTTGCTTTATTACCCATGGTTATTTTAAAATTCATCTGCTCCTCTTGGTAGTCGGAAAAACATTTCCGCACTCCTGTCGTATGAGAAAAATCTCCACTGTCAATGTACCAGACCTCAGGAGAAGCAGTGCTTGAAACACAAGAAAATTATTCTTCAAGTCTGGATGCCAGAACAGAAACATCGTGATCCATCTGTTCTATCATTCTTCTTTCCCTCTCTGGAGAACTGCATGAACCCCTCCGAGCTGTTGCCGCAATGTCAGATTTCTATTCACTTGTCGATTCTCTGTTCCTGTTACTCATCTCTGGCTCTGATACCATGTGAAATTTTCAATCTGAAAATCTACAGCTACAGTGATAGATTTATTTCTCCTACTTATTACTTTAATAAGTTATTTACAGAAATCTATCAGTAAACTTCGAAATAAATACTACTACAACATTCACGGTTATATATGCAGAGAAGTAAACAGTGAAGAACATTAAGCATAAGAATCAATCACGTGTACACAGTTATTTTTGGACAAATGTCCCCGAAAAAACCCAATGCGGGAAAACTGGTGCAGTAGATGAGGGTTTTATTAATATTCTTCAGCAAATGAATCTTTACAAGGAATTCAAAGACAGATAAATTTTGAAAACACCTGAGACAAAATTCTTGGCTCCTCTCGACAATTTCCTGACACCCAGATCATCCTCTGCTTCCCTCTGTGCCTGTCTGCGTGTTTCTCTGCGCAGTCCCTGTGTTGGACTACGTAAGTCTGCGTAGGCTCTGCGTGGGTTCATTGTGCTGCTTCCTATGAGCCATTGCATCCCTCTGTCCTTGAACTCAGTCACTGCTGACTCCCTCCTCCTTCTGCTTCTACAACTCTCCGCCCTGCAACTCTCCCACTAAGATCGAATTCTATTCCTTCAAAATTGATCTCCTTCGGGTACTGAGTGTATGCTCGGCTTGTTTTCCAAATGACCCTCAAGCCTTCTTTTATAATCTTCTCGTTGATGAATCAATGACCTAGATTAAAAGTCTAATCAATGGCTAAGATTAAAACTTGACTTGATCTTTGTTTTCTAGAAGATTCACACTCTGTTTTATTAATACCCTTTAATTATTTAATTTCCCTAAGTTTAGACTTAAGGTCTCCATTAAAATAATTAATTATTTTAATAAGACATGAACTGAGTGGAATTCCACAAATGGTTTATGGGTTCTTTGGAATACTAATGTCCAAGTCTCCTCACACAGTTTGAGACTTAGAACACTTTTTGATGCTACAAAAATCAACACCATTGAATGAGCCATCCTTGCCTCACTTTGAACCCTATCATAGACATATTAATCACAACAAAGGGATACTGGGACTCCTCCCGTTGGTGAAAATATGAGAACTTAGAAGAGAAGGGGACATAGGCTGTGGTGACATTGGCCCTTTGTCCCAAATTGTTGTTGTGCCTTCGAGCTTTAGCCTACAAACTAGGCCTGCTAGTTTGTGCAACAACATGGCCATTATGCCAGGACGAGAGCCCAAGTAAGTTTTGTGATTAATTTATTAATGAAGAATTGTTGATTGGGCAGAAACTTGTTTCTGTGTATGTGATTTAGATCGAATAATTTTGCTTTTGATAAATATTTTTTGGTTAGGAGCTTAGCTATGTATTCGTTCAATTAATAATCAATGGGAACTTAATATTGGGTGTTGGGTTCAGGAACATTCGTGACAGAGTAGATTGACTGAGATTTTTGGTTGTGGGCGGCAGAGTTTAGAGACCAACAGAGAACACATAGCGCTGTAGGGACACAAAACTGACAACGCTGTAGGGATGCCGAGCTGTGTAAGCCTGACAAAGGAGATATAATGCATGATGGCCAGTCGTGGGTCGTAACGAATTGAGGCCGCAGTGGACCAGGAACACGATGCACATAGGAGACTAGTGCAAAATCGGTGACAGATTGAGAAATTTTATCGGACAAGAACGTTGCGGAGATGGTTGGTAGGGTGTTTGAGCAAGTACATCGGCTGATGACGGAGACTCAGTGGTTGTGGAGCAAGTTGGAGACAATGGTGGTGCATGGTTCACATGTAATCGCCAAATGAGTAATCTCCTAGTGGGTGGATGAGTAACAGGTCGTAGGAGCTCCAACGACGAGTAGTCAAGGACAATAGGCCAACCACCATGACAGTCAAGCGTAACATATGCAATGGGTTGAGATTAAGTCGTTAGGATTCGTGGTTGAGAAAAAGGCTGCCAGCAGTTGCAAGGAAAGATAATGGGCGATAGCCAACCGTTATTCAACCACCAGAGTAGCTGCAATCAGCACAGGTGGAGTTTAGCTAGCGTGAGCTAGTAGCAGTGCCTTCAGGCTAAGGACATCGAGCAAGGGGGCCACGCATCTATAATCGATGAAATCCACTAGGGCAAGCGTCGCACCACCATCCAGGTACGCAACAACTGTTGTCTACGGAGATGTGAGGAGTCATGGGCCGTTGGGGCTGAGCATGCAAGTGCTTAAGGAGACTGGTTGTGAGGTGAGTTGTGTAGACAACGTGAGGTGTGCCATGAGTTGATAGAGAAGAGGCGACAAGATTGTTGTCAAACGACAACCGAGGATGATTGCAGGGGATCATTCCGCGAGCAAGATGCCAAGCTGAGCATGATTAGAGAAACTATGAGATGCAATGGAAAACAAGAGTTGTTGGGTAGGGGATCTGCTGTAACAGGCATGGGCCAACAGTTGTTGACAGAGCAGGTAGTAGCTAGCGGCAAGTACGAACGATAGTGCCAGTAGCCCAACAGGATTGGAAGAGGTCAACCCCAAGAGGGAGAGAGGGAGACCGTACTAATAGGGGGATTGGCGGCAAAAATCGTGGGTCTCTCAAAGGACCGAGAAAGACCCACAACCGTGCTAGAAGGACTTAGCACATGATTGTGGCTTGTGGACAGTAGAGCGTCCAGTCACATGACGGGGATGGAGCTAGCATCGTACATGTAGTGAAGGGGGTTGGATGTGTTAGATTCCAGTTAGAGTCAAGAGGATTTATGGAGGTAACAAGGATGTTGTTTGTTCCAGGGTTGATGGTACACGTGTTCTGAATATCAACCTTGGAGGATGTTGGATATAGAGTTTTCTTTCGGGATGGTTAGGTGCTTCTATATTCAAAGGGGGTGACCTTGGATGCAATTGTAATGCTTGGCATCAAGATAGGGGAAATCATAGGGGTTGCTGGGACAACTTGTAGGTATATCCTAGGGGATCTTGGATACAGGATTAATGTTAGTCGCTAAGAGGGAGCAAGTGGCGAGGAAGAGTGATTCTTCAAGTACTGCTAGGAGCCTCAACTGGTATGATATGACAGTGATGAATGCTCAGGAGCAGGATCCTCGAAACATGGTTGGATGTGACAGGTTCACTCAGGTTCTCAGCTTAGGTAGTAGGACAGGCTTCAGTGTTAGAGGGGGGAGCTATAGATACTCAAATGGGCTTGGAGAAAGATTTAGGTGGAGGAGGTTCTTCCAGAAGTACCTCCCTCGCTAAGAGTGAGTGTTGAGCTTTGTAGCTTAGAAGGTACTTCTAGTCATGTTTCTTGACTAGAAGGACCTTGATTTGCCTCGTTTGGAGCTTGCATTCGACATGCAAAGTGTGCAAGTGAGTTGCATGCATGTTGTTGTGTTGCGCATGTGAGGCAAGCTAAATTTATGACTTGTACTTGAGTTGAAGTAGATAACACTAAAGATAGGATAGTTAACTAAAGTAATGTCACTTATCTTTAGTTAACTTGACGAGCTAATTTTGGTCGTCAGTCTTAGCTTAGGAAAGTTATAAATTGAGCCTACTGTGAAGTGCTTAGACACAACAAGAGCACAAGATTGAGAGAGGCTTCTTAGTCAGCGTGTGCTAGGTTCAAGAGAGTGCAGGGAGGCTGGTGATCAATATTGTATTTTCTTAGCTAGGCCATTATCCTTGGTACGGGAGTTCAAGTAGGTTATGTGATTAATTTATTAACGAAGAACCGTTGATTGGAAAAAAATCTGTTTATTTGATTTAGATCTAGTAATTTTGCTTTTGCTAAATATTTTGGTTAGGAACTTAACCACATATTCGTTCAACAATTAATTGCTGGGAACCAAATATTGGGTGCTGGGTTTCGGGAAAGTCTAACAAAAACTGCTTCCATCAGCCTGTCATTGTTTGCCTTTTCCACAAAACATGGAAAGAAAGAGGTTGTCTTAACAAACTCAACAATGGTGGACCTCACTCCCTCATATATGCTCCCGAAGTGTTCCATTCGTAATTGGGCAATGTCCCTAAAAATTTGAGCCGTAGAGCCATCTTCCCTCTAAACTTCCCAAATTTGTGTTGACATTTTTTCTACAATTTTCATAATTGTGGAAATACTTCATGTTCTCATTGTCTTTTGATAACCACAAGGCCCTACTCTTAAGTCTCCATAATACATAGTGCCTCCATTTCTGCAAGAATTTCCCTCTTTTTCTGTTTCAGATCCCGTAGTTGAACTTTAGAGGATTCATTAGTAAATCCTTCAATCTTTTTATTATAGAATTCTGCAATACTTCCCTCAATGGAGACTAAAGCTTGCTCTTCCTTCAGTTTTTTTTATCAGCCAATGAGGAAATTGATTTTTTGATTGTCCTAAGATTTGAGGCAAACTGGGTGATTGCTGATTCCCTTAGAGAAGCATCAAGATTTCCATTCAGCCTTGACCAACTTGACAAAATCCTCATCCCAAGCCAGGCTAGATTAAAATTAAAGGGACTTGGAGGTTTGAGTTCCTCCCTAGCCAGTTGCATTAAAACATTCAAGTGATTAGATTCCCTACCTACTTCAACCCATGTTATTATCCTAAGTTGGTCACTCGTTAGATAAGATAAGATAAGATAAATTTATTAATGTCCAACAAATGACCAATGAAGTAGGTCAATGGGATTGTTTTTAGGTACAATGATGTTTACACAAAGTAAAAGTGTTAAAGCGACTCCTCTATGAAAGCAAGAAACATGAAGTAAAATAGTTGTCTATTCTAAAAACCTAGACGACCAACTCCAAAGGATGGAGAGGAAATCAGGGAGGAAGATGTACAAGATAAGTGGCTCTTTAGCCTTTGGCACCAATGGTAAGGGGCAACGTTGGTCCACTAGATCCCTCTCTCCTAACATTCGAGACTGAATGGAGAAAATCAACATAGATGCCTATTTGAAAGAATCATTAGAAGATGATCCCGAATGAGTGCTACGCGGTTGCTTAGGAGGGACCTGTCATTGTGGTCTAAAAGAAATCATCCGACAATTGTATTGTCTGCTAGTATGAGGTTTGATCTAGTGATGCTGTTACAGTCTCATAGAGTTGGGAATAGAGTTTTGTGTCCTTACTGATTGATAATCATCATTTCCCATCTGTTGCTTGGTGCCCTTATTTGGGAGCACTGCAAAAAAGGAAGTATTCTGTTGAGTGGAAGCTAGTCCTAAGAGTGGATGGAGGATAGAAGTGTAAAGATAGACGACCTCTTGTAGGTATAAGGCCAAGCATCTCTAAGCAGAGTACTTAAAGAAACTACCAAGCATTTGTAACTCTTGGAAAAGATAGCGGAACCGGTCCGTAGACCTCTTAGTAAATCGAGCAACGGAAAATGAAGTGCTCCTTAGTCTCCACCTCATGGAGATGGCACAACTGGTAGATCTTGTCTGATCGGCTGATTTGGTGATCAACCTCAATCCATAGCCTATGAGATCCAACTCTATACTGGCCCAGGGTGATCTAAAGAGCGTGCATCTAGTGGTGAAGTATATAAGGGGGTCGAGTAATGTGTCCATTCCTCTTAAATATGAAGTGCTCAACATAGAAGGCCATATTTGGATGCAACCCACCCTGAGGGTTTATCCAAGTGGCCCGCATAGTGAATGTCTTCTTTGATGGTTGTGTTCATCTCCTATTATGTTGGTAAAATATGGTTGGATGCATCAAGGGAATATTTGAATGGAGGGAGTTGGTCCAACGTAATGCCAACAGATGCTAGGAGATGTGAGATCCCAATGTACCATCATCGAAAATGAACCAAAGAACTAATGGATGTAGTGGACTCAAATGAGTGGTAAGCCAAGTAGGGATATCAATTTCGTCCATTTGCTTTACTGGCAAAACTCTAAAGGCAATGAAGAAGTGAGATGAGGCCAAACACTATCTCAAGACGAAAGGGACAAGCCCCAAACTCTGCGAGGATGATGGTCTAGGGGATTGTTTATTTGCACCTGATGATGCAGCGAAAGAGGATAATCTTTACCCCCTCCACTGAAGACCAATCAAACTCAATAGGCCAAGTCCCCACACTTCAGAGCTATATAAAACTTGGATGATATGTCCTAAAAGTGATCCCGGAAAAATTGCCTCTCAAGAAGGGCTAGGAAACTATAGCCCTTGTTGTCTCAGGGTTGAGGTGGATGGCACACATTGAAGTGAGGTCCTCTGAACTAGAATACCGGAAATGTTGCCCCCAACTCCCATAAACGCCGTTCAACGTTTTAGATACAAAAACACATACAAAATGGCTTGGAAACGACATGGAAACGTTTCCACCACGTTTCACTTTTCAGAAACGATCAAGTTGAGATAAAAAATGTTTCAAAGGAGTTTCAAGAAAATTTGATCCGTTTCCAAAAAATATGGATATGTTTCCAAGTTTTCCAAGTTTCCAATGTTCCAGGCACTTTATTGCAAGAATATATTCTAGGTTTTTTTGTCCAAAGCATGTGAATCCAACTGAATTCTTTGTGGACCTTATATCCACTGATTCCATCTCATCTGAAAGTGAACATTTATCTTGAAAAAGGATTCATGACATTATAGAGGAATTTGCCAACAACTTTTAAACAATGCCAAATCTAAAGGATGGAAACTTGGAATTTGAAATGGAAAGTCATAAGGTATATATGAAATCAAGAAGGAAAGTTGTAATCCACAAAGTTGGCTGGTGGAAGCAGTTTCTTTGCATTAGGTTAAATTTCTCATCATTTCTTTAATAGTATCATACTTCACAATACTTAATTTGCTTAAATTGTGACATCTTGATTCTTAGTCATATGATTTTAGGTTGTGAATAAATAAATCTAACTTACTTCTTTCTATGAATTTCAGAGTATCTCTTGTTGTAGCTACTGAAATAAAGTCCAATTTATAATGTGTAGACGCTGCTATTTACAATGATTAAATTTACATTATATTCAGTGATACTAAACAATATTTCTATGTCATGATTCCTTTAGAGTCTAGACCAAGATATTGTGCAACATACTATTTATAAAGTCAAATTCCCTATGTTGCCTTTGTGTTAGTGCTGTCAAATTCATTAGAAAAATATATAATTTCATGAAGTATGATGTGACTCTGAAAACAATCTCATATTCCTTTAAACTGTGAGTGGGTATTGACATTTTAATCAAAGGCGCCAAGTCGAATGTTATAATAATCATTGATGATGATGATGACAATGTTTATACTGAATTGATGATGATGATTTGTTTACGTAGAATTCATAATGATGATTATGAATTTTTAAATATTGAATCTAGATTCTAAAGACTAAAAGATGAATGACAATATGAATTTTTTATTTTATCATATATATATATATATATATATATATATATGTCGTTTCCTTGCCGTATCGTATCCAATTTTTTTGAAAATTTGTCAAATCCGTTTCAAGCCCTGTATCTGTATCCATTTCAGTGCAACTTAGCCTGTGAATAGTACTCCCAAGAAAGTATATGTGTAAGTGATCTCAATATCCTCTTCTTTAAAAAAGAAATGGTGATTAAAGAGGGTATTCTTCGACTCATTGCAGATCATGAGCTTTGTTTTACCCAAGTTGATCGCCAACTATTAAAGTTCACAAAAGAGGGGCAAGCCATCTAGCTATCTCTGTCGCCCTTTGGGGGATGAGGCTAAGAGGATCACATCGTCGACAAAAAACATGATAGAAATAAGGACAAGGTGGAGGAGGCACCCATCTCCATTTTGGATGTGCTCATGCAATAAGGACTCCAACTTGTCAATGTATATCCTAAACAATGTGGGGGACAGGGGGCAATGTTGTTTGACCCTAATGGTACTCTTGATAAAATCTTATAACCCTGTGTTGTGTGTAGAAAACTATGAACTGGTTCATAAAGGCGCATAATGGCGGTCAGTAAGGTATTAGAGATACCAATATCTTTGAGTTGCTGAAACAAAGCCTCGAGCAGGACGAAATCAAAGCTTTTCGAAATTCCACCAAGCAACATGAAACTTTCACAGAGTGATGTTGCCCCTCCTTAATGATGGCCTAGAGTGTAAGGATTTGGTCAATGGTATGGTGCACAAGTTGGAATCCAGTTTATCTTCTGGCTCTAAGTTGCCTCCTCTCAAGTTCTCTAGAAAGCTTCAAATGGAGGACCATTGCATAAAGTTTAGAAAATGTGTGTTTGACCATGATCGTCTTGTAACTGTTGGAATCTTTAGTAGAGCCCGATTTGTGAATCGGGTGAATAATGTGATGTGACCAAGACTGTGGAAAGCCCGTGTAGACCACATGGTTGATAGGTCGGCTAGGTGGTTATCCATAGTGTGAAGACCCTACTTGAAAAGATCTGCTTGGAACCCTTCCTCATCCACTGCTTTACTACTATTCACCATCCAAACAACCTCTCGAATATCATTATATGAGAAAAAATGACAAGAAGGGGAGGCTCAAATGTAACTTGGATTTAGGGCTGTCCAAGGATACAATATAGGGAAATGTATGGGTAAACATGAATTTTGGTTCTAGAGGAATGGGAGAGTAGAGAGGGAAGAAGGTGTGCTATAAGTTTTCGAGGAACAAAGAAGGGAAGCACTCAACTCACGTCTCCATTGGGAAATGAAGAGAGACTTCTTATGGCAAAGCAGGCAACAATAGGAAGCTTTGAGATGGGGCTAGGATGGGTGAGTATGGGTGAAGACGTGTCAAATTTGGCTATGGGGGAGTTTAAAATCATTGTCATAACACTTGTTCGAGGGACAAGATCTAGATTTTAGTGGGGAGGGTGAGGTGCAAGTGATGTGATGGGGGTAAGACTAAAGAGTAGCTTGCTAAATAGCGGAGGAGAGACAAGTGTATTTGTCATCAATAGAAATGATGTGTGAGAAAATGGACTCAGGTGGAAGCCTTTGGTGGAGATGGGAAACAATGTTCCACCAAGTACCCTGCAGGTGGGGGTGAGGGAGCGAGGGAACGTGGGAGCGGCCTATGCAAAAGCTCCCTACCAATTTTCAGGAAACGTGGGGGGACGTCGTGGTCATAAAAATTATAAAATATAAAAATATATGATATATATATAACACTTACATCATGTAGGATAAATGATAAAATTATAAATCGATGAATCATATAACTGAAACAAATTTAAAAGTTAAAAGTTAAAACATACATCATACAATCATACATGTAAGTTTGTAACTGTATAATGTAACTACTAACAATGTACAATGAAAATAAAGTTTACGATATCATATTATATCAAGGTTCAAAATAAAGTTAAACTGAAGTCTACAACTCAAGTCTGAAACATAAAACTTAAAAGAAAATAAGTTAATAACATAACATATGAATATCAAATGATATCATCATAATGATAAATGAGCATAATTGCTCAAGGTAATGCCCCACTAGTCTCTACATCCAACTGCTACATGAATATATCAAGATCTGAATTAGAATCACTTGGATTCTCAAACATGCTAAGTGGCACAACAACTAACCCCATCAACCTATGCATCATCCTCTGGATCAACATCCCATCGTGTTGCTGGTCCCTTCAAATACTCAAGTGCCTTCCTATGCTCAAGACGTAGGGCACTATGCACAACAACTAACTTCTTAGCTCTTTTAGAGGTAAGCTTGTTCCTCTTGATAGAGTGGATGAAGCTATATGTGGACCAATTCCTTTCTGCTGCAGAGGAACTAGCAATCTGAGACAACAAACACATAGCTAGATGTTTGAGCTCTAGAGCACCATCCCCATTCATCCTCCACCGACCAACTGGGTCATCTTGGGCTAGATCTATGCAATCTGCCTGAGCACCATGTGTGTTGAAGGGGCCACTAAGAGATGCAAACTAAAGAAACTGTCTTCGCAAATTGCAGCTAGGAAGCCATTCTTTACCTCTGGAGCATCAATAGGAGGCACTTTCCCATGCCTTTCAACATACCATTTTGGGTTTAATGCATATGCTACATGTGCAAAGGTGTGTTCATGTGATCCCACCTACGCTGAATGATGGGTCGAATCTGGGATGTATAGAACTCTAATGAGGTCTCCCTCTGCAAAATGGCTGCCTTCACATGACCCAACATGCTATCAAAGGTCTCATAGATTTCTCCAAGACTAGGAGAAGCCGAATTAGTGTAATGAATGACCTCCACAATAGGGCCCACGAATGACACCAAATAAGCACAATCTGCCCACCAATCATTGTCCAACACCTGAAGCCTGACCTTATTCCTTGAGTTGTCTTTGATTCTGACCACCTTCCCCACTCTGAACTCACAACCAAGGATTGTAGTGGTGCTTGTACCTCTAACATCCTCTCCAATAAGAGAAAATAGCTAGCATATGTAGTATTGGTGGGCTTGAGGAATTCCTTCCTCGTGTGAGCCCTGTACATGGCCAAGGAGGTGTGGTGGTTGCAGATAAACATCTGCACATCTCTAGCAGCTGTCACCAAATCTGATATCCGCTGAATTTTTCCAATGTCCTTCAGTGTCTTATTGAGTGCATGCACACAACAAGGAGTCCAAAAAATATGTTGATACCTGCTTTGAATAATAACCCAACTAATCTACAATCTGTTGCTACATTTGTCACAACCTACACCACACTATCAACACCAACATCCTCTATAACTTCTTGAAGAAGCTCAAATTTGAAAGATGCATCCTTGCGCTTTCCAGAGCAGTTAACAACTTTAAGAAAGAATGGACCTTCTCCATATGTCACTATGATGTTGATTAGTGGGTGTTTTCGGATGTTAGTCCATCCATCCATAACAATAGAGCAACCAAACCTCAACCATGTTTGTCTCTCTCTCTTTTTGCACATTAATTTTAGTCACTTGTCTATCTAAAATTGATGTTCTTAGCTTATGTTCTTCAGGTGGTAGATATGAAGGCCCTATTTTTGCAATTGCTTGGACCATTTCCTTGTAATAAGGTGAACGAACAACATCGAAGGGAATTTCATTGGCAAAAAGAAATTTTCCAATTGCATCATCTGTTTCATCTCGATCTAGAACATTGTACATCCTAGATACTATAGCACCCATTCTAGAAGAACGAGATGCACTTATAGAACATGTAGCACCCTTTGCCTTTTTTGATGGTGCACTGGATGGATCAACATTTCTACTAGAAAACAATCATTTTGAAGTGGTTTCCCTTTCTAGCCTCCAAATTTGCTCTCTTAGAGATGGAGTCATGTGCTTTGAGAGACACATATTGACTCCTTTACCGGTGATTGCTAAAATATGTTGCTTCACCCTGGTATAGCTGCCAACAAAGTGATGCCCACAAATATTGCAGACCCAATCACGTGAGCCACCACCAACTTTTGGATTTTTTTTAGGAAGTCTAGTTGCATAGATTAGAAGTGGTTTTTGATGATTAAATGTTCCCTTTGCAAATTTTTCCAGATCTCTTGGTGGGCCTTCATAATCTACAAGGCTATTTCCTACCCTCTTGTGGCTGCTTTGAATTTCTTCTTGTGCATCTTTTGACTCATTAGCACTATAGGTGCTCTCACTGTTACCACTGTTAGTAGACTGACTTTGGCTCATAGTTCAAACTTGTTTTTTTTATAGCGTTTCTAACATAGTAACTGTGTTCACTGTTATCATTTATAAATTATGCATGTCATTTTGATTTTTTAAACTAAAAAAAACAAAATTTAACCTTAAAAAAAATACTGTACAACATTGCAAAGAAAACAATTTAAAATTTAAAATTTAAAAAAACATTGCAAACAAAACAATTTAAAATTAAAAAAAAATAAAAATAAAATTTAAAATTATTAATTAATAAATTGAAATTATTATTTAAAAATTAATTATTAATATTGTTGTTCAGTGTTAAACAACCGAACAGGTTCGAGCCTTACTGACAGTGTGGGCACTGGAAGTGGAAGGGCGTGGACTCCGGTGGTGAGAGGCTGAGGCTTGAGCGACGGATGGTGGACAGTGGCAGCAGCAGCAATGTGGATGCCGGACGGTGGCAGCAGCAGCAACATGGATGCCGGACGGTGGTAGCAGCAGCAACGTGGACAGTGGCAACAATAGTGAGCAACGTGAATGGTGGCAGCAACAACGAGTAGCGTGGAAATGGATGGTGGCAACCCAATGCGACGGAGGCAGAGGCAGTTGAGAGCTCGATGGAGGCAACAGTGCGACGGGAGCTGGAGTGACGGTGGAGGTAGGAGGCAGCAAAACAAAAAAAAGAAAACTTAAAACCAAACCTAAATAAACCTAAAAAATTAAAAAAAATCACTTTTTTTTCATTTAAAAAAAATTCATTTTTTTGGGCCCCGCACGGCCATGCACGCCCCCTCACGCCCCCGTATGACCCCGTACAACCCTCGTATGCCCCCTCGACCTTGGATTTGGAGGAAATGCCCCCTTGCACATTTCCTTTCATTTCCTGTTTTTTGTGAGCGTGGGGAAACGCCCCCCCAAACGTCCCCACGACCTCGGAGCGCGAAGGGGCGAGGAAACTCGACCCCTAAGTGGGGGGACGAGTCCCCGTGTTACACTGATGGGAAGTAAAGATGTTGGGATCCCCCTAATAAAAAAAAGGTGGCTTGAGGTTGGCTAGGAGGGGGAGTTAGGGGAGGCAGGTGTCAACCTGAAGGGAGAAAGATAGAAGAACATGGTCAGCTAAGGCAATGGGAGTCAATGAGAAGTAGTGGATGAAGGGGACTAGCTCCTTTGATATTTGGAGTAGCTCGAATTATTTGGCCACTTTTCCATCCCCTAACCTAATGTTCATCCAGGTTGGAACAATTTTGATTGGCACGACATCTATTAAAACAACCTCGTCCAGTTTGTTTATAATGAAATCAGCCAAATATCATATTGAGCAGCACCACCGCATACCTCAAATATGCTCATTCTGAAATTTAGATCCCCATCTAGAACAACATTCCTTCTCCTTAGGAAATATTGTGCCAACATTCCTTTCCAAATGATGCCTCTTTGTCCTTGTAAGGACCATAAATATTTATCTAAAGAAAATTTCCCCAATTCCTACGAAATGAGTTCCAATTCCAATACTCGATTTAAAAATTACAGAATTAGAAAATCTCATGGTTCTTTTCCACCACCCAATAAGCAAGCCCTCTAACCTACCTACAAAATCAACATGCATAAAATCCCAATCCCCCAAAAGATTGGATAGGTTTCTGGAAATCTGAATTCCCTTTTCCATGGTTTCCTGGATTAGAATTGCGTTAGGTTTTTGGATATCCACTAGACATTTTAGGGCCAATTTTTTGTATGGGCTGCCCAAACCTCAAACATTGAAGGGCATCAAGATCATGTCGTTTGGTTTGTGCTAAGTGCCCATGGAAGTGTCTTTTTTTCCCTTGTGGGGCTTTTTTGGCTTTGGATTGAGCTATAGTGATTTGAGACCTCCTCCCTTCTTATATACTAACAACTTTCTTGGATCTTAATGAATACATAGCCTAGTTTGGTTGTTTAGGAATCTCCCTAAAAGAGGAGGGGAGAGAGTCCATGGGACTGCTCCTTGTTTCCCCCTTTTAAATTAATTCCTTCCATCTTCTTCTCTACAACTGTTGCCCCTCCTAGATCCTTTAATCTAGGATTAAAATGAGTTAAAAACATCTTGGCCCAAATTATCTCTTTTGGCCCTTAACAAAGTTGCTAGCCTATAAACCCCTAAATTTGGCCAAGACTTTGGGTCTAACAATTGAGGAGCTCTATTAGTAAAATCCAAATCTGGAAGTGCAAAATGAGGCTTACCTAAAACAATGTGATGGATAACTTCGCCTTAAGTGTCCTCATTGGGTTAATGCATCATCAAGTCAATGCTCACCTTTGAGCTAGCCATGATCCTACCAAGCACCTCAACCTCTACCTTATTTATGATTTGATTGGATAGCATGATCCGATGGTGCCTTCACCCCCCTCTCATTTGAACCCTTATCTATCTCTCTTATTATTCGTTCACATTCCCTAAGTTTTTTGAATATGAACCAAAGAGACTCCTCTTCTTTAGAATTGGTGCTTCACTAGCTTTTTTGACACATTTTTTTTCAAGAATCTAAGAGGACAGTTCGCTGGTAGATGACCATATACATATCAGCTCATGTACTTGAGCAGGATTCCTAAATAATCTTATGTTTGATAAAAATGTATATCACCCTATCTAAAACAATCTTCTCAGCCAATCCATCTCTCAAATCCACTGCCACCAATATTTGTGCAGTGGTGCAAGAATTGGAAGACTAATAAATAGCATCATCTTTGAGGAAAGACCCAAGATTGTTCCTTATTTCGTTAAACAGCTCCATGGACCAGAATTGAGTGGCAATTTGTGGATCTTGACCCATAATGGCTGAATCGAAGTTCACTCCATTCTTGGGTCGAAGTAGTCACTCCACTTCCTTTACATAAGTGGTGAGTGGCCCCTTAACCATTGAGACCCCAAGCTCTATTAAAAATCCCCTTTGGTCTGAAAGATGAAAGTCAACTCTCCACAACCATTGTTGGAAATATGAGCACATACCCTAGCATTGGCCTCCATCTAGTCTTGTAGAGATTTGTCCGACAATTGTCTATCATCAAGTTGCTCAACCAGAGCTTGGCCTGCTAATTCGACCACTTAATGCTTTTCAACATCTTCACTGAACACCAATTTAATCTGCTGCCTTTTTGCTTCATGCATCTCTTTCCTCTCTTATTACATACAATGTGTGCCCCCCCAATGTATTATTGACCTCGCTCCCGTTAGCTTGGTCTGTTGTCGTTGAAACCCCTTACTCTCCTTGCTTGTCCTCGCAACTCACTTAACCATGCCATATCCTCCCACAAATTCCCCTCCTACCCTTTAGCAAAGAGATTGATGGAGTTCACAAGTGATAGGTCCTCCAAAAGACCAAGCTCTTGCTCAGATCAACTCCAAGCTCAGCCAAAGAAGATGAAGCTTGCAAGGCCTGGCCTGAGACAGACATACGACCAATCCCAAACAATGTCTTATTAAGTGGTGTTAGTTTTTGTAGCATTGGAGGTGTTCTAGTCCGAAACTTTGTGGAGAGACTAAAGCACGAGATCTCCATAACCCATAAATCGTTTTTGGAAATTCCACCTAGAAGTGCCTCAATTAGATTATTAGCCCATTTTTAATTATTTCCTAAGTCTAAACTTAGGGAAAGTGGTTAATTAATCAAATTAATTGAGATAAGGTGAGAATTCTCTAGAAACTCACACAGATCGACTCCGATATAATCTTGGCCGTTGGAGGTCCAATAAAGGATTATAAGAAGTCGATGGGTAGATAGAGAATACACTTGTGGGGTTCGATTTCCTTGGCGGTTCGATTTCTAGAGAGCAGCAACAATTGCCGGAAAACCAAAGAAGGAAGCAAAAATAGTGAGGGGCAGAGATAGTGAGGCTGCCAGAAGTTCTCTAGATCCAGTGAAGTGCATTGCAGAGAGGCAAAAGAACCACAGTGAGGCTGACGCAGGGACTGCACAAAAGCCTCTAGAGGCAGTTCGATTTTGCTGGAGAGAAGATGAGTTTAAGTTCTAGAGGTCGGGAAAGTGTTCCAGAGGGCCGGAGGGAGTTTCTCAGCTAGTGGCAGACAAGATGGCTTGAGTAGCAACTGATTTAGGCTAAGTGTTGAAGTGATTGCGCTAGGGTGGCGTAGGCTTGCGCAGAGGCAGTTTGGACGGCGCACTTGGAGCTGTAGTCAGAGCCCAGATTTTCATGTGGGGTGAGGAAAATTCCTCACTAGATTTTTGCCAATATCTTTCTCTGTAGGATAGCCAGATTCAACATCCAGTTGTACTCAAAATTTCTCACTGCTGCATATTAATATAAAACCCTCAGTTGCTGCACCGGTTTTCCCAAGTGTTTTTCCTGGGACATTTGTCGAAAAATAACTGTGTTAATTTTTATGTGTGTGTGCTAGCATTTCTCAGTTTTCAATGCTATTTTCTTCCGCAGTTTTATTTGTGAAGGTTGCAGTGTGAATTGTTTAGTATTTGCCATAACAGACAAATTGTTAAACTAATTAAAATTAGAAGAAAAATTTCCAGTTGCTATAATAGGATTTCAGTTTTGAATTTTTCACAAGTAGCACTTCCTCATTGGACATGAATATGCTTTCACCACACCGGACATCTTGTACCAAACTAAATCTTGCATCAGACCCCGCTATATCACTTGAATAGGGGTTTCTTGTTTTGATTTCCCAAAGTTTTGTCTGCTAGAAGCTGACTTCGTAGGGTTGAAAAGTTAAAAGGATCCATGGAGAGGATAGAGCCAACTTCTAAATGATCCTCAGAAAAGTCCAAGAGTTCCTCATACCACCCCATAGTCAGGACTAAGCTGCAGAATCCCTATCCCTAGCTGCCAATCCTGCCATTTATTCCAAAGCTATCTATTATATTGTAACCTACTAATTTATGCAACTCACTAGTTTCTGTAATTATGGATCTGTTTTATATATTTGGTTGTTCAAAATTAACAGCCCCACGCTTTAACAAGAGTGTTTACAAAACAAGTTCTGATTTTTGACTACAGCTAAATTATAACATAGTTCTTTCCTTTGAATGGTTTTTGGACATTGTTGATAGTCAGTTTCAAATTTTCCTTGTCTGCAGATGCACAATTAAATTTTACTTTTGCTTTTACACATACAGTTAGATATCCTGCTCTTCTTAGTGTTTTCTCATTCCGGAATTATCTCTGGCAACAGTTTTGCGAGTATGGGATGTCCTTTTATACGAGGGCAATCGAACAATGCTGTTTCGCACTGCTCTTGCTCTTATGGATTTACATGGTATTGCATACTCCACTTTATCATGTACTTCAATTTTCACTAGTAGTGTTAGTTTGGCTTATATGTCTTAAACCAATGCTGAAAAATTAAGTGTTTCAAAGGATGAATATTCTTTATATATTACGTATGTTTCCCATACTTTTGTCTAGTGTGAAAGTATAGCTTCTTTTTGGGAACTGAAGCAAGATCGCATGCAATTTTGTGTGCAGGTCCTGAACTCCTCGCTACAAAAGATGGAGGAGATGCAGTTGCTTTGTTTCAGTCTCTTGCGGCCTCAACATTTGATAGCAGCCAGCTTGTTTTAACTGCTTGCACAGGGTACCAAACACTAGATGAGACCAAACTGCAAACTCTACAGGAAAAACATCGCCCCAAGATCTTAGCTGTTATTCATGAACGTTCAACAGAACGTCATAGCTTGGGCCACTCACAAGGTGCCACATCTAAATTGTGTAATAATGATCTCAACGAGGCTGCAACTTTTGTGGAGCAAAAGATTCTAGAATCACCTAATCTAAGACATGAGGGTGCTTCGAATTGTAACTTAGTCAACTGGAAAAGTGAGGATACTTTATATTGTCTACCAAGAGGGACTTTCAAGCCAAATGATAGTACTTGCTTGATTGATGGCTTGTCCATTGAAGACATGAGTTCTACTGCACACCTCCAGGAGCAGGTACATCGGTGACTATCTGAGACTCCCAACTTCCTTGTAAGAGATGGTCAAGTTTTTGGTTGTTTACTTGTGGATTCTTTTAAAATCAAGATAGTCATATAACAGGAGTATCTCTTGACATCTTTCAATTCGTCACACTTTTATCAGAGTTAGCTCGACTATAGAGGGCCCTTTCTCTCTCAGCTTCTAGATATATATTTGCAGTCCATGTTTTGGAACTTGAGATCTTTTCTCAAAATAAAATGCAGACTGGGAAACAATATATATTTTTATAATCCCACTCTGCAGATGAAGTGCTTGACTCTACAAGTGAGACTTTTTTGTACCAGCCTTGGGAGAGCCAACTGTTAAAAAATGGCTGATATTTTTTGTCTTCTGTAGACTGTAAGTTAAAGAAGACTCTGTTTGTTGATTTTATATAAATGGGTGAAACTAAGATATAGGACCAAGTGAGTTTGCACCGTAGCCTTATGTTCACATACATAGGCTCTTTGAAATTTGATTTATAAAATTGGATGAAACTAAAATGAGGTCAAGTCTACATAGCCTTATGTTTACACACCCAGGCTTAATATGGAATGGCTATGAATCTGCTTCAACTATTCTTCCATATTCCGAGGATCTTCCACTCCTGTATAGACAGTGAGTGTCAAGATTTCAATTTTCAAGACAATACATATCTTCATACATTTAGGGAACAGGTAATTATATTGTTGAATGATTTCAGCAGCACCTCCCCCTACTGAAACTTGTTTTCAGGTGATGCTTGTTACTGCAAAATCTAGCACCTTAGTGCAAAGACTCACTAAGAACTCTAGATCAAGAGCAACAATGGGATCACTCACCAGTATCAGCTTAGAAACTGCTTCCCTGCTATTCTGTGCTTGGATATTTTCCCCACAAGGATGTTTCTCCTGCAGATCATAGGGATTAGATAACCCAAGTGTCCCAGGCTAATGTTGAAATTTGGTTATCGGAGGACAGGTGGTTCCCTAAGGCTTTGATTTTTGGCCTAGGGAAAAGTGTCCAAAAAAATTTAATTTTTCTCCTAAAGTGACTTTATAAAATTATAAAGTCAAATCTAATTTAAAAGTAACTTTAAGTGATAAAGTTACTAAAGTCTAATTTTAAAGTGACTTTAATAAAGTCAATGTAAAATTAGAAAGGAAAAGTGACTTTGGAAATAAATGACTAAGTGGGTCTTTATTAAAGTGGGGTGAATTAAAAAATAGAAAGTGAGATTTTAATGAGCATTTAATCTCAGCCCTAGATCTAAAGCTATTTTAGCGATTGGATTTAGGGATTCCTCAAAAGTCACTTAGGGTTAAGGAAAAGGAGGAAAAGATCATTTCATTCTTTCATGAGCAGATTGGGAGAAGGAGAGAAAGAGAGCAAGGGAGGTTTTTAGGCAGTGAGGAGAAAGAGACAGCACTTTGGCACACATTCCAAGGCAGGATTTCAGCAAGTTCGTACAGCTAGGAGAGGCACACATTCCAAGGCAGTTTTTGGCACGATTTTCTAGAAGATCGTACAACAGCTTTTTGGCACGTTTCCCAAGAGCCCGTACAACAGTTTGGCTCAGTTTTTGAGGAAGCAGAAGGCTGTTTTTTCTGGCACGAATTTCGAGGCAGGCCGTACAGCAAGTTGCTGTCCTCTTGCACGAAAATCGAGGCAGATTCCATATAGCAAGGTTTTGTTGTTTTTCGGCACGGAAATTGAGATTCCGTACAACAGCATTTATTGCTGCTTGCACAGAAATCGAGAAGGCCGTACAACAGCATTTATTGCAGAAAATTTGGGCCCGAATTTCGAGGAGGCCATACAGCATATATTGTTGTTCTGTTTCATTGTTTGCATGTTTTTCGAGGTGGTGGTAAAGCACGAAAAACGAGATAAGTTGTAATCTGTACTTGCTGATTTTTCTGAGTTTTTTCTCTCACTGTAAAAAGCATTTTTCCAGAAATAAGAAGGAGCTTTCGAATTGGTTTTCCCCGAGAGTTGTAGGGGGTTTTTCCAGGGTCACCTTGACCAAAAATCACTGTGTTAAAATGTGTTGAATGGTTGTTTGTGTGTGCTGATTTTTATTTCTGCATATTCCAGCATTGTGAAAAATTTCCAGAATTTGTGTTTTCAGCGAATATTTATTTTCCAGCTTGTTGAATGTAAGGTTATGGGAAAGGGCATTTAACTAATTGGAGAAATAAGGTGAAACTGAAAACCGGGGTGGGAAATCAGAAATTTCTACATGGTATCAGAGCTTGGGTGCTGAAAGTGCAGTTTGGGACAGCAAAGGAGAAAAATACAGTCTGCTGATTTTTCACTCAGAAAATTCCAGCACGCTAATTTTTCACACATAAAAACTTTATCTTTACTACAGTAGTGCGATTTTCAGTTTCTTAGGACAACAAGGATGTCATTGGGATTGAGGATGGAGGATAGGTTGGACGGGCATAGTAACTTCAGTGTTTGGAAGGAGAGAATGCAGAGTATTTTTGAGGAGGCAAAAGTCTGGGATGTCATGGTGCATACCGCACAGCACCCCGTTGTTGTGCCTACTGATGTTCATTGCTTGTGAGTCTACTAGTGTAGGATCACCTGCCACGGAGGTTTAGAGGGAGCATGCATTTCCCTCGACTAGCGGAGCATCTTTGGGTATTTGGTATGTGGACAGTGGGGCTTCACGTCATATGACAGGAGTCCGTGAGTACTTCTCAGAGCTTTCAGAGAGTGGCACTGATATAGAGGTAGTACTCGGTGATGACAGAGTTGTTAGAGCAGTCGGTGTGGGGACACTGACATTTCATAGGGAACCCAAACCTCCCTTGAAGGTGTCAGATGTTCTATATGTGCCATGGATGAGGAAGAACCTCATATCCGTCTCAGCTTTGGAGGACAGAGGATATGAGATATTGTTCAGGAGAGGACAGGTGCTGATATATCCCAGGGGCGCTCCAGCTGATTCAGCTAAAGTGATAGGTGTATGCCATGCAAAGGTGTACAAGTTTGCATTTCAGCCCCTTTTGGCATTGAGCAGTAGTACCGACAGCAGAGCTAGCAGTTCTGAGTTGTGTGAGATTTGGCACCGCAGGATGGGGCACATGTATCATGGAGCCTTGAGGACTTTGCGGGAGATCACCACAAGTGTGCCAGATTTCAGTACTGATCACTTTGATACTTGCAGAGGATGTGTGATGGGCAAGTTTGCCAAATCCCCTTTTCCCAGCAGTGACAGCAGAGCGACTGGGATACTTGATTTGATTCATTCCGATGTGAGTGGTCAGATGTCTCATGTTTCCTTGAGTGGATATGAATATTATGTTTTATTCATTGATGATCACTCCAGGAGAACTTGGATTTATTTCTTGAAGACCAAGAGTGAGGTCTTCAAGTGGTTTCAGGAGTTCAGAGCTCTTGTGGAGACTCAGACAGGTCGGAAGATCAAGTCCCTAAGGTCGGACAATGGAGGAGAGTACACCCTTGGAGAGTTTGTTGATTATTGTGCGGAGGCAGGCATTAGAAGGGAGTTCACTGTTCCTTACAACCCCCAATAGAACGAGGTTGCGGAGAGGAAGAACAGATCCATCGGAGGGGCTGCCAAAGCCATGCTACATGATCAGGGGTTGCCATTGTTTTTGTGGGCAGAGGCCTGCAACACTGCTGTATATTTGCAGAATAGGAGTCTGCATCGTGCCTTGGGGCATGTGACTCCAGAGGAGGCTTTTTCTGGGAAGAAGCCTAATATTGGTCATCTTCGTATCTTTGGGTGTATTGCATACTCCTACGTACCCAAGGAGAAGAGGACCAAACTAGAGCCCACTGCAGAGAAGGGTGTCTTTGTGGGCTATAGTGAGACCTCGAAGGCCTTTCGAATTTATATTCCCGCACAGAGGAGAGTTGTTTTCAGGCGGGATGTGAAGTTCGGGGAGGACAGGGCCTTCAGGAGGTCACGAGAGTTAGAGTATCTGGATCAGCCAGACCCTCAGGAGTAGCTGAGTCAGTCGCAGGGATCCAGTGGGCAGGGATTAGGAGGTTCCGGAGGTACATCGATTACGGTGTCAGGTTCGTCAGTGAGCAGTGGCTCGTAGAGTCAGAGGGGTGGTGCTTCGGGCAGCATGCAGAGCAATCCGCAGAGCAGTTCACTAGGGAGTCCACTGATGGACAGTTCACACAGTACTTCAACATCTACAGGTTCAGGTGCAGGCAAGAGGACAATAGACAGACAGTCAGGAGTTCAGGCTCCTGATGATGATGAGGAGGAGTTTCATTCTCCAGTGGGAGAAGTGTGCTTAGGGAAGAGGAAGCCCAAGTGGCTTCAGGATACCTTGAGAGAGGCCACATCTGTTGCTGGGCCTAAGACTGGTCAGAGAGAGCAGACCACCTGAGAGGTTTTGTAGCTATATGGCAATGGTTGCCAACATCCTTGACTCTGAGCCTTCTAGCTATGAGGAGGCAGCTAGCCAGCAGGTCTGGAGAGAGGCCATGCAGGAGGAGTATTCTTCTATCATGAAGAATGATGTTTGGGAGGTGGTGCCGAGGCCCGAGGGCAAATCCGTGGTTACTTCCAGATGGCTTTACAAGGTAAAGCATGCTGCAGATGGCAGCATTGAGAAATTCAAAGCAAGGTTTGTGGCTAGAGGGTTCTCCCAGGTAGAGGGAGTTGATTATGAGGAGACCTTCGCTCCTGTGGCTCAATATACTTCGATCCGCTCCATTATATCGATAGCACCAGAGATGGGTTGGAAGATCCACCAGATGGATGTGAAGACCGCATTTCTCAATGGCTTCATACAGGAGGAGGTGTACATTGAGTAGCCACAGGGCTTTGAGGTGCATGGGAAGGAGTCCCATGTGTGCAGATTGAAGAAGGCCCTTTATGGCCTGAAGCAAGCTCCCAGAGCTTGGTACTCTAGGATAGATACATACTTGCAGGAGATGGGTTTCACAAAGAGTGAGGTAGATCCGAACCTTTACTATATTGTGATAGGTGAGGAGCCTCTCATTCTGGTGCTGTATGTGGATGACTTGGTCATTACGGGTGCAGAGAGACTCATAGAGCACTGCAAGAGAGATCTTGCGGCGGAGTTTGAGATGAAGGACATCGGCTTGATGCATTATTTTTTGGGTTTGGAGGTGTGGCAGGAGGAGGGGCATTTCTTCATGGCGCAGGGAAAGTATATTGTGGACATCTGTGGTAGATTCCACATGGAGGATTGTAGACCCATGTCGACACCGATGATCACCAACTGGCAAAAGCTTCATGCTCCGGATTCCGAGTTGGTGGACCCCACTCTGTATAGACAGCTGATTGGTTCCTTGATCTATTTGGTCAACACTATACCAGATATATGTTTTGCAGTCAACACGATGAGCCAGTTCATGTGTCAGCACAGGAGGGTTCACTGGGTTGCTGCAAAACACATTTTGCGATACTTGCAGGGGACAGTGGAGTATGGTCTGGACTACACGCAGGGGGATGGAGTGAGATTGGCAAGTTACACTGATTTTGATTGGGCAGGTTGTGCTTCTGATAGGAAGAGCACTTCAGGGTGCTGTTTTGGGTTGGGTTCGGTAGTGGTGTTGTGGTTCAGCAGGAAGCAACAGTCAGTAGCATTGAGTTCAACGGAAGCAGAGTGTATGGCAGCTAGTCTAGCTAGTTGCGAGGCCATCTGGCTTCGCAAGATGTTGTTTGGCTTATTTGGTTGGCCGTTGAGACCTTCAGTGATTTACTGTGATAATCAGAGTTGCATTAAACTCACGGAGAATCCAATATTTCATGACAAGTCAAAGCATATCAGGATCAAGTATCATTTAATCAGAGACTATGTTCAAAAGGGAGTTGTGAAGCTCGAGTATATTCCCACTGATGAGCAGGTTGCAGATATTCTTACCAAAGCCTTACCACGGGGCAAGCATGTCTACTTCAGAGACAAGATGGGTGTGGTGAGGAACACCTTTCTTGGTAAGAGGGAGTATTGAAATTTGGTTACCGGAGGACAGGTGGTTCCCTAAGGCTTTGATCTTTGGCCTAGGGAAAAGTGTCCAAAAGAATTTAATTTTTCTCCTAAAGTGACTTTATAATTTTATAAAATCAAATCTAATTTAAAAGTGACTTTATGTGATAAAGTTACTAAAGTCTAATTTTAAAGTGACTTTAATAAAGTCAATGTAAAATTAGAAAGGAAAAGTGACTTTGGAAATAAATGACTAAGTGGGTCTTTATTAAAGTGGAGTGAATTAAAAAATAGAAAGTGAGATTTAAATGAGCATTTAATCTCAGCTTTAGATCTAAAGCTATTTCAGCCATTGGATGTAGGGATTCTCCAAAAGTCACTTAAGGTTAGGTTAAAGGAGGAAAAGGAGGAAAAGGTCATTTCATTCTTTCATGAGCAGATTGGGAGAAGGAGAGAAAGAGAACAAGGGAGATTTCTGGGTAGTGAGGAGAAAGAGGCAGCACTTTCGCACACATTCCAAGGTAGGATTTCAGCAAGTCCGTACAGCTAGGAGAGGCACACATTCCAAGGCAGTTTTTGGCACGGTTTTCTAGAAGACTGTACAACAGCCTTTTGGCATGTTTCCCAAGAGGCCATACAACAATTTGGCTCAATTTTCGAGGAAGCAGAATGCTGTTTTTTCTGGCATGAATTTCGAGGCAGGCCGTACAGCAAGTGGCTGCCCTCTTGCACGAAAATCGAGGCAGATTCCATACAGCAAGGTTCTGCTGTTTTTCCAGCATGGAAATCGAGATTCCGTACAGCAGCAACAAATGCTGCTTGCATAGAAATCGAGGAGGCCATACAATGGCATTTATTGCAAAAAAATTGGGCACGAATTTCGAGGAGGTCGTACAACATTTATTGTTGTTTTGTTTTTTTGTTTGCACGTTTTTCAAGGTGGTGGTAAAGCACGAAAAACGAAATAAGTTGTAATCTGTACTTGCTGATTTTTCTGAGTTTTTTCTCTCACTGTAAAAAGCATTTTTCCAGAAATAAGGAGCTTTCGCACTGGTTTTCCCCAAGAGTTGTAGGGGGTTTTTCCAGGATCACCTTGACTAAAAATCACTGTGTTAAAATGTGTTGAATAGGTGTTTGTGTCTGCTGATTTTTATTTCTGCATTTTCCAGCATTGTGAAAAATTTCCAGAATTTGTGTTTTCAACAAATATTTATTTTCCAGCTTGTTGAATGTAAAGTTATGGGAAAAGGCATTTAACTAATTGGAGAAATAAGGTGAAATTGCAAACCGGGGTGGGAAATCAAAAATTTCTACAGCTAAATACCCCCTAAGGGTTCTGCTAATAAAATCACCAAAGGATAAGGTTCAATAAGAAGGTTCTCGGGGAGATGAGATGAAATTCCAAGATAACAAGTTCAAAGGACCCTACAACTAGATCTAGAGGGCTTTGTAATTCCTAGAGAGGCTCAAATAGGTTCCTAAAGACATGCTATATTTAAATTACCAATTGTTGTTACCTTCCTAACTACATTTCAAGATGTTCAGTTGCAAGTGAAAATTATTCTGTCTCTACATTTGACTAAGTACTTTGATAATTGACTTGATGAAAGATTAACTAAGTGAAATAAGAGAATACAAAAGCAAGCTCACAAGTAATTATCAAGAAGAGAATTTGAGTTAATCACTAGCCCTACAAATTCTAACATTGATAACTTGTGAGTGTGTTGGCTGCTTTTACTTCTTTATTACCTTATCTTTCATCAAACAATTACCATATTATGTGTGCATGAAGATCACAAAACAAGAGACACAAGATGTAGGCACCATGCTAAGGAAAAACCCCCCTCGAGGGGAAAACCCAGTAAAGATAATTCTTCCTTTAAATATTATTCTTTGAGACTCTTCACCCTAGACATATACCAAACCTCCTCTCCACACCAAGTCAGCCTCCCAGATATTCGACCCCTTTCCAGCAACTTCGACTAGGCAACAACTTCTAGCAGCAGACGACTTCCAGTAGCATCAAAACTTGGAAGACTTGGATCTCCCAATCTAGGGCATGAAACAGAGAGAGAGAGGCACCAAAAATTCGTTTTTCTTCTTCTCCTTAGAATTCCCCAAACTCGCACTTCTTTCGGCTTCCCGACAACAAAGTTCGAACTTCTCCAGCTACACTTGAGATATCGAACTAGCTTGAGAGAGATGCTCTAAATGAATTCGACTTCCTTGCTTTTATAGGCTCCACGTGAGGTCGAATATGTGTCGCTTAGGCCGACATGATCCCCTTTAGGTCGACTTGGTGTGGAGGTTACATAATTCATATTTAACTCAATTCTTAACCGATTTACATGATTCAAAAGCCCAATAAGGGTCTCTTTGAATGTACAATGATTCTATAAATTCAATATTAATCCTAAGAGTCCACAATGGGGGCTTTGACTAATATAATGATGACCCAAGCATGAAACCCATGCTTTAATAAGTCATTGTTACAATAATAAAATTCTTTTCCTTGTTCTTTTGTCAAGTACATTTCATAATGACTTCAATACATTAATGAAGATTGAATCTAGTTACAATTTCCAACGCTCCCTCTTAACTAGGGAGGTATTCATCATATACAAATACAATAGAAGATCTCAAACTATATGAAACAATGAAGAACTTTGGGCACCGCAATGCCATGGACTAGATTCTTGACCAGGTCAATCTATCCATTGGTTTCTCAACAATTTAGGCACCTTAATGCCATGGACTAGATTCCTGCCTAGGACAATCTATCCAAGTGGGAATAAGGTGGACTCAAGCTTTTAGCTCCTTTGTGTACCATCAAGCTTACTTGCTAACCACCAACTGAGGGACCTAGGTGCGTATCAATGGTCAGAGCTCTATGACCCATGCCACCCTTTGTAATATTCCAAATTAGCAGTCAACTAATTGAAATATTAATTTTGTCAAATTTTGCCTTTTCTGATGTTAACAAAAAATAAAGTGGGTAAGGGTGACCCACAAATAAACTTTATGATCATATCACTTTCCTAAAGTCACTAAGACAAAAATTAGAGTCGGAGTGGGGCCCATGAGGCCAGCCACACGCAGGATACAACATCCTAGTGGCAACATAGGAGAGGCAGCAACATAGGCAACGCAATGACAATGTGGGGGCAGCAGTAGTGCAGTGATTGGTTGGCAGAGGTGGCAGCGCAGTCCAGTGGGGCCCAACTAGGTAAAAGAGGATGAGAGCACCTCATTCCTCATTCATTCATCCACTAATTTTTCTGTCTGTTAGACTGAAAGCACGCTTGAGCTGTTTAGCATAGAGATTTTCGAGCGGAGATATCAACCTCATCCTTGGGTGACTTCGAGTGCCCGCTCAAGAGAGTAGTCACATCCAGGTTTGAGGGAGAAGTCACATCTACACATTCAGGCATACGAAGTCCCTCCAGGACAGTGCAAAGGCCGTGCAGGTACAGGTGGATTACGTAGTCTAGTGAGGAGCAGCGTTGGGGAGAGAAGGAGAAGAATAAGTTGCAGCCGAGAGTTTGATGAGGGGGTCAGCCACTTCCTAGCAGAGTTATTAGGTAGATTTTCAGTAGCTTCTTCCAGCAGTCCAGCCAGAAAACCAGAGAGCTCAACAAAACAGCGTGCCAAGCACAAGGGGGTGAATTTCCAGGGTCAAAATTTATGGAATCCCTTCGCTGGTTTTTCTGGGTTTGTTGAGGAGAGTTTGGTGTCTAATTGTCGGAATTTTCTGAGCAGCAGAGCAACCTCAACACGCAGTCCCTTTTCAGCTAGCAGCAACAGTTTTAGCTAGGACAACGTAGAGGAGGAGCCATGCAGAGCAGCAGCGTAACAGAGATTTCATAGCAAGGTTGAGGGGTTATTTCACCCTACCTTGTGCAGGCCAAGGTGCCATCTTTCTATGCACCTTCTTGTACCTTTTCCCATCAAAGAATTAATAAAATGGCTCAAATTTTTGTGGCTGTATCATGGTGTTTTTAATGGCTATTTTCTATTTGCTGTAGTTTTAGTCTTTGTATGCTTTATATTACTGTTTGTTCCCAATTCGGGATATTACAAAGGTATCAGAGCTCATAGACTTGGTTCAGCCTGTGGAGAGCACGCGGTCAATGACACCAGAGGATAGGCAGAACTCACATATCAAAGGCAGCGGTATAGAAGCAAGGAAAGGGAGCTTGAAATCACTTCAGATCAAGTAGACAATGTTCTGGAGGAAGAGGAGAGGGGAAAAGCACCAATGGCAGAGGAAAGAGAGGATGGAAAGGAGTTTGCTAGTCTCCTTCTAAAGTCGATGCAGGAGCTCACGGAGAGGATAGAGGAGACGGGGCAGAAGATTGTCGGGGATAACAAGTAGTGGGAAATTCCGAGGGAATTCCAAATCGGAGAGGGATCCGAAACCTCCCATGTAATATCCTAAACGGGATATTTTGCCAAATTTTGCAGAAAATAAATTAACCCCACATTATGCCGTAAAATCAACATTTACTTAACATAAGATTGCCATGTAAAATAAAAACAGACAGAGCACTGCAATCCATTACACATTGAACATGAAGAATCTCAACATTTTATTATAAATAGTAAACTGGGGTTACATGCATATCTGACCCAAAATAGTGGAGATGGAAAAATGGCCACTAATATGAACTGCTGCACTGCGCTGGCCTCCAAAACTGAATAACTGCACTCTCCCTCAAACAATAGCTGCCACTGAATCAACTGCAAATCGATAAAGCACCAATTGAAGATCTGAATGATTCTCACTCCAATATCCCTGAAGCCTTGCGAAGCTCCTGAATGAAGCAATGTTATCAGAACCGAACCAGTTCTGCTTAACCGGCTGGTCCGACCGGTTTGGAGGCAAAACTGGTCTGAACCGATCCTCCGAACCGGCCGGTTTCCGTACGAAACCGGTTGGTTCGGTACCAAACCGGTTTGGTGACTGGTTCAGCATAGGCCCAGCCGCACGGCCAAGGCAAGAAAAAAATCGATTTTTTTAAATTTTAATTTATTTTAATATTTTTTAACTAACCTAGCACCCCCCCCGCGCCCCCCAATTTTAGTAGATGAACAGTATATTTATTTATCTAATTTTTATTAAGGAAAATCTTTATTTTCTAGAATAGATGCATTTACTTTGCCAGTAAAGAATTTCTGCATGCATTTCAGCAATCACCGTGAAGACATGGGCCTTGTATTTGACTTTGCAGAAAAGAAAATCCACAGTTTCTAGGGCAAGGCATTCAAAATAATTGACTTTTTTTATACTAAGACCTACGATGGACATGAAAAATATGCATTCACAGGTGTCATACAGTTTTTTAAATTGAACAGAATTTAACTGAAACAGAGATACTAGTATCCATGAGGTAAATTTTGCCTCCTGGATGAGAAAGATGCAGAGACAACAATTATAATTAAAAGGGAATGGTATATAATGGTTAACCTGCAATGAAGGTTTAGAGGGATGAGGAGGATGATGATTTCGATGATGATTGATGATTTGATCATATGTAGCTTGTAGTATTGTAGGCTATAGTATAATACTATGATCTAGCATGTTATTTTGAACTATAAAGGCCTTTTAGAGCCTGCTTCTTGATGTTTGTTACATTTTTGGTTCAACGATGTTTTGCACTAAGTGCTATTTTGGCTATCTGCACCTATATAGATGAAAACTTTTGCATATTTGTGTTTAAATAGTTTGGATTAATATGGATGTACATGAATATATCTGGTTCTGGTTTTTCTTTAAAATATGAATATTTTATGTGTTTTTGGTAAACTGTTTTTTTTAAAAATATTTTTGGTCCCGGTTCGGTTCCCGGTCCACAAGGTTTTCCAGTTCGATAGCCAATTCAGTTCCGATAACATTGGAATGAAGTCTCCTCAAGAGAGTTGGGTTTTCATCCAACACTCGACAAATCACCTGAGGACTTCCGTCCTGGGGCTACCAATGGAGAAGAGAACCGAGTTCTCAAACCTCTCACACAAGAAAATGATCAAATCCAAGATATTCCTCAACGGCCTCCTCCTTTTCTTTTATAGATCTCATGGATCCTTCTAGAGCCTTATTCTATTATTATTTTAATCATGGAGAAATTTTCCCTCTTATTTTCCAATTAAAATATTCCATTTTAATGCCGGAAAGAGTAAATCAGCTGCCATGTCTCCTCAGATCACTAAAACTCATGTCCAACCACCCCCATCATGTAGGTATCCTCGTCTCGGTTCCAACGAGCTATTACACTAAGGTGTTCTATCACATATTCCTCCTGAAATGCCACCTTGAGCGTAATTAATTGAGTTAAGCCCAAAAATAACTCCGTTTTCTGAAAGTTGTCGGAATGCACCGCAACAAAAGGAAAACGGTGTGGATGATGGAATATATCAAATGAATGCCACCGGTCCTCATAGAAACTCCTCAGACTCCTCCAAAAAGCCCCTGGGCCCGTTGATGAGACCAACTTGTATTTGTGACCTGTCTGATCCTAACTCTGGAAGTCCGTCCTAACCCAGTCATAGGTGACACCAAAAAAAAGGAATATTACAGACCTTTCGCCCCAAGACTGCTTGCCCTTAAGCAATCCAAATATGTGAGCCACCCTGTTGGCCCGATGCAACTGAGACCCAATGCCTGGATCCCATAAAAACCCCTGGGTGCTGCTATGCTCCTATGTCAAGTCGCTCGGAACTGATCATCAATGCCAGTATCCCAAACTGATCTCTCCCTGCGCCTATCATCAATCAATCCACCCGGATCCCACCTCCACCATGGCCAATCATCGCCCGAATCCCATGGCTCGGACTGTGCATTGTCTCTAGCTGTAGCTGCTGCCCCATGAGACGAGGACCAACTCAACCACTCTCTCCAATCCAACCTCCGGTCTAGGCCGAGGTCGATCCAGATCTGCGGATGTCGAGCTAGTGCTACTGAAATACTGTGGACTGTTGGTCCAAAATCCATGGCCCAATGGAACATGTAACATCTCTCTCGTCTAAGTGCTCCTGCTGAAATTTACCCGGGACTAAGAATGATACTCTATCAATAGGATACCAACTCATTACCTCTCTCCAGTCCAACTCCTGACTCAATCTCATGCTAACCCTGCACTCCTGAAGTCAGAATGGAATGTTGAAGAACTGTTGACCTGTCCCCCACTGCCAACTGGAAGCTGCCGCATCTATCATGTCCAAGGGTCCCTGCTTCGCTATGCTCCCTATGTAGAAGATCGTACCATCAATAGGGTACCAACTCATGATCTCTTGCCAATCTATATCAGAAGAAGAATCCAATGTAGTGACATCAGCATATAGAACACGTTTGGAGTGTTGTTGCCAACCCATACTCAACTCATGCTACTCTGTCCTGCTTGTCAACGAGAACTGCCTAAAAAAGAAAGCCCCTCTCTCTATAATAGACCAAAGTGGGCAAGATATGTTGCAAGCCCCATCGATGTACTCCTGGAGAGTGCTGCTCCCTGAAAGTACTGCAATCCTGCTAACTGTATGTGCATCTAACGACACCTCATCAATGGGTCGGCCCAAAGATGGATGCACCACCATCACCAACAACTCCTCCCTCTCATGATCAGAAATATCATACTCCTGCTGTCTACTAGCCTCCCGTAGAACTATCCCATCAACCTCCAACATCTCCTGAGGAGAATATCTGCAACTACTGTCACCATACTAGATGCCCGTGCATCTGTCCGCTCCTCCTCAATGGCTAACTCCAAGGTTAGCCGCATATCCATCACAGACTCAATGTGAGCCTCCATCTGGCTCTGCCCCCAAGGACTATCATGCATGATGTGCATAGCCTCCTCCTCAGCTGACTCATGCTGCACCATATGCCGCTTCGACTGAATCATCAAAAGTGACTCATCATCCTGAATATCTCCCATCGAGTCCCCTGATTTCTCACCTTGCATGTTGGAAGACAAATCCGGCCTACGGTCATCAACTCCACATGGCTGCTCATGCTCCCCAGAAACATCCTCATATGACCCCATGGACTCATCCGAAGAAGAGTCCTCATCCTGGCATACAGAAGGAATGTCCTCCTGCTCTACCTCTGCCACCTCATTTGCATCTCTCAAACATGAGTGGTTAGGTCCCCAAGGTTCCTTGCAGATGAAGCAAAGTCCCTTCCTCCTCAACTCGTTCTTGCTGCCTGATCCTCCCAACTAGAGCAACTCCTCCTTGGTCAACTACCTCCTGAATATCCCAACATTCTGCTCAACCAGCCCTTGGGCTAGCTCATAAGCAGTAGGTGAGACCAACTGCTTTCTCCTCCAAATGCTCAACAACCTAGTCTGCAACTCTCGGCAAATGGCATCACGGTCTCCCATACATGACGATAGGATGGACTGCATGTGTGCTATGACTGTGTCAGGATGATGTCTCCTAATGCTGAAGAAGCACTGGAACATCTGCAGAATCAAACCATCACACTCAAGATCAAACATGATGTCATACATTCTGAATGTGGCCATACCTCCTAAAATCTCAAGCTTCTTCCCAAAGGTGGAGCCTGCACTGTTGTCCAAATCCTGAAAAGTCCCCACTACTAACTTGAAAACATCCCTCATAACATCATAACTGAAAGGAGCTATAGGTGCGGTCAACCTCATAATGTTATGATGCAACTGGAAGTCTGAACCCCTCACAAGGTTCTTCCAAGAATTTGGGTTGTATAAGAGCAAGCTTAGTAGGTTTTAGGGTCCAAATCAGTTTCTTCCCTTCTAACTGGCTTACTTTGGAAAGGAGTTCATTAAGTTCATCAAGTTTGGAAAGAACTCTTCATGTGATCTTCATGTGCTTCAAATTTGTTCCAAGTGCAAATAATTTATGGCTTATCTCCTGCCCCTTCTGCACATCCTTTGACTATTCTCTTTGAAGAATGGCATAGATCCCTCTTGAAAGAGGTTTGTTGTTCTGTTTAGTTATTTGATCTTCTGCATGGTTCAATTTATTCAGGAGTTCTGTGAATTTATCCATGGTTTAGCCCAATGTTGTGGTCACTGTTTTTCTGAGTTTTTGATAAAGCCTTCAGTGATGCAATAGGTCTGTCAAATTCCAAACTGTAGCACTCCTACCTTTTCCCTTAAATCTCGGAGTTGTTTGGTTTGGGTGTCAGAGATAAGTTTCTTCAAGCATTTTGTTTACACTCTGTTGTAGGTGCATTTCTGGGCAATGTTTTCAATGAATTACATGTACCAACAGACTTCAAAAATACTCCTTATGACAACTTCAGAAATCGAAATATAACTGATATATAATGATATAACCGACAACAATGTTTAAAATATGAGTGGACAGTGAACAAGAAAAAGTGTAGAACCTGATATGTTAGCAGCAGTCATTAGCGAAAGATGTATTCTGCAATATCAATCCATCTGTAGCACGTGCCAGAACTTGATGAGTCATACGCTGCCCAGCTGTGAAGTGATAGCCTCCAAGTTCAATCTTGTTGTGGTCCCATGTTCAACACATCAGAGATTTGCCTTTGGAGGTTAAGTTAGTCCCACGTTCACTGTTACAACTAACATTTACTTGGGTTCTTAACTGATGGTTTGGCTCAACACCATACGACTCTCAATACAATTCAATTTTCAGCTAAACAAGGGTACGAGACCCACTTCAACTAGCATGCTCATCTTTTGAGTTTGAACAATTTAGTTTGCAGCGAGATGAGAAAATATATGTGCTGTAAGTATACCAACCCAAAACACCACAAATCGTGTATTAAAACTTCAGCGGGGCTCTATTTTATATTCTTCCTTAGAAATGAAGAGATTTCTACTATAGGAAGAATAATCTTAGTATAAACAGTGGCTTAGTTCCCACTCATAGACACCCAGCAACATGAATAAAGCAGCCAGTAATGGAGCGCAATTTTCCCAATAATTTTGGAAATGAGAAACGTAACTTTCTCCTTCAATCTAGTGCAAATGGGAGTAACTTAGACTGTGGTTGCTGTGGGAAAAATTGATTTTCTAATGGCAGAGCAACTCGATCCAGTAAATGTAGTGGAGCTAAATGCTTTTGACCGTTGATGAAGATTGATAAACAACTCAAGAATAAATTTCAGAAATTATCCCCACTGCCAAAGGAGTCTCTGCTAGTTAACACAATCTACCTCTAAAAATAGGTGCCCACTCCTGCTAGGAAAAAGACGAATCCCTCCAAATTATGATTCTCGGCATCATTAGAAGAATTCCAACTCCCCAAAAATCAACGCTCAGAAATTGTTTGGTCTCTGGCTTAACTGTTCTTCCAACTCGGCCACCAGTGAATTTGGGTTCAATATATCATTGACCAAACATTATAGCAAATTCAGCCCTTCACAATTTAGATACCCGTGCTTTTGCTCCCTTCCAAAATAAATTTGACCGCGGCCTTCCAAATTTATAATTTCACCAAGATATGCGTTGGCTCCCTTTGGCTTGATCTTCTTGAGAGAATTTCGTGCAATTGTGAAAATATTCATACAACACCGGATGATTCAACACCCCTTTATTCCAGTGGCAAACTACGCTCTCTCGGACATGCCGGAGTACGTCCTCCTTGAGGCCCTTCCAAGAGAATCTCTCCCTGATGGCCCTGTATGTCTTGGTGAAGCCTTGGTGGCCTGAAAGCGGTGAGTCATGAGCTGCATGCAAAATCTTCTCCCTTAGTTGGGAGCTGTCTGTCAAAAAGATCCGGTCACGGTAGTAGATGACCTCATCCATCACCCTGTAACGGTCATCCATCACCTGCCCATATAGAATCTCACATGCAAACCGATCCTTGGAGTACTCCACCAACAGCTGGGCCCTCCAATCTGTGTCAATGCTCATCAAGGACAACGTTGCAAGTCTTCGGGACAACGCATCTGCTACCATGTTGTTCTTCCCCTTGACATATTCGATGTCAAAATCATATGCTTGGATCTTGCTGACCCATTTTTGCTGCCTCTCCTGCAACTGTTTCTGCTCAAGGATGAATCTAAGGCTGTTGTGGTCGGTCCTCACCCGGAACCGGTTCCCCACAAGATACTGTCGGAACTTGGCTAACGCATGCATGATAGCCAACATTTCTTTGTCATAGATGGGGTACAACCTCTCATGTGGTAGTAGCTTCCGACTCTCGAAAGCTATGGGATGCCCACCCTGCATCAATACTGCGGCTACCTCCTCTCTTGAAGCATCACAATCCCTTTGTGCAGTCTCTGTCTAGCTGAAAGCCCCCTTTTTGGTGAGGTCTGTGAGGGGTGCTTCCAGCTGTGAAAACCCCTTGACGAACTTCTAGTAGTAGGTGCAAATCCCCACAAACCCCCGGAGCTCCGTCACATTCTTCAGTTTCGGCCAATCTCGGATGGCTCTAATCTTCTCCTCGTGGACTCTCACTCCGTCCACTTTGATGATATGCCCCAAGTAGAGCATCTCTGTCAGCCCATACTCGCACTTAGACAACTTGGCATAGAAATGTTGCTCCTCCAAGAGATGCAATACAACCTCTATGTGCTGCAAATGCTCCTCCCATGTGCGGCTGTAAATGAGAATGTCGTCAAAGAACACCAACACAAACTTCCTCAACTGACCATGGAAGATGTGGTTCATGCAAGATGGGAATGTAGTTGGAGCGTTGGTCAGGCTAAAGGGCATCACCAAAAACTCAAAATGGCCATAGTGACAGTGAAACACAGTCTTGGGGACGTCTTGGTCCCTCACCCTGATCTGATGGTACCCCAATCTCAGATAGATCTTGGAGAAGAACTGTGCTCCCCTCAACTCATCCATCAGCTCATCGATCCTGGGAATAGGGTAACGGTTCTTCATGGTTTTCTTGTTCAAGGCCCTGTAATCTATGCACATCTGTAGTGTGTCGTCCTTCTTCTTCACCAAAACCACTGAAGAAGCAAATGGGTGCGTACTGGGCCGGATATGTCCCAATGCCAAGAGTTCATGTATAGCTCTCTCAATCTCATCCCTATAGGCCTTGGGGTGCCTGTAGGGAGTGGTGATCACTGCCTGGATGCCCTGCTCTAGCTCAATGGTGTGCTCAAACCTCCAATCCAGTGGCTGCCTTGGTGGGATGTCCCCAAAAACTGTGGAGTAACGGTCTAGGATAGACTGCACATCCGGGTGCGTAGGCTGACCCGATATACCTGCCTCTGAAATACTCAGCTCCACTGCCCACTCTATGTCTCCCTTCCGGAATCTGCCTCCATCCGATGCACATAAACTGTTCGTGGAGGGTATGTGTGCATGCCACTGAGCATCACGTGCTTCCCACTCTTCTTGTCTGTCCACTTCATCTCCAGTGTCTCCCAATCTGTAGTGACCTTCCCAAGCGTGATAAGCCACTGAACACCCAACACTACATTGGTGTCTGGAATATCGACCACGAAGAAATGATCTGTCAATGTATATGTCCCCATGGTCAATGTTAGTGTCGAGACATAATGCATGCACTGCATGGTCCTGGCCTCTGGAACCAAAACAAAAAACCCATCAAAGTTTTCCATTTGTATACCCCTCCTTTGAACTAGCTGGGCATCGATGAAGTTGTGTGTAGCCCTGCTGTCCACCAACACTGAGACACGCCGCCCCTGAATTGTCCCTCAGACCCTCAGTGTCAAGTACTTGGGGACTCCCCGCAAGGATGCAAGGACCCCTCCTGTAGGTGCAAACGCTGACCCTCCTGCTGCTGGGGGAGGTGGTGGTGGCTAATCCCCTCCTGGTGCTCCGGTGCTGGCATCTCCTCCCAACTCCTCATATGCCACCTCTTCTCCTTCAGTATCGGAGAAGACCTTAATGTAGTGTGCCTTCACTCCGGCACATCTGTGACTTGGTGCCCATGGCTCCTGAGAGGTGAAGCAAAGCTTCCTCCCTGTCAAATCTCTCCGGGTATCATCATCCAAGGGCCCTGGTTCCCTCTCGGTGGTGGGGCTCTCATGTCCTTCACCTTTTGCTAGAACGCTAATCTATTGGGCAAGGGAGCCCTCATCCTTGGCAAAGCGTCCTGCAAGTCTTTGGTCCTCCCTATTGCATCCTGCAGCGTTGTGGGCCGAGTGGAACTCACTAACCCGCATAAGGGTTCAACCAGTCTGTCAATGAATATGTATACTCTCTTGGGCATGTACAAATCTGGAACCATCACTGAAAGCCTTAGAAACTTGAAAATGTAGGTTTCCGAGTTCCCTGTCTGTTTGAGCTTGGTTATCTCAACAAAATGTTCCTCTGGGTCTTTCTGATCAAACCTTTCTGTCAACCTCCGAGTGAAATCACCATATGCTGTCACTGCTGAGTGACCCAACGTAGCCATCCCATGGAACCACCAGTCATCGGCTTCCCCCTCAAGATGCAGCACTGCCACCTTGATGGCCTCTACCTCCGCCATCTAGTTAAGCTGGAAATAAATGTCCAGCTTCTCCACCCAAGCTTTGGCTGAGCATTTCGACGACCCATTGAAAATAGGCAAGAAAAGTCTTCCTATGGTACGTTGCAGATCATTGCCCTGCGTGTACCATCCTCCTCTGGTCTGGACTCGTGGTCTACTGTTGTTCTTCAACTGAAAAAACTCGTTGAAAGTGAGGGCATATCTGAACTCCCGCCTATAAGATTGATACTTCGCAAAGTATTCTCCGTAGTGAGCCACCTCTGGCTCTTGTGGCCCTCCTGCTCCTGCTCCCGAAGCCAGGAATGTGGGCATGGTAGAGTGTGGTGGAGTGCGTGGCACCACTTGCTGTGCAATGTTAGATCTAATATTCCTTTTTTTTGGTGTCACCTATGACAGGGTTAGGATGGACTTCCAAAGTTAGTAGACAGGTCACAGATATAGGTTGGTTTCATTAGCGAGCCTAGGGGCTTTTTGGAGGAGCTCTCATGAGTTTCTATGAGGACTGGTGGCATTCGCTTGATATATTCCACCATCCACACCGTTTGCCTTTTGTTCCGGTGCATTCCGACAAATTTCGGAAAACAAAGTTATTTTTGGGCTTAACTCAATTAATTACTCTCAAGGTGGCATTTTGGGAGGAATACATGATAGAACACCTTAGTGTAATAGCTCGTTGGAACTAATACGAGGATACCTACATGATGGGGTGGTTGGACATGAGTTTTAGTGATTTGACGAGACATGGTAGCCGATTTACTCTTTCCAGCATTAAAAAGGAATATTTTAATTGGAAAATAAGAGGGAAAAGTGCTTCATGATTAAAATAATAATAAAATAAGGCTCTGGAAGGATCCATGAGATCTGTAAAAGAAGAGGAGGAGGCCATTGAGGAATATCTTGGATTGGATCATTGTTTGTGTGAGAGGTTTGAGAACTTGAATCTCTACTTTAGCAGTAGACCTAGGACGGGAACCCTCGGGTGATTTAGTGAGAGTAGGTGAGCTCCCATCTCTTCCCTTGGTGGATCCATTCAGGATTCACAGGTTGCCATGATTGATTTCTTGTTTTGAGTTTGGAGGTTAGCATCAACATTATAACATATCTTGGAGGATTGTATCCTCCTGCTCTAACGCTATCCTTGATGAGCATTGACGCAGATTGGAGGGCCCAGTTGTTAGTGGAGTACTCCAAAGATCGGTTTGCATGCGAGATTCTAGATGGGCAGGTGATGGATGACCTATACAGGGTGATGGATGAGGTCATCTACTATCGTGACCGGATCTTTTTAACAGGCAGCTCCCAACTAAGGGAGAAGATTTTGCATGCAGCCCATGACTCGTCGCTTTCAGGCCACCAAGGCTTTACCAAGACATACAGGGCCATCAGGGAGAGGTTCTCTTGGAAGGGCCTCAAGGAGGATGCACTCCGGCATGTCTGGGAGAGCGTAGTTTGCCAGCGGAATAAAGGGGTGCTGAATCATCCAGCGGGTTTTTACAGCCGCTTCCCATTCCAGAGAGGAAATGGGAAAGCATCTCGATGGACTTCATTACCGGATTGCCCATGGTGCAGGGTAAGGATTGCATTTTCGTAGGGGTTGACCGGTTGACGAAGTATGCTCACTTCTTCGCCATTTCAACTCGGTACACTGCTTCGCAAGTGGCTGAGCTATTTTTCCAAAACATCCTCCGACTCCATGGTCTTCCAATGACCATAGTCAGTTACAGGGACAACCGATTCATGGGAGGCATTTGGCAGGAGTTGTTCCTTTTGGTGGGCACAAAGTTAACACCCAACACTAGCTACCACCCACAGACAGATGGGTAGACCGAGATTGTGAACAAGTGGCTGGAGGGCTACTTGAGGAACAATGTCACGGGACAACAAAAGGCTTGGTTGCGCTGGCTTCACTTGGGAGAGTACTGCTACAACACAACATTCCACATGTCGATCGATATGTCTCCATTTTATGCTTTGTATGGTTATAATGCTTTAACCTTTGTTGATGTGATGTTTGGAGCTAGCAAGGCCCCCAGGGCCAAAGATTGGATCCAAGAGAGCCAATACATACTCCGGGTTCTCAAAGATAACTAGTAAAAGCTGTACGCAGATAGGGGCCGCGTGGGGAGGTAGTTTGAGGTGGATGACTTGGTGCACCTCCGCCTTCAGCCGTACAAGCAGTCCACGCTGAAACAGAAAGGGGATGAGAAGCTCAAGCCATTCTTCTATGGACCATACAGGGTGATCAGGCGGGTTGGAGAGGTAGCATATGAGTTGGAGCTTCCATCAGGGAGCAGGATTCACAATAGTTTCCATGTCTCGTGCCTGAAGAAGGCTTTGGGACAACAGGTGACAACAACTATGGTGCTTTCGCCTATTGATGATAAGGGGAACTTGGTGCTATAGTCGGAGGCCATCGTGGACACTCGGGAGAGGCATTTGAAGAGTAGAGCAGTAAAAGAATATCTGATCAGGTGGTGAAACCTTCCAGATGAGTATGCCACTTGGGAGGGGGAGAAGATCCTGCAGCATCCATCTTTGCAGTTGTTTGAGGACAAGCAACGTTTTGGCAGGGAGGACTGTATTATTCCAAATTAGCAGTCAAATTGGAATATTAATTTTGTCAAATTTTTCCTTTTCTAATGTTAACAGAAATAAAGTGGGTAAGGGTGACCCACAAATAAACTTTATGAATAGAACACTTTCCTAAAGTCACTAAGACAAAAATTAGAGTTTGAGTGGGGCCCATGAGGCTAGCCACATGCAGGAGACAGTGTCCTAGTGGCAGCATAAGAGAGGCAGCAACGTAGGCAACACAGTGATTGGTTGGCAGAGGTGGCAGCGCATTCCAGTGGGGCCCAAGGGAATGTTGGGGGTTCAACTAGGTAAAAGAGGATGAGAGTAGCTCATTCCTCATTCATTCATCCACTGATTTTTCAGTCTGTTAGAATGGAAGCATGCTTGAGCTGTTTAGTCGAGTTTGCAGTGTTGTTTAGCATAGAGATTTCCGAGCAGAGATCTCAACCTCTTCCTTGGGTGACTTCGAGTGCCTGCTCAGGAGAGGAGTCACTTCTAGTTTTGAGGGAGATGTCACAACTACACATTCAGGCATACAACGTCCCTCCAAGACAATGCAGAGGCCACATAGGAACAGGAGGATTACGCAGTCTAGTGAGGAGCAACGCTGGGGAGAGAAGGAGAAGAAGCAGTTGCAGCCAGGAGTTTGATGAGGGGGTCAACCACTACCTAGCAGAGTTCTTGGACAGATTTTCAGTAGCTTCTTCCAGCAATTCAGCCAGAAAACCAGAGAACCCATCAGAACAACGTGCCAAGCCCAAGGGGGTAAATTTCCGTGGTCAGAATTTCTTGAAACCCTTCACGGGTTTTTCTGGGTTTGTTGAGCGGAGTCTGGTGTCTAATTCCCGAAATTTTCTAAGCAGCAGAGCAACCTCAACACATAGTCCCTTTTTAGCTAGAAGCAATAGTTTCAACTAGGACAACGTAGAGGAGGAGCCATGCAGAGCAGTAGCGTAACAGATATTTCATAGCAGGATTGAGGGGTTATTTTAGCTTGCCTTGTGCAGGCCAAGGTGCCATCTTTCTAAGCACCTTCTTGTACCTTTTGTTGAGATTTTGTGTATTTGGGGTAGCATCAGTTGTGCTCTAGCTCCCAAATTTTGTGGAGGGACTAGAGTACACTTGATCTACAAGACCCAGAAATTGATTTAGGAAATTTCATCTGGTTTAGGAGATATTAAATTAATTAATTATTTTAATGTATTTCCTAAGTTAAAACTTAGGGAACTTAAATAATTAAAAGTGAATTTAATTAAACATGTGATGAAATTGTCTTAAGTCATGCGGATCAAGCTTTCTTTTAATCTTAGTCATCGATTCAAGATCTGATCATGGGCGTTGGTTTCCCAATGAGAACAATATAAAGGAAAGGCTTGGGGTCATTTGTAAGGACACACAGAGGCAGAGCACTGAAGCTAAGCTAAGATTCTAGGGCAGGGTTTGCTAAGAATACTCAGAAGTGTTTCAGCTGCAGAGAGGGGAATTTAGGCCAAGGGAATGATCTGATCCCGGGGTCTAGAATACGCAAGAGGCAGAGATCAGCTTAGAGGACAACGCAGAGGAGAAGGGAAGCTGCAGCAGCAAGGACCACACAGTCCCTCCAAGGACAACGTGATTTTTCAGTAGGAAGCTCTCAAGGGTTATGCAGAGACTCTAAGGGGTAGTGTAGGGCCTGCGTCACCCAGTTTGGGGTAACGCAGACCTTTTCGAAGCAACGCTGAGGGTCAGAGGGGCTTCAGAGGCTGACGCAGAGGCTTTCAGGGGTAGCGCTAGGGTTTCTAGGCCCAAATACTGGTTGAGTTATGTAAATCCCATTTGAGGGTGTGGATCAGTCATTATTTTGGCCCTAGATCAGCCAATGAGATGTAGATTTATTATTTCTCTGTCGGGTTTTCCAGATCTGGAACCCGGGTTTGTTGTATTCAGAAAATTCTTAATAATAAAACCCTCCAGCAGCCAGAGACCGGTTTTTCCACATTGGGTTTTTCTGGGGACTATTTGTCCAGAAATATCTATGTCACTTTGTCTATGTGTGCATGAACTTGTTCTAGATCTGGATTGGTGGAGATCTGTTATGTGTTTTGCTTCGATCTTAACTTGAATTTATTCAGTTAATAACTTGTCTAAGTAGGAGGAGCATAACCAGATTAACAGTAAATAATTTCTTCATAAAATGTAAAGATTCAGAAATTTCCACATGGTATCAAAGAAATTGCAGATCTAGGAGGGTCACCAGTAAGAATTTGAAGGTTCTAGCTGCAGGAAGCAGCAGAAACGCAGATTTGAAGGGACAATGCAATTTTTAGAGGCAGATTCATGCAGAGGGAAGGGTGACGCTGTCTATCGCTGTCTCCTAGCCAACCCACGCAATTACTGCGTAGAGGCAGCTCAGAAACAACGCTGGATTGGTTTGAAGCCAACCAGTGTGATTCAGATCTGAATCTGTCAGATCCAGAAAAGACTACAGAAAAGCTGCAGAAATTCAGAAGCTACTGATGGGGTTAAATTTCTGAAGTTTTCAATTTTTTAGCATTAGCACAAGTGACAAAGAGCGGGAGGAGATCAACTTCTCTGAGAGTTTCTAGCCAAAGGAAACTTGCAGTTTGATCAGAGGATCAAAGAAGAGCTAAATCATAGTTGATTTGGTAGATTTCCAAGCAGGGAAATCAGTTGTCAGAGGGAGCAGAAGGTGCTTGTTTCACCAAGGGCCTTAGATCCATTTCTCTAGCAAAGAGAAGAGGAAGTTCCGACACATTCTGAGCAGATGGCTCCTCATGGACTGCGTGATCAGGATAGGCTGGATGGCCTCTCAAAATTTTTGGTTTGGAAGGCAAGGATCCTGATAGTCCTCAAGGCATACAATCTTAGAGACCATGCAGAGCAAACTCTGGCCACACCGACAGATCTGGATCTCCTTCGGAAGCATAAGGAGGCTGCTGGGCATGCCAAGCGGCTGATTATGGATGGAATCAAGGACAATATTGTACCACACTTAGCTGAGAAGAAGACAACTAATGAGATGTGGAAGGCTTTGATCTCCCTATATGAGGGAAAATCTGTCCAAAGAAAGATGCTGTTGGAGACACAGATGAGGTCATTCATGATGGCCAAGGGAGAAGACATGGAGCATTTCCTCTTCAGACTGCAGTCGATCAGAGATCAGTTGACTGCAACTGATGCAAAGGTGGAGGACGATGTGATGGTGAGGACTGACCTCAATACAATGACGAATGAGTGGGAAACCTTTGTCCAAAGTATCTTGGGCAGAGCGGACCTCCCAGATTGGGATAGCTTGTGGTCAATTCTGCGTCAAGAAGAACTCCGCAGATTCACCAAGAAGCAGTATAGCTCAGGATCATGCAAAGTGAAGAAGGAAGATGAGGAAGATGCAACCTTGGCATCGAAGAAGCAGCCAAAGAAGAAGAAGGATCTCTCAAAGATCAAGTGCTTCCAGTGTGGTGAAATGGGACATTTTGCCAGCAGTTGTCCTCAGAAGAAAAAAGACAAGGAAGCATCTTCTTCGAAAGTAGCTGTGGCAGATGATGGGTCGGAAGATGATGCAGCCATGAGTGCTCATGAACCACGGAGGTGGGGTGACATGGATATGTAGAGGAGCTACATAGAAGTAGGCGGGATCCTTGAGCAGCTCATCTCTTGGATCACATGCGAGCTATGACAACCTTAAGATAGTAGCGGGACAAGTGGAGTAGTGGGTGCATAGATCATAGATGAAGCAGAGGCAAATTTGAAGACTGGGAGGAGCAACGCAGAGCAGAACAACAACAACGTAGAAGCAGCAACAACGTAGAGGCTGATGTGACTTCAGCAGCGCAGAGCAGAGCTGTAGCAGTGCATAAGGCTTTAAAGGGACAACGCAGTGCAATAGCAGCATGAGAGATTTCAACACAAGGGGCTGATGTGACTTCAGTAGTGTAGAGGGAGTCTGCTTACGCAGTGCAGAGTTGTAGCTATGCATCATACTTCAGATGCCAACACAGATCTGTAGCCTATGGAGTTTCAGTGATGAGGATGCAGCCCATCTAACTAGTTTGTCAAAGATTGGGCAGGAGATTCAGTTGTTTCTCTTAACAATTGGAGTTGCAGTGCAGTAGATCAACAGTGGCAATGCTATGAGCAACATCGATGCAACATATTGAGAGGGAGTTGCAGTGCAGAGGTTGCAGTGGCAGTGGTAGAGTCATGGGCAATAGTACAGAATGGCAGCAACAGTGCAGAGTTGAGTGGCAGCAGGCCAAGCATCAACAACATAGAACCAGTGCCCAATATCATGTAATGCATAAGTGTGATGTATTACTAGAGCACACCCTTAATGCTAAGAGGGAGTGTTGAGATTTTGTGTATTTGGGGTAGCATCAGTTGTGCTCTAGCTCCCAAATTTTGTGGAGGGACTAGAGTACACTTGATCTACAAGACCCAGAAATTGATTTGGGAAATTTCATTTGGTTTAGGAGATATTAAATTAATTAATTATTTTAATATATTTCCTAAGTTAAAACTTAGGGAACTTAAATAATTAAAGTGAATTTAATTAAACATGTGATGAAATTGTCTTAAGTCACACGGATCAAGCTTTCTTTTAATCTTAGCCATTGATTTAAGATTTGATCATGGTCGTTGGTTTTCCAATGGGAACAGTATAAAGGAAAGACTTGGGTCATTTGTAAGGACACACAAAGGCAGAGCACTGAAGCTAAGCTGAGATTCTAGGGCAGGGTTTGCTAAGAATACTTAGAAGTGTTTCAGCTGCAGAGAGGGGAATTTAGGCCTAGGGGATGATCTGATCCCGGGGTCTAGAATACACAAGAGGCAGCGATCGGCTCAGAGGACAGTGCAGAGGAGAAGGGAAGCTGCAACAGCAAGGGCAGCGTGATTTTTCAGCAGGAAGCCCTCAAGGGTTACGCAGAGACCCTAAGGGGTAGTGTAGGGCCTGCGTCACCCAGTCTGGGGTAACGCAGACCTTTCCGGAGCAACGCTGAGGGTCAGAGGGGCTTCAGAGGCTGACATAGAGGCTTTCAGGGGCAGCGCTGGAGTTTCTACGCCCTAATACTGGTTGAGTTCTGTAAATCTCGTTTGAGGGTGTGGATCAGTCATTATTTTGGTCCTAGATCAGCCAGTGAGCTGTAGATCTATTATTTCTCTGTCAAGTTTTCCAGATTTGGAACCCGAGCTTGTTGTATTCAGAAAATTCTTAATAATAAAACCTTCCAGCAGTTAGAGACCAGTTTTCCCGCATTGGGTTTTTTTGGGGACTTATTGTTCAAAAATAACTGCGTCACTTTGTCTATGTGTGCATGAACTTGTTCTAGATCTGGATTGGTGGAGATCTGTTATGTGTTTTGCTTCAATCTTAACTAGAATTTATTCAGTTAATAACTTGTCTAAGTAGGAGGAGCATAACCAGATTAATAGTAAATAGTTTCTGCATAAAATGTAAGGCTTCAGAAATTTCCACACCTTTTCCCATCAGAGAATTAATAAAATGGCTCAGATGTTTTTTTCTGTATCATGGTGTTTTTAATGGCTATTTTCTGTTTGCTGTAGTTTTAGTCTTTGTATGCTTTATATTACTATTTTTTCCCAATTCGAGATATTACACCCTTCCCTTCTTTGGGACCTATACATCAACACAAATTTCCAACCATATGTCGTCCCAGGCAATGCTTCACTCACAAAGCCTCAAAAAATCGCGTCCATTTCCTTATCATCAATACAATCAACATTGTCTACCAAACCCAGCAGGTTTCTCAAATTTTCAAACTTCTTATTTGGAAGAGCCTTTGTTAGTATGTCTGCTACCTGTTCATCTGTCGAGACATACTCCAACTTAACGATCCCATCCTGCATCGAGTTCCTAATAAAGTGGAACTTATTTTGATATGCTTTATCCTAGCATGAAACACGTAATCTCCAGACATCTTGATAAAACTTTGATTGTTACAATTAATCACAGTAGGACCCAGAGACTTCTTGAACAAGTGTGTCAGAAGATTCCTTAACCAAACAACCTCCTTTCCTACTTCACATGCAGCCACATATTTTGCCTCAACACTACTCAACGCAATAGGATCTTGCTTCATACTCATCCATGAGATTATAACAACTCCCAAAATAAAACATCCTCCGATGGTGCTCCTTCCATCGGTCTCACTGCCACCCCAGTCAGAGTCTGCAAAGCCAATTAGCTTGACTTCCTTACTATCATACTTTAGGAAGTGATGTATAGTGCCATGAAGATACCTCAATATATGTTTAGCAGCTATCCAGTGATCGTGACAGGGCTCCAACTGAAACTGACTAAGAATGTTTATTGCAAAACATATATTTGGCCTAGTATTTACGAGATACATCAAGAAACCCACAAACTGTCGATAGGAGGTAGGATCCACAAGAGTAGAGTCAGAGTCCCTCAACTTCTTGAGATTGGTGATCATAGGAGTAGTCATCGGCTTGGAATCCATCATCCCAAATTTCTGCAACAACTTGATGATGTACTTTCCTTGCCCCAAGAATATCTCCCCAAGTCTCTCCCATACTTCTAGACCTAGGTAATAATGCATAAGTCCTAGATCCTTCATTTCAAATTCAGCTGCCAACATCTTTTTACATTCTTGAATTCTTCGCTCTACACCAGTGATGAATAGATCATCCACATATAGTAGAATAATGACGGGCTTATTATTCACAACCTTGATGTAGAGATTCAAATCAACATAACTCTTTATGAACCCAATTCTAAGTAGATATGCATCCATCCTAGCATACCATGCCCTAGGTGCTTGCTTCAAACCAGATAGGGCCTTCTTAAGTCTACAAACATGAGAGTCCCTACCATTAACTTCAAAGCCTTCGGTTTGTTCGATGTACACTTCCTCATCAATGGTCCCATTTAGAAATGCAGTCTTCACATCCATTTGATGGATATTCCACCCCATTGTAGCAACAATGAAACCAACGATCTAATAGTAGTCTACCTTATTGTAGGTGCAAAGGTTTCTTCTTAATCAATGCCTTCCTTTTGAGAGAAACCCCTTGCAACAAATCTTGCTTTATACTTGTCTATACTTCCATCAACTGCATGTTTGATCTTACAGATCCATTTAGATGTGACAACCAATTTGTCACTAGGTTTAGGAACGATTTCCCAAACCCCATTCTTCATGATGGATTGATATTCTTCCTTAATTTCTTTCTTCCAAACCTCTTGATGCACAACTTCCTAGAATATAGATGGTTCAACTTCTATCAATTTTGTCATATATGCAGCATAACCAGAATATCTTTTTGGTTTCTTTCTTTCCCCGATGGTTTCTGTAGCTTCATGTCCTTCAACATCTTCTATTGTAGCTTTCAACCAATTTGGCCTCTTCCTTGTGTTGAGAATTTGCTAGGGCTAGGTTTAATTCAAATTCTTTGCTTGATAATTACTTGTGAGCTTACTTATTTTACTTATGTCTATTCTTCTTAGCTTATTAAGTCTTTCATCAAGTCAATTATCAAAAACACAAGAGACACAAATTTAGGCTCTTCAAGCCAGGGCCAAAACTTCTCCCTCTTGGAGAGGAAAACCCACAAGAAATTCTTCTTATAGGCTTTCAGATGACAAGTACCATGACCATGACACAGACCCTTGACCTTTATATGCCTCCAAGACCTTGTCAATGCTCCATTAATAACTCCTTCTTTCCTGCACCTTCCTGCACTGATCTGCACCGTTCAACACCAACCTTAGGGAGCTCTACACCAGCACTAGGAAAGCTCGGTTCCTAGCCCTAAACAATGAGTTCCTTTTCTGCCTTTCCTTGATATAGGCTCAACCTTCTAGAGACTTTTCCTCTGCCTTCTTTTCAGTACCCTTGATGCCCAAGACCGAGATCTTCTCTTGCTGAAATGCCTCTTCTTCACGCTGTGTATATCTTCTATGAAGACTGAGTCTCCTTTGCACACCTTGCAATCTTCCCTTCTTCGTTTCCTAGTCAGCTTCTTCTGCACTGTATGGTCATCCTCTTCCGCATTGTATAGGAGACCTGCTTTTCACAGAAGTAGTCCTCGACTTGCCGACTGCAGTCCTTTTCTTCGCACTCTCTCATAGAACTTGACCGAGATCCCAAAACAACTTTTCTATCTTCGTTGAACAGGTTCCCTTCCTCGTACCAAACTGCAGACCTTATCTTGCATATCTTCTTCAGACTTCATCGAATTCTGTCTCTTCAAATGAGTCGTAGACAATCCTTTATATAGTGTACTTCTTAAGGGATTTAGGCCGACCTGACTGTGGGTAGGCCGACATGATCACAACTTATAGGTCGACTTGTAGGGCTTATCTTCCAGCGTGATGGAGGTTGTTTTGAGCATCATACTTGAGCCATTTTCTTCACGGTTATATGACAAGGTCTTGAGGCATATTCCTTTGACTAGACTCTTCATATACATGACTCTTAATTAGTACATTTATGACAAGATGACAAATCCCTAAAAAACATCAAGAAGAAGTCTTTTGACCAATAATAAAAACCTTGCTCATGAAACCCATGAGGCAAGCATAACAAAAATACATTTTATTATCTTTGTCTTCTTCATTACATAAATACATAATTACATAGTCAATATGAAGACCGAACCTAGTTACACTTTCCAACACTCCCTCTTAACTAGGGAGGTATTCATACAGGTACATGGTCACTTTCAAACTGAAGAATCTCATAAGAAGAATCGGATTGCTAATCGCATCTGTATATCATCATATCAACCAGCATTGTCCTAGTGTAAGGCCTTGACTAACAATCCCATCTCTCAACGAGACAATGGGCTACAATGCTGGCGAGACACAAGACTTATAAACACCATAGTCATTGTCTCTCCAAGGTACATACTCTACCCAGGTGTTCCCAGAGTATGACCTTCTTGGACTATTCTTCTCTTGGGTAGCCAACCCTCAAAGCATATCGGTCCCCGACTACTCTTATCTTGAATGCCCTATGTCATTCTCAAAGAGTATCGGATGCCAAATGATTACCCAATCCTCCATTCTGTTTTCTAGGTGAAGACCAGAATGATGTGTCTATCCATTCTCTCCACATGGCCTTCACTAAGACTTATGGCTGTTACTCCTGGTCTAGTGCATGACACATGAATTAGAGAATCATATACGTCACTCCCTTTTAACTTAGGAAGGACATACTTCAAGTTTCTTCCAAGCAAGAAACTTACCACCAGGCTCCCTCTCAACCAGGGCTCTGCAGCAGCAATGGTGAGACACCCAACTGCTCATGAAGAATTCCTCCCCTTGATGTCATGGATTTTGATATTGAGGAATCTTCAACTTTTGGCTTCATAGGGCAGAGATCATCCATCACTTTCATCCACGAGTCATGTCAACTATCAAAAAGTGATTCATTAGTCTTTCTCATCTAGTCTACCTTTATGCCATGCTGCTTTCCTTTGAACCATCTCCCAAGGATCTTACATCCTTCCACATGATTGGCAACCCTGCATAAACTTATCCAGATAAACATATACATATGAACTTTTAAATCAAAAGTTACCTTAGTGATGATCTTTCACCATGACATCTTCCTGTAGGCATCGACATCCTTTATTCAGATTGACACATCTCCTAAAGATATTTTTTGTCAAGGGTCTTCTTGTTTACCATACTTCTATCAGAGTCCACATATCTTCCCAGGAGATCTCTTAGTCACATCTTCTTGGCTTTCAGATGATAACCACCTCTTTACATGGTTGCACTTCATGATCTCTTCCTTGCTTTCTCCACACAACTTTATTCCCAGGAACTTCTAGTATCCAGTTTCTTGTTTGCATACAACCACCTCATAATGCCCCCTCTCTAAGTTACAACGTCAAGCTACTAGGAAAAAGAACACTTTATTATAAAGTGAGGTGGCTAAAGTGAGGTGACCCCTCTTATTTCTCACTTTATTTATTATTCCTATCTAAAGCAGCAAAATAACACAAAAATGCAATATTCCAATTAGCAAAGCTAATTGGGAATATTACACATAATCTATATGAGGACATATTCAATTTCATCTGTTAGTGTCAACCTGTGCACCAGAAGAGATCCTCCTTCCATAGATCATACTTCTAAAAATAGAAGTTCATCACCTGCAACCACATGACGTGACTTCACAACATGCAGTGTCAACATATATTTATATGTACCTCATCCTTTTTCCTTTGAGTCATCCTGTAACAATTTTACTAGAATGAAGAACTTCATTCCCTTGACTTGCTTCATCAATATGTCATCATGTTCTCATTCCCGAATTTTGCAAGATAAAATTCCTGATGAAACCTTTTGCTTTCCTTCTAGTCAGTGAATCCTGAGAGGACTTCATTAGAAAATGTCAGCACCTATTTCCATATTGATCATTGAATGATACCCTTGATCTTGATGACTGCCTTCCATTAATGTTGTTTATCAGTGAGGTTTCTAGGAGCTGCTTCACCAAGTGCTCCTTCCATGCTTCTATCATGATGCTATTAATGTACATTGCTTCCTATTATTTTACAACCAACATAAATCTCTTGAGGAAAAAGATAATCATAGAGATCTTTCACCTTCTTCTTTCTTAGATTTCTTAGCATCAAGTTCTTGCCTTTCATCTGTGACATGGGCTTCTTCCCTTTTCCTCTTGTCCTTTCTAGATATAGGACAATCTCGTTTATAATGCCCAAAATAATTACATCCAAAACATTGTGCTTTGTCCATATTTCTTCTCTTATTCTGAGGACCAAATTTACCAAATCTCCCTTTCTTCCAGGACATGGCTGCAAAGGCTTGATTCCCTTCACTTGATCCTGTATCAGTTTTGGCTTTCAATCTTGATTCTTCTATCTTACATAGATCCTGGAATGGAGTTGCTTCTTCTTCCCGTATAAGCTGGAAGTGAAGTTTTCCCATTCTTCCGGTAGAGCATTCAACACCACTATAGTCATCTTACTATCAGACATTACTTCTCCCAATTCCTGTAGTTGGTCTCTTATTTCAGAAATCCTCATAAAATATGAAGTGATTCCTTCATCTCTTGACAATTTCATCTTGTATTGTTCTTGTCTTAGAGAGATTGCTTCTCCTGCAGTACTTGAAGAGAATAGCTCCACCAGTTTCTCATATATTTCTTTTGCAGTTTTCAGTTTTTATACATATGGTATGAGTCAGTCCTTGATGGATTCTATGAGAATCCTCTGGGTTTTGATTTCTCTTTTCATGTACTTTGCATGAGTTGGAGCATCTTCTTTTGAGGGTTGAATTGTAGATCCTTCGATGTAGCCCATAACTTTGTTTTCAATTAGATTCAAATCTGTCCTCTTCTTCCATGCAATAAAGTTTGATGACCCAACCAATTTGTTGCTCTCTTTGAAATAAGTTATTTTAACAGATTTAGATAAGGTCATAGATACTTACTTGAGTAGAGTGACTTCCTCCTTCTAGCAGCTTCCTTGATGATGATGAAGATGAAGTCAAGAACTTCCTCTTAGATTGAATTCTCCAATGTAGGAGTTCTTGGATCCTTGATGATAGATGACGTCTCTTCCAACAATGTCTTGAATATAAATCTTTGATGGAAAATATTATCTCCTTGGTAAGTGAATCTTTTGAATGAGATTGAAGGTCTTCTTGAGAGGACTTGAGAATCTTCCTTGCAAACTAATTTAACTTTTTAATGTAGACTTTGATTCTTGCTTCCTTGTGTGTCTCCTTGTCAAGTAGCCCTTGTTTTCAGCACCTTAGCTCTGATAACATGTTGAGAATTTGGTAGGGCTAGGTTTAATTTAAATTCTCTGTTGATAATTACTTGTGAGATTTCTTCTTTTACTTATGTCTATTCTTCTTAGCTTATTAAGTCTTTCAGCAAGTCAATTATCAAAAACACAAGAGACACAAAGTTAGGCTCTTCAAGCCAGGGCCGAAACCTCTCCCTCTTGGGGAGGAAAACCCACAAGAAATTCTTCTTATAGACTTTCAGATGACAAGTACCATAACCATGACACAAACCCTTGACCTTTATATGCCTCCAAGACCTTGTCAATGCTCCTTTAATAACTCCTTTGGAGCACCTTCTTGCACTGATCTGCACCGTTCAGCACCAGCCTTAGGGAGCTCTGCACCAACATTAGGAAATCTCGGTTCCTAGCTCTAAACAATGAGCTCCTTTTCTTCCCTTCCTTGATATAGCCTCGGCCTTCTAGAGACTTCTCCTCTGCCTTCTTTTCAGTACCCTTGATGCCCAAGACCGAGATCTTCTCTTGCTGAAATGCCTCTTCTTCACGCTGTGTATATCTTCTATGAAGACTGAGTCTCCTTTGCACCCTTGCAATCTTCCCTTCTTTGTTTCCTAGTCACCTTCTTCCGCACTGTATAGTCATCCTCTTCCGCATTGTATAGGAGACCTGTTTTTCACTGAAGTAGCCCTCGACCTGCCAATTGCAGTCCTTTACTTCGCACTCTCTCACAGAACTTGAATGAGATCCCAAAACAAATTTTCTATCTTCGTTGAACAGGTTCCCTTCCTCGTACCAAACCGCAGACCTTATGTTGTATATCTTCTTCAGACTTCACCGAATTCTGTCTCTTCAAATGCACTGCAGACAGTCCTTTATATAGTGTATTTATTAAGGGATTTAGGCCGACCTTACTGACTGTGGGTAGGCTGACATGATCACAGCTTACAGGCCGACTTGTAGGGCTTATCTTCTAGCGTAATGGAGGCTGTTTTGAGCATTATACTTGAGCCATTTTTTTCATGGTTATATGACAAGGTCTTGAGGAATATTCCTTTGACTAAACTCTTTGTGAAATTTTCAAGAGGAAAATATTTCTACAATACTTGGTTTATTTCTCCTACTTATGAGATAAGTTATTTACAGATGCTTCAGTAAATTTTGAAATAAACACATTTGCAGATATTCACTATCATTAAGAGCATGAGAACAGAAAGATAATTTACACAAGTAACAAAATAGAAACAACCACATGAACACAGTTATTTTTGGACAATTGTCCCCGGAAAAACCCAATATGGGAAACCGGTGCAGCATATGAGGGTTTTTATATTTATCTTCAGTGATGGAAAGTACATTTACAAGAGTCCGATGAGCAGAGAAAAATTTGCAAACATCTGGTTGAATTTTATAGACCATCCAGACAAATTTCATACCCTCGGGATGACCTCCTTCACCCTCTGCGTCATCCAGCGTGAGAGCTCTATGCAATCTCTCCCTGGACTGCATGATTCTGCGTGGAGGGGGTCTTGCTACTGATCAGCTCACCCTTCCCTTCATCCTCTTGACTTCTGTTTCTCGATAACTGACTCCCCCCTCCTCCTTTTGCTTCTGCAACCCTACCTCTACAATCTCACCCACTGAAATTGAGTTCTCTTGCTTCAAAATCGATTTCCTTCGGGTACTGAGAGTGTCCCCGACTTTATTTCCAAATGGCCCTCAAGTCTCTTCTTATAGTCTTCTTGCTGATGAATCAACGACCAAGATTATATCGTTAATCAATGGCTCAGATTAAAAGATGACTTGATCTTCGTTTTCTAGAAGATTCACATTATGCTCTATTAAAACCCTTTAATTATTTAATTTCCCTAAGTTTAAACTTAGGGTCTGCATTAAAATAATTAATTATTTTAATAAAGTCATATCTGAGTGGAATTTCCACAAACGATTTCTGGGTTCTTTGGATAACTGATGTCCAAGCCTCTCTACCAAAAATGAGACTTAGAACACTTTCCGATGCTATAGAAATCAACACTCTTCATATACATGACTCTTAATTAGTACATTTACGACAAGATGACAAATCCCTAAATGACATCAAGAAGAAGTCTTTTGACCTATAATAAAAACCTTGCTCATGAAACCCATGAGGCAAGCATAACAAAAATACATTTTATTATCTTTGTCTTCTTCATTACATAAATACATAAATACATAGTCAATATGAAGACCGGACTTAGTTACACTTTCCAACACCTTGTGCTTGGGATGACCATCGATTGAATAGGCTCACTTGGTCCTTCTTCTTCGAGTTTTGTAGTAGAGTTTTCATGATGAACTTCTTTTTCTTCAAATATGGGAACTTCTTCGTCATCAGAATGAGTAGGAATATCTTTTGATTTCTTGTATGCTTGGTTCTCATCAAATATGACATCCCTGCTTACTTCAATATATCACCCTTCCTTGATGTAGATTCTATATGCTTTTGAAGAGAGAATATATCCAATGAATATTCCTTTGATACTTGTAGAGTCCAACTTCTTTCTCTTCTCTTTCGGAACATGGATATATGCTGGACTCCCAAAGATTTAAAGGTGATCCACACTCGGTTTCTTTCCTATGAATACTTCTTCGGGTGTTGTATTATCAAGACTCTTATGAGGAATTCTATTTTGAATGTATACGGTTGTCATCGCTGCCTCTCCCCATAAGAACTTTGGTAGATCTTGATCAAGGAGCATAGTTCGAATGCCTTCTTCAATTGATCTATTCTTCCTCTTGGCCAATCCATTTTGTTCGGGATATTAGGGAACAATGAGCTCCCTCTTAATACCTGCTTCCTTACAATATGCAATCAATTCCTTAGAAATGTGTTCCCCACCATTATCAGATCTCAGAGTTTTTACCTTTATTTCGGTTAGGGTTTCCACTTCAACTGTAAACTCCTTGAACTTATCAAATACTTCATCTTTAGTTTTGAGAAGGTAGAGCCATGTCTTTCTAGAATGGTCATCAATAAATGTCACATAATAGAGATGACCTCCAAGTGATTTGTTTGACATGGGCCCACACACATCATAATGGATGAGGTCTAATATCTCTTTAGACCTAGCTTCATTATTGTGAAAAGGCTTTCTTGTATGTTTACCCAAAGAACATCCCTTGCATACACCTTCATGATGCAACTTCATATTAGGAATACCATGAACGAGTTGACTAAGAGTAAGGATGTCTTTATAATGGAGATGACCATACCTCCTATGCCATAGCTCAATGGGACTTATTTCCTTATGAACCAAAGCTTGAGAAGGTGGTGCAATGACTCTATAAAGACTTCCTTCATGAACTCCAATAACCCTAGATTTATCGATTCTAGATTATTTTCCCCAAACCAATACTTTTCTATCAACAAAAGCCACTCTATCCCCTTTATCTTCTAAACAAGAAATAGAAAGAAAATTCTTTTTCAAACCTGGAGCATATAGAATGTTTTTGTTGAGAATTTGGTAGGGCATAGTTTAATTCAATTCTCTTCTTGATAATTACTTGTGAACTTATTTCTCTTACTTAGATCTTCTCTTTATTAACTTATTATGTCTTTCATCAAGTCAATTATCAAAACACAAGAGACACAAGTTCTAGGCTCTTCAAGCCAGGGCCAAAACCTCTCCCTCTTGGAGAGGAAAACCCGTAAGTAATTCTTCTTATAGACTTTCAGTTGACAAGTACCATGGCCATGACACATATCCTTGACCTATGTATGCGTTCAAGACCTTGTCATTACTCCCTTCTTGGCTTCTTAAGATGATCTCCTTTTCTGCACCGTTCTGCACCAACACTAGGGAGACTCGGCCCCTAGTCTAACTTCTTCCTTGACCTTCTTCTGAAGTTTCCTTCTTGGTCTTCTTTCAGCGTCCTTGATGCCCAAGACAAAAATCTCCTTTTCTCCTCTTCACTATATATATATCCCTGGTTCCCTTAAATAGGATGACCCAAGACCAAAGCTTTACATCCTTTCCGAGCACTAATAGTGGCCTTCTCACACACTGTACAACTTCCTTTACTGTAGAAACATTTGATGAAATAGGAAGTATCATCAATTCAGAGGCTAGCACTGCCTCTCCTCTGAATTGATGATAGTCTCCTCTCCTCACTGTAATTCAGATTCATATTACAGACTTAGACTCAAAAAGTCCTAATCCTTCGCTGTACATCCTATTTTCTTCGCTGGAGTATCTCTTCTTTTAAGCACCAATACACCTTCTGTCCTTCACATATATGTCTTCTGCAATACCACAGATCTGTATTATTTCCTGTCTGAAATCTTCAAATATGTTCGAACTGTTTTGTCTGTTATTTCTGTGAAGTCTACTAGTGTATATATAGTGGTTCATCCTTGTATATAAGCTGACTTGAACCAATGAACAATTTTGTCTATTTCTGTGAGGCAACATGATTGTTAGGCCTACTCATACATGATACTTTGAACCGACTTGGAGGAGCGTATTAGACATGGTCTTGGAGGCATGTAATTACATCAATGAATGACCTTTACAAGTGTAACAACACTTTATATTCATGACTCTAAATTATACATTTATGACAAGATGGCAGACCCTAAAAGACATCAAGAAGAAGTCTTTGACCTATAATAAAAACTTCTTGCTCATGAAACCCATGAAGCAAGCTTTACAAAAATACATTTTATTATCTTTGTCTTCTTCATTACATAAATTCATAATTACTAGTCATTATGAAGACCGAACCCAGTTACACTTTCCAATAGTTTTTGAGTTACAACTTCGATCCATTATCTAGCTTCAACGATGTTGATCCTAGGCCTTTAAGAGCGTAGCTTTTGTTGTCACCCAATTCCACTGCATGAGAAGATGGCTCCTTTGATAGTGTATGGAGTTGTTTACTTTCTCCTGTCATGTGTCTTGATGCTCCACTATCAATGATCCATGCATTGTCATCATTAAGAGAACCTGTAAGGGCAGCCAAGAGTCCTTAACTTTTGACCTTGTTGAATAAGTAATAGATGACCTTCTTGATCCAACTTCCAGTAGTGTTGATACCCATTGTTACGTAGTCCATCAAATAGGGAGAATTCATGCCAACAAAGTAATCTTTAATCCTTCCTGACCTTAGCTCTGATACCATGTTAGAAAATCAAAGTAGTTATATTAGGGTTTGATTCTCCAATCTTGATAATTACTTGTAAGTGTGTTGGCTTCTTTTACTTCTTTATTATCTTATTTTTCATCAAACAATTACCATATTATGTGTGCATGAAGATCACAAAACAAGAGACACAAGATGTAGGCACTATGCCAGGGAAAAACCCCCTCGAGGGGAAAGCCCAGTCAAAATAATTCTTCCTTTCAATAGTATTCTTTGAGACTCTTCACCCTAGACATATACTAGACCTTCCCTCTACACCAAGTCAACCTCCCAGATCTTCAACCCCTTTCTAGCAACTTCGACTAGGCAACAACTTCCAACAACAGATGACTTCTAGTAGCAACAAAACTTGGAAGACTTTGATCTCCCAATCTAGGGTACGAAACAAAGAGAGGGGCACCAAAATTTTGTTTTTCTTCTCCTTAGACTTCCCCAAACTCGCACTTCTTTCAGCTTCCTGACAACAAACTTCAAACTTCTCCAACTACTCTTGAGATATCGAACTAGTTTGAGAGAGATGCTCCAAATGAATCCGACTTCCTTTCTTTTATAGGCTCCAAGTGAGGTTGAATAAGTGTTTCTTAGGTCGACATGATCCCCTTTAGGCCAACTTGGTGTGGAGGTTACATAATTCATATTTAACTCAATTCTTAACCAATTTACATGATTCAGAAGCCCAAGAAGGGTCTCTTTGAATGTACAATGATTCTATAAACTCAATATTAATCCTAGGAGTCCACAATGGGGACTTTGACTAATATAATGATGACCCAAGCATGAAACCCATGCTTTAATAAGTCATTGTTGCAATAATAAAATTCTTTTCTTTATTCTTTTGTCAAGTACATTTCATAATGACTTACAATACATTAAATGAAGATCGAATCTAGTTACAATTTCCATCAATCCTGTCCCATCCTGGTAATGTGTCTTTGCCCAATATGCTTTAGAAAAAAACCTGCCACTCCTTAGAGACGCTGTTGAGATATACTCGCACTAGCTTCGTGGGTTGAGATGCTGCCCCAACAACTGTCAACTGGCCTCGGACCTACTAAATTCTGGTAAGGTAGGGGTCTATTCCTTCCCCATTCTGCATCCAGATGCATCTCAGCTTATCCTTGAGGTACATCTTCGATGCTCATAAGTACCCTGATACAACGTGGCAAGAGCATCCCACATCTGCTTAGCCGTATATTTTCCAGCTATATGCGAGACAACATGATCCCAAACTCCATCTAGAATCAACCGTTTCGCCCGTGCCATCTCCTTTCTGTACTCCTTCAACTAATATGCATCTGTGGGACTGCCACCACATTATCGATATATGTCTTCAGGCCAAATTCATCTAGAAGGAAGGAGATCCTTGCCTTCTAGATGACATAGTTGGATGCACCATCCAACTTGTCCTAATCTCTCAGCCTTGCAGTGGCCATCTCTAAAAAATTGTTAAAAACTCCCTCTTCCCTTGTGCTCGACTGCTGCTCTGCTACTCACACACCCTCCTGGAATACGTGGCTCTGCTAGCTGCTTCTGTCGATCTGCAACTAGAAATTCGAACTTCTGAGACTAGAAGTTCCCTGAGAGAAATTTTCCCTCAGTGTGTGCTCTTCTTCCACTTGACGCAGGTTGTGCACTAGCAAACTACTGCAAAACCCTCTGCGTCTAGCTAGAGATCTGCCCAACGAAAATACTAAGCTGCTCCCTCTGCCTCTGAAATTACTCGATATGGAAAACTTGAATTTTTCTACATCTCAGAAAAATTGAATCTCCTCAAGTAACTCGACTTCCTGGCAAAGTGACTACGCTTCCCTTGGGAATTTCGATCTACTGCCTACACTGAACAATGAAATACCTTCCTTTCGCTTCTAAGCTCTCCGGCTGATCAACTACATTCTGATACCATGTGAAAATTCCTAAACCGGAATCATATTGCAGCAACTGGAAATTATTCTCCTAATTGTTAATTTATTTTAACAATTTATTTGTTGTTTTCTACGACAAATACTGAATAAATCACACTGCAATCTACAAAAATAAAACTGCGGAAGATTAAATGCTGGAAGAAATGCTAGCACACACACACATAAAATAACACAATTATTTTTAGACAAAAGTGCCCGGAAAAACCCAACTCGAGAAAACTGTGTAGAAATTTTGACGCATCAAGCCAATGTCCTTCATCTCGAACTCCGAGGCAAGATCTCTCTTGCAACCCTCTATGAGTCTCTCTGCACCTGTAATGACCAAGTCTTCCACATACATCACCAGAATGAGAGGCTCCTCACCTATCACAATAAAGTTTAGGTTCGGATCTGCATCACTCTTTGTGAAACCCATCTCCTGCAAGTACATATCAATCCTGGAGTACCAAGCTCTAGGAGCTTGCTTCAGACCATAAAGTGCCTTCTTTAGTTTGCATACATGGGACTCCTTCCCATGCACCTCAAAGCCCTGCGGCTGCTCAATGTACACCTCCTCCTGTATGAAGCCATTGAGAAATGCGGCCTTCACATCCATCTGGTGGACCTTCCAACCCATCTCTGCTGCTATCAATATAATGGAGCGAATGGAAGTATATCGAGCCACGGGAGCGAAGGTCTCCTCATAATCAACTCCCTCTACCTGAGAGAACTCTCTAGCCACAAATCTAGCCTTGAACTTCTCGATGCTGCCATCTGCCACATGCTTTACCTTGTAAAGCCATCTGGAAGTAACCACGGATTTGCCCTCATGCCTCGGCACCACCTCCCAAACATCATTCTTCATGATAGAAGAATACTCCTCCTGCATGGCCTCTCTCCAGACCTGCTGGCTAGCTGCCTCCTCATAGCTAGAAGGCTCAAAGTCAAGGATGTTGGCAACCATTGTCATATAGCTACAGAACCTATCAGGTGGTCTGCTCTCTCTAACCGGCTTCTTAGGCCGAGCAACAGATGTGGCCTCTCTCAAGGTATCCTGAAGCCACTTGGGCTTCCTCTTCCCTGAGCACACTTCTCCCACTGAAGAATGAAACTCCTCCTCCTCATCAGGAGCCTGAACTCCTGACTGTCTGCCTGCTGTCCTCCTGCCTGAACCTGAACCTATAGACGCTGAAGTACCATGTGAACTGTCCATCAGTGGACTACCTAGTGAACTGCTTTGTAGATTGCTTTGCATGCTGCCCGAAGCACCACCCCTCTGACTCTGCGAGCCATTGCTCACTGATGGACCTGACACCGTAATCGATGTACCTCCTGATCCCTATCCACTGGATCCCTGTGACTGACTCATCTGCTCCTGAGGGTCTGGATGATCCAGATACTCTAACTCCCGTGATCTCATGAAAGCCCTGTCCTCCTCGAACTTCACATCCTGCTTGACAACAACTCTCCTATGTGCAGGAATATAAATCCGAAAGGCTTTCGAGGTCTCACTGTAGCCCACAAAGATACCCTTCTCTGTGGTGGGCTCTAGCTTGGTCCTCTTCTCCTTGGGTACATAGGAGTATGTAATACACCCAAAGATACAAAAATGACCAACATCAGGCTTCTTCCCAGAAAAAGCCTCCTCTGGAGTCACATGCCCCAAGGCACTATGTGGACTCCTATTCTGCAAATACACAATAGTGTTGCAGGCCTTTGCCCACAAAAACAATGGTAACCCCTGATCATGTAGCATGGCTTTGGCAACCCCAACGATGGATCTGTTCTTCCTCTTCGTAACCCCGTTCTACTGGGGGTTGTAAGGAACTGTGAACTCCCTCCTGATGCCTGCCTACGCACAATAATCAACAAACTCACCAAGGGTGTACTCCCCTCCATTGTCCGACCTGAGGGACTTGATCTTCCGACTTGTCTGAGTCTCCACAAGAGCTTTGAACTCCTGAAATCGCTTGAAGACCTCACTCTTGGTCTTCAAGAAATAAATCCAAGTCTTCCTGGAGTGATCATCAATGAATAAAACATAGTACTCATATCCACTCAAGGAAACATGAGACATCCGACCGCTCACATCGGTATGAATCAAATCAAGTATCCCAGTCGATCTGCTGTCACTGCTAGGAAAAGGGGATTTGGCAAACTTCCCCATAGCACATCCTCTGCATCTATCAATGTGATCAGTACTAAAATCTAGTACACCTGTAGTGATCTCCCGCAATGTCCTCAGGGCCCATGATACATGTGCCCCATCCTGCGGTGCCAAATCTCACACAACTTTGAACTGCTAGCTCTGCTGCCGGTACTACTGCTCAATGCCAAAAGGGGTTGAAACGCAAACTTGTACACCTTTGCATGGCGTACACCAATCACTCTAGCTGAATCAGCTGGAGCGCTCCTGGGATATATAAGCACCTGTCCTGTCTTGAACAATACCTCATACCCTCTGTCCTCCAATGCTGTGATGGATATAAGGTTCTTCCTCATCCCTGGCACATATAGAAAATCCAACACTTTCAAGGGAGGTTTGGGTTCCCTATCAAATGTCAATGTCCCCACACCGACTGCTCTAACAATGCTGTCATCTCCAAGTACTACCTCTATATCAGTGCCACTCTCTGAAAGCTCTGAGAAGTACTCATAGAATCTTGTCATATGATGTGAAGCCCCACTGTCAACATACCAGATACCTGAAGATGCTCCACTAGTGGAGGGAAATGCACACTCCCTCTCAACCTCCGTGGCAGGTGATCCTGCATTAGTGGACTCACAAGCAATGAACCCAAACTCTTGGTCAAAGCTCTCCGAGAAGTCCTCTATCTCTGTTGATGCTGCCATGGTCTTGTCCTTTCCCTTCTTCTTCTTCTCCGGACACACAACTGCATAGTGTCCCATCTTCTGACAATTCCAACACTTCACCTTGGAATAGTCCTTCTGCGTGTTCACCTATTTACCTTTACCTTTGCCTTTGCCCCCACCACCACTTGTGGAAGCTTGCTTCTTTCCCTTAGCCTTCTTGCCTTCTGCTAATAGTGCTACATTGTCATCCTCATCAACTGGTTTGGCTACCCCAAGCTGGTTCTTTCTGATTTCATTCTATATGCAATCATCCCACAACCTCTCCCAAGTGGGAAGGGTCTCCCGTGCAACAATCCTAGCAACAAAATTCAGCCATGTTCTGGGAAGATCATTCACTGTAATCTGCACCAACTCAGTGGGTGGAATGACCTCTCCAACTACTGCCAACTCATCTCTCACATTAGTGATCTTTTTGAGGTATGCAGTAACACTATCAGTCTTTGCCATCTTAATGGCCTTCAGCTTCTCCCTTAGGACCATTTTTCTGTTCTCATTGGTACTCTGGTAGAGATTGGTCAAGGCTGTCCACATCTCATGAGCAAGTCTCTTTCTTCTCACATGAGGAATGCAATGGTCTTTAATACCATCTAGAATCAGTCTCTTACCCTTGTTATTCTTCTTATTAAAATCTGCCAGCTGAACAGGGTCAGTAGGCACATTAACAGGGTGTTGTTGGGTATGCACCATTATACTCCAGACTTCTGCCTCTTCAAATATGCTCTGCATTCTCGCCTTCCATGTACTGTAGTTGCTATGCCCATCGAACCTATCCTCCACCTTTAAGCTCAAAGACATGCTTGTTGTCCTAATAAACTGAAAATTTCACTGCTGTGGTAAAGGTTCAGTTTTCGTGTGAAAAATCAACTTGCTGTAATTTTTCACTTATTGTCCCAAACTGCACTTTTCAGCCACCCAAGCTCTGATACCATGTAGAGATTTTGACTCAACCCCGGTTATCAGTTTCTCCTTATTACTCCCATGTAGTTAAATGCCCATTCCCATAAACATACATTCAACAAGCTAGAAATAATAAATATTTCTGAAAACACAAATTCTGGAAATTTCAGAGTGCTGGAAAACGCGGAAATAAAACTCAGAAATAATTTCAGCGACACACACAGAAAATGACACGCTGATTTTTGGTCAACATGACCCTAGAAAACCCCCCTACAACTCTTGGGGAAACCAGTTCGAAAGCTCTTCTTTATTTCTGGAAAATGCTTTTACAGAGAAGTGAAATATATAGAACAATTCCAACAAACAATGTATAGACTTATCTCGTTTTCCGTGTTTGCCTCCACCTCGAAAATGTGCCAAATCTGCAAAACAGTAATAACAGAAATTTATTACAGCAGGAGATAATCAGCATTTAATGCTGTACGTCCTCGAAAACCATGCCAGAAATTCTATACTGATATACAAACTGTACAGAAATCACAACAGCCTCTTTCAGCCTCGAAAGCTGTGCCAACTTAGCCTCGGAATGCGTGCTGTCCACTGCTGCTTCTCCTCCTCGAAATCTGTGCTTCCTTGCCGCTGCACGGACCTCAAAAAACGTGCCCCTGTTGTATGGAAATCTGCCTCGAAAAATGTGCTGATTTAATGATGTACGAACTACTGCCTCGAAATGCGTGCAACCTCTAGCTGCTGTACGGATTTGTTGAACTACTCCTCTTCTTCACTTTTTCAAGCCCAGAAATTTCTCCAGCTCTCTTCTCCTCCTCTCAATCTGCTCATGAAACACTGAATGATCTTTTCCCTCTTTTCCCCCTTTAACCTAACCCTAAGTGACTTTTGGGGAATCCCTAAATCCAATGGCTGAGATAGCTTTAGATCTAGGGCTGAGATTAAATGCGCATTTAAATCTCACTTTCTATTTTTTAATTCACCCCACTTTAATAAAGGCCCTCTTAGTCATTTATTTCCAAAGTCACTTTTCACTTTCTAATTTCACATTGACTTTATTAAAATCACTTTAAAATTAGACTTAGTAACTTAAAGTCACTTTTAAATTAGATTTGACTTTAGAACTTATAAAGTCATTTTGGGAGAAAAAGTTAAATACATTTGGACACTTTTTCCTAGGCCAAAGATCAAAGCCTTAGGGAACCACTTGTCCTCCAGTACCCAAATTTCAACAAAATGGTGCAACAAATGAGGTTTTATTTTATTATGCAACAGTGAAATCTGAGTACATCTATGTATGTCCAACTGGCAATCCAAACAACAAGAAAAAATCTGGGCAAAATACTGAAGGGAGTTACCCTTTTCCCACAAGAAATCTCTGGCACGACTTGCCTTTAGTAAACTGACCGTCCAAACCTCAGCGTGATCCCCTCTTCGCTGCCTCTGCGTTGTCTCCCACACGTGTGGCTCGAGATTGCCTCTGATGAAGTCGTTCTGCCTCCAGTTGCTGAGGAAATCATCTCTTCGGCCTTTTGGAACCTTTGCCTGGCCTTTGGAACTAAGAACGATTTTTCTCACAACTAAATCGATCTGCTAGCTGAAGCTATTGAGCAGAGCCTCTGCGCTGCCTCTTTGGGATAACTCGGCCCTCTCGCTGTTGTCTCTCCGGATCTGGAAATCTTTCCTCTGGATCACTGTCCCTGCCCCTCACACTACTTCGATCTCTCTGAATCTCTCGTCGACAACTGACTGCTACTACTTCGGAAATCGATTTGCCAAAGAAATTGAATTGTTGAAGTATATTCTCCATCACCACATCGACCTTCTCTTATAATCCTCTGTTGGAGCACCAACGATCAAGATTAAAAATTAATCAATGGCTGGGATCACCTTGGAGTCGATCTCTGTGAGTTTCTAGACTATTCTTGCCTTATCTCACTTAACACTGATTAATTAACCATATTCCCTAAGTTTAGACTTAGGAAATATTTAAAAATTGGTTAATAATCTAATTGAGATACTTCTAGGCGAAATTTTCAGAAACGATTTATGGGTTCTGGAGATCTCATGTATTCTAGCCTCTCCATAAAGTTTCGTGGCTAGAACACATCCGATGCTACCAAGACTAACAGTGGCCTGGTCTTGCTTCCGCTTCTTGTCATTCTTCCTGAGAGTAAATTGCATGCTGTAGTGACAAAACTCACCACATCTGAAGAACTTGACCTTTGACAGGTCCTTCTTCTTTTGCTCCCCTTGCCCTTGACTAGGACCCTTAGATTCTAGGGCCACATTCCCTTTCTCACTCTTACGCCCTTGCTGCTGTTGCCGCTGATGTTACTCTTTAAAAAAGCTCGTCTCAATTTCTCCTGCTGCAGATCAAACCACATCCTATCCCACCTTGGCAAGGTATCTCTGCCCAAGATACTCTGGAAAAATACCTGCCAATCCTTCGAGACACTATTTAGTGCCAATCGTACAAGCTCTGTGGGTTGAGTCGCTGACCCAACAACTGTAAGCTGATCTCGGACTTCCTGAATCCGAGTAAAAAAGACATCTATGCTCTCGCCCTTTTGCATCCTGGTACTCCTCAGCTCTTCCTAGAGGTACATATTCCATTACTCGGAAGAACTCTGAAATAGCTTAGACAAAGTATCCCACATCTCCTTGGCCTTCCCTTTGTCTGCCACATCTGAGACTAGATGATCTTAGACACCATCCATAATCATCCTCTTGGCCTTTGCCATTTCCTTTTTGTACTCCTTGAGCTGATCGACATCTTGGGGAACTGCTACCACACTCTTTGCATAGATCTTTAGACCATATTCATCAAGAAGGAATAACATACTAGCCTTCCAAATGACATAGGTGGAGGCTCCCTCCAATCTATCTTGGTCTCTGAGCCCTACTGTGGCCATTTCGAGATCTGATCTGGAAACTCCCTCTTCTTCTGCTCGGCTGCTGCTCCGCTACTCACACTCCCTCCTAGAATGCGCATGTTTGTTAGCCGCTAGTGCCACTTGCTGCTGGGAAAATTGGATTTCTTGGGTAGAAACCCTCTGAGAGAAATCTCGTACTGTGTGTGCAATTTCTCTTCCACCTGATGTTGACTTTGTTGCTTGAAAACCCTTATGCGTCCAACTAGAAATATGCTTAGTGAAATTCTGAGCTGCTGCTTCTCCATCTGCTTGGTGGAATCAGTATTCTGGGAAATTCGATTTTTTTTCTACCACCTGTACCTGAAAATCAAATTCTTCCCAACAATTCACACTGCTTGGCTAAGCACTGCGCAACATTAGAAAATTTCGGCTTGCTGCTCCCTCTGAACAACGAAATTTTCGTCTTTGCTTCTGAGCTTCCCAACTAATCACTCATGTTCTGATACCATGCGAAAATTTCATCTATCACAACAACTGGAAATTATTTTTCTAATTGTTAATTTATTTAACAATTTATCTACTATCTGCTACGACAAATATCAAATAATTCACACTGTGATTTTCACAAATAAACTACGGAAGAAAATAGCACTGGAAACTGAGAAAATATAGCACACACACACAACCGGAAAAACCCAACTTGGGAAAACCGGTGCAACAACTGAGGGGTTTTATTATTATGCAGAAGTGAGAAATTTTGAGTACAATCTAGATGCCAAAACCTGGCTATCCTGCAGAGAACATACTGGCAAAAATATTTAGAGGGAAATTACCCTCACTCTAGGCAATTCCAGCACTGGATTTCCTCTGAAAAGCAAGTCGTCCAACTGGGTCTGCGCATGGCTTGCATCAACCTGAAGCTGCCTGCTGCAACTGCTTCCCGAATCCTCTGCTAATCAAGTTGTCCTGCCTGCTGTTGGCTGGGAAAACGTGTCCTTTGGATCCTCTGCCCGGCCTTTGGAACTGAAAAAGTCTGCCCTCTTCAGCAAATCGAACTACTCTCTGAGGCTTCTGCGCTAGGACTGCGCAACTTTCTGGAGAAACTTCGGCCTCTCTGCAAAACTTCCTCCAACCTCACTGTCCCTGCCCCTCACTGTCTCTGCTTCGATATCTGGCTTTCCGGCAACTGCCGCTGCTCTCTGGAAATTGAACTGCCAAGGAAACTGAGCTTATTAATTATCTCATTCACCAATATGTGTATGAAATCTAAACAATTGATATACTTTAGTTCATATTTTGTTTGTCTTTTTTTTTCTTCAATATATATATATATATATATATATATATATATAATTGTTGAAAATATAATTTTGGGGAATATATTGCTGAAGTTCTGAAAATAAACTTATTAGAAATACTGGGGAAAATATTGAAAATATCAGAAAATATCAGCAAAAATAAACTTAGACCTCAAGAATTCTGAAAATATTGGACAAATATGGCAACCTGAAAAACTAGGGAGATCTTGAAGATATTTCCAAGACATGTAAAAAAAAAAGATTAGCGCGAGGGTTCTGATTCCCTGATTCGTAAGTTTGGGATGAGTGCCACAACCACACCAGAATCTTCTGCCGGTTCTGGTCACACCCATGGTTTGTGTAACTTTAATGATAAGTCTAAGTAACTGTTGGAATTTGTAGTCCTTTTTATGGAATATTTTATTTTCCTATACATGTATTGTGGGAAAGGATAAATGCATAAAATCTCAATCTTCTTCTAACAAAATGGCATATAGTAATTAATAATGGAAGAATTACATGTCTGATCCAAATGTTGTTTATCATGTGATTTTCATTCATCAGGTAAAGTGGTTCAAAATTGAGCTATGTCAGGCTTTGGAGGAGAAGAAAGCCGCTATTCTGAGGTCCAAACTGTTAAAACAGAGATCTATAGACAATTCTTTACAAGAGCTAATATATTGGAAATGGAAATTGTGCTTATATTTTTCCAGGCAAACTAATTGTGATCTGATTATTTGAGAATGACTGCCTATTCTTTCTGGCAGGTTAGAAGAGCTAGAAAAAGCATCCATGGAGATGGTTAAAAACGAAAATAGGTGCTCGCTGGAAGCAAAGGTTCCTCACTGTTTCTTTGCTTCCCTATCAAAAATGTATTCATGCATCTTCTGGTCGATACATTATATTAAGCAAATCAACAGGCATCACTTTTTGCAATCTTTTAGGATTGTAAACATTATAAATGAAAATTTATGAAATGCTAAGGTGCACATATGTGATTTTTGGTTTTATGCAACCTGTCTAGAAAAAGGGAATACAGTTGAAACACATGAATAACATGATCATCATACAAGAGTAATTTGCACTTCTATTGAGCCTTATCATTGAATTCAACTACGTTAATTCCGACACCTGTTCTAATCATTTCATATAGTCTTTATTACCCTTTATGAGTTATTTGAGACTCAGACCTACTCAGTAGGGAACACAGCCAGCGGTAGTTATTTTAGAAGTAGGTTGAAAGCAATGGATTACAACAATGATCGTCTAGCATTTTGAATGGCTGAGAGGCTATTATTTCTCTTTTCTATTCAAGCAAACTTGTCTTAGAATACAAGCATCAACGATCAGTCCTGTCGTGTTCTAATCAGTCCACTTAATGTTCTCTATGGTCTTCTTCACATCCTCAATTATTTTTGCTTGCCTGTGATTTCCATTCAAGCTGTGTGATTATGAATGTAAACAGAATTCAATATTTCATTTTGGTTCTTGGAGGGATGTCCAATTATTCACTTCCGAAACCCTTCATTGCCTTTCTATCAGGCACATAAATTGTTCTCATTTGGGGTTCCCTTTTTATTTGTCTCTATTTGGTTTTGGACTAGAGTAAGTTTTTTATAATATTCTTGTTTTTGTTAAGCCCTTTTCATGCTTATATAGACTCTTTTTTCTGAGTCCAAAGTATGCTCCAAAAACCTTGAATGACATGCAAAACTTGAGAGGGTCTTTTGAAGATGCCTTTGTCAAATTTGAAACTGTAATAGTAATCCATCGCTTAATTGTACCTGTAGAGATGATAGTGCAGGTATTATGAAATGCAGCTCCTTTTGTGAAAACGTGGAATTCATTTTAGTTACTTATAATTACAAAATCAGCCATAAATAAGATGCATGAGAATAATAAGGGCCCAAGGGGTAAATTTATTTGACATTTTTAGTATAGAATTTCAAAAAAATGAGCGAAGGTGTAGGTGAACAACTTACAGCCCTTTTTCATTTCCCAGTTGGCTGCCATGATTGATAACAACAACTATTGGAAGATCTTCTTTATGACATACCTTCTACACATATACAACCAACAGAAACTCTTTAGGAAATAGGCCTGATGCTTTTCGCTGATGATGTTGTCCTACTCTCTCATTCTGCTGACAGTTTACAGAGACAGCTGGATACACTTAGTGGTTAAGCTAAGACTAAGGTTATGATTTTTAATACTTCTAGGGATGCTCTGTCCAGATTTCAGATCTCATATAAGGGAGAGCCTATAGAGATCACAACTGTCTCTACTTATTTAGGGGTTCAGTTTACTAGCCTATCCTTAATCTAAACCCTACCTCCTAGTTGTGCCTTTGTAAATTATATGCTTCACTCTCCATCTTGGAGTGCTAGTGTTTTCAAATACATTTTCAGGATATTCCTTCAAATGAGTGCCTCTTCAACACTATCATTAAACCCACTATTCATGGGTTCTAGGTTTGGGGCCCTAATTTAGGCTATGTAAAATGGTCACATATTGAGAGGATTCATATTATTATACTTCAATGTATGATATAGTGCAAATGGATGGTTCCTTGGTCTATTGTCCATGTCAAGTTCACTATCTGGCTTGTCTTTCTTGGGTGTATTTTTAGGCTCAGATTATAATTTCAGAGACTTCAATTTTTGGCTGATTCAATGTTGGGTCATGATCGATACCTATTTCTGGCACTGTGTTCTTTGAAGAGGATAGCTAATTTAAGAATTACTAAGAATCGTTGATGCTTGCATTCTAAGACTAATTTGCTTTTCTAGTCTATCAACATCACTACTGATTGGCTTCCTCCATTAAGGTACTCCTTGGATTCCCTTCTTTTCCTGAAGGTTGTGGTCAATAGAGTAGTCAAAGGGGATATTTATTGATAGTACCTCTAGGTTACTTGGACCTCTCCTCAACAACCTCTTCGCCCCAAAATGGCCTTTTGTGTTGAGCATTTCTTTTCCTACAAATTATTTATGGCACCATCATCTGACCTAACTACGTCTAACATCACTGGTTTCATGGCCTGAGAATCCCCTTGGTGTGTTGAGGGTTTACACTCCCACAAGTTGTAGGTAGAGTGAAAGTGCCATATTCCTTGTGGAGATGGTCAATTGTCTTTGATTTCCCTAGGAGGTGGGAGACTGAGAACCACTTCATTTTTCACTGTTTCAGTACCCCATCTACTATGAGATCTAGATGAGATATTGTAGGGACCATAATTTTCACAATTAACAATCATTAACAGAATTTATACTACCCAATCTAGAGTGAGATTTTGATGCAGAATATATATCAATTGACTATTTAATTCTTATCTGGAACCGTGTTTGAAGATGTTCCTGATCCGTCATGGCTCCAACTCCCGTTACCAAACTGCCGTTTTCCTCCCAGCCTATCTGAGGTCAACCTCTCCGGTCCCCAGATCCAGAAGACAAGTCTTTTGGCCCCCGTGCCCAAAACTCCAATAACAATCGAGATCATTCCACGACTCTGTTAGAACTCACTGCTCATGTCTCACGCAGTTAGAACTCCTTTGACAGCATCCGGGCCAGTTTTACGACCTCACTACCCATGCCCATCAAGTTCCTCCCCCCCACTTCTCCTTTTATACACAAACTCCATTCAAGATATTTATTAAAATATCTTCTTTTAATAAATATCTTGGATTTCTAAAATATCTTAGTTTTATTAAAATATCATCATTTATTTGCATAAGTCAATGCTTTTAATTTTCTTTGAACAAAGTATTAGTTTATATTATGATAGTGGTAGGTATAACTAATACATTTATTATATTCTGGTGAGTTAGGTATTTCCTCAATACTTCAATAATTCACTCATTACTCTACACTGAGACTTTTCATAATTGATTAGTGCATGTACTAGTGCAGTACATGTGATACATGCATATGTAGCTATCATATGCAAGTCTCATATGCATGCTAATATTTCTATGTTCCATATAATTCGAGTTGGATCGTTATAGATATCACTATTTGTATAGAGACTCTGGAGGCTCCTTGTTTTCTTTCTTCTTCTATATAGATTAGAGATTATTATCACTTTTCCTTTGAGAGACTATCATCATTAGACATAAAGCTTTGTGAGAGATCCTTGGGGCAACCCTAGGGCTATTGGTTTGATCACTTCCTCCTTTCAACCTATCCAGGACATTGGGGGTATTAAGCACCTTTTAGATATTTTAATTCCATATAAAGAGAGATGGATCACTAAGACAATGTTCTTACTAACATGCTACTACCAAAGTACTCGAGTATCCTCACCTTCATTCCATGCACCATGGATTTGATTCTATTCAACATCAAAAATCGTTTGGTTTCCTTTGTCCTTATCTTGGGACAAGGAGACTAGCACGCATTACCAACTTCCTTTCTACATTCGGAGGTTCTTCAGCCTTGGACACTAGGGGAGTTTCTAGGGGAGGCACTTTGTCTCCCATGGGGATGATATAGCTTATCCCTTTTAACTCTGATCTTTCTCCTATGGATATTATCAGATCTTGTATTGATCCTATTAGAGTTGTAGATAATGATGTAGTTGGCACCTCCACTTCTGCTTTGGACATTGACATAGACATGTGACAATGATGATCTCTTATTTTATGTAGTTAAAGAACTGTGACATGATGAATATACCATGGCCAAAGAATGCATACAGACTTGATAAAATAACTATGTGGGAAAGACATAGGTGCACATGGGACACAGGCTGGACTAGCCCTACAATGTGTTATCACCCCTCTACAAAATGAATGGCTCCTCTAAACCATGAGTCCCAAAAGATCCACTCCAAGTCCTCCAATCCTATCTAGGAAGAGAGGAGTTGAGAGAGGGTACTAGCGGGATAAGCCATGGCTCACCATAATAGGCCTAGGATACTATAATAGATTGCCTCCACCATGGCCCATACAGATTTTGGCTTGCATTCGTTGGTCTTACAGTGGTGATGCCAAAAGATGAATCTGTGTGCACCCCTGCTGAAAGAGGGGTAACAGGTCTTAAAGCTGAAAGCTATGTTTGCACTTATCAAAACATAAGATTTTGGAACTATTTAGGCCCTGTAATGAAATGTTTAGGAGTGGAAATTATACATAGGACGAGAAAGAGAAAACAATAAATAAATAGGATCGAAGTTTAACCAATTTCCAATCTAGAAACTCAGAACAGCAAGATATCTCCAACAGTGATTGCATGAGTTTCTCTATTACTCAAATATTACAACAAAAACTAACACACAAAGCTTCCAGTACTTGCTTTTATTGCAGAAAACTCAAACCACAATAACTCTTTATCTCATAGACTGCCTAGCTGATGTGCTGTCCTCTCCTTTTATGGACTAAGGAGAGTAGGGATAGTTACAATAAGTAACAACTAGCCCTAAGTAGAGCAATCTGCTTGACCATGTCAACGGTCAATAAGTGTTCCAACTTCCCATTCATGTGAAAAGATAACCACCTTGATGAATGTGCCTCACTAGTCTTGAGTAAAGCATCCAACGAGCAAAAGTGAACTCCAGCGTTTAAGGCACTCCACTACTAAAGCACCTAACTAGGGAATTGGGCCCACTAACCATTGATGTACCATCATGCACAAGTGTAACCACTAACATTAAAGTGCCCACCTAAGAAAACGTGCCCATGACAGAAGAGAGTACCTTTGACATTAGATGCACTCCATCACCTAGCACCAATGCACCCTAAATTGATGCACAATAACTCTGGCAAATAAAAAATAGAAGAGAGGGTTTTTTAACGCTCATATAGCATGAGGAATTGATCTAGTTGAAGACCCTACCCAAACAGGCTACATATAGAGGACTGGCATCTTGATAGTTATTTGTTCCAATCTTGCTGTGCATTTTTCTATGGAGCCTCACCTCTTGGGTCATCTTCATTTATATATTGAGACTTGCATAGTACATTTGGAGATTAATGGAGTGTTATGCTTAATGAAGGACTTGCTGTAATATTCCCAATTAGCAGACAGCTAATTGGAATATTCATTTTTGTTAAATTTTGCCTTTATAAAGTTCATTTGGAAATAAAGGGGTGAAGGGACCCATAACCCAACATTAGAATAAAATCAGTTTCCTAAAGTCACTTAGGCAATGTAATGAAAAGGCAATGTGGGGCCCATGAGGCCAAGTGACAACGTAGGAGAGGTGGCAGCTTAGTCAACGTAGAGGCAGCGTGGGGACAAGCAGCGCAGTGGCAGTGTGGAGACAGGCAGCGCAGAGCAGGATGGGGACAACATGGTAGAGGGATAGAGGGACAGCGCAACACTAGTGGGCCCAAGGGAATGTTGGAGGCTCAATAACATAAAAAGGAGATGGGGGCAACCATTCTCATTCATTCATACATCTTCAGATTTTTTGTCTATCAAGACTAGAGCACGCTTGAGCTGTTTAGCCGAGTTTGCAAGTGCTGTTTAGCATACGGGTGTCTCCAATCAAAGATCCCAACCTCGTCTTCGAGGGACTTCGAGTGCCTACTCAGGAGAGTAGTCCTACCTTCAGTTTTTGAGAGCAGCATCATTGATTCAACACCATGATTACGCAGTTCATCCCAGGGCAACGCAGTGACTCAGGGGATTATGCTGTCAAGGAGGAGAGCAGCTCCGGGAGAGGAGGAAGCTTGATAGATTTTAGTCCGGAGGCTTGTGAAGGGATCAACCCTTCCATAACAGAGTTCCTTGGGTAGTTGGAGGCCATTCTTTCTAGCACTTCATCTCAGAGGCCAATGTACCCAGTAGAAGTGCGTATCCATCCCAAGGAGGTGATTTTTTGGGGTCAACCTTTCCGAAAATCCTTCGCGAATTATCCTGGGTTTGGAGGAGAGTTCGGTGTCCGAGTTGCATATTTTTCTGAGCAGCAGAACAACCTCTTCTCGCAGTCCCTTTCCAGCCAGCAGCAGCATTTCTAGCAGGACAACGTAGAGGAGGAGCCACGTAGAGCAGCAGAGGAGAAGACTTCCTGAGCAGGGAAAGAGATATAATTTCAGCCTACCTAGAGTAGGCCGAGGTGCTATCATTCTGAGCACTACTTGTACTTGTCCCTCATTTCAGAATATTAATAAAATGGCTTAGCAGTTCTAGTTTATTTGCAGTGTTTTTCATGTATGCTTCTATTTGTTGTAGTTTTAGTTTGTGTTGCTTTGTATTATTGTCTATTCCCAATTTGGGATAATAGTAAATACAGTGGTATCAGAGCTCATAGACGTGGCTCAGCCTGTGGAGCAATTGGTCTATGACACCCGGAGATAGAGAGTTCATCACATACCGAATAGGCTCGAAATCACACTTGACCAAGAGGACATCGCTCCGATTGAGGAAGACAAGGGGAAGGCACCAATGGAAGATGAAAGAGATGAAGAGGAGTTCGGTAACCTCCTCTTAAAATCAGTGCAAGAGCTTTCCAAAAAGATAGAGGAAATGGGACAGAAGATCGCTGGAGAAAACATATGGTGTGAGATCCCAAGGGAATTTCACAAAGGAGAAGGGTCCGATACTTCTCACCATGTACTGGAGCAGAACGCTGCGCAACAGGTAGTGCTATGCACTCCCCCACGTTCCACCATGCCCACATTCCTAACTTCAGGAGCAAGAACGGGAGGACCTGAGGAGCCAGAGGTGGCTCATTACGAGGAGTATTTTGCAGAATATCAGTCATATGGGCTGAAGTTTGGAGATGCCCTCACCTTCAATGAATTCTTCTTGCTGAAAAACAATAGCAGACCACACAACCAAAATAGAGGAGGTGGGTACACGTAGGGAAGTGACCTGCAACGTACCATGGGCAGATTTTTCTTGCCTACCTAGGATGGATCATCGAAGTGTTCTGCAAAGGCTTTGGTGGAGAAGCTGGACATTTATTTTCAGTTGAACCAAATGGCGGAGATAGAGGCTATCAAGGTGGCAACGCTGCACCTTGAGGGAGAAGCCCACGACTGGTGGTTCCACGGGATGTCTACGTTGGGTCACGTAGGGGTGACAATGTATGCGAAGTTCACTCGGAGGTTGGTTGAGAGATTTGATCGGAAGGACCCTAAGGAACATTTTGTTGAGCTGACCAAGCTCAAATAGACGGGGAACCCAAGAAATTACATTTATGAGTTCTTGAAGCTCTCAGAGATGGTTCCTGATCTGTCCATGGCCAGGAGAGTATATATGTTTATTGATGGATTGACAGAACCTTTGTGTGGGCTAGTAAGATCCACTAGGCCTACTACGCTGTAGGACACAGTAGGGAGTACTAAGGACTTGCAGGGTACCATGCCGAAGACGAGAGCTCCTTTTCCCCACAAACCAGCATTCCAGCAGAGGAGGAAAGACACGAGAGCTCCACCCCCGAGGGGGAACCAGGGCCGAGGGCCTTTGGATGATGATACCCAGAGAGACTTGAGATGGAGGAAGCTGTGCTTCACTTGCCAGGAGCCATGGGCACCGGGTCATCGTGGTGCCATGGGGAAGGCACACTACATTGAGGTCTTCTTCGACAGTGAGGGAGAAGAAGAGGCATATGAGGAGTTGAAGGGAGATGCCAACATTGGTGCACCAGGAGGAGATCATCCACCACCACCTCCCCCAGCAGCAGCAGGAGCAACATTTGCACCTACCGGAGGAGTCCTTGCATCCTTGCGGGGAGTTCCCAAGTACTTAACGCTGAGAGTTCGAGGCACAGTCCAGGGGCAATGTGTCTTAGTACTAGTGGACAATGGGGCCACACATAACTTCATTGATGCCCACCTAGTGCAGAGGAGGGGCATACCGATAGAAAGCTTTGATAGTTTCTCTGTGTTGGTTCCAGGTGCCAGGACCATGCAGTGCATGCGGTATGTTCTGGCATTAGCAGTGACCATGGGAACATACACAATGATGGATGACTTTTTTGTGGTCGATATTCCAGATACCAATGTGGTATTGGGTGTACAATGGCTTATTACGCTTGGGAAGGTCACTGCAGATTGGGAGACATTGGATATGGAGTGGACGGATAAGAAGAGTGGGAAGCATGTGATGATCAAAGGCATGCACACATACCCTCCTCAGACAGTCTCTGCACATCGGATGGAGGCATATTTCCAGAAGGGAGACATAGAGTGGGCAGTGGAGCTGCATATTTTAGAGGCAGGAGTCACATGTCAGCTAGTGCATCCCAATGAGCAGTCTATATTGGACCATTACTCCACGGTTTTTGGGGACATACCACCGGGGCAACCACCAGACTGGGGGTTTGAGCATACTATTGAGCTAGAGCAGGGGATCCAGGCAGTGATCACCACCACCTATAAGCACCCCAAAGCCTATAGGGATGAGATTGAGAGAGCCATACATGAGTTCTTGGCATTGGGACACATTAGGCCCAGCACTAGCCCCTTTGCTTCTTCCATAGTCTTGGTGAAGAAGAAGGATGGCACATTACGGATGTGCATCGATTATAGGGCATTGAACAAGAAAACCATGAAGAACCGCTACCTCATCCCTAGGATCGATGAGATGATGGATGAGTTGAGGGGAGCAAAGTTCTTCTCCAAGATCGATCTGAGGTCGGGGTACCATCAGATCAAGGTAACGGACCAAGATGTCCCCAAGACTTCGTTCAGATGCCACTATGATCACTTTGAGTTTTTGGTGATGCCCTTTGGGCTGACCAATGCTTCGACAACCTTCCAGTCTTGTATGAAACACATCTTCCGTGGTCAGTTGAGGAAGTTTATGCTGGTATTTTTCGATGACATTCTCATCTACAGCTGCACATAGGAGGAACACTCGCAGCACATTGAGGTTGCACTGCGTATCTTGGAGGAGCAATGTTTCTATCCTAAGTTGTCCAAGTGCGAGTTTGGGCTTACATAGATGCTCTACGTGGGGCATATCATTGGAGTGGACGGAGTAAGGCTCCATGAGGAGAAGATCCAAGCCATGTGGGATTGGCCGGAACTGAAGAACGTGACAAAGCTCCGGGGGTTTGTAGGCATCTACACCTACTACCAGAAGTTTGTCAAGGGATTTTCACAGCTTGCAACACCCCTCACGGATCTCACCAAGAAGGGGGATTTTGGTTGGACAGATGCTGCGCAGAGAGCCTTTGACAGGCCCAAGGAGGTCATGAGCAGTTGCCCCATGTTGGCATTGCCTGATTTTGCGCAGCCCTGTGTTGGAGTGTGATGCTTCAGGAGAGGGAGTAGGTGCAATTTTGATGCAGGGGGGCCATCCTATAGCTTTCGAGAGTCAGAAGCTACTGCCGCATGAGAGATTGTACTCGATATACGACAAAGAGATGCTGGCCATCATGCACGTGTTGGCCAAGTTTCGGTAGTACTTGGTGGGTAACAGATTTCAGGTGAAGATTGACCACAACAGTCTCTGGTTCTTCCTTGAGCAGAAACAGTTGCAGGAGAGACAACAGAAATGGGTCAGCAAGGTCCAGGCCTATGATTTTGACATCGAGTATGTCGAGGGGAAGAAAAATGTGGTGGCGGATGCTTTGTCACGGAGACCGGCAACGCTGTCCTTGATGAGCCTTGACGCAGACTGGAGGGCTCAGCTGTTGGTGGAGTATTCCAAGGACTGCTTCACTTGTGAGGTATTGGACGAGTAGGTAACAAATGACAGGTATTGGGTGATGGATGAGCTCATCTATTACCGAGATAGGATTTCTTGACAGGTAACTCCCAGCTCAGGGAGAAGATCTTGCGTGCAGCCCATGATTCACCGCTTTTAGGCCATCAGGGGTTCACTAAAACTTATAGGGCCATCAGGGAGAGGTTCTCAGGGAAGGGCCTTAATGAGGACGTACTTCGACATGTCAGGGAGTGCGAAGTTTGTTAGAGGAACAAAGGGGAGCTGAGTCACCTTGTAGGTTTGCTACAGCCGCTTCCAATTCCAGAGGGGAAATGGGAGAGCATCTCCATGGATTTCATCACAAGGTTGTCCATGGTGAAGGGAAAGGATTGCTTCTTTGTAGTTGTTGATCAACTGACAAAGTATGCGCATTTCTTCGCCATCTCTGCACGGTATACTGCTTCACAGGTGGTCGAGTTGTTTTTTCGGGATGTTTTCAGGCTCCATGGTCTTCCAAAGACCATAGTTAGTGATCGGGACAGTCGGTTCATGGGCGGATTTTGGCAGGAGCTATTCTGTTTGGTGGGCACCAAGTTGACCCCTAGTACTAGTTATCACCCATAGACGGACGGATAGACAAAGATAGTGAACAAGTGGTTGGAGGGCTACATGAGAAACTATGTCACGGGGCAGCAGAAGGCCTGGCTACGCTGGCTTCACCTGGGAGAGTACTGCTATAACACGACATTCCATATGTCAATTGGTATGTCTCCATTTTACACTTTGTATGGTTATAATGCTCTAACTTTCTCAACATCACATCGTATTGAGGAGTTTTAATGGTTTTTACACATGGTTTCACCTTGTAACACTTGAAGTGGTTATTTTCAGGAAAGCACCATACTTGCCTTCCCTATGTTGAGCATATGGTTGGCCTACATTCATGACCGAACACTTGCTTTGATGGAGTCCTCTACCCGGTACATATCCTTAGAGCATCGAACCTTCCCAATGGTTAGTATTGTTGACTTTGTTATATGATGCTTGCTTTAATTGACGAGTGTTTTAGCTGCTGTAATGTTCCTTTTTCTGGTGTTCCTTATGACATGGTTAGGATGGACTTTCAGAGTTGGGGGTAGACAGGTCACATGTGCATATTGGTGTCATTAGCAGGCCCAAGGGCTTTTGGAGGGGTTTTGAGGAGTTTCTATGAGGTCTGATGGCATTTGATTGGTATATTCCATCATCTGCACAATTTGTCTTTCATTCTAGTGCATTTCAAAGAACAAAGTTATTATTGGGCTTGACTCAATTAAATACGCTTAAGGTGGCATTCCGGGAGGAGTACTTGACAAAACACCTTAGTGTAATAGCTCGTTGGATCCGAAATGAGAAGATCTATAGGATGGGATGGTTAGATGTGAGTTTCGGTGACCCGAGGAGACATGGTGGCCAATTTACCCTTTTCCCGCATTAAAAACAATATTTTGATTGAAATAAAAGAGGGAAGAGTGTGCCATGATTAAAATAATAATAAAATAGGAGTCCATCAGATCTATAAAGGAGGTGGAGGAGGCGATTGAAGGACATCATGGATTTGATATTACCTCTTGTATGAGAGTTTGAGAACCCGGTTCTCTACTTCATTGGTAGCCCTAGGACAGAAACCGTCGGGTGATTTTGGTGAGAGTGGACGAAAACCCTCCTCATCTCCTTGGTGGATTCAGCCAGAGTTCACAGTAGCAGTGATTGATTTTAGTTCAATTTTGGGAGGCCGGTGCAACATTGGAGCAGATTTGGCAAGGCCAGCTTTTCATCTCAGCTATGTTGGTTGTATTTGCATGTAACCTAGTTTATCTATCATAAAAAACGCTGAGATTATTTTCTACGTATGGTGTTATGGAATTGCATGCATTCTACCCGTTATATTTTACATGGGAAGCTTTTGTTAATTGAATGGTTATTTTATGAAGAATTTTTAGTTACGCTAGATTTCAACAAAGTTAGCAAAATATCTCGTTTGGGACATTATAGTGGTATCAGAGTTGGTGTTCCTGCAAGCCTGAGGGTTTGTTGCAGATTAAATTTGAGGAAAGATCATACTCAAGGGTTGAAGCCAAATTCGCTGAAGACATTTTCTCTAGGCCATGTGAAATTGTCTATCATATATTCAACATTTTCAATTATTGGTAGGCGTTTGTGGTCGAAGTGTTAATGGGCCGAAGCTATGAAGATTAATTTACTTTGGCCAAGGTAAAAACTTGTGAAGCGATTATTAAAACGGACAATGAATTAAATTGCAAGGCCATGAATAGTTTTCTTTCTTTTTACCAAAGTAAGGGTGGCCCGAATTATTTTGCATGGTCGAATTGTGCCATGAAAAAAAAAAAAGGTGAGACCGAGGTTTGATATTCAGAAATTATTTGTGAACCGAAGTTTGAAACCCTTGGAGGATGAATTCGCTGATCGAATCATCAAATTTTTGGCAAGATTAATTTTCAGGACGAATTGGGTATCGATTCTCAGGAGTTCTACGAGGCCACCAGAAGGGCCGAGTCTCAGTCCAGTTGGTTAAGGCCGAGCACTCTATTTCCAAAGAAAGAACGCATCCGAGGCCGAATATCCACCTGTTTTCTAGACACTTTTTGCAAGGGGCCGATTGCTCATTCCGTTTGGAACTATCAAGCCAAGCGACCGAATTCAGCCAAGGCCGTCGATGAAAAATTGTGAAGGCTGTCAGGATTGAAATACCGAGGGTTGCCGTAGTCGTTGTGTTGTAGGGTCAAAAGACCATTCTCAGTAACATTGTGATTCATCTGTGACAACGACATTCACCCTTTCTCTTAGCCGAGTCCATTCCCTGTGCTAGAGATATTTTTACATTTTTATGAAACCGAAATTGTTCAAAAGTTTTGGGTCGACTGGAGTAAGCGAACGGTTAATAGGTGACCAAATTAATTCTCGCCCAGGAATTAGAGGAGAAATCTCAGTAATAAGAAGCCCAAATTATCTTTCAAGGGAAGCGACATCTATTTGGAAAGGGGTGTGTGCCCAACCTTTGGAAGGCCAAGTTTATTGATCCATCGCACAACTGAAGGTTTCGGGCTGCTGAACATAAAGTAGTCATGCTACCAAATCAAGACTAAGATCGTGGTTATCTATATTGCAGAGAAGACTAGGACTTCACGTGAATTTTGTCCAAGGATCCCGCGTGAACTCCAAATCCCCAATACTAGTAGTTGGTGTTCCGAAGAGCGTAGGCTGAGGCCAGGAGTCGTTATTCCGTATTTTGCCACATCAAAGTCGTAGATAGTTAAGAGATATGAACGCTGAGTATGGGTGCGATTGACATTGCGTTGAACAATGTACCTGTGTGCGTGCATTTGAACCAAGGTGCAAATTGGCAGAATTTGGTCTCTGTAAATTGCATACATTCGGTTCGTTGCAGTGATTGCGTATGTGACTTGGAGGGTCGAGTTTGTTCGCGCACGAGACAAAAAGAAATTTGCTAGCATGTGTCCTTTTGCGTATCACTATTAGTTTGTGTTTTGACAGAAGTACCATGGACAGAGCATGTGCGCGGGTAGCCAAAAGGAGTTCGAAATTGATTTAACTGATAGGAAAAAGCCCCAATTCAAAGGAATGAGTGTTTTTTTCTCCCTTGTGGTAACTGATTGATCCCAAAGGACTCCATCTTCATGACAATTGCTGGACGTTGTCTAGTCTCTATACTCTCAGTTCGACGCAATCTTGGCACAAAGACAACGTCACTTCTTACTGTAACTAAGTCCCAGTCACTTTCTGTGCAGAAAAATATTATACGCACCAAGGCTGTGAATTTGCCAATCCTCTGAGCCATTCACAAGTTAGAAAGAAATTGTTGGACCCGCGTCACGATTTTTGTGTGTACGTGGACAATTTGTGGGTGAAATGTATATGTTGTATCAGTCCAAAAAATGCCCACGAGCTTCCCATTTGTCGGGCACAAATATGTAAATTAAGGACCACTGGAAACTCAGTACCTTGGGAGCAGAACAAATAGTACGACCTTTGCTGGAGTTTATCATCTATTGATGATCGAATTCCTTCTTTGGTCGACATTCTGGAAGCAACTCTTGAGACAAAGATCACAACTCATCCCTGGAGAAGGCGGTTCCTGGAACAACGCATTTCTCCTTGCATATATATACACCGGGTTTCATATTATTTAAATGTTTTGTATTTATTCAATTAGATGCACATTTGCAATTTAGCGAAGAGTAAAGGTTTTATTTATTGCTACTATGGCTTATGCTTGCTGAGTCATAATGAAAATTATGCCTATGTTCTGAAGAAATTCTATGAGCACACATTTTTCCACCACATCTTATTTCAAACATAGAATAGAGAAATAATACCTACAGTTGTATGCACATGACATGTTTGACAAAATGTCTAATTGGAGGATTCATTGAAAAATTTATAAAATAAGAGTCCTCATTATCACAATTGTACTTGTCATCATTAAGCCAAACATGGATGAGACCTTCATAAACTCTGTTAATAAACTAGCAACAACAAACATCAGACCCTTCTCAAGAGGGGTCTATGCCATTCTTTAGAGAGAACGACCAAAAAGGATTGTCCAAAAGGGGCAGGAAATGGGGCACAAAATATTTTCACTTGGGACAAATTGAAGCACATGAGGGTCACATGGAAAGTCCTTTTCAAATTAGATGAATTGAATGCATTCCTTTCCAAAGTGAACCAGTTAGAAGGGAAAAAACTCATTTGGGCTCCAAGACCAGCTATGCTTGCTCTCATACAATCCAAGTTCTTGGAGGAACCTTGTGAAGGGGTTAGACTCCCAGTTGCATCTTGTCTCAGTGACATCATGAGACTGACTGCACCTATACCTCCTTTCAATGATGATGTTACGAGGGAAGTTTTCAAGCTGATATTAGAGACTTTTCAGGACTTCGACAACAATCTAGGCTCTACCTTTGGGAAGAAGCTTGAGGTTCTAGAAATCATGGCCATGGTTAGAACATATGAAATCATGTTTGATCTAAGGTGTGATGACTTGATCCTTCAGATGTTCTGATGTTTCTTTAGCATTAAGAAACATCATCCTGACACAGTCATAACACACATCCAGTCCATCTTATCATCATGTATGAGTGGTCATGATGCCATTTGCCGGGAGATGCAATATCGATTATTCACTGTTTGGAGGAGAGTGCAGTTGGTCTCGCTTGTTGCTTATGAACTAGCCGAAAGGCTGGTTGAGTAGAACATTGAGTTGTTCAAAAGACAATTGACCAGGGAGTAGCTGCTCAGGTTTGGTGGATCATGTAGCAAGAATGAGCTGAGGAGGAAGGGAATTTGCTTCATTTGTAGGGGCCCTAACCACTCATGCTTGGGTGACACTGAGGAGACGAAAGAGGTCGAGCAGGTGGAGATTCCTTCTGACCTTCAGGACGAGGATTCTTCTTTGGACGAGTCCATGGGTTCATACGAGGATGCCTCCGAGGAGCATGAGTCATGTAGAGTTGTTGACAGTAGGTTAGAATTATATGATGAATAGTCAGTGGACCCTATGGGAGACATTTAGGATAATGAGTTACCAGTGGTGATTCAACATGAGCAGCATATGGTGGAGCATGAGTCAGGTGAGGAGGATGATGTGCACAGTATGCCTGATGAGCCTTCTGGGGAGAGCCAGTTGGAGGTTCATATTGAGCCTGTGATGGTGGAGGATGAGCAGCCACCCTTGGGGTCAGCCATTGATGAGGAGCAGACAAATGTACAAACAACTAGCAGGGTGGCAGGATTGGCAGACACTTGTCCTCAGGAGGTGTTGGTTGTTGACAGGGTAGTTTTGCAGGAGGCTAGTAGACGACAGGAGCATAGAGTTTCCAATCAAAGAAGGGAAGAGATGTTGGAGATGGTGGTGTATCCATTTTTGGGCCGACCCACCGATGAGGTGCGGGTAGATGCACAGGCAACTGACAAAGTTGCAATACTTTCAGGGAGCAACCCTCTCCAGGAGTACGTAGATAGTGCTTGCAACACAGTTTGGCCACTTGTACCTATTATAGGGAGAGAGGCAGGGTTTTCTTGATGGATATTGTTGATTAACTAGGCAGGGTTGCATGAGTAGGGCACGGTGCAACATAAAGGACTTATCACATATATAGGTGCCTATGCATCAAATCCTTCCCACAGGGTGGATTGGCAAGAGATCATGAGTTGGTATCCTTTGATGGAGTATCAACCTTAGTAAGGGGCACAATACAACATGGGTTCTGAGATGAAAGGGTTACTACATGTTTCAGTGGGCAGTGGGATGTGGATCGATAGCTCATCAGCATTTCAGTAGCCCTAGCCCAACACCAATAGAGTGGGGTTGACCTTGGCCTATGCCAGAGGTGAGATTGGAGAGAGTTGATGAGTTGGTATTCGCTTTATGGAGCAATAGCTATAGTCGGAGACAGAGCACAATCTCAGCCATGGGACTTGAGCAATGATTGGCCATGGTGGCATTGGGATCCAGGAGGATTGGTTGATAACAGGTACAGTTAGAGATCAGTTTGGGATCCGGGCATTGAGGGGTCCATTCATGATGGGTTGACACAGAGGCAAAGCATCACCTAGTAGTTCGTATGGGATCCATGCATTGGGTAACCAGATTAGTCCATAGGTTTGGATTGCTTGAGGGCAAGCAATCTTGGGGCAGGAGGATTTGTAATGTTCCTTTTCTGGTGTTCCTTATGACATGGTTAGGATGGACTTTCAAAGTTGGGGGTAGATAGGTCACAGGTGCAGATTGGTATCATTAGCAGGCCCAAGGGCTTTGGAGGGGTTTTGAGGAGTTTCTATGGCATTCGCTTGGTATATTCCATCATCCACACAATTTGCCTTTCATTCTAGTGCATTCCGACAACTTTCAAATAACATAGATATTATTGGACCTGACTCAATTAATTATGCTTAAAGTGGCATTCCGAGAGGAATACTTGACAGAACACCTTAGTGTAATAGCTCGTTGGAACTGGAATGAAAAGATCTACAGGATGGGATAGTTAGATGTGAGTTTTAGTGACCTGAGGAGACATGGTGGCCAGTTTACCCTTTTTCCGCATTAAAAATAATATTTTAATTGAACTAAAACGGGGAAAAGTGTTCCATGATTAAAATAATAATAAAATAGGAGTCCATCAAATCTATAAAGGAGGAGGAGGCGGCCATTGGAAGACATCTTGGATTTGATATTACTTCTTGTATGAGAGGTTGAGACCCTGGTTCTCTACTTCACTGGTAGCCCCAAGACGAAAACCCTCTGGTGATTTTGGTGAGAGTGGACAGAAACCCACCTCATCTCCTTGGTGGACTCAACTAGAGTTCACAGGTGCAGTGATTGATTTTAGTTAAGTTTTTGGAGGCCGGTGCAACATTGGAGCAGATTTGGCGAGGCCAACTTTTCATCTCAGCTATATTGGTTGTATTTCATTGTAACCAAGTTTATCTATCATAATAAAAGTTGAGATTATTTTCTGCTTATGGTGTTATGGAATTGCATGCATTCTACCTATTATATTTTACATGGCAATCTTCTGTTAATTGAATGGTTATTTTATGAAGAATTTTTGGTTAAGCTAGATTTCAACAAAGTTAGCAAAATATCCCGTTTGGGACATTACAGTTGCTAAGGCTATTATTAGTATGTGATTAGTTGATTTTTGGTAGCATCAGATATGCTTTGAGTCTCAAAATTTGCAGGGAGGCTTAGGCACATGTATTCCAAAGAACCCAGAAAGTGTTTTTGAAAATTCCACTCAAATTATGTTTTATGGAAATAATTAATTATTTTTAATGGGACCCTAAGTCTAAACTTAGGAAATTAAAATAATTAAAGGATATTAATTAAAACATAGTGTGAATCTTCTAGAAAAGACAAAGATCAAGTCAAGTTAATCTTAGCCATTGATTAATGATTTAATCTCGACTGTTGAAGTCTCAACGAGAATATTATAAGAAGGACATGAGGGGGCATTTGGAAAAGACATCAAATACACCAAGAGACAGAGTCTAGAGATTGAATTTCTCAAGTGAGGAGTGCTCAGGAGAAGTTAGATCAAGAATATTCTTGCAGAGAGGGGCAATGATAGATTCGGTTGGAGATTTTCCTGAGCCGAGAATACATCATAGAGGAGACAGAGAGTAGTACGCAGACAGATGAGTGTTGATTTTATTATGCAACAAATGGAAAATTGTTACAATTGGATGCCTGATTGGCAATCCTCCGGAAATATATTGGCCAAATAAACTGGAGAAAATGATCTCCTTCTGCAAACAATTCGACCTCCCTCTAGCTTGCTCAAACCTCTTACTAGCAACTCGGCCTGCCTGGATTTCGCATTGCTGCCCTGGGAAATTTGTACGACCTACTAGCTGACTTCTGGTGAGCCGTCTTGCCTCCCTCTATCACTGGAAGAAATTCGCTTTTCCTCTTGGAAATCAATCTAACCTCCGACAAGTCTGCAAACCTTCTTTTGGAAACTCGCACTGGGGTTTTTGGCTGCTTGCACTAGTTGTACAACCCTCTCTACAGAAATATATGGCCTCCTCTCTCCTGCCAAACTGCCACTTGAGAGACACTGGAAAATTCTTTGGAATTCTCCTCTTGCTGCTCCGTCAATCACTGATGCTCCTCCACTAGCTTGAATTTGCACTGCTTGGATAATCACTGAATCACCATGCACTGGGAAATTTGCACTGCCTGGATAGTTGCTCCCTCACTTGTCTCTCCTCATCCCATTGATCTGCTCTTATAATCTCTCGCTGGAGCTTCAATGACCATGATTAAATCCTCATCAAGGGGTAGGATCATCTTAGACTCGTTCCATGTGTGTCTCTAGAGCATGCTCAGTCATCCTTAATTAATTCTCTTTAATTAATCGATTCCCCTAAGTTAGACTTGGACATTTTTTAATTGTCAATCAATTAATTTAATTGAGTAGTCTCTGGGTGTTTTCTCTCGAAACCTTTTCTAGGTTTTGGAGATCTCTTGTTCCTTAATCTCTTAGACACAAATCGAGACTAGAATACTTGTCTGATGCTACAAAAACTAACTTTACCCCTTTCCTCATCTTGCTTTTATGCCCCTTTGGTGCAGTTTTTACTTCTTTATGACTTGCTTTGATTTGGGTGCATGGCTCGGGATCCCAAGCTTGCTTTTTGGGTTACCATTTAATACCCCTTAATGATGAGTCAGTTTATCACTCATTAGGGTTGGGACAATACAATAGTTCCTTTTATAGATGGAGCATCGTGTACTCAAGGAAATGGGTGATGGCTAATGAGGGGGGTAGAGGTCATGCTAGGATTTTTCCCACGCATTAATCAAATGCCCCAACCATATTTGTATTTTATCTTTTTTCTACTAGTGTGGATTTTTTATGTTATTGTCTTTCTTTTGGCTTCATCAACCTCCAGGGAAAAGTTTTCCAGCCCAGACTCAAGGATGAGGATGAAAGGGTGCCAATCCTCTTGACCAATGATCCCAGCTCGAAGAATGGAGATGGAGTAATGGGAAAGATGGAAAGTGGTAAGTATGGAATACCATGGACATACTACTTCATTCAAAGACATCGCAATAGTGTTCTTCCTAAAACCCTAAGGCCTTATAGGAGGTCCCATTGGACTAGAGTCAAAGACTGACCTCCCAAGTGAGGTGAGAGAACAAGAGTACAGTTAAGATCAGTTGATCTTCCAGTTCACCCATTGAACCATATTAGTATGCCCAAAACATTAAGTGAAAGAACATGATTACAAAATGGTTAATGTACTTGCTGATGGATGACCCACCTTCTTTCAAGAGGAATGCCAGATGGGAGAGAGAAATATTGCTAGAGCAAGAAGTGGAGAATCCTGGCATCATGTTATGTGTTGATCATATAGGGCTGCTGGTTGGCTGGCTATCTAAAGGAGGAGAAAAGTTTTCTCCTATGGGTAACCCACTTTTTGGTGGTTAACAGGCCTAAAACCCTAATTATTCCAAAATTAGATGTTGGCTTGAATTGCTAATACTACCAATCTCAGCATCCAAATCGACCCTTTGTTGTTGTTAAGTTTGTCAAGTGAAAGCTGGTTTGATGGGTCAATCACACTTGATACTTTTCTTCCTATCCTGTCAAAGCAGAAAGGGCCTTTATTGCAGTAGCTGTTGCTAATACAGCCACGTAAAAGCTTGATTTTATCTCATTGGCATAATTGGCTTTAACTCAGAAATTGACATGCCTTATCCACCTGTTTCTTTTCACATGGTTTGCATCAGTGTGGAAAAAGTCGGCAAAAAGTCCCGACTTTTTGAAAAAATCCCGAATTTTTCCTGGAGCCGACTTTATCGGCCGACTTTTTGCCGACTTTTTCATCCCTGAAAAAGTCACGATTTTAATCTCGAAGTCCCGACTTTTTGCCGACTTTTTCGAAAAAATCGTGAGTGAGGTAGTTTCTTTAATAATTTTTTGAAAAAATCAGGATTTTTTCCAAAAATGAATATTTTTGTATTTTTTTAGTTTTGCCGACTTTTTCAAAAAACTCCCGACTTTATCGAGTTTTTCAACTTTTGGACCTTGGCCGATTTAATCCCGACTTCGACTTTTTCCACATTGGTTTGCATGTGTCCATGTTCAAAGCTAATTTGTGGGTATGGTTTGGGTTGATGTCTTGACAGAGAGAGTATGTTCATGACAAGCATCAGCAAATCTAATGGTGATGACGGCCACATATCAACTGTTGATAATTCAGGAGACAATGCTAGAGGTTAGCATGGAGTCAGCAAATTCTTGGAGATAGGAGCATTTATTGAAGTTACCATGCAGATATACAGTGCTGGGGATTATTATCCCATACAGATCTTCACTGAATGAAGGGAAATATGGTGTTTTCTTGGAAGGAAATGTTCCTGTTGATGGATGGTTGGAGTTAACAGTCAATTACCAGCATCATTCCACATTGTAATCAGCATATGGGGGTATAATAAGATAATAATAATGGAAACAGTTAATGGCTATGTGCCACGTAATAACATTGACTTGAAGCTCTATTCTTGGCAAGATATCAGCAGTAAAATTTCTCACAGAGTAACCCTCAGATCGCTCTTCACAGCAGGTGGGTCATGAAACATTATCAATGTGTGGTGAAGCAATGATGAAGTGAGTATTGTACAATGGATCTGCAGCGAATTTGCTGTCAGAAAAGGTCAATAACATCCTTGAGAATTCAGTCACTTGTCACAGTATGGTGATAAAAATGATGAGGAAATAAGGATAGGAGCGCCAGACAGAGTTGGCTTAAGGTTCACCAACAGTCAGATGCTAAGGACCTAGACCAATTATTATGATAATAGATATCCCTTTCACAGTCAGTTGAAAACTGGCACAAGGAGCTTTTGTCATTCTTCTAAAGGAATTCATTGGTGATCAGAGGAGGAAAGGTGATATGTATGGGCACAGCAGTTACTCATTGTATCCCATCTAAACTTGATCCTATTCTGTCCCTAAAAAATATGCCATGCTTCTCAGGATTTGGGAGGTTGCCTTATTTAGAGAATTTGCTGTGTTTGCTTTATTTGGAGGTTTTGACTAGCTATTGACTGCCCATTAGAGCACAGGCAGGAAGGCTTTCGACCTACCTTCCCTTAAGGATCATAATATGACAGTTCTTGTTTTGAGGAGGTTGACTTAGTATACAAGTAGCTACAGGAAAGGCCAGTTCTTGTTTTGAGGAGGTTGACTTAGTATAAAAGTAGCTACAGGAAAGGCCTTAAAAGCAGCTACAGGAGTAAACAACAAGACAAATGTATAGGATAACTCCTCAAATCAGCACTGAGTTGGTTTATTATTGGAAGAAACATTAAAAGAAATGCGTTTGCCATTTTATTCCATCCAAACGACAGATCTGGATACGCTTGGCAGCTAGGACAAATTTCTCTTCATGTATTGGGCTTCTATATAGGCAGGGTCAAGGGGAGGTGTTGGGGTTAGACAGTATTTCGTAAGCAGATTGCAGCAGTGCAACTCTCATCATCCTTGCACCCACCAGTTCCAATGATCCGCCTCCATCATTGCACACTACTGGAACTATGGTAGCCTATCATGTGTTATCATTAAGATGTAATCCATGTCTCTTGATCAATACACTGATTTGTTTTGATTATGCCTTCTCTTTGGCTTTAAGAATCTCTTGGTTGGACATTTAATAGTATGGCAGAGATTTGGTTGGCTTTCATGCACTTTGATTTCTTAATCTCATCAGGTGCAAATTCTTTTCAGCTTTGTTCATTTCAAGCATTGTTGTACTTGGTCTATAGATCTGATTTCAATTACATGATTTTTACCAAGGATTTGCCCTTGCTCTTGACTACTTTCGGGCATTTTAAGAGCCATTTTCTTGTGGGATGATCAATCTGGAGTTTACACTGATCCGTTCGTTTGATAACAGCATACAACCCCTAGGGATACCTCCCTGAGACTGGAAAAGCACCAATCCAAACCGAGGGGCATTTATTGCTAACACGGCTAGATGGCCTATAATTATTGGGCAGGTCTGCTGGTGCAGATTTGCTTGATAAACTAATGCAAGTCATTTATCAGTTTTTTATCTTATTCCTGTCTTCTTTGTTATATCAATTTCTTATTGTCTGTACCCAATTTCTGCTGTATTGATTTTATTGTTAAGTTAACATGCAGTGGATGTGCTCCATAAATCATTCAATATCCTCCATAAAACATTTGATATCCTCTAGTAATATATTTCTTGAAGCTTATGTACTGTTTGGTGGTTACCTGTCATTTCTTGGACTATAAAATATTCTACTGTAACATGGAATTTGTTTTCCTCTGATACGATAATTCGTTCAGTTAGAAGTTGACTCTAAACCTTACAGCGTGTCTTTATCATCTAAAATTCATGGTAACTGCGACTTTGAGATAATCCTAGAAAACTCTTTTATTCTTACTGGCTAACATTTTTAGCATATCTGATTGCATACTCAAGTAAGATTTAAAGTGAAATTAAGATTAATTCGTTTATTTTCTTCAGGTGGAGCAGTTGGAGTCGGAATTAGCCAATTTGAAGCAAGCTTTCTCAGAGAAGCAACAGGAAGAAAAAGCAATGCTTCAGGTTTTGTTCAGTATTTTAAATGCTTATAGCTAAATATGCGAATGGTAACAGTGTATGGCTTGCAGCTTTAATTATTTTAATTATTCAATTTAACTGAATATAGATAAATATTAACTTCAATCAATTTCATATCCCGGTCCTTCTGACATATCTAAGTGCAGTGCTATGGGGGTTTTGGTGGAAGGAGGATTTCATTGTTTCTTCTGTCTGTATACTAATCATAGAATCCCATGCATTCACATTTGGAACGTGTAAAACCAAGCTGCAATTTACTTAGCAACAACTGTTTCAAAAAAAGAAAAGAAAAATCTGGCAGTGGAACAACCACAATATTAGGCAGCCTGAGTCAAAAAACTTGGTTTCATGGCCTCCCCTATGGCCATTTCCTTCTAGTGTATAAGAATGAGAAGAGGACAACCTTAGCTACATGGAAATTTACATAATGTTAGAACATGCAATGATAGGTCACTCACAATATATTTGTCCAACGCCCTACCCATCAGATATTTCTCTCATGTATTTTCAAATTTTAATTTGAAAATGTCTTTTGAGCTATTTTTATCTAGTAGAAGTTTACATATTATCAAAGCAAACCAAAATCTTGTCCAAACTGACCCAAAGTGGAGAAGCCTTTTCTTAGTTCTTAACTTCTTATGATCCCAGATTCAGATTAATTTGATTGAAGATTAAGAAACTGCTTTCACTTATTTTTTAACTTTTTATCTCAAACACAAGGGAGTAGAACTTCAGTATATGTAATCAAATAAAAAACACTTCCTATAATAAAGGCAACAAGGCCAAGAATGGGCTTCCTTTTTGGTATTTCCCAGATGAAGTAAACCATGGGGTATTGGATTTTCCAATAATGTTTTCCAAGTTAGTTGTTTTGTATCCATTCTGCTTACGGACTTCTGTTTACTTCCATGTTAAGGATCCGTAGGCTTAGTTTGTGATTCAATGTGGTTCAGTTTTATATTGGAATGATTGATGACCCTCTAAGTCACCTGACACGGGGACACAAGACACGATGGACACACGGATTCGAGTGTCGGATTCAGACATGGTGACCCCCCGGAACAGGACACGTCTGGATACGTTATATATTATTTTATATATATATATATATTAAAAATTAGACATTTCTTACACATTCATACAAATTCATTGATTCAAACATAGATCTTCATCTAGATGTAAGTTTTACAAAGATTTAAGATACATGATACATTGATACATCATACAATCATACATATTACAAAGTAATAGACATATTCATCAATGATCTAATAGGAGAAAGACAAGATACTGTAGTTTTCTCATTAAGTCATCAAAATCAAAACGTGTTACATAAGTACTAGCCTCTAGGCTCTAGGTAGTACACTGCCTCTAGGCTCCACGAATTCGGTTTCTTAGATAGTATATTATTTATTTCATTTCATATTTGATATTAAATGTTATTTATTATTATAAATAATATACAAGTATTTATGATATGTTAATGTCATAAAATATAACTTATATTTTGAAAATATATTTAGAGACCAACCTAATTTGAATCTTGTGAAGAAATTCCAACTCAAACCAAATTTCATCGTTGCACAATTGGAACTCAAACTTGGACCATGTGACTTTGGTTTTGGGTCCACAATCTCTCGTCATAATTATTAGACCCTATCCAATTGCATAACATAAAGCCAGCGAAATATTTGAGTATCATAAATTGGTATTTTGGCCCAATCCATAAGACAACTTATTGCTTAGGTGCACTTAGATTTAATTTGTGCATTGGCAGGGGACCGGTTTTATTATCCTTCACTAATCCCATTCCTTCAACTTACAATAAATAACACTACATGAAATATTGTCTAGGTTCAATTGTAAAGTGGGGGTTGCGATATTCCCCTAAGGGTTCAAAGGGGTTTAGATATACACCAACAAGTTTCAAATGCCAGTAATATGTTTTGTTCCTTGTTGGCTGTCTTGCCCATATATGCAGGCTGTTTCAGGCGGTTGCAGTCAGATGCAAGACTCGATAGAATTTTGACAGATACATACCACATGGCTTCTCAGCCAAAGGGATCTTTCACTAATGTATTATAAGCCGATTACAATCCATTTTAATAGCCATAGATTTGAATAAAGGCATGCTCACCCCACAATGACAATAGGGAGCACCTAATACTAAAATTTTAAGGATTTAACAACTAAGTCCATAAAAAGAGATCGTCTTTCAAACTTCGGAGAACTGACAAATTCAGAATAACAAGGATGGTAGAATCAGATTCGATCGTGTCCATATAGGACACGATCGAGATTCGACGTGTCCTGTATGGACCCGATCGAATCCGGGTTTTCAAATTCGAATCCGTACGTGTCGTGTCGGATTCGATGGATTCCGGACACACAGCCCTAAATCCACGAATCCGGTTTCTTAGATGACCATTCTATTTTTGTGTTGTTAAAAATATGTAACTGTTGTCAAATTCCACTTTGGACAGCTCACTTGATGGAGATAATGATTGCATTGAATTCCTCTTTTCTAGAGGACCAAAATCGACCTAAAGATCACTCAAATTGGATAAGGGAAAGTGTATTTATGAAGAAAAACTCACTTGTGCATATTTTATAAGGTTGGCCCTAAAGTAAAGTGGACCCCTTGAAAGGCTATAAATACAAGTGACCTCTACCTCATTTTGATCATCACTTGAGACACTCTTCTATCTTGGTTTTTGGCTTGCATAGGTCTAAGGCTCGCCCGCGGAGGATCAAGTTCGCTATAAGGTAAAATTGTAGGGTTTGAAGCTCACATTTTAGATCTAGGGTTATGGGCCACAGTCGCAGGCATGACACAGGATGGATCCGACCATGGTTGCATGCACAAAAGCTCATCCGTGCGACTGTAGCCTTCTAGTCGCACAGACAACTCTCCATCCATGCGACTGGGAGTTAGGGTTTCTGAAAGATAGTTGTAGACCCTAGTCGCTCGCATGCTAGGCTTAAGGGAATGACCAGGAAGATATAATCGCTCAGATAACTCCTCCTCCATGTGACTGGGAACCAAAAGATGAAATCTTAGTCTTTTAAAGGTTTCGCTCAGTGACCGCAGTGTTCGGCAGTTGACCGCAGACAGTGACAGTTCATTACAAGCTTCAAAATCAGGATTTTGAGTATAAACATTGTTGGGTTCATTCCATGGATGTTGTAGTTATTTTGTTGGATAGTTGCATAGATGAAGATATGGATTATTGTACTCTCTTTTGCTGAATCATTTGATGACGATCTAATAAGAAGATTTGAGGGGTCAAATAAGGGGTCTTAACATAGCCAACAATGTAGAATTACTAGGGCCAACGCAGATTTCTGAATATTATAGTGGTATCAGAGCATGATCTTGGCCAGCGATGGGGAAGCTAGCAAGATCATGGAGGTGCTAGACACACAAGCACAGTGATTGGTGAACTTACGAACACTCCAATGACACAAAAAAGGAAGAGTACACAGGGGATCATGGAGGAGTTGATGAGGCAGAGCCAAAAATTGGTGAGGCGGAACCAACAGATTTTAGAGGGGATGCAACAAATGATAAATAACCAACAGAGAAGCCACTCACATGCACACTCAGTTCAATAGAACAATAACCATGGCCAGCCCAGCCGGCCTACCATGCCTCATTTTCTGGGTGAATCGAAAAAACAGAGGGAACCAGACACCTTTGCAGATTTGATGAGGCCCTCCATGGATAGGATTGATGAGTGTGAGGCGTTGTACCCTAGGATTAGGAGGGCTTTCTCATTTGAGGAGCATAGAGGAGGATAGTTAGAGGATGAGACCGAGAGGCGCTTTTGTTAGATGAGACCTGGCTTTAGATATTAGGAGCTTGAGGAGGAGGTTGAGCATGAAATTATGGGCGCACAGGAGTGTGAGGAGCGTGTCGATGTGTCTAGTGTGACGCAGGAGTCACCCTTTTTGGAGATCTCTTTGGTAGCTCCGGCTGACACCCTAGTGGAGAGATTAGAGCATACACTCAGAGGGCCATCTATTGATGAGGTGCCACCCATGGATGAGGTGTCGTCTATTGTTGAGGGATCCATCGATGAGGTGTCTAGGGCCATGTCCAAGTTTTCAAGTGATAGCGGCACACAAGAGGTTGATGAGGTGCTGGGAGACATATCCACCATTGATGAGGAGTTGATAGGTACAAAGGCATCCAGATCTGTGATAGAGTTTCCAAACAATAGCTTCCTATCCCTGATTATTGAGGATGTTATGCATGATGAGCTATCTTTGGAGAGACAGTTAGTGGCTCATGTTGAGCCCATGGTGGAGGAGGATGAGCAACCATCCTTAGAGTCAACCATCGATGAGGAGCATTCATATGCATCAACAACCAACAGAGATGTCATTCTTTCAGATGACAGTCCCCTTCAGGCATACATCGACGGGGCTTGAAGCATTATTGGGTCACTTCTGCATGTTGGTGAGAGAGAGGCCGCGTTACCTAGGCAGATTACATGGATTGGCCAAACTTGTGAGATGGGGCGACACGAGTTGCGCAGGGTGCAACATTTGCAGGATGGAGGCCCTGTTCCGTGTATGGTTGTTCGTGCATTCGATCCCTCTCTCGGGGTTGGATGGCGAGAGATATTGAGTTGGTATCCGGTGGAGCTGGTTAGGATGTTAGATGCATCCAAGGCCATAGTTCAGCAGAGGCTGTGGATTGCCAGAGGGGCTTCAGGGCCATACTATTGTTGGGATCCAGGTGGGATTCTCCATCACATCGTGGAGTCAGTAGGTGATGGTAGTAGTTGCATGATGGGCTCGATGGTTGGGTGCACACACCTTTTCATATCCCCTTTAAGGTTCTTGATAACACTAGTTAGCGGATGGATTGACAGGGGAGCAAGTAGATTTCATGAGTTTTCGTGGCATGTTGGGTGTACATGGGATTGTAGGATGATTAGACTACTCTGGCAGGAGTTGGTAGGAGGAGCTGGCATCGTCAGACCATCAGAGAGGGCATCATATGGAGACAATGCTCTCCACTAGAGCTACTGAGGTTCGCCATGGTAGCATTATTCCTGATTGCATATGAGGAGTTGGGCCACTTAGGTGTACCTGGGAAGATGAGGATGTGTAGATCACATCGTGGGGGTGTACTAGCAGAGTGGTGGATGCATGGGCACATATGGGATGCCCTATGGTACATGGTGGCATGGCATTGAGCATTGGTATCCAGTGGTGCATGGAGTGGCAGGACCTAGGAGGATGGTCTGAGACAATTGGATGGGACACGGTGCATTAGGAGAGAGGCTTTCCAGCTGTGGCATATGGTCAGGGTGCGAGTTGATGGATGCATGCTTGGGGATAGTTCGATCTTCTGTAGAGGTAACATTTTCAGCACCCTTAAGCCCACACTCAGGGAGATTCATGACCACCTTTTGGTGAGACATTTTGAGGTGTCTCAAGAGCATCTACAATGGTTGGCGGGCCTTACTTGCAGAGGGATGTTTAGACTCCAGGCAGTATTTGGGAGCGCTTTCAGGAGGCAAGATGACAAATCCCACTACGTGGTATGGCTTGACGCAGGGCAATTTCGCACGCCCAGATTGGTTCATGATGTAGGGAGTCCATATATTGATTGAACGCAGGGACTTGAGATGTGGTACAGGTTGGTGCCAACAGTTGTCAGGACTATGCTGCAACCGTTATGGCTGTGGGATCCGGGGAGTTGGTTGGTTGATGGGACACTCTATTTTGTGATGAGTGCGATCAGGACAGAGGATAACCCAACTCACACTTGGTTGGACATGTGGGGGAGCGTTGAGGCCTTTGTCGCATGGCAAGGTTGGTTTTCCTTGTTGCTGCTACGAATTAGGGTGAGTGTTGGATCGGTAGGCCGTGACATCGTGGAGATTCCTAGGCCAGATACATTGGGGCTCTATAGATATTTTGCCATCAAGTCCCAGGAGAGGAGCATACAACTTTCACATGATGGGAAAACCGTCATGGTAAGAGTTGCACAACGACAACATGGTGGCACCCTTTTTAGACTAGCATGGGATCCAGGCATCACAAGATTTGGCAGTACAACTACCCTGGGGGATGAATTGATTTCTACAGGGGGACATCATTTAGATCTTCCATTGGGCTTTAGTGATTCACTGATGGCGCGAGGGACTTCATCATGGCAGGGGCATCAACAGGAAGATATCAGGGGAATCTCATGCGAGCGAGACTTTATCTCTATAGGGATTGGGTGGTATCTTCAGGAGTTTACTCTTGGAGTGTATGAGATGGACCACTCAGTAGGGCAGTTTCATGAGGAGTTGGACAAAGTGCTACATTATCATGATCATGATTCCCTACTCATCTATGGCATGCAGAGGCCTTCTATTACTTATACTTGGCAGGATAGTGAGTGGAGTAAGGGGAGCTTCACGTTGGACATGATGACTTGGGTCCCTAGTATCTGAGGACTCCTTTATGACAGGTTAGCACATGGATTGAGAGTGGCTCAGTGGCACAATTGGGACCTCGACATTTCTTGCAGTGGTAGTTCGATCAACAGGGATAGAGCGCTTGTTCAGGGTTTGCTTGAGGACAAGCAATTTTTGGTGGGGAGGACTGTATTATCTCTTCCAATAAAAATTTGCAAAGTGCTTTTCTCAATTTTTGCAAATTTTGTATGAAGAGAATTTTGGGTGCAAATTCAGGTAAAACGGGTAAAAATTAATTAATTTAATTTTGTTTGGTAGGGGAGGCCCCAAACATTAGACAAAGGAAAGATTAATCACATAGTGGGATGTGGGGGCCACTCCATGAGGAAAAACACACTCCTTGAGGAAATCGAATTGGAGGGAAGAGGGAAGAGGCAAGGAGGTCGAAATATTTGAGAGGGACCCAAAAGGAAAAGTAAGGCAACAATTATAAATAGAAGGTTTGGGGTAGAAATTTGTATCTTTTGCTAATTTGATATCCGGAACATTATTTGCTCAAGCTGTTTAGCTGGGTCAACAAAGTGCTGTTGAGCACAAGAGTTTTCCAAGGAGGAAACTCACCCTTCTCTTCAGTGGACTACGAGTGCCACCCTAAGAATGTATCACCATTTTTTTGTGGAGGCAGGGAGAGGCATATCACAGGTACCACAAAATTTCTGAGCTTAGCTGGGACACAGATTTAGAGCTACTCTGTCTTTTGGGAATTGGTGCCAGAAATTAGAAACCACATAATTGCTGGGTAATCCATTGCTAAATTTGTTGGAGGAGAGGAGATAATTTGCAGAGCAGAAGGAGTCATCTCATCAGTACAAATTTCCTTGGCTAAAGCTTATACAGTGTTGCCCAGGCCTATGCAGTATTTGGGAAGGAATTGTTGTGGGTGGTCTTGGTCAGTGGTATTTGGAGCTGGGTTGTTATGTGGGAGTTAGAAGGGAGTCAAAGGAGATTTTATACTATTTTGGAGGATTGCAAGGACAAAAATTGTTCCAGACCGAAATTTACTGGCAGTAGAGAAATGTTGGGAATTTGGGGTCAGTTTTGGAGATTCAAAACTAGAGAAAACCATTTCTGGGTTTTTGACAAGGATCTCAAATCTAATTTTGCAGAATTTTCGGGGCAGATTTGAGGGGTCAAACAAGGGACTCAACACAACCAGCAGTGTAGAATTACTAGGGCCAGCGCAGATTTCTGAAAGGAAACCTCTTGCAGTAGTTGGGCTTTGATTTTTCAACCACCTAAAGCTTATAGCTTGCCTTGTGCAAGCCAAGGTGCACTCTTTCTATTTCACATTATACTCCAGCATATATATATATATAAAATAATAATAATAATAATAAAAATTGCCCATTCTCTCGTGTTTAGAGCATTTCTAGTTTATTGGTGTTTACTAAAATTTTTTTTGCCGAATTGTATTGCATGTTTTGTTATCACTGTAAATTTTTCCATTAGGAATATTACAGTACAGTAATAAAGGAGGAAGCTCTAAACCCGGTCTCACCAAAAGTTATGGATCAGACAAGATGCTTTATATGGCTAGACAAGTTTTGGGAGATAAGCCATAGAGTGAAAGAGACAGACCATCAGATTTGGTGCGTAAACATCTACATGATGTTGACAAAGGAACCTCAGACGTGGAAGATCAATATTCCAAACCGTTTTACAACACAATTACAATTTTTGACTTAGGCAAGGAAAGATATACATCTGAAAAGGAAGGTTTCAGTCTCTCTAAGAATTGTTTAGCTATGGAAGTGGGACATTATTTAGATATTTTGGAGGAAAGGAAGCTACAATCCCATAATTTACGAGAAATGGATCATTATACACAAGTACTACAATTTTCCCCAATCCTGCAAGTTGAGCAACTAACGGTTTCTCAACAAATGCAAGAAGCAAGATGGTATGGTGTTATATGTTAATAGAATAATGGAATAAACTCTGAAACTGTGTTCAACGCTCCCCGTCTGTTTTGCGACATGGACTAACTGCCTCTCGTGGATCCTAACTCTGGCGATTGTAGCAGAGACTAACAACCTATGGGTTTTGGTCTAACGACAATCACGATTCCAACAAGTGGTATCAGAGCGACAAGTCTCTAGTTCGAAACTCACTCGGCTCGCATTGTGGGGGGGGGGGGGGGGGGAGATTGTTGGACATTGGGTTCAACGCTCCCCGTGTGTTTCGCAACGTGGACTAACCGCCTCTCGTGGATCCTAACTCTGGCGATTGTAGCAGAGATTAACAACCTGCGGGTTTTGGTCTAACGACAATCGTGATTCCAACAATTGGAACCCATTTCTAAGCAATTAGAATGGCCTGACAGCTTAGCAAATTGCACTGGTATATTAGAAATGAACAATGTGCAAATGAGTATTGGTCTAATCAACACAAATGCAAATGTCTGCTCTTTGCAATTTCCACCAGACTCTGCTTGGCTACTTGCATTTGGGTCTGCAGATTATAACATATGTTGTTATAATATTCGAAATATAAAAAAATGGTGCATTTTGGCACATCACAGGAAAATTGTGAGTAATGCCAAGTCTCTTGATTCAACCAGTTTTTCCTCAACTTCAATTGATTGTACACTCAAGCCTTGGAACCATGAGAGACATCCAAAATCAATGTTGAAAAGATTTTTTAGTTGGATTGTTTGGCTACTCAAATATCTATGTAGTGTGTTGCTGCCTTTCCATAACTCTTCCAGTAATTCTACAGGGTGGATAGGATTGTTTCTTGCTTCTCTGAGAAGTTGAGGAAGTTTCAGCGACATGTATGGATTGTCAAGAAAAAGAGTGAACAACTTCAAAGATCATGTACTTCATCATACTACGAATTGGAGACGTGTTGTGGTTGAGGATCATCAGCTTGTTATAGAGATTGTTATAGAGGTTGCATTTGATATTGTGTGTAAAGCACCTTACTTTCTCATGTTCCCTTTCGAAACATCTAGATTGGCGTTCATAAGGCTCATCACAAGTATACAGGATTGCAAAAGTCATGGTATGTCCGTTAGTGATAATTATGTCCATGTGCAAACACCTACTCTTAATTATTGAGATCCAAGTTCCACTATTTTACAAACAAAATTTCAACAAAATTTGTATACAAATGCATGCACATGTGGAGATGTTATAACGGAATTGGGATATCCATATGAGGCTATTTGCATCATTATTGCTGATGATTATGTCATCCTCCTAGAAAGAATACAAAGACATGATTCAAAAAAGGTTGTTTACGTACAACATGGATTGTTGGATTCTTCTTTGTGTTGGGTGTCAAACGGAATAGTTGCCTCTCAAGCATTTGTAGTTTATGATCAAGATTATGATGTTTTTCTAGGGAATTTTCGAGGTTTGGTTTCCAGAGATCACATAGGTAATCATATTTCTTCTCAATGGTACTGGAGGTATTCAATCAATGAACATGGAACATAAGAAATCCCTGCAATGATTGAAAAAATCCATGAGATAAAGCTAAGACATTTGAGAGCCGATATTGAATCTTATAGTGAAACAGACAACCTTCCTTATTCGATCTGTGTTGTTTCTCTCATTGTTCCAACGAGTTTCCGAGACGGGGAAATGCAGGAGCGGGGATACACACAAGGGGGACATATATAAGCAACCCCAAAATTTAGGGGAAATTCGGGGAAACGGGGGGATGTTAGAGTCATAAATATTATAAAGTTATTAAAACTTTAATATATAAAAATAAAATATAAAATCACAACAATATGTCAATAACTAAGTTAGTAAAAAGTAAATCTTAATAATTATGAAATGTACATCTAAATATGATCATCAATTCGTATTAGACTATTATGAATCATAATTATCATTTAACATTTCTGCAATCATCAATGTAAAATTGTAAATCTGAAAGTAAATTACTATATTGAATCCATCATTTGGCATTATGCAATGTTCCATCTAAATTTATCATTTGGAAATGGGAATTTATATTATGCAAGGAACATCTAAATTAAATTTTGACAATTGAAATTACAAAATGCACATCAGAAGTAATTTCATCATATGACAATGACATTAGGTTGAAGTCTAAAATAGCCATAGAATACTAAATTAAAAATAAACATAGAAAGCAGTAAAATACTAGTAAATTTCTCAAAAAGTACTAAATAATAAATCATGGCTCCAAGTCATGAAATGGAAATCACAGGTCCAATCTGGTAGCTCTAAGTCACAAAATGAAAATCACAGCTCCAAATATCTCCGACCCCCAGTTGATCGTAAATTTGAATCACAACAAATTGCAAATGGAAAACGCCGAGTGGCGGCAATAGGAAAATCTCGGGTGGCAAGGTGAAATGTTGAGCGACAATAGTAAGAAAATGTCTGGCGACAAGGTAAAAATGTAGGGTTAATGAGAAATTAATGAGAAATGTGAATGGTTATGTTTGAAGTTTTAATTTATCCTTTAGTTTTAATTTATTTTAATTATATTAAAATTTGCAATTTTTTATGTTTTTAAGTGTTATTAGCAAAATAAATTTTGGGGACATGGGGGGACGCTTTTCCTCACCAGGAAAATGTCCCCCCAGAGTTTCCTCGAGTTTCCCCAAAAAAGGGGATGTGGGGAAACGTTTCCCCAGGAGTTTCCTTGTCCTAGGAGCGTGGGGGACTGAGGAAGTGCGTCCCCCACCCTGGGGTGAGCGTCCCTATGGAACATTGGTTTCTCACAGTCTTGGTGGAACTGCCATGCTAATATATTTAGTGACTGGGTGCCTGAAAGGCCTTTCACATCGACTTTCAAGAATGAATTTTTTATCACCTTCAAGATTTCATGAGAATGCTGCGATGTTCTTCAAATTATTTGAGTGTTTTCTTCTTTCTTTTGCTCCAGTTTTAACTCCCTTGATACCTAAATTATATATACCCACCAAATTTTTTTGGATGCTTACCTACAAATTAGCTGCGGATTTTCAGAATTATCCTGTAATAAGACTTGTACAGATCTTGATCAACTTTGTTGTTGGAGGCGATAGCTCAATTTGGGTGCGTGTGATGGCACACCACACTATAATATGAATGACTTGGCATAGATGAAACATGCAAAGCGATTTCTCATGTATGATTTGGGGAGTTCATCTATCAATATGGAAGCCTATGGTATTTGTTACCCATTAGACATTGCAATTCCAGTTGATGTAGTAGTTGGTCAAAAGGATATGGTCAATGAACCTGTCTAAGAAAATATGAAAATTTTTCAGAATGAACCATATGAAATGTGATTCAATTTGAAAAGTGGAGAAGTTTCACAAAAGAAACTGCTCGAATCAGCCGTATATTTTCCAAGGGTCAATAAGAAGTGCATTGGTAGATACATATTTGGTACTGAACAAGATTCAATAACACAAGTTGAAGTACTGGTAAAATTTGATCTTCACACTGAACTTGAGATAAAAAATTCATAGATTAAAGTGGGAGGTAATGTGCTAGGACTTTTCTGCTTGGGTCCTGGAAGGTTTGGGTATGAGTCAAATTTTGTACCCCGAGATTCTGTTCCAGACCTGGAAGAGGATAATGCATACTTGATTTGTTTTGTGCTTGACGAGGACATTGGGAAATTAGAATCAATGAGTTTGATGCAAAAACAATGCCCCCTGAGCTAGTTGCTATTGTTTTTCTTCTGACAATGGTACATTATAGTGGTTGGGTCACCGACATTCCACCAATTCAACATAAGGCAATTGAAATCTAAGGTCAGCCTGTAATTCTGGAGGGTATGGTTATAGAAACACCAAGGTGCATTATTATATTAGGTGGCTATATTATAGCTTCAACAAGCCATGCTGGTGGTAAGTTTCCATATGAGGTGGTAAGTTTCCAAATGTGGCCTTGGGATCCAGGGACATTTATGGAGGAAGGTATACACTATGATGGGTTGTTTTGCAGTATATCAATAAGTGACAAATAGGCATAATCTAGTAAGACTAAGACAATACACTTATATATGAGCTCATTCTATAGGCATCTTTGGGACACTGGCATTGATAAGCAAGTTTTGGATTGCTTGAGGGCAAGCAATCTCGGGAAGGGAGGAATGTAATGTCCCCAATTTCTTCAGCATGGAGATGCCATTTTTGCTTGCCTAATTGTCTCCTTTAGGCTAGAAAGAGGGGGAAATTACCATGGGGACAAAGGAGTTTTTCCCAACATCACTTTGATATTATTACTATTAAATAAAAAAGGTGGCAAATTATTATTATTAATAAAAAGGGGCAAAAGTTAATCGGAGGAGATAAGTGAATTAATCAATAAAATAATAAAAAAAGGAAATTTCTAGAAGATTGCCATGAATATAATATATATAAAAGTAATATAAACATAGATATAAATAATATCATAATAAGGATTAGTTAAATAATGATTAGTATAGGAGAGGCATGTTTCTAAGGACATGACCATTCATGAAGGGGCACCTATCTAGGTATATAAGCGGACCCTCATTTGTAACAATCTCAACATATCATATATCATATCTCTTGTACATTCATCATTCTTATATAAATATAATATTTGTCCTATGATGGATAATTACATATTTCAAATATTCTAAATATTCCGCTGAGTATGAACTATGTTCGTTACATTAGTATCAGAGCGTAAACAAATTTTGTTCGTTACAGGGTTGCGGGGAAGCTTCAAACCCCCTTCGCTCCCGCTCCGGAAACTCGCTCCGTGCGGGAGCGTTTCGGAAACGCTAGGAAACGCGCTTCCGAAAACGCTTCCTGTCGGGAGCGTTTTCGGGAGCGCGTTTCCGACCCTGTAAAAACGCTCCCTGTTTTTCGGGAGCGTTTCAGGAAGCGCTCGGGAGCGAACGCTCCCTGAGCGCTTCCGACGTTTAAAAAACGCTTCGAGAGCATTTTTTAAACGCGGGAAGCGTTCGGGGAGCATTCGCTCCCGAACGCTCCCCGCCGCGCGGAATTTTTTTTATGAAAAAATTCGATTTTTATAAAAGGGGGGGGGTTTATTTTTCAATTCATTGTTAGTTATTGTTTGTTGAGTTGAGATTGAGCGAGAAGGAGAGCCGAGAGCGCAAGGACCGATTGACAGGAATCAGGAGAGCAAGGAGCAAAGCTGACAGGAGAGCAAGGAGCAAGGCTGACAGGAGGATTGCAAGAAAGAGGTAGGCCTTCTAATCCAATTTTGTATTTTCTAGGATGAATTTGTAGATTGTTAAATTGTTTGAAAATGAAAACTTGAATTTTTCTTGAATGTTGCATTTTATTGGATTTAAAACTTTTAAAATGAATTGTTTTTTTCCTATGTTGCATTTCCTATTCCCATTCGGCATTTTTCCATTTGTTTTGCAGGCTAGATTCTAGAAACTTGAAACTTGTTTCCATCATGGCTATATGGCTAGGAATTTTCCTCATGTTGGTTCCTTTCTTTGTGATAATGGTGTTGGAGAGTGCTAGAAGAAAGAGACAAATCAGAGAAGAGGAGGATGAAGAGGAGGGTTATGGTGGATCTGAAGAAAATCCTGAAGAGGAGGATTATGCCGAGGAGGAAGTGGGGAGTGGAGACCCTGAGAACCTAGAATCCCCAACTAAACAAGACCAATATCCTTTGTGGAAATATGTTCAGAAACAAGAAGGAGGGAAAGGTGGTGGAACCATTAAATTTATTTGCCCCCATTGCAATAAACAATACCATGGTTCATACACCCGTCTGAGAAGGCACCTTTGTGGGATAATGCCAGGAGATGGAACTAAAAATCTTGGAATCAAAGTTTGTACTTATGTGCCAGCACCACAAAGAGAGATATATAGGAAGGAAGAGGGGGTTGCCATACAGAGATCATCTAAAAGATCTAGGGGTATCGTTGATTCAGGCCCAACACATTCAACTTCCACCCATGCCAGTGGTTTCGGAAGTAGTGGCACTGGATTAAGGCGTAGAACCATATCCGATTTCCTAGACGAAGGGTGTAGGAATGATGTGGATTCAAAAGTTTACCGGTTTCTATATGCATGTGGGGTGCCATTCAATGTTCTTCGCTCACCTTATTGGCATGAAATGGTTTCTGCCATTAATGATGCCCCCAAAGGATACAAAAGCCCTGGGTATGACAAGGCCAGAACTGTGGGTCTTGATCATGAAAGAGCTAAAATAAACAATTCTTTGGCTAGAATGACAGGTTCGTGGAATGAGCATGGGCTGTCCATTGTCTCTGATGGATGGATCAATGTAAAAGGAAAACCATTGATAAATGTTTTGGCTGTGTCGGTTAGTGGTGCAGTGTTCCTGGCAGCTTATGATTATTCAGATAAATTCAAAACCGACATTAACATTGCAGAACCATTACTTGATATAATTGAAAAGACTGGGCCATACAATGTGATACAAGTCATCACTGATAATGCTGCTAACTGTAAGGCAGCAGGAGCAATTGTTGAGGATAAATACCCCAACATTTTTTGGTCTGGGTGTTTGGTTCACACAATGAACCTTTCGATGCATGATATCATCAAAAACAAACAACCTCAATTCAAATGGCTTGGTGATTTGTACAAGAGAGGTAAAAAAATGATCAAATTTATTACAAATCATAGCAATACCCATGGGCTTTTCCGTACTCACTCCAAATTGGAGTTGTTGAAAATAGAAAAAACTAGATTTGCTAGTTATTACCTCACCTTCAGGCACCTTTTGAAGGTAAGAGAGTCATTGGCTGCAATGGTATCAAGCCCACACTGGCAGCTATTAAAGGACAGGGCGGCAACAATAGTTGACAGGCAAGGTTTCGAACATGTGGAGGAGACCGCCCTTGACCATCTGTTTTGGGCACGTATGAGGGAAATTGTGAGTTTTACCAAGCCCATTTATAACATGATTCGTTTTGCAGATACTGATAAACCAGTGATTGGAGAGGTTTATGAGCAGATGGATAGCATGTTGGGGCAAATAAAAGATATTGTTAAGGATAATGATCCCATTTTGTATGCTATGATTCATGATTGTGTGTGTGCACGGTGGAATAAACTCAATGTTCCACTGCATGCTTTGGCATATATCCTTACGCCAAAATATTACTCTCCATCTTGGTTGGGCCAACCTGCACCTGGAGGTGGGGTTAGGGTGAAACCTCACACAGATCCAGAGGTACAAGAAGGTACATGAAGGCATTGGACAAATTGGTACCTGACAGGGAAGAGTGTGCTAGATTGCGCCTTGAATTAGGCAAATACTTCAGTTGCACTGCTAACTTTGGTTCTTTCCATGCAATGGAAGACAGGGACAGATTTGATGCTCACATGGTGGGAAGCATATGGCGGCATGGGACTTTTGCCAAAGTTGGCTAAAAAAGTTTTCTCACAGGTTGTGAACACTTCTTCTGCAGAGAGGTGTTGGAGCACCTACAACTTTATACACAATGTGAGAAGAAACAGGCTGAATGAAAACCGAGCTGAAAGCTTGGTTTCTGTGCATTATAACTTGAGGTTGTTGAGCCATTACTGTGATCGGGCAAATGAGGATCAATCATACAGAGTCTGGGACAACAACCCAGAGGATGATAATTTGGAGGACGGCACGTTACATCTAGAAGAATTGGAAGCAGAACTTTATAGGGATGATGATGAAGCATCAACAGCACCGCCACACACAGGGCCAGTCCCACCATCTACTGGTAGCAGTGCGGGTGCCAGTGCCAGTGCCACTCCTCGATATCACACTATTGTTCCTTCGCAGATCCAGCCTCCACCTTCTGGTCGTGGTCATGGTACTCCTGAGAGTACTAGAAGACCAACAGTTCCTCGTGGCTCACAGAAATTAGACATTTCTCGTGGGCGTCGCAAGGGGCCAGCCAGATAAAATATATTTGTTGTTTACTATTTTCTATTTGTTGTTGACAGTTGAACAGTTGAAACTTGACTCTTTCTGATTTCATATATTTAATGACAATTTAAGTTTGAAGTTTGAATTTGAAAGGTGAAACTTTGAAGTTGGCATTTATAAGTTTACCGTTTACAAGTCATTATGAATTATGAATATGATGCTTCATGAAAGTTATATGGTGATCAATGAATCAATGATGATAAATGTTATATAATATCAATGATGATAAATGCTATATATTGAATTTTGAAATCAATGAAATTATGAATCAAGGATGATAAATGTTATATATCAATGATGATAAATGTATATTGAATTTTGAAATCAATGAATCAATGATGATAAATGTTATAATATATATATCAATGATGATAAATGTTATAATATATATATCAATGATGATAAATGTATATTGAATTTTGAAATCAATGAATCAATGATGATAAATGTTAGATATTGAAATTTGAAATCAATGATGATAAATGTTATATATTGAATTTTGAAAGCTAGAAACCTTCAGATTGATGATTCGCGAGACTCAAGAGTCAATATGTTGTATGCTTCCAACTTGTGGTCGTGGTTGATGAAGATTATAACTTCTAGATGATTGATGTTATATGATTCAATCTATGTTTTTATGTTTTTTATGTCTAATTCATCATTCTACATGTTTTTGTTGACATATATGCATCACAATATAAAAAATATAAAAAATATTAATATATATATATATATATATATATATATATATATATATATATATATATATATATAAACGCTCCCGAAAACGCTCCGGACCCGGAAACTTTTAAAAATGGCGCTCCGCACTTCGCTCCCGCTCCGCGCTCCCGCTCCCGCTCCCGCTCCCGCTCCCGCTCCCGCTTCCAAGTAACCTTGGTTCGTTATATTGGTATCAGAGCCTTGTTCTCTAATCCTGACTATTGGCCAAGTTTTTGCCGCACACTCGAAGATTTTGGAGTTCTCCTCCGACTCGAAAATCAATTTGATTTCGACATTCATCATTCTTATATAAATATAAGATTTGTCCTATGATGGATATTTACATATTTCAAATATTCTGAATATTCTGCTGAGTACGAACTATGTTCGTTACATTGGTATCAGAGCGTAAACAAATTTTGTTCGTTATATTGGTATCAGAGCCTCGTTCTCTGATCCCGACCATTGGCCAAGTTTTTGCTGCACACTTGAAGATTTTGGAGTTCTCCTCCAACTTGAAAATCGATTTGATTTCGACCTTTGGCCATTAAAAGAAATATATATATATATATATATATATATATATATATATATTAAAAAAATAAAATTATAGAAAAAAAGGGTCAAAGATAAAAGAATAAATTAAAAATAATATAAAAAGAGATTAATATTGTTATCAGTGCAAGCGACAAGGAAAATTACATCAATATTAATTTGGTGAATTAGCTATCAATTCCAAGCCAAATATAGGTGAAAGCGAAGATATTTTTGGCAAGCAAGACTATGAAATTAATGATTTAGAAGTGACAATTGATCATTATGAATGTATATGTCAATTAAGTGTCGTAACTATGTATGAAAAGAAAAAAATGGCATAATTCTCGGTTTACCCTGGTTCAAAGAACTGGGTACTTTCATATTAAACACCAAAAATAAGTTTTTAACTTTTCTCGATAAAAAGAAGGTAACACTTCAAGACATTACAGTGTTGAAAAGTGTAACTAGGTTCAGTCTTCATAATGACATGTAATTATGATTTTATGTAATGAAGAGACAAAGATAATAAAATGTATTTATTGTAATGCTTGCATCATGGGTTTCATGAGCAAGGAGATTTTATTATAGTTCAAAGACTTCTTCTTGATGTCTTTAGGAATTTGTCATCTTGTCATAAAGATAATTAGAGTCATGTAAATGAAGTCATGTTACACTTGTAAAAGGTCACATTATTGATGTAAGAAGTATACTCCAAGACCTTGTCACTAGGTCCCTTAAAGTCGACTTATATTGTGATAAATATCTTCCTTGGTAAAGTTGGCCTACCCTCAAGTGAGCATGTCGGCCTAGAGATGGGAGACAGTCCCTATATATAAAGGAGTTGCGGCCTCATTATGGAGACATCACTTCAGATAAGGATCTGCAATTCAGTGCGAGAGGATAAGGAATTTCAACAAGAAGGAGAATTGTGATAGGGTTGAGAAAACAAGTGTCCTATCTCTGCCTTAAGGTCTGCTCCCTCCTCGCATATCTCAGGAGGACTGAAGGTGCTCACAACGTCTTGGGCTGCCACACCTCGCATACTGTTCAGGGAAGCCGAGGTCAATCACAACAAGAGAGAAGGTGCAAAGAAGGAGGCAGGTCTGCAAGGTGCCAAGGTCATCACAATTCGGTTATTTTAGAGAGGCTGAAGGTAACTACAGCAAGAGGAAGGGATACTTCTAAGGCTCGGTTTTGGGCCTTAGAGAAATCATAAGGTTGCTAGAAAGAGACCAAGAAGGAGTCTCTAGGAGGCCGAAGCAAGATCAAAGGAGGGAAGAAAGAAAGCAATTGTTTAGGGCTAGGGACTGAGCTTCCCTAGTGCAGGTGCAGTGCATTATAGAAGGAAGGATCAACTAGAGAAGCCAAGAAGAGTAGCAAGAATAGTGACAAGGGTCCTGGAGGTATACTAGTGTCAAGGGTCTATGTCATGGTCTTGGTACTCGCCAATTGAAGGTTTATAAGAAGAATTTTGATTGGGCTTTCCTCTCAAAGAGTGAGAGGTTTTGGCCTTGGCTTGCTAGCCTAAACATTGTGTCTCTTGTGCATTTTGATAATTGACTTGATGAAGAACATAATAATCTAACAAAGACAAGATCTAGGATGCAAGAAGCTTAAAGTGAAGAGAAATTGTAATAAAAGCCCTAATTATCAAAGCTAAGGTGTTGAAGACAAGAAAGGGAAGTTTAGCAAGAAGACACATAAGGATCAAGCTTCGGAAAGGAGATCAAGGATCAATTTTCAAGAAGATATCAAAGAGAAGGATCTACATTGAAGTGTCAAACCCTAGATCTAAGAAGGAAGATCATTCAAGAATAAGGCTACAAAGAAGTTGGTGAAACCCACAAAAAGACCAAAGACCTTACTCAAAGGACTTATACACCAAGGTCCTTCCAAGGAAAAAGTAAGATCAAGAAGGACATAGTCATCTTCAAAGATTCTAAAGATATCTCTCTCACCGAAGCTAAGTCAACATTATTAAGCCATCATTTTGTTGAAGACATCATCAAGTTGTACTTGATCATCATTTTCAAGGACATCTATCATAAAAAATCCAAAGAGATCTGTATCCTTATATGTCTCGTGAAGGAGTCTTTCTAAGAAGAAGCATCTGCCACTATCTACATCATCATCAAAGAAGAAGTTGATAAAGGAAGAAAAGCATCTACATCAAGTAAGTATCTTTATGACTTCATCTGAATCTGTCAAAATGACTTTTTGCAAGGAAAGCAACAAATTGTTTGGGTCTTCAAACTTGCTTGGATGGAAGAAAAGGATAGATCTGAATCTTATTGAAAATGAAGTCATGGATTTTATTAAAGGGTCTGTAACCCTGCCATCAAAAGAAGATTCTCGAGCACATTCCAAATACATGAAGGGAGAAATAAGAGCCCAGAGGATTCTTATAGAATCCATAAAGGACTCTCTCATCCCGTATGTATCAAAACTAGAAACTTAAAAATAAATATATGACAAACTGGTGGAGCTATTCTCGGTGAGTACTGCAAGAGAAGTAATATCTCTGAGACAAGAACTATACAAGTTTAAGTTGCTAAGAGAGAAGGAATCACTTCATATTTTATGAAGATTTCTGAAATTCGAGATCAACTGCAGGAATTAGGAGAAGTAATGTCTGATAGAGAAATGACTACGATTGTACTAAATGCTCTACCAGAGGGATGGGGAAACTTCAGTTCAAGTATTTATGGGAAGAAAGAAGCAACACCATTCCAAGATTTATGGTCTCTATGTAAGATACAAGAGACAAGGTTGAAAGCAAAAGTTGATACAGGATCAAATGAAGAAAATCATGCCTATGCTGCCATGTCAAGAAGAAAGGGAAGATTTGATAAAATTGGTCCTCAGAAGAAAAGCAGAAACATGGATAAGATAAGATGCTATGGATGTAATGAACTTGGGCACTATAAAATATATTGTCCTAAATCTAATAAGGACAAGAGGAAAACATAAGAAGCCCATATCATTGAATAAATGGAAGAACCTGAGTCAAAGAAGCCTACGAAAGAAGAAGTGAGAGATCTCTTCTATGATTGAGATCATATTCTTATTTAAGAGGTATTAGTTGGTTGTAAAATAGTAAGATAGGAAGCATTTTATATTATATAGATGCATCACATTAGGATTGGCATCATGAGCGTAGCATTGAAGAAGGAGCACTTGTCATAGGAGGATGTCTGAAACAAATTTATGTGACAATCATGTTATGAAATTGTAATATCCCAAATTGGGAACAAACAGTAATACAAAGCAAACAAAGACTAAATCTACAACAAATAGAAAAATACATCAAAACACCATGAATAGAGCCAAAACTGTTGAGCCATTTTATTAATATTTCTGAATGGGGAAAGGTACAAATGGTGCTAGGAAGATGGAACCTTGGCCTGCACAAGGCAGGCTGAAATACTCCTCAATCCCTGCTCAGAAACTCTGGTTGCTGGTTACTCTGGGTGGCGGCTCCTGTACGCTGCCCAGTCTAGAAAATGTTGTTGTTGGCTGGAAATGGACTGCGTAATGGGGCTGTTCTACTACACAGAAAATTTCGGGACTTGGACACCGGATTATCCACAACAAACCCAGAAAAACCCGCGAAGGGTTTTCCGAAATGCTGAACCCGGAAAATCACCCTCTTGAGCTGGGTACACAAATTTTCTGGGTAGACTGGGCTCTGGGCTGATCTGCTGCAAATAGCTGTTGGAAACTGCCCAAAAACTCAACTATGGAAGGGTTGATCCCCTCACAAAAATCTCGGCTAAAATCCCTTGGCCTTTCTCCCTCTCCGGAGCTGCTCCATTGCTGGACTGCGTATTTCTCTGGGTGACTGCGCTGCCCTGGAAGGGGTTGCGTATCTCTGGACTGAACCTGTGCGAGTCTCCTCCAAAACTGAACTGGAATCCTCTCTTGAACAGGCACTTGAAGTCCCTCGAGGATGAGGTTGAGATTTTCGCTTGGAAATCTCTATGCTAAACAACACTTGCAGACTCGACTAAACAGCTCAAGCGTTCTTCTGGTTTACCTGACAAAAAATTAGCTGATGACTGAATGAATGAGGAATGAGCTGCTCTCATCCTCTTTTACCTACCTGACCCCCCAACGTTCCTCTTGGGCCCCACTGGACTGCGCTGCCACCTCTGCCTACCAATCCCTGCGCTGCCATTGTGCAACTGCTGTCCCCACACTTTCTATGCGCTGTCCCTGCGCTACCACTGCGCAATTGCTGTTCCCACTCTGTCTGTGCGCTGTCCCTGTGTTGCCTCTACTGCTCCCTCTCCTGCGCTACCACTAGGGTTCTCCCTACTGCGTGATGTTGGCCCCCATGGGTCCCACTTCAGCTTTAATCTTTGCCTTAGTGACTTTAGGAAAGTGATTTAATCTCTGATTTATTTGTGGGTCACCTTTACCCACTTTATTTTCCTGCTAAATTAAGGAAAAATTGTCAAAAAATTAATATTCCAATTAGCTGACTGCTAATTTGGAATATTACGGTCCTCCCCGCCAAAACATTGCTTGTCCTCAAGCAACTGCAAAGATGGATGCTGCAGGATTTTCTCCCCCTCCCAAGTGGCATCCTCATCTGGAAGGTTCTTCCATCAGATCAGATATTCCTTCACGATCTTGCTCCTCAATTGTCTCTCCGGGGTGTCCAAGATGGCCTCCAGCTGTAGCACTAAATGCTCCTCATCATCAGTGGGTGGAAGCTCCATAGTGGCTGTCACCTGCTGTCCCAAAGCCTTTTTCAGGCATAGGACGTGAAAAATATTGTGGATCCTGCTCCCGGCTGGCAGCTCCAGCTAATATGCTACCTCCCCAACATGCCTGATCACCATGTATGGTCCGTAGAAGCGGGGCTTGAGCTTCTCAGCTCCCTTCTGCTTCAGCGTGGACTGCTTGTATGGCTGAAGACGAAGGTAAACCAGATCATCTACCTCAAACTGCCTCTCCACATGACCTCTGTCTGCATATAGTTTCTGCTAGTTCTGCGCTGTAGCTATGTTATCATTGAAAGCCTGGAGTACGTCTTGGCTCCCTTGGATCCAGTCTTTGGCCCTAGGGGCTTTACTAGCTCCAAACATCGCATCAACAAAAGTTAGAGCATTATAACCATACAAAGCATAAAACAGAGACATACCAATCGACATGTGGAATGTCGTGTGCAGTACTCCCCCAAGTGAAGCCAGCGCAGCCAAGTCTTCTGCTACCCCGTGACATAGTTTCTCAAGTAGCCCTCCAGCCACTTGTTCACTATCTCAATCTGTCCGTCCGTTTGTGGGTGATAACTGGTGCTAGGAGTCAACTCTGTACCCACTAAACAGAATAATTACTGCCAAAAGCCGCCCATGAATTGGTTGTATCTGTCACTGACTATGGTCTTTGGGAGAACATGGAGTTTGAAAACATCCTAAAAAAATAATTCAACAACCTGTGAAGCAGTGTACCGGGCTGAGATGGCGAAGAAATGAGCATACTTCGTCAGTCGATCAACTACTACGATGATGCAATCCTTGCCCTGTACTGTGGGCAATCCAGTGATTAAATCCATAGCGATGCTTTCCCATTTTCCCTCCGGAATGGGAAGCGGTTGTAGCAAACCTGCAGGATGGTTTTGCTCTTCCTTGTTCCTCTGACAAACCATGCACTCCCTGACATGCCGGAGTACATCCTCCTTGAGGCTCTTCCATGAGAACCCCTCCGCGATGGCCTTGTATGTCTTAGTGAACCCCTGATGGCTTGAAAGTGGTGAATCATGGGATGCATGCAAAATCTTCTCCTTGAGTTGGGAGTTGCTTGTCAAGATGATCCTATCCCGATAATAAATGACCTCATCCATCACTTGGTATCGATCATCTGTCACTTGGCCATCTAATACCTCGTATGCAAAGCGGTCCTTGGAGTACTCTACCAAAAGGTGAGCCCTCCAATCTGCGTCAAGACTCATCAAGGACAGCGCTACCGGTCTCCATGATAAAGCATCAACCACCACATTATTCTTCCCCTTGACATACTCGATGTCAAAATCATAGGCCTGGAACTTGCTGACCCATTTCTGTTGTCTCTCCTGCAACTGTTTCTGCGCAAGGAAGAATTGGAGACTGTTGTGGTCAGTCCTCACCCAAAATCTGTTACCCACCAGGTACTGCCAGAACTTGGCCAACGCATGCATGATGGCCAACATCTCCTTGTCGTATATGGGGTACAATCTCTCATGCGGTAGCAGCTTCCGATTCTCGAAAGCTATAGGATGACCCCCCCTGCATCAATACTGTGCCCACCCCTTCTCTTGAAGCATCACACTCCTGCACAAAGGGCAGTGTGAAGTCGAGCAATGCCAACATCGAGCAACTACTCATTACCTCCTTAAGCCTATCGAAGGCTCTCTACGCAACATCTGTCCAGCTGAATGCCCCCTTCTTGGTGAGATCTGTGAGGGGTGCTATAAGTTGTGAGAACCCTTTGACGAACTTCCTGTAGTAGGTGCAGATGCCTACAAACCCCTGAAGCTCAGTCACTTTCTCCGGCTCCAGCAAATCTCGGATGGCCCAGATCTTCTCCTCATGGAATCTCACTCCGTCCACTCAGATAATATGCCCCAAATAGAGCATCTCGGTAAGCCCAAACTCACACTTGGAGAGCTTGGCATAGAAATGGTGCTCCTCCAAGATATGCAATACAACCTCAATGTGCTGTAAATGTTCTTCCCACGTGCGGTTGTAGATGAGGATGTCATCGAAAAATACTAGCATGAACTTCCTCAACTGACCACGGAAGATGTGGTTCATACAAGACTGAAAAGTGGCCGAAGCATTGGTTAGCCCGAAGGGCATTACCAAAAACTTGAAATGGCTGTAATGGCAGCGAAACGCAGTCTTAGGGACATCCTGGTCCCTCACCTTGATTTGATGGTACCTCGACCTCAAATCGATCTTGGAGAAGAACTTAGCTCCCCTCAACTCATCCATCAACTCATCAATCCTGGGGATGGGGTAGCGATTCTTCATGGTCTTCTTGTTCAACACCCTGTAATCCATGGGCATTCGTAGTGTGTCGTCCTTCTTCTTCACCAGAACCACTGAAGTAGCAAATGGGCTAGTGCTGGGCTTGATGTGTCCCAATGCCAAGAGCTCATGTATGGCTCTCTCAATATCATCCTTATATGCTTTGGGGTGCCTGTAGGGGGTGGTAATCACTACCTGGATGCCCTTCTCCAGCTCGATGGTGTGCTCAAACCCTCGGTCCAGTGGTTGTCCTGGTGGTATTTCCCCAAACACCATGGAGTAACGGTCTAGGATAGTCTGCACATCTAGGTGCACTGACTTACCAGAGACACCTGCCTCTGAAATCCGCAGCTCCACTGCCCACTCTATGTCTCTGTTCCAAAAATCTGCCTCCATCCGGTAAGCAGAGACTGTCTGTGGAGGATATGTGGGCATGCCTTTGATCATCACATGCTTCCCGCTCTTCGTATATGTCCACTCCATCTCTAGAGTCTCCCAATCTGTAGTGACTTTCCCAAGTGCGATAAGCCACTATACACCCAACACCATGTTGGTATCTGGATTGTTGACCACAAAAAAATGATCGGTCACCGTGTATGTCCCCATGGTCACTGCTAATGCTAGAACATACCGCATGCACTACATGGTCCTGGCACCTGGAACCAACACAGAGAAACCATTAAAGCTCTATGTCTGTATACCCATCCTCTCTACTAGTTGGGCATCGATAAAGTTGTGTGTGGCCTCGTTGTCCACCAACATTGAGACGCGCTGCCCCTGGATTGTGCCTCGGACTCTCAGCGTTAAGTACTTGGGAACTCCCTACAAGGATGCAAGGACTTCTCTTGTAGGTGCAAACACTGCCCCTCTTGTTGCAGGGGGAGATGGTGGTGGATGATCCCCTCCTGGTGCACCGGTGCTAACATCTCCCTCCAACTCCTCATATGCCTCTTCTTCTCCCTCATTGTCGGAGAAGACCTCAATGTAATGTGCCTTCCCTCTGGCACAACGATGTTCCGGTGCCCATGGCTCCTGGCAAGTGAAGTGAAGCTTCCTCCATCTCAAGTCTCAAGTCTCTCCGGGTTCATCATCCAAAGGCCCTCGGCCCTAGTTCCCTCTCGTGGGTGGGGATCTCACGTCCTTCCCCTTCTGCTGGAATGCTCGTCTGTGGGGAAAAGGAGCCCTTGTCCTTGACATGGCATCATGCAAGTCCCTAGTCCTCCCTACTACATCCTGCAGCGTAGTAGGCCTAGTGGATCTGACTAGCCCACGAAAAGGTTCCGCCAGTCCGTCAATAAACATGTACACTCTCCTGAGTCCTAGGCACGAACAAATCTGGAACCATCATTCAGAGCTTCAAGAACTCAGAAATGTAAGTTTCCGAGTTCCTCGTCTGTTTGAGCTTGGTCAACTCAACAAAATGTTCCTCCAGGTCCTTCTGATCAAATCTCTCAATCAACCTCCGAGTGAACTCAACATACGCTGTCACTCCTGTGTGACCTAGTGTAGACATCCCATGGAACCACCAGTCATGGGTTTCTCCCTCAAGGTGTAGCGCTGCCACCTTGATGGCCTCCACCTTCGCCATTTGGTTCAGCTTAAAGTAAATGTCCAGCTTCTCCACCCAAGCCTTTGCCGAACACTTCGATGACCCATCGAAGGTAGGCAAGGAAAATCTGCCCACGGTACGTTGCAGGTCATTACCCGGCGTGTACCCTCCTCCTCTATTTTGGCTACGTGGTCTGCTATTGTTTTTCAGTTGGCAGAATTCATTGAAGGTGAGGGCATCTTCGAACTTTGGCCCATACGACTGATATTCTGCAAAATACTCTCCATAGTGAGCCACCTCCGGCTCCTGTGGTCCTCCCGTTCCTGCCCCTGAAGTCAGGAATGTGGGCATCGTAGAGCGTGGTGGAGTGCGTGGTACTACCTGTTGTGCAGTGTTATGCTCAAGTAAATGGTGAACCGTGAGAGGTATCAGATCCTTCTCCGTTGTGAATTTCCCTAGGAATTTCCCGCTGTCTATTCTATTTGGCAATCTTCTGTCCCATTTCCTCTACCTTCTTGGAGAGCTCCTACACTGACTTTAGGAGGAGGTTACCAAACTCCTTCCCCTCATCTCGTTCTTCTGCTATTGGTGCCTTCCCCTTTCCTTCCTCCACCGGAACATTGTCTTCTTGATCAAGTGTTATTTCGAGCCTACACTCTCTACTTCTATACCGCTACTTCCGGTATGTAATGTATTTTCTATCTTCCGGTGTCATAGACCAAATGCTCCATAGGCTGAGCCAAGTCTATGAGCTCTGATACCACTTTAATAGCCCAAATTGGGAACAAACAATAATACAAAGAAAACAAAAATTAAATCTACAACAAACAAAAAAATACATCAAAACACCATGAATAGAGCCAAAACTGCTGAGGCATTTTATTAGTATTTCTGAATGGGGAAAGGTACAAATGGTGCTAGGAAGATGCCACCTTGGCTTGCACAAGGCAGACTGAAATACTCCTCAATCCCTGCTCACAAAATTTGGTTGCTGGCCGATCTGGGTGGTTCCTCCTCTACGCTGCCCAGTCTGGAAAATGCTGCTGCTGGCTGGCAATGGACTGTGTAATGGGGCTGTTCTACTGCTCAGAAAATTCTGGGACTTGGACACCAAACTCTCCACAAGAAACCCAGAAAACCCGCGAAGGGTTTTCCGAAATTCTGACCTTGGAAAATCACCCTCTTGAGCTAGGTATGAAAATATGCTGGGTAGACTGGGCTCTGAATTGATCTGCTGGAAATAGTTGTTGGAAACTGCCCAAAAACTCTGCTATGGAAGGGTTGATCCCCTCACAAAACTCCTAGCTGAATTCCCCTGGCCTTTCTCCCTCTCCGGAGCTGCTCCACTACTGGACTGCGAATTTCTCTGGCTGACTACGCTGCCCTAGAAGGGACATCGCATATCTGGACTAAACCTGTGTGAATCTCCTCCAAAACTAAACTGGACTCCTCTCCTGAGCAGGCACTCGAAGTCCCTCGAGGATGAGGTTGAGATTCCCGCTTGGAAATCTCTGTGCTAAACATCACTTGCAGACTCGACTAAACAACTCAAGCGTGCTTCTGGTTTACCAGACAAAAAATTAGCTGATGACTGAATGAATGAGGAATGAGCTTCTCTCATCCTCTTTTACCTAGTTGAGCCCTCGACGTTCCCCTTGGGCCCCACTGGACTACACTGCCATCTCTGCCTGCCAGTCCCTGCGTTGCCACTGCGCAATTGTTGTCCCCACCCTATCTTTGCGCTGTCCCTGCGCTGCCTCTGTTGCTTCCTCTCCTGCGTTGCCACTAGGCTGCTCCCTACTGCGTGATGCTGGCCCCCATGGGTCCCACTTCAGCTTTAATCTTTGCCTTAGTGACTTTAGGAAAGTGATTTAATCTCTGATTTATTTGTGGGTCACCATTACCCACTTTATTTTCCTGCTAACTTTAGAAAAAGGCAAAATTGTCAAAAATTAATATTCCAATTAGTTGACTGCTAATTTGGAATATTACAGAAATGAGTAGCTCCTGGGAACCTCCCTAGAAATAACATCTGTAAAAGGCAGTCATCTGGATCAAGGTTCATCATTCATTAATCAATATGAAAACATGTGTTGATATTTTCTAATGGAATCCTCTTTGGATTCACTATTTTAGAAAGGAAGCAAAAGGTTTCATTAAGAATTCTAACTTGCAGAATTTTGGGATTGGGATATGATGACATATTGATAAAGCAGGTCAAGGGAATGAAATTCTTTTATTCTAAAAACTGCTGCAAGAATTAGATAACTCAAAAGAAGAGATGAGGTATATATATATGCTTACTCTGGATATTATGAAGTCATGTCATATGGTTGCAGGTAGTATACTTCTATCTTCAGAAGTATGATCAAAGGAAAATAGAATCTCCTCTGATGCACAGGCATGATCCACACCAGATGAAATCAACATAATATGTCCTCATATGGAGTATGAGGTGGTTGTATACAATTAAGGAACTACATATTGGAAGCCCCTGGGAATGAAATAAAATTGTGTGGAGAAAGAAAGGAAGAGATCGTGAGAAGTGCAACCATGATAAAAAGGTAGTCAACATCCAAGAAACCAAGAAGACTTCACTAGAAAATCTTCTGGAAAGATATGTAGACTTTGATGGAAGTTTGAAAAAGATGGAGACCCTTGACAATACATATCTTTAGAAGATGTGTCAATCTGTATGAAGGATGCTGATACCTACAAGAAGATGTCATGGTGAAAGATCATCACTAAGGTAATTTTTGATTAAGTGTTCATATTTATAATTGAATAATATCTAGATGAGCTTATGCAGGGCTGCCAAAGGAAAGTATATATCTTCCACCATTGAAAACCATATGGAAGGATGAAAGATCCATGAAAGAGATATGGTTTGGAGATAGAAACATGAGATGAAGCTAGACTAGATGAGAAGATTGATGTATCACTCTCCAATGGAACGATGACATGACTCGTGAATGAAAGCGATGGATGAGATCCTAAAGATGAAGACTCCTCAACGTAGAAGAAATTCACGACATCAAAGGAAGGAGTTCTTTAGAGTAGCTGGATGTCCCATTATTTTCCTGACGAGCTGCTGCAAGTCCCTGATGAAGAGGGAGGGAGCCTGGAAATAAGTTTCTTACTTGGAAGAAACTTGGTAATTCCTTAGCCGAGAGGGAGCTTAGGTAGATTCCTTGTATAGGAATGAGTACATTCCTTTATTGGAATATGTCCTCCCTAGTTGAGAGGGAGAGATGGACACATCATTTTGGTCTTCACTTAGGAAGACAAAATGGAGGATTGGGTAATCATCTGGCATTTGATACTCTTTGAGGATGTATTATGGCATTCAAGACAAAAGTAGTCATTGAAGGATCGATATTCTTTGAGGATTGGGAATCTAAGATAAGAATAGTCCTGGACATACTCTGAGTGAACCTGGGTGGGGTATGTTTCAAGAGAGACAATGATGAAGGTGTCTATTAATCGTTGGTCTCTCCAACATTGGGGCTCAAGATCTCGTGGAGAGATGGATTTGTTAGTCAAGGCCTTGCACTATGACAATGCTGGTTGATATGATGCTATAACAGATGGGATTACCAATCTGATTCTTCTTATGAGATTCTTCAGATTGAGAGTGAACAAGTACCATTATGAATACCTCCCTAGTTAAGAGGGAGTGTTGAAAAGTGTAACTAGGTTCGGTATTCATAAGGACATGTAATTATGATTTTATGTAATGAAGAGACAAAGATAATAAAATGTATTTATTATAATGCTTGCATCATGGGTTTAATGAGCAAGGAGATTTTATTATAGGTCAAAGACTTCTTCTTGATGTCTTTAGGAATTTGTCATCTTGTCATAAAGATAATTAGAGTCATGTCAATGAAGTCATGTTACACTTGTAAAAGGACACATTTTTGATGTAGGAAGTATACTCCAAGACCTTGTCGCTAGGCCCCTTAAAGTCGGCTTATATTGTGATAAATATCTTCCTTGGTAAAGTCGACCTACCCTCAAGTGATCATGTCGGCATAGAGATGGGAGATAGTCCCTATATATAAAGGAGTTGCGGCCTCATTATGGAGACATCACTTCGGATAAGGGTCTACAATTCAATGGGAGAAGATAAGGAATTTCAGCGAGAAGGAGAATTGTGATTGGGTCGAGAGAACAAGTGTGCTATCTTTGTCTTAAGGTATGCTCCCTCGCATATCTCAGGAGGACTGAAGGTGATCACAGCGTGAAGGAGGACATCCACAGTTTGGTCTTGGGCTACCACACCTTGAATACTATTCAGGGAAGCCGAGGTCAATCACAACAATCACAACAAGAGATAAGGTGCGAAGGAGGCAGGTCTGCAAGGTACCAAGGTCATCACAATTAGGTTATTTTAGAGAGGCCGAAGGTAAATACAACAAGAAGAAGGGCTACTTCTAAGGCTCGGTTTTGGGCCTTAGAGAAATTTGAAGGTTGCTAGGAGACCAAGAAGGAGTCTCTAGGAGGCCGAGGCAAGATCAAAGGAGGGCAGAAAGAAAGCATACTATTTAAGGCCAAGGATCGAGCTTCCCTAGTGCTGGTGAAATGCAGTGTAGAAAGGAAGGTTCAACTAGAGAAGCCAAGAAGAGCAGCAAGAATAGTGACAAGGGTCTTGGAGGTGTAATAGTCTCAAGGGTCTATGCCATGGTCTTGGTACTTGTCAGTTGAAGGTCTATAAGAAGAATTTTGATTGGGTTTTCCTCTCAAAGAGTGAGAGGTTTTGGCCCTGGTTTGCTAGCCTAAACATTGTGTCTCTTGTGCATTTTGATAATTGACTTGATGAAGAACATAATAATCTAACGAAGACAAGATCTAGGATACAAGAAGCTTAAAGTAAATCACAAGTAATCATCAAGAAGAGAAATTGTAATAAAAGCCCTATTTTCTCAACATACAGCAGGGTCCAATTTGATAATCGCTTCATCCAAAGACCTGAATGATATAACAAATATAATCAGTCAGGACAATCAACAATCAATATCCAATACACAACAAGAATCTAATGAAGTTACTATAGATAAAAACAAATAAATTTCTTGCTTAAAAGATCACAATCAGAAACTACTTGCACGAGTCAAGAAGGCCAAAGCTACAAAGAAAAAATTAGAACAAGAAAAGGAATGTCTCGAGGAAAAATTCAACGAGAATCTATCAAATAAAGAAGAAGAAAATTCACGTTTAAAAGACCTTCATCAAAAGTTAGTGGAAAAAATCAGAGATTTAAACAATGAGAAACTTGAGCATCAAAATGAAGTTGAATCATACGCTGAAGAACTTTCACGTTAAAAACCATAACTAAAATCTGCTTTCTCAGATTAAGAAACTTAAAAATGATAATAAATCATTGAAGAACAAATTTAAAGAACTTATCACAAAAGAAGCATCAAAATATTCAGACTTAGCAGTCCAAGTTGAAGAAAAGGGAACAAACACAGATCCCATTAAGCTCATAGTTCTAGCAAATCCAAATCCAATTGAAGTGAAAACGTACTCAAAGGTCGTAGTTCAAATGATGGAAAATTCAAGTGAAGATCCAACTATTATCCAAGTTACTTCAATACGTGGAGGAAATCAAATATCTCAAGTAAATCAAGAAATCACTGTTGAAGAATGTAACTAGGTTCAATCTTCATTATTAATATATTTGTCAAAAAGAATTTATTATTATTGACTTATTAAGGCATGGGTTTCATGCTTGGGTCAATTATATGTCAAGCCTCCATTATAGGCTTTAGTTTATTGTCAAAGTCATTTATTGTTTTGTCAAAAGACTCCTCCATCAAGTCATCCTCTTCAGCGAAGTCATCACTCGACCTCTTCATCAAAGATTACAAGTCGGCTTCCTTCAATATGTTCATGTCGGCCTTATATAGCGACACATCTATTCATATGGTCATGTCGGCTCATATATGACGAAAAAACCACTATAAATACCAGCTTAAGGATTTCACATAATTCACAGTCAAGCAATTCAGATCACCTCTGAAGTTCGAAAAATTACAGAGATTAAACTCACATAACAAGTTTGGAAATTGCAATTTCGGTGTTATTTCAGTGGATGCATTTCGGTGTTCTTACAGTGACTTCTATTCAGTGCTATTACAGACCTTAACTCAGTGCAATCTCAGTGATGAAGCCACACCACAATAACCTCATTTCATTGTTATCACAACAATATGTTTCAATGCTGTTTCAGGGAAGAAGGTTTGATGCTATCAACAGTGAAAGAGTATCGGTGCCACCACAGTGCCATTCCATGAAAGTCACAATTTTGATGCTACATTTCAATGCTATCACATGTATGGTTCGGTGCTCTTTCAGTGAGATATTTTTGGTGCAATCACAGTGATCAAAGGTTCGATATCATCAAAAGAAGGAAATTTCTCAGTCATTACAGTTTGGTGCTGTCACATGTTCGGTGCCATGACAACAAAGGTTTCAGTGTCACCACAGAAAAGAGATCTGGGTGTCATGAGGTCTCGGTGATGTTACCATGAGGAGATCTCGGTACAATCACAGTGATGAGATCTCGGTGGCGATGATGCCTCAGTGCTAACACAATGACAAGGATGACTTGATGGAGGTAGTCTCTATAGGCCAAATTCCTTATTGTCGGAGGTTGAAATTTGTCCATTGTGGGAGGCCATATTAGCAAAACTCTGGAAGGTCAAATTCCTCCTTTGAGGCGCTGAGAAATCCATTAGGGCAGTGTGTACATTTATTTCTCTTTACATGACAATTATTTGTGATATTATGTTAATTTTTTCTATTATAATTATGTTCTTATCATCCAACAATTGCCATAAAACCATGAAGATCACAAAAACAATGAACACAAGATGTAGACATGCAACCAGGGAAAAACCCCTCTCCCAGGGGAAAACCTAGACAAAAATCTCTTCTTATAGAACCAATTCAAAATGAGACTTCCATGACCCAAGACCAAAACAAAGACTTCACCAAGGACCAAGTCAACCAACCAATAGATATGTTCCAAGATAAAAATCATGTTTTTAGAGCGAGGCAAAATGTCTTTCAAACCGAGGCTCTTCTAGCCTTTTGGTGTCCCAAGATGGTCTGCAACTTCTGCAATTTTCAGATCTGATATATGCCCAGAAACTCTAGGTCTCTCGCATTTGTGACCTGCAACAGATAAATTTCAGAGATGTGAACTTTGCTAGGGCTTGTCACTTCTTTGCTAGACTTCTTCTAGCCTTCTTAAGATCTTCGCACTCCTTTTCCAACTGCAGATTGAATATGTGAGATGTGTGCTTTATGTATGTCAAAGGTGGTCAAAGTTCCTCCTTTAAATAACCTTCCCAAGAGGCTTGAATAGTCCTTTCAAGACCGAATTCATGTAGGTTGGCCGACTTGGTCTCAGAGGCCTCTAGACACTTTTAAACATAAAAATAATAATTTCTCTTGGTTACAAATTTCCCAGAAGTGTCTTTTACATATGACTAGGACCTTCTTGACTGAAAGAAATATTTTCTCGACTTTGACAAACCCTAGGAGCATCAATTGGATGCTTGACCTAGATGAACATATAAATGTAGCATGAAACCCATGCATAAAATAATTTTCTTTTTCTTCTTTTTACAATTTACAAGAAGTGAAACCATGGTATTTATTGTAAATTGAATGACATATGTATACCATGGTTTCCATGTAGCTTTTGAATAAGGGTATATGTTGCCTTCACTTTTATATGAGCTAGCATATTGGGTGTAAAATAATTACTTTTTCTTCTTTTTACAATTTACAATAAGTATACAATGACATATGTATAATGATAATATGAAGTAATATTATAACTAGAATAAGTATACAATGACATATGTATAATGATAATATGAAGTAATATTATAACAATTATTAGCATCAAATTAACTTCAAAATTATAAATGATTACTAATAATATGATTGGAAAATTTATTATGATTATCAAATTAACTATAGAATTATCACTGGTTACTAATAATATGATTGGCAAATTTATTATAATTTAGGATCAAATTAACTTTAGGATTATCACTGGTTACTATGTGCACTATGTGTAAATGTAGATTGATTTTTATGAGAAGAAAATCACATTAGAAGATAATTTCATAAAAAGTAAACAGTTAATCTATTTCATTATTTCTTAAAAAAAATCATTATTTATTATTTTCTTCTTTTTACAATTTACAATATGTATACAATGACATATGTATAATGATAATATGAAGACCGAACTTAGTCACATACTTCAACACTCTGTCTTGTCTAGGGAGGTATTCATATAACTGGTACAAGGATATTCTCAAATTGAAATGTTCTCATTAGAAGAGTATCACAATCAAAATAAATAATGCTAGAGATCTTGATACCATCTAGGCTGCCAAGGTATGAACCCATCAAGGGATCTAGGTACCATCTAGGCTATCTGCCAAGGTACCAACCCAACAGGGATCCAGGTGTCATCTAGGCTACCTTCCAAGACACCAACTCAACAATGATCCAGGTGTCATTTAGGCTACCTACCAAGACACCAACTCTACAGGGATCCAGGTGTCATCTAGGCTACCTGCCAAGACACTGACTCAACGGGGATCCAGGTGTCATCTAGGTTACCTTCCAAGACACCAACTTAACCAGGGATCTAGGTATCATCTAGGCTACCTCCAAGATACCAACAAGGATCTAGGTACCATCTAGGCCACTTGACAAGGTATCAACCCAACAAACATCTAGGTATCATCTATGCTACCTGCCAAGATACCAATAGGGATCTAGGTACCATCTAGGCTACCTGCCAAGGTACCAACCCAACAAACATCTAGGTATCATCTAGGCTACCTGCCAAGATACCAACATGGATTGAGGTACCATCTAGGCTAATTGCCAAGCTACCTACTACCAACCCAACTAGGGATCTAGGTATCATCTGAGCTACCTACCAAGATACCAACCCTAACAATACCAGAATACGGGCTATTCAACCTAAGGTACAACAACTTGTCACCATGATCTGGTCAGTGCTTCAACCTGGGATCTAGGTACCATCTAGGCTACCTGCCAAGGTACCAACCCAACCAGGGATCTAGGTATCATCAAGACTACCTGCCAAGATACCAACCTTAACAGTACCATTATACAAGCTATTCAACCTAAGGTACAACAACTTGTCACCATGATTTGGTCTGTGCTTCAACCTTATGGTATATAGACTAGTACAGGTTTGCCATTACCAAGGTCAAACCTCTAGGAACATATATCCTTGAGGAGTACCAATCCTTTTGGACATCATGGCCTTCACTAGATGTATGAATGTTAGTCCTGGTCTAGTGCATGACACATGAAGTATATTCATCATCACTCCCTCTTAACTAGGGAGATTTGTCCAACGTCTGCTACTTTGTACTTTCAATGGAGATCATAGTAGTAGTAGCTACATGGGCTCCTCCCTTTGCATCATGTCATCGAAGAACTTCAACCTTCTTGAGCATCATGGAGCCATCCTCTTAAAACTTAAAGACATACCTTAAAACTTGGGAGTTAAATTGCTTCCTCAAAATCCATAGCTCTTTTAAGATTCAAAGCTTCCTCTGAGGCTATCATTCCATTGCTTTATTTTCATATGGCAACAAAGTTTGACTTTGGATTTTAATCATTAATATGCTTATGTAAGCTTCAATATCATCAGGTTTTCTGCAACTTCCTCTTTTTATCATGCTCATCATTATCATGAAGTCATCATTAAGCACGAAATCTGCTTTTGTTTTGTTCTTACGTCTTTCTCATCTTAATTTCACAATTTTGAAAGCCTCCATTATGTACCCGCAATGTTATCAACAAATATAACCTAGAAAAAATATATACATACAAGAACATAATGTTAATTTTTATCAATTTAGGGTTATCATGACTTCAAAAAGTGTGCATCTAGGGTTTTTCTTACAAATCCTAGATAGGGTTTTTCTTACAAATTCAAGATGCTTGATAAAGTTTTAGTGACATGTATGGATTGTCAAGCAAAAGAGTGAACAACTTCAAAGATCATGTAGTTCATCATACTACGAATTGGAGGCGTGTCGTAGTTGAGGATCATCAACTTGTGATCGAGATTGTTATAGAGGTTGCATTTGATATTGTGTGTAAAGCACCTTACTTTCTCATGTTCCCTTTCGAAACATCTAGATTGGCATTCATAAGGCTCATCACAAGTATACAGGATTGCAAAAGTCATGGTATGTCTGTTAGTGATAATTATGTCCATGTGCAAACACCTACTCTTAATTATTGAGATCCAAGTTCCACTATTTGACAAACAAAATTTCAGCAATATTTGTATACAAATGCATGCACATGCGGAGATGTTATAACGGAATTGGGATATCCATATGAGGCTATTTGCATCATTATTGCTGATGATTATGTCCTCCTCCTAGAAAGAATACAAAGACATGATTCAAAAAAGGTTGTTTACGTACAACATGGATTTTTGGATTCTTCTTTGGGTTGGGTGTCAAATGGAATAGTTGCTTCTCAAGAATTTGTAGTTTATGATCAAGGTTACGATGTTTTTCTAGGGAATTTTCGAGGTTTGGTTTCCAGAGGTCACATAGGTAATCATATTTCTTCTCAATGGTACTGGAGGTATTTAATCAATGAACATGGAACATAAGAAATCCCTGCAATGATTGAAAAAATCCATGAGATAAAGCTAAGACATTTGAGAGCCGATATTGAATCTTATAGTGAAACAGACAACCTTCCTTATTCGATCTGTGTTGTTTCTCTTAATGTTCCAACGAGTTTCTGAGACGGGGAAATGCAGGAGCGGGGATACGCACAAGGCGGGCGTATATAAGCAACCCCAAAGTTTAGGGAAAAATCAGGGAAACGGGGGGATGTTAGAGTCATAAATATTATAAAGTTATTAAAACTTTAATATATAAAAATAAAATATAAAATCACAACAATATGTCAATAACTAAGTTAGTAAAAAGTAAATCTTAATAATTATGAAATGTACATCTAAATATGATCATCAGTTCGTATTAGACTATTATGAATCATAATTATCATTTGACATTTCTGCAATCATCAATGTAAAATTGTAAACCTGAAAGTAAATTACTATATTGAATCCATCATTTGACATTATGCAATGTTCCATCTAAATTTATCATTTGGAAATGGATATTTATATTATGCAAGGTATATCTAAATTAAATTTTGACAATTGAAATTACACAGTGCACATCAAAATTAAATTCATCATTTGACAATGACATTATGTTGAAGTCTAAAATAGCCATAGAATACTAAACTAAAAGTAAACATAGAAAATAGTGAAATAATAGTAAATTTCTCAAAAATTACTAAATAATAAATCACAGCTCCAATACAGTGGCCCCAAGTCACAAAATGAAAATCACAGGTCCAATTTGGTAGCTCCAAGTCACAAAATGAAAATCGTAGCTCCAAATGACTCAGGCTCGCAATTGATCGTAAATTTGAATCACAACGAATTGTAGATGGAAAATGTCGAGTGGCGGCAATAGGAAAATCTCGGGCAGCAAAGTAAAATGTCAAGCGACAGTAGAAAGAAAATATCGAGCGACAAGGTAAACATGTAGGGTTAATGAGAAATGAATGAGAAATGTGAATAATTATGTTTTAAAGTTTTAATTTATCCTTTAGTTTTTATTCTAATTTATTTTAATTATATGAAAATTTAAAATTTGTAATTTTTTATGTTTTTAATTGTTATTAGCAAAAAAAATTTGGGGGACATGGGGGGACGCTTTTCCTCACCAGGAAAATGTCCCCCCTGGAGTTTCCCCCAAAAAGGGGACGTGAGGAAACGTTTCCCCAGGAGTTTCCCTATCCCGGGAGTGTGGGGGAGCAAGGAAGCGTGCTCCCCACTCTGGGGGGTGCATCCCTGTGGAACACTGGGGAAAAGAGGGTCGAATTTCTAAGTTCAACCATTGGGCAATTCCTTCATGGGTTATTCTGGGTATTTGGTGGAGAGGCCAAAACTAATTTGTCAGAATTTTCTGGGAATATTTGAGGGGTCAAATAGGGATCCTAACTCAGCCAGTAGCTAGAGGAGCTAGGGGAAATTGGGCCGAAATTACGGGGTCAGCATTTGGCCAAACACTTTCTGGGTTTTAGTGGGTTATTGGATGAGAGACCGGGGTTAATTTCCCAGTATTTTTTGAACACCAGAAGAGGGTCAAATCAACCATTCTTTACAGCAAGAAGTTCAGTGTTTGGGTGATCAACGCATAGCCATAGAAGGGATAGCTACGCAACAGTTGGGGCACTTGATTTCATCACTTGGGCTTTGCTAGCTCACCTTGGGCAAGCCCAGGGGCACACTTTCCAAATATCAGATTGTAACCTTGTAATTTTATAATAAAATGGCTTAGAACACCGCAGTTTTTGGCTCTATATTGGGTGTCTGATTTGTGTGCAAATTTTATGTGTATTTTTGCTATGTTTGCTTTGTGTGTCATTGTATATTTCCGTTAGGAATATTACATAGTGAATTAATGTTCCTAGGGGTAAATTATCTCCATAATTGCCTTGAGAAGTCATCAATTTGCTGCAATAAGAAGTATAAATTCCTTTGGTAACCTAGTAGTTTCCTCTAGTGCCATGCGAAGTTACCATTGGACTCCTTGATTGGGTAAAAGAACACCAAAAGTTGAAGGCACATTGTCCCCATTCTCCCAATAGTCTAGGCACTGATCCTATCCTTGGTGATCACCCTAAAGAATATCTTTTTCACCTCTTTTTCTCCTTTCCAAAACGCTAAACTTAGAGGTGTCCTAGGGCATCGAGTGAAATCTTTTTGAGGCATCCATTTGGAGAGCGAGCTGGACTACAACTGCATTGGGGTTTTCCCTAGGCTCTCACAAAGTTTGAAGGAATTTCCACAATTGGATTTGGAATTATCCCAAGCCCGAGCTCCAACTTCGTTCTTGTCCCTAGGTTTCCTTGGTTAGTGGCTTCCCTAAGGGTCATTGCACTAAAACTAAAGTTAATTCCAATTTCATTGACCCTCTTCTCCTCCCTTGTTTGGCCTAGATCTTTGTTTGAAGTTTCACTCGAAACCCTAGGCCTTACTTGGGTCCACATGGGCTTCTTTGCAGTCCCTCACCTTCTTCATTCCTATTTCACAAGACTACATTAAAAACCCTCTCCCCTTAAGGATCTTAGATCTAGGGCATCCCTTATCAAGGAATATCCCTAATCCCTAAGTATAGGCTTCCTCTTAAGCCCTTCTTCGAGAGCCCTATACCTTGCTTCTTAAGAAAGTAAGTCCTATCATTTGAGTCTCTCCTATGAATGGGCTCTTGAAATCACTATCCCTCCATCATTGATATACCATTCATAGTGATTTTCCTTATACCAGGACTCCTCCCATCGGTGAAAGTCCATAAAGAGCACGGGACATCAGTTGGTCCTTGTCCCATTGTTGCCACTTGGTCTAGTAGTTGCCCTTTTGGAACCCCTCCTAGGACCCCTGCTAGATTGAGCAGCAATAGGGTTATTATTCCATTTTCAAGATTTATTTTCTAGCAATATTTACTTCTGGCATTTCATTTACAAGCATTGGTAATCTACTTTTGGCACTGCTCTTTTTGCTACTCATTTCTGTCATTTGTTTATTTGTTCACCTTGTATATTGATGGTCAATGTGATTATTTTCATATAGTTCATATGCTGTGAACTATATATTGATGGTTGGATGTATTTTTGTGTAACTTAATTAATTCCTAGATTAATATTTCTTATTTTCTATAGCTTACTCAAAGCCTTATTTATTTTCTTAGGGACCACCCCCCTTGGCTTTGCTAGGGGTTAGCCTAGGTGGAGGAGCTGAGATTTGAGTGACAACTGCTCAACTCGAGACTTGCCCCCAAGGCCACACTTAGTGGATTAGAGATTTTTCCACGTAGCCCAAAGGTGTGGATTAGGTGGCAACAAATTGCATGAGAAGTTGTTCTATTCCTAGTGAGCACAAATCCCCTACACATGTAGGGTGAACTGCAAGTGGAAGTTGTGCTATCTTTAGGAGGGCACAGATTGCTAGATTAGGTAGGGATATGCACAAGAGAGATTCTCATGCAGGCCTACATGTACTTCCTCTTCCCAAATGTGGCGAACTATTTGAGGTAGATTCCTTCATGCATGGAAGTGCATTAGGTTAGGGTTTGACCTTGTCAAGGGATGTGCTCTACTGCATGTCTACCTTCATTGTATTTCTCTTGTTCTCTTGTTCCTTGTTCCATCTAGTGTGTTAGCTAGTTGCAGATGCAATTATTCTTTCAGTGAATATAGAAATATCAAATATGTTATTGATTGCTGCAGATTTAGCTTGCTGTCCTCATTTTCAGAGTTGTGTGACTGGTGATCTAGCATTTCTATATCTGCTGTTTGGTAGGTGATTAATCAGTTTCAAATTCCCATCTTAGGGTTTTGATTCTTTCAAAGTGCCGATTTGGTTAATATGCATTGAAAATTTAAAGATGAACACTATGAATCAGAAAGGAACAATTGCGGAATGTCATGGTAGAATCAGTTTGGAGGTTCCAAGTGAATTTTTTAGCTTCAGCTGACTTCTGGATTGTTTCGATTGACATTATTCTATCTCTTGTTGTGGGGTTAATAATTTGACAAGGCGTTTTTCTTTTGATAAATGCATACATTCAGGATACCTCCTTACCTCAGCCCTTATTAAGGATTAAGTTTTCCGTACTGTGTTTTTTGACTACTTTCGTCATTAATGCCTTGTATTCCAACTGTAGAAATAAAAGCAATATAATGTAACCATCCAAGAGACTAGACTATTATTAGGAAACAATGCTTCACTTAGTTTTCTTGCAATCACAGACCAATAAAACATACTGGAGTATCAGAAACTGCAGTGTCTGTTCCTCTATGGAACTCGTGTGAATCAGTGGTAGACTTAGAGACCTATTTCCAATAGTCTAAATCTATTTTGAATTTTCTCTACCCAATAAAATTTTGGGGTAGTTTTACAAAATTGACCTCTTTCAAAAGCATGATATACATGTCTATTTCTTTTTTCATTTAGAAGTATAGGCATATCATGATATTTTTATCACCCTTGTGATGCTTAGGTAATGATGCGGATTGAACAGGAGCAGAGGGTTGCTGAGGATGCACGCAGAATGGCAGAGCAGGATGCAGCTGCACAAAGACATGTTGCAGCTGTGCTTCAGGTTTTCTTTATGAAGCTTGACTTGATGATTCTCTGCAACATCATTTTCTTTGGTATATAGTTGCAAAAATAAATATGCTTGTGGACTTTATGATTGGCTACAAATCTTAATATAGCTTAATCATCCCGGTTCTCATACTAGGTGGGATTGAGAATATCTAGCAAGCATTGAGACTTAGTTGTGAAGATCTTTCATGTAAACAGCAGTAATCTCTGAATAATTCTTGTATTTGTCTAGTCAACTAATGTTTTGTTGCTATTATCTTAATCTAAATGGGAAAGCATGTATGTCTCTTAATTGGTAAAGAAGATTCTGATTGTGCTCTGCCCTATAATCGGGGAAAACTTTAGGGCCTAATATTCATAAATTGGCTTTGTTAACAAAATTTTCCCCAAAAAAATCATAAAATTGTAAGTTGCCTTTCTATGTCACTCAAAATTTATGTAGTGTTAAAATAGTAAAGAAATCACACCAATTCTTCTAGACTATTAATAGATTATGATATTTTATTTAGTACATTTACCCATGAATTATGCAATTTGTACTCTCAAAATAAGAATTTCCTCTTAAACTTATCCCTTCTTAAAGTTAAGTCATAGTGCCATTAATCTCTTTCGATATCTAAAATTACAAGTTCTTTGTTCTTTTATTTTTCCGAGAAAATACTACTTATATGATACATAAAATATATGTACTCATAGTAAGGAGCATTTACCTTAATGCAGTCACCTCTGCAGTAAGGTCAGAGTAAGCTTTAATACATACATATATTCTTAGGATCACTTAATAGAAAACCCTTGGCTTTGGCTTGAACACTTACCTCATCTAGAGACAACTTTTGAAAAGACGATATAGTATTGATCACCCTTTTAAGCACATGTTTCTTTTGGAAAAATGCTGCTTATGTTAACATAAGAGAAAATGATACAGAGGTAATATATAGTGTTACACAGGGGCACATGCCCCATGCTTCCCGCCCTTACGGAATTGGGGGGTGCCTGGAAAAATGTTTTTCCGCATCCCCTATTTTGCGAAATGTGAGGAAACACACATGGAAATGTTTCACCATTGTGCAAAATGCATAAAAGTGGGATGCCTAGGTGGCCCCCTAAACAGGGATGCTTGGGTGCCTCCCTCGATTTTTTGCAAATGACCCTTAATAATTAAAATAAAAGGCATAAAGCATTCTAATACCTAATACTCTATCCAATATTGCATTTACAAAGTCATTTTGTATTTTCCAGAAGAGTATGAACCACCATGAGCTAGCTGCAACTTCCCTTGGGTGATTCAACAATTCTATTTGAGTGATTTATCTTTCCTCTTGGTAGATTGGAAGAGGTAGTGCATTGATTTTCTCGCTAAAGGAGAGTATCAATTTCATTGAAGAGGGAGCCGTGGTTTTATCCCTTAGGCTGCCAATTTTGTTGATGTGAGTGGTAGTTTCAGAAAGTTTCCTACATAGGCTTGGTGCCTTAGCATGTGGAAGACATTATTTTCCTCATTTAGTGATTTATGTCTTCTTTCCTAATTCTAATTTAGGAAAAGTACAATAATTAAAGGAAATTAATTATTGTGGAATGTTGAGTTATTTTTTTAAAGGATAAATAATTTAATTATTTAAGTGACCTAGAAATAATCTCGAGTTTCAACCGTTGATCTCCAAGATGGTTTTAGAAGAGAGTTAGGGTTACAGATTTAATGAAGATTATAAGGGAAGCCAGTGAGGAGATGAAGACACACGATGAGCACAAGTTGTATGAGTGAATCATCATTCAGAGAAAGCGTTTTTCTCTAAGTGCAAGCAGCTCAATAGACCCGTTGTCGCCTGGATTGTATAGGCACCGCGACAACCTCTCAGGGCAGGGGTTGTCACTCTGATCCACGCCCACTCCGCTCTAGTTGTCTCCCAACAACAGGGTATGGGGGGTAGTCCCTATCGAATGAGGTGAAGGAAAACAAGTTGGGAACCAACTTGTTTGGGAGACACAGATGAGTGGCCTAGCTACTTGGTTAAATTTAGCAAAATTAATGATTATATTAGATTTCTTAAGTATGAGACCAGTGCCCTATGGAGTCACAATTCTTGCTTAATGCAAATTAATGCCAACTAACCGGATGGACACCCGTTGCTTAGATGATTTACTAGCGTATATGATGTGCAAGTGCTAGAATCTGTGTGATGCAATGATCTTGGTTATTTTTAATTATATGCCTAGTCTACGTGTAACCATCCCTTAACTGTTTTGAAGTTGGGCTCCAAGGTAGGTTGTGGGAAGGAGGCCAACAGGAAATAGGCTAGGGCCTGATTAACAATACCTCCTGTTCTGCTCCTATCACCCGGTGCTTCTAGCGCTACAGGGATTGTGGCTCTGACGACTGCAAGGTTACCGTGTTAACCACCAAAGAATTGCCAAGCCCCTCAAGCTAGGTGAGAAGGGTTGCCCTAGATCTCTATCAACCTAGCTTATGCTTGGAGGTAAGCTTTAATGCAAGATAGACCTAGGATGTTTATGCAACGATATCGAGTGAAATCACTTGAGTTAAGATTGATTAAGCTATTCAAGTACTTAGTATGAATTATCTTGTTACAAGAGTACTTAACAATGAAATAACAATCTTAAACAAGATAAATGCCAAAAGATACAAGTGCAAGCTTCAACTATAGATCAATTCACAAGATGTTTAACCACTTTAAAGAAACTAGAGCACTTATCCACCAATGATTATCAACACAAGATGTAATGGCAATTGAATCTTAGATACTCAAGTTAACTCTATTCATCAACAAGATTAGCCTCAGATTTTTGAGTGCTTTCGAGTGCAAACTTAGACAACTTTTGAGACCTATTACCACTCAAACCAGCAGGGGACCTAAAGGGGTTCCTAAGAGGGCACTTGCTAGACTAAGGGAAATGGTGGAGGCTTAGCCCACTGTCACCACGACTAAGATTCCCTGCTCTTTACGAACCTTCATTGATGGGAGGAGTCCCGATGTTTTTGGGAAGCCACTTATAAAGAATATGTCAATGGATAAGTATGAAGTGATCCGGTGCTTGCTTTTTCTTTAAGCAAGGGACTTTCCCTCCAAGGGAGAAGGGGTGAGGATAAGGTAGAAGGATATAACTTGAAGAGGTACTTCACGATCCCTAAAATCCTATATGAACTTGGTTTCCCAAACAACCCTTGATGATTAGTCTTTGATAGGAAACAGGACCACACAGGACCAAGTGGACCCAACGCAGGTTTGGGGATGGAATATAGAAACCAATGATGTTCTTATCTTGGACAAGGTAAGGGGAATGGATTAGATAAGAAATTTTGCTTCAAAAGTTCAAATTGATCCTACTAGGGTCTAGCCTTGGGGATGCTTAGGAAAACGTTGGTCCTAGAGCTAGGGATTGGGATTCTCGAAGATTCCACCGTTGGAATTGCCTCAAATTCGGAGGAGAGGAAGGGGACCCACCAGCGTAGTAGCTTCCAGATGATCGAAGCAACGTTGCATGAAGTGGGGACGTTTTTTGGAAGCGAGGACGCGGAAGCGTCATTTTCCAAAAATTTAGGAAGCGAAGCATTTAGTATATATATATATATATATTTTTTTTTTTGCATTTATATTGAAAATAACAATCCCAAAATACCATATTAGTTGTAGAAGACATGAAAACATGCATATTCTTACACAAATCAAGATAGATATGACATCCATGATTCCATTGTACATCAATAATTAATTATTCGAGCGTCATAAATCTAGAATCTAGATTCTATATCCTAACAATTGCAAACATACATCAAATAATTAAGCATGATAAAACATGTAAGCATACTATAAAACATAACACATTTAAGCATACTATAAAACATAAATGATAAACATAAAGTTAAAACATTTAAGCATGATAAAAGTTTAAAACATTTAAGCATACTATAAATTTTAAAACATAAAACATTTAAAAATTAAGCATACTATAAAACATAAATGATAAACATAAAACATTTAACCATATTATAAAACATAAAGCATATTATAAGTGAGCAACTGTCAACATTAGTCATGTCCAAAATTCAAATAATAATGTTTACAAAATAGGCCACTTGGCCACCACCAAGACAAAAAAGTTCAAATTCACAACAAGCCTACAAGTCTAATGATAATCTATGACAAAAGCAGTAAAGTGTGCACTGTGAACATTGAAAATATCTACCTATCTCTCCTCCTTCCACCACGAAGAGTACGTGACGGTGCGCCTCCACGTGGTGGCAATGAAGAAGATGGTGGATGTGGAAGCTGTGTCAATGGCACTACAGTTGATGAAGACGAAGCCCCTGCTGTTGGTGTTGAACCATGGGACCTAGGAACCAAGGGACTAGTGGGGGGTGGCATGTCAACTTGATCATCATCATCATGGATAAGAGCATCCTCTAATTGCTCTAATCGCAACACTCCATCCTCCAAATTGGTCTCCTCTGGATACCTGTCCCAAACAATAAGGTCTTTGTTGCTCTTTGCATCATCATAGTAATGGGACAACAATCTCAAGTTGTAATGAACATAAACCAAGCTCTCTGCCCGGTCTAAACTCAACCTGTTCCTTTTAACACTGTGGATGAAAGAATAAGAGCTCCAACACCTCTTTGCAGAAGAAGTGTTTACCACCTGTGATAGCACCCGCAATGCCAAATTCTGTAGAAGTGGAGTAGCACCGCCATGCATGTTCCACCACTCAATAGAAGAAAAACTCTCTCGATCTCTAATAGCATGCATGCTCCCAAATGGACTAGTGGAAAGTGTATAGCTGCTCAACTGTTTCCGTACCAAGTGTGCCTCATCCTCATCAAAGACTAATTTATCCAGTGCAAGCATATATTTTTGTAGGACCTCTGGATCTAGTTGTGGTTTTCTCCTGCTCGCCTCCCCAGGTGCTGTTGTAGAAAGCCATGATGGACTATAATATTTAGGTGTCAATACATATGCTAATGCATGCAATAGAATATTTAGCATATCCCATCGCTTTACCACCTCTGCACGAATATATTTGTACAAGGTGGTATCTCTAGGCTCAACAATGTCTTTAATTTGCCCCAACATGTTATCCATTTGCTCATACACCTCCCCAATTATTGGCTTATCTGAATCGCCAAACTTGATCATGTAATAAATTGGTTTGGTGAATTGCAAAACATATTTAACCTGTGACCAAAATAACATGTCAAGAATAGTGTCCTTTGCTGCATTAGCACCATCTCTATTAGTGTTAATCTCCTCTCATGATTCAGCGGTGACCATATTAGTTAGAGCTTGTCTCACCTTCACTAGCCGCCTAAAGGTGAGGTAATAACTTGCAAATCTGGTTTTTGCAAGTTTAAGCAATTGCAACTTGGAGTAAGTGCCATAGAAGTAGTTTACCCTTGTATGCCCTGTGATAAATTTAATGAGCTTCTTCCTTCTCTTGTAAAGCTCATTAATCCACCAACATTCTTTATGCTTCACAATATCATGCATCAAAAGGTTCAATGTGTGCACCAAGCACCCAGACCAAAATATGTGTGGATAAGTACGCTCAATAATTTTACCTGCTCCCTTACAATTTGCTGCATTATCTATGATCATTTGAACCACTTTGCTAGGACCAACATCTCTGCTTGATTGCAATAGGAGATCTGCAATGTTTTGGGAAGTTGCACTGACAAAGGAGGAATCATGACATGCAATAAACATTGCACCAGTAGTAGAAACACTAAGAACATTTATCAAATGTTGGTTTCTGATATTTGTCCACCCATCTGATACAATGGATACCCCACTATCCACCCACTCATTTGTAAAACGTGTCAAAGCTGCTTGAACCTTTCCTTTTTATCTTTCTAATAACACTGTTCTAGCTTTCTCATAGTTGGGGGACTTGTATCCTTTTGGGGCTTCATTGATGCCCTTTACCATTTCATGCCAATAGGGAGAGCGAAGCACATTGAATGGTACACCGCAAGCACAAAGAAATTGGACTATCTTTCCATCCACATCATCCCTCCCAGCAACATTAAGGAAATATGCTATTGTTTTTTCACCTCCAGAACTTGTAGAAACACCATGAGCAGATGAATTACCAAATCTAGAGGTTGCACTTGATTCAGATTGAGTTTTTTGTTTTTTATTTTTTTGTTGTGCAACCTCCTCTATTTGGATGTATTTTCTTCTTTGTTTTGCTGAAATCTTTGGGCAAATTGCTATGCCCACAACACCCTTTTTTTCATCACTGTCCATCACCCCACAAAGATGCCTCCTCACACGGGTATATGAACCGCTATATGGTTTTCCTCCATGACAACCATGAGGGCACAAAAACTTGTAGCTTCCACCACCTTTTCCCCCTTCAAGTTTGGTCACATAGTTCCACAAGGGTGTCAATGCAGCTTTCCCATCTTGTGATTCAATGTTTTCATCATCCCCTTCCTCTTCAAAGATTTCCTCCTCATCATACATTGGGTCACTCATATGGTGACCACTTTCCTCTTCTTCTTCGTGTTCCCCTCTTCTATTTCTACTCCCCCTTACCATCATCAAAACCAAGAGGGGAATGATACATAGAACCCAAAGAAACATCATCTTTGAGTATGAATATAGATGGTGGACAATCTGCAAATAAATGTACAAGAAGAAAGAATGGGAAAGTGTAGGAAAGGGAGGAGAGAAAATACAAAAAACAATGACAAAAAAAATGAGAGAGTTTGGGGTTTGCACTTACCTCTTTAGCTCTTGTAGATGGAAGCCCTCCATTACTCCTCCTTCACTCCTCCAAGCTCTTCTCAACTCTCTCTTCTCCAAGCTCTCTTCTCCTCTCTTCTCCAAGCTCCCTAAAAACACAAGTGAGCAAATAAGAGGAAGAATAGAGCTTATAAGCTTTTCATCTAATCCCTAACCCAAGACTAACTCGCTAACTAACCAAGCTAACATCAAAAATAAAAAATAAAAAATAAAAAAAAACGCTTTTTTCAAGTCCGCAAACCGGATTTGTACGCTGCTGTACGAAACCGTTCGCGATCCGTACGGATCCGTGCTAGAATCGCGGCGGTTCCGTACAGCGATCCGCTGTACGTTCTGCGGATCCGCTGTACGGAATCACGGATCCGGATGTACGATCCGGATTCCCAGGAAACACAATTTTTTTTGTGAACCACGGATCCGAATTTCGGAAACGCGGTTCGGGGTGCGGATCCCGTACGGATCCGTACGGGACGCGTTTTGGGCCTTGGAGCCAGGGGGGACGTTTCCTGCAACATTGGATCGAAGAATTTCTAGGGGTGAATTCTCGGGAAATTGATGCCCTAGGTGAGCTATCAAGACTAGACCTGGGGAAAAAGGGAAAAAGGTGAAAAAGAAGTGGAAAGTGACCACCCTTTTTAGGGACCAATGCCTATTTCCCTTGGGGATATGAAGTCAAGGATGATAATGATTAAGAATTCGGTTTCTTGATCAAGGAGGCTCGGAAAGTCAACTTCGTCCAATGTTAAAGGAAAAAGAAGAAAAATGACCTTCAAGAATTTATACTTCATACAAATGGCGCAAGCTTATCGAGATAAAACAATCTCTAGGACATTTCATTCATTTAACAATGGCCCATACATTAAACGAGCTAAATAGACACTTAATTCCACATTCCAGTCATGCGGCAACTAGCCCTAATTATACCGAAGTTTAACAGTATGCAGCAACAAGAATATATAAAAATTCACTTACAGTGTTAGAGAGTATAACCAACCAACATCACATTTGCAAAAAACGAAGCTCTAAGATAAAAATGGCCCAAATCCATACATCAAAATTCATCCATTTATCCAAAATGATCCTCCAAAAAGAAATGCGAAATTCTCTAATGATAGAGAGATTCCAAGTGAAATGATGATACAAATGAATGTAGCTAACATCAATTTATACTCCTTTTAGGAGTTTGAATTAACCTATGAGCCTACATTAGCCCCTACTAATAAAATAATGTGCAAATGAAACCCCTATAGGTGACAAACCCACCAAACTAGTTCATAAATGGAAAAATAAGCCTCAGGAGGTCAAATAATAATATGTGCATGTTGTGGGGCCCTCCAAAGGCCTAATAATCTCCAGAAGTGCCATAATGAGGAATAAACTCCTCAAAATATAACGGACAAGGGGGTGGCCCCTTGTTCTCCAAGTAGTAGACATGTGGTGCTCCCAGTGGGTGTGGGGGCACACAAATGATCCCATGGATCTCAATATGAGTCGAAGATGCTTGTAGATCCTCTGCAAGGGCTCGAGTGATGGAATGAAGGCTGCCATGACATCGTACAAGTCCTGGGACACCTGCCAAGGGTGTAGGGCTCCTGTGGGGCTTGCTGGGCATATTGTACCAAGCACATCATCATCATTCCAAAAGTGGATCGCTAGTAGTCTCTGAACATCGATGAGGATCCATGGAGTGCTTTCTGCAGCTATGGAGGCCAATGGCTCTCTACACAGACCTTATATGTGCCAATGTAGCCCTTTGGGGATTAGGACCTCGTATAGGGATACCAAACCCGAATGGAAACCACCTGCAATCCTGTATAAGATCCAATGCATCCCCTAGCCTTCCAGTACAACAAGTCATTAGAGTAACCGTGTAAAAGAGCTTACAAATCATGGATAACAAAGTGGGCACTTCACAATGGCATGCCCTTCCGTAGTGGGATTTTGCATGTGCTAGTGTCTCCATGCTCCAAAGGGGATTAGCCAAGTACCTTATTAAGTGGTTTCAACCCTTAAAGGGGATAGTATGTCAAAGGTACATTCCTCTAATGGGGGTGACAAGTGATAAACAAGTGAAATGGAGTAGGGAATGAGAGGGGCAATCTTGGGCCACATATTGGGCCATAGGGGCAGCCAGATAAGGGGAAGCCCACACCAAGGTATATAATGTGTAGGAGGGAGCCATCGTGGTACATGAGGTGCCCCGACCTTGATTTTCCACCCTTCTTTATATGTTTTTTGCCTTCTATGAATTTTCTTTAATTAACTGCTCAGGGCTCAAAGGATAAAAGCATAATGTGTCAGACATAACAGTGATTACCCTTTTAAGGTAGGGCGGTTCATTTCCCTGTAGGGGTTGGGACAATTATGGGTTTCTGAATGACAAAGGAGGCTCATCTAAGGCCCTATGGAACCAGGGTGATGGCCATGGGTATGGGGTAGATCTCGTGCATGGCTCTTGCCCACATGCTAACTATTTTTTTCCCGACCATCTTTTGCATTTTGTGGTACAATTTCTTGTTAAGTGGGGCCAATTATTCTTTTTCTTTTTCTTTTTAGCTGCTTCAACCTCCAGGGCATCATTCCAGGCCTGACCCAAGGTGGGGACAAGGGGATAGGGAGGCTGACCCTATGTGGACCCATGGAGGCTATGTCAACCTAGGTGGGAGAAATGATAAGTGGGGGTATAATGAGTGGAAAGGAATAATATGTGTGGATAAAGGAGCGGGACCACGCACCCAAAGTCGGGCTTTCCCAAGTAGTACCATGCTAGAACCAAATGGTCAATAAAGGAGATTGTGAAGCAATCACTCATTTATGTCCAAAGTAAGAAAGAACGACTCATGGTCTTCATTGGTCATGTAGTAGTTAATATCTTTTAACTTAATCTCTTTGTCCTTAAATTTATCGACATTGCCCTGCTGAGCCATACCCAAAGCCCTGAAGAAAGATGCTCTTTGAGATGGAATCTTTAAAAGTTCAAGCACTAGGACAAACATCTTAATGTTATTTATCCATGCAGCCCAATCCATGTTCAAACCTGATTTTTAATGGAGAAAGTTTAATTAACATAATTAATTATTTTTAATGGATGCCTAAGTCTAAAATTAGGAAATTAAAATAATTAAAGGGTATTAATTTAACTGGGTGTGAATCTTCTAGAAAAAAATGGAGATCGAGTCAAGATGATCTGAGCCATTGATTAGGATCAAATCTGGGCTGTTGAGAGTTCAACGAGAAGATTATAAGAAGGAACTTGATGGGCATTTGGAAAACACACCAGGCAGATACTCAGTTGCCCAAGTAGATCTATTTTCTCACTGGCTGAAGTTCGGCAAGAGAAAATTGAATCGGAGGAAAAGTTGCAGGTGAGAGAGAGAGAGAGTGGGTATCGACAACAGTCGAGATTGCAGGAAGTGACAAAGAAGATGCAACGCAGAAGGACGCAGATCACCAACGCAGAGGAAGTGATGCAGGAACTGCACAATCACTGCGTAGAGGGTGATGCAGTGGGGCTAGCATGACGGTATCAAGTCCTCTCAAGGGTCAGAAATTCACTGTGGAGCATGAGAAATTTGTTTGTGAATTTCTCTCAGTGATTCTTCTTCTATTATGCGTTCTATATATTGTACATGAGATTTTGCTGAAGATTAATAAAAGAAACCCTCATCTGTTGCACCGATTTTCCCGCATTGGGTTTTCCAAGGACAATTGTCCAAAAATAACTGTCATTGAGTTTATTATTGTGCTAGTATTTTCCTTATATTTATTTTCCGCAGTAATTGATTTGTGAATACTACAATGTATGTATTTCGATATTTGTCGTAGATAACAACAAATAATTTGTTTCAGTAAATTAACAAATAGAAGAAATATTATCAATTGTTATAGAGGGATTCAGAATTTCTGAATTTTCTCACAGTGCAGAGGCTAGTAGTAGAGTCAGAGACTCGGGTGACAGATGCATTATACTAATCACAGTTGATTCAGTATTTTGGATGTTTTTTTGTTGCAGATGTTGCAGTAGCAACAACAGTAGAGTTGCAGTGCAGATGTAGTGTTGGCAGCAGTTTAGTAGGGTCAACAATAGCACAGATGCAACGGATATCAGAGTTGCTCAGTGGTTGGTGGGCAGCAGCAGCCAAACATCAACAACGTGACAAAAGATGATACAGAGACAGGGTATTGTGGCAGCAGGTGCAACACTTGAACACATTTCTCGCTAAGAGGGAGTGTTAGTTTTTGTACCATCTGATGTGTTCTAGCCACGAAGTTTTTGTACCAAAACCCATAAATCGTTTCTGGAAATTCCACCAAAAGTGTCTCAATTAGATTATTAACCAATTTTTAAAATATTTCCTAAGTCTAAACTCAGAGAATATGGTTAATTAATCAGTATTAATTGAGATAAGGTGAGAATAGTCTAGAAACTCACACGGTTCAATCCAAAGATGATCCTAGCCATTGATTATGTTTTAATCTTGGTCGTTGGTGCTCCAACAAAGGATTATAAGAGGAGGTCGATGTGGTGATGGAGAATACACTTGGAGAGTTCAATTTCCTTGATGGATTGATTTCCTGAGTAGCAGCAGTTAGCTGCCGGAGAGAGAGTTAGAGATTGAAGCAATGAGAGAGGGGCAAAGACTGAAGTCGGAGGAAGATTTCTAGATCGAGTGAGTGCATTGCAGACAAAGGCCGAGATTTCTCTAGGAAGCTGCGCAAAGGGGCAGCGCAAAAGATTTAGTGAGCAATTCAATTTTGCTGGGGTGACGCTGGTTTTGAGTTCCAGAGGCCGAAAACTTTGGCCGAAAAGTATTTCCAGAGTGTCGGAGGGTTAGTTCCCAGTTAGCAGAAGGTAGGACGACTTGATCTTCAGTTGTTCCAAACTAAGTATGTAGCAGACTGTGCAGAGGTGACGTAGTGGTTGTGCTGAGCAAGGAGGACAACTTGCTTTTCGGTAAGCAGTCAAGAGCCGGGATTGCTTAGAGTGAGGGTAAATTCCCTCAAGATATTTTTGCCAGTATTTTCTCTGCAGGATTGTCAGTATTCGACATCTAGATTGTATTCAAATTATTTCACTGTTGCTTAATAATAAAACCCTTAGCTGTTGACCAATTTTCCTGAGTTGGGTTTTGCCGGGGACTTTTGTCCAAAAATAATTGGGTTAAGTTTATGTGTGTGTGCTAGCATTTCTTCCAACATTTATTCTTCCACAGTTTTATTTGTGTAGATTGCAATGTGATTTATTTAGTATTTTTCGTAGAAAACATCAAATAAATTGTTCAATTAAATTAACAATTAGGAGAATAATTTCTAGTTGTTGCAATAGGATTTCGGTTTACGAAATTTTCACAAAATGAAGTGGGATTCTTTGTGAAGATGGTTGTCGTGGCATTGGCTGTGGCATTGTAATATGCATGTTTAATTAATTTTGTTATATTACTAGTGGTTTTACTTTGGCTAAACTATCTCATGAATTTCATCAAAAATGCCAGAAAAATTACAAACTTCGGCAATTTGCATAACAAACAATTTCCAGAAATTTTAGAAAGATACATTCCATAATTTGTCGAGAAAGGAATACACAGATCATGTATACAACAAACAACAAAATCCAACTACTTTATTTTATTAATATTGAGAAGGGAAGTACATCAAAATAGAAAACCTAACAGATAGGTGAGTAGGAATAACACGATCTTCATCAATTCCTTCTCTGGTTGGAATCCCAAATTGTAACTAGAAATACGGCCTCCGATTTATCGTTGCAATACTACTCCTAGCCTGCCAAACTGTAATTGAAAATGAAGCTCAAATTGGAGATCCAGGTGATCACCAATCAAATTCGCAAATCTGCTCGACCTTCTCACCAACTAATGTTGATGAAGCCCAATGAGATCTCTGGATGAAATCTCCTCAATAGTGAGTTAGGGTTTTTTCCAACACACACAAGGAACCCAAGGGTTTTCGTCCCAGGGCTCTCTGAAAGTTGAGAATTGCGTTCTCAAAACCTCTTCAACAAAAAGTAATCCAAATCTAAGATGCTCCAAATGACTTGCTTTCTTCTCTTTTAAAGACTTGATGGCTCCCTCTCCAACCTTCTAGAAGCACTTTTATTTTTATTACTTTATTCCCACTCTAGAAAATTCTCCCCTTAATTTTATTTAAGCGACTTTTTATTTTATTTTACTTTAGTCATTTTTAATCTCGAGAAATGGTAAATTTGCCTCTATGATCTCTCCGGCCACTAAAAGTCATGTTTCACCATCACATCCTATAGATCTCTTTATTCCAGTTCCAACAAGCAATTACACTAAGGTGTTTCTCCAAATAATCCTCCCCAAATGACACGTTTAGCACATTTAATTAAAATATGTTGATAATAACCATGTTTTACAAGAATCATCAGAATGCAATGAAACCAAGAATGAACAGTGTAGAACTTAACCTGATGATGAAAAATAGCTAGCGAACCCTATCGGACCCCATAAAACTCCTCTAAAACCCTTTGGTCCCACCAATGATGTAATCTCCTTGGCTGCTCTCTAGAAATCCACCCTAACCGCATCATAAGGGAAACCGAAAAAGGGAACATTACGAATACACTCTTAATATCCTCCTCCTACTCCAAATTTGTCTCTCCTACAAGTGGAGCATCTTCCTGCTCCTCCTCCTCAACCTCTAGCTCTAACTGCTCATGTGCCTCCTTTTGAGAATTTGGTAGGGCAAAGTTTAATTCAATTCTCTTACTAGATAACTGCTTGTGTTATACTTGCTATGCTTCTATTACTTAAATCTTATTTTCATTAGTTTATTATGTCTTTCATCAAGTCAATTATCAAAACACAAGAGACGCAGAATTTTGGCTCTTCAAGGTAGGGCCAAAATCTCTCCCTCTTGGAGAGGAAAACCCGGAAGTAATTCTTCTTCTAGATCTTCTATTGGAAAGTACCATGACCATGACACAAACCCTTGACATCAGCATGCCTCCAAGATCCTTGTCACTGCTCTTCGTGGCTCTTTATGATGAACTTCTTTTATGCACTATCCTGCACCACCCTAGGGAAGCTCGGTCCCTAGCCTTCTAGCCTCGGTCACCTAGACAATCCTCCGCAGCTTATCTTCCAGTACACTTTTGCACTAATCCGAGACTTCTTTCTAACTGTGATGCCTTCTTCACGCTGTGTATATGCCCTAGGCTCTTTCAAAACAAGGTGAGGTTCACACTGATTGCAGCCTTCTTTATGCACTATATTTCTGAGATATTCGAGATATAACATCCAAGTAATAGACTTGAGTTACCTTCTCCTTGCACTCCTTACAAGGTCCTAGTCTTTCACTGTCAAGATACTTATTGTAGTTCGGATGTGTGAAAATTCTGCTACCCGGAATCTTACTGCAACGACTGATGAGAATTCTTCTATTTGTTAATTGCTGAACAAATTATTTACTATGTTCTACGGTAAATATTGAAACACATACACTACAACATTCACAACATTAAATTACGAAAAATAAATAAGTGCGGAAACAAGATCTGAGCAAGAATAAACAATAGACATACAACACCATTAATTTTGGACTAATGTCACCGGAAAAAGTAAAACCCAATGCAGGAAAACTGGTGCAACAATTGAGCATTTGTATTATTATGCAGAAGATTAGAATACAATCTATGATGCCTTATTGGCCATCCACGTAGAGAATCTGACTGACAAAGAACTTGTGAGGATTACCTCACACTGACACTGGAAAATCTGAACTGGCCAAACACTGAGCTGATGAGACCTACGCTGCCTTTGTGTAGTCTCTGTGTGGGAACTGCGTCACCTCTCCTTGCTGGCTCTTCTGTTGGCTGGATATTGATCTCTGGCCCCTCCGGTCTCACACCCCGACACTCCGGCACTAGATTTCACTAATCCTCAGTTGAATCGTAGATCACCTCAAGGATGCAGCGCTGCCTCTACTGGCTCTGCGTTGGCTTTGCGTAGTTGCTACACTGCCTCTTTGCGTACTGCTCTTTGTCTCCTCTATGATGTATTCTCGGCTTAGGGAAATCTCCAACTGGATCTATTACTGCCCCTCTTTGTAAGAATCTTCTTGATCTAACTTCTCCTAAGCATTGCTCACCTGAGAAATTCGATCTCTAGACTCCGTCTCTTGGTGTATTTGATGTGTTTTCCAAATGCCCTATCAAATCCTTATAATCTTCTTGTTGAGGCTTCAATGACCAAGATTAAATCGTTAATCAATGACTAAGATTAACTTGAGTTGATCTCTATCTTTTCTAGAAGATTGACACTCAGTCTTAATTAATATCCTTTAATTATTTTAATTTCCTAAGTTTAGACTTAGGGTCCCATTAAAAATAATTAACTATTTCCATAAAACATTATCTAAGTGGAATTTCCAAAAACGCTTTTTGGGTTCTTTGGAATACATGTGCCTTAGCCTCCCTGCAAAATTTTGAGACTTAGAGCACATCCAATGCTACCAGAAATCAACAAAATCAATACTCCCTCTTAGCGAGGAATGTGATCTAGCAATACATCCAACTAAAGTACTGCTATGATTCTGCAACATCTCCCTCTGCGCTGCTGATGTCTGACACTGCTGCCCAATAACACTGTGTTGTTACATCCGTGCTGCTATTGACCCTGCATACTGCTGCCAAATGCACTACATTGCAACTCTATTTCTCATTGCAACAGACAAACATCCAAAATATGAACTAAGTGTTTAGTAGGATGCATCTCATACTGAAGATCTGATTGCTGCTAGTCTCTGCGCTGTCCCTCTGAAGCTGCTGCGTTGCTGCTGACTCTGCACTGTGCCTCCCTGCATTGCTACTAACTCTGCTTTGCATTGCTCAGACTCTGGCACTCTCTAGCCATTGCGCTGTCACTTTTGCACTCTTTTGCACCAACTGAAGCTTGTCCATCCTGCTACTTCTGATTTGGGCTCCCGTAGCAAGGTGATGATTCGAGAGGTGGACTCCTCAAGGATCCTGCCCAACTAAAGTTCTGCTAACTACAGCTCCAGATCACCTCAACGTTCCCTTGGCGATATATGGGAAATCATGGCGAATTCCTCCTCCTCGATCTTCGTAGCTGCAACCTGCGGATCATGCTTCTCATCTTTATCCTTCTTCTTGAGAGGATACTGTATAGCATAATGTCCCATCTCGCCACACCGGAAACACTCGATCTTTGAGACGTCCTTCTTTCATCTCTGTTGCTCCTGTTGCCTCTTTGATGCAAGGGTTGCGTTCTCCTCCTCCTCCTTGGGCTTCGTTCCAATGTTGTTGCTGCCATCAAGATTGCAGTTGAGTAGATCTCTCCTCATCTCTTCTTGCTGAAGAGCTGACCGCATTCCTTCCCAGTCCAACAACTTCTCTTTGCCCAGGATGATTTGGACAAAGACCTGATAGTCTTTGAACACAGAATTCAAGGCAAGTCTGACCATCTCTCTGGTCTAAGGAGCTGCTCCCACAGTCGCCAGTTGATCTCGGACCTCCTGAAGTTTTGTAAGTAACAGATCAACGCATTTTCCCTTCTGCATCTTGGTAGTCCGCATCTTTTCCTCCAAAAACATCTTTCGCTACTCGGAAGACGCCTGATATAGTGTGGCCAACGCATCCCACATTTCCTTGGTTGTCCCTTTGCCAAAAATGTGTGAAACAATATGATCCTTCACCTCGTCAAGGATCAACCGTTTGGCTTTTGCCATGTTCTTCTTGAAGGCCCTCAATGGTGCAGCATCTACCGGTTCAGCCAATGTATTGTCGATGAAAGTCTTGAGGTCATGCTCATCTAGAAGGAAGGATATCCTTTCCTTCCAAATTACGTAGTTGGAGGCACCGTCCAACCGATCCTGGTCACACAACCCCCTGGCTACCATCTCACCCAATCAGATGTCGATCTGCTGCCTCTAACCCTTTGCGCAGCTGGCTCTACGCACTCCCTGCTGGAGCAAGCCAAATAAATCACAAACACGCTGCTTCTACATAGAAAATCAGATTTTCTTTGGCAAGAAACTCTCTGAGGTCAGAAATCCCCCAAAATTTCTTTTGTTACTCTCTTCTGACACTTTCTGCACCAACAACTGCTGCTACAAGAAAATTGCGTCCCACCAGCTTGCTAATCTGCGTTGCTCCCTTTGCCTCTGCAAACTCCAAACTAGAAAATCCTACCTCTTTGTCGGCTCACTTAGAGAGAGATTTCCTTGCAGATCTAGCCCTCCTGGCTTGGACTGCTCAATCACTGGGGAAATCAATCTGCTATTTACGCAACTCTTTGATCTCCTGCTTCTTCTTCAACGCTGGATCCTTTTGGTTTGCTCTCTTGCTCATCCTGCACTGCTAAGCAAGTTCTAATACCATGTGAAAATTCCACTACCCGGAATCCTACTGCTGCAACTGATGAGAATTCTTTTATTTGTTAATTGTTGAACAAATTATTTACTGTGATCTACGGTAAATATGGAAACCCATACACTAACTTTCACAACATTAAACTGCAGAAAATAAATAAGTGCGGAAACAAGATCTGAGCAAGAATAAACAATAAACACACAACACGATTATTTTTGGACTAATGTCCTCAGAAAAACCCAATGCGGGAAAATCGGTGTAGCAGTTGAGGGTTTGTAGTATTATGCTAAAGATCTGAATACAATCTGTGATGCCTTACTGACCATCCACATAGAGAATCTGATTGACAAAGATCTTGTGAGGATTACCTCACACTGACACTGGAAAATCAGAAATGGCCAAACACTGAGTTGATGAGCCCTACATTGCCTTTGTGCAGTCTTTGCATCATTTTGCATTGGGACTACATCACCTCTCCTTGCTAGATCTTCTGCTGGCTGGATACTGATCTCTGGCCCCTTTGGTCTCACACCCCGACACTCTAACACTAGATCTGACTGATCCTCAGCTGAATCACAAATCACCTCAAGGCTGCAGCGTTGCCTCTGCTGGCTCTGCGCTGGCTCTGAATAGTTGCTACGTTGCCTCCCTGCGTACTGCTCTCTGTCTCCTCTATGATGTACTCCTAGCTCAGGAAAATCTCCAATTGGATCTATCATTGCCTCTCTCTGCAAGAATATTCTTGATCTAACTTCTCTTGAGCACTGCTCACTTGAGAAATTCAATCTCTAAACTCCGTCTCTCAGTGTATTCAATGTGTTTTCCAAATGCCCCAGCAAGTCCTTATAATCTTCTCGTTGAGGCTGCAACGGCTGAGATTAAATCGTTAATCAACGACTGAGATTAACTTGACTTGATCTCTGTCTTTTCTAGAGGATTCACACTCTGTTTTAATTAATATCCTTTAATTATTTTAATTTCCTAATATCCTATTAAAAATAATTAATTATTTCCATAAAACATAATTCGAGTGGAATTTCTAAAAATGCTTTCTGGGTTTTTTGGAATACATGTGCCTAAGCCTCCTTGCAAAATTTTGAGACTTAGAGCACATCTGATGCTACCAAAAATCAACAAAATCAACATGATGTGTGACCCAAACATAGATCCAAAACTACTAGCCCAAAACAGTCCGAAACCCTAGCCGCTGCTTTTTCCCACGTGTGAGTGAAGAAGAGACTCTAATAGATGATTGAACCAATCAGATGAGGAGAGAGGATGTGATGTGATGGATGAGTGAAAATGACCTCCAACGTTGACCTATTTATATCCATCAGTGAGGGTGTGTGACACAACTACTGGGGCTTCAAGCCTACATATCATTTCAGGTCAACCTGCAAATATTTTGAATAAATTCAAAATAAATGTTCTGCTCATCGGATCAAGATGATCTTTAGATCGATCTTGCACCTCTCCGAAAGAGGAATCTAATAAAAATATTGGCATCTTCATCTGAGCATCAGAACATGGAGTTTGGACCTAGTTGTCCAAAATTAACACTCCCTCTCAACTAGGGAGAATTCCATCCCCCTGTGCAATCCAACATCGTGCGTCATCCTGCCGTAACTTGCTTTGATGGCTTCTTTATTTCAGAACAAAGGTGGTTCAGTCACAAAGACATCATTCCCGACTAACAAATTCAGCCCAGAGGTTCGAAACGTCTATAGGACTCAAAGAGTCTCATACCAACCCGAAGTTGGTTTATCTGACCCAAAGTCAGTAGGAGGTTCGAAACCTCACTAGACTTGATCCCAGATCAAGTGGTTGGACATGTGCCATCCTAGATAGAGAGTACGACAATCTCTGATGCGTCCATTAGTCTTTGCTACTAGTCTCTAGCTTTTCCCACCTCACTGGCCAAATGAGAGGTACTTCCCATGAGTCCAGGACTCAATGGGTAGGATGCATACGGGGCACAGATCATGAGAGGTGAACCAACTCAACATCATAACGGTGGGGCAAAAGCACACAAGGTTTGGCAAGCCTAGCCCTGTGTGTGCTTAAAGCTTCAAGAAGCTATCCCCAACGCCCCCCATGGCTCCCAGAGCTCATCGTCCAACAGGACCCTCAGAATAGGGTCGTTCCATGAATCCAAGATTCTCACGGAAGGTTAGGAACTTGACATTCCCCAAGGGCTTTGTGAGAATATCCGTGACCTGCTCATCAGTTCCTATATGATCGAGCCTTACGACACCTCGCTGTACCATATCTCGGATAAATTGGTACCTAATATCAATATGCTTGGATCGATTGTGGAACACAGGATTCTTGGACAACCGAATCCCATTCTGGTTATCACAGTGGTATCTAGCACATGCCCGAACAACTCACTGAAGAGATTTCGCAACCAAACTGCTTCACAACAGGCCATACTTGTGCAATGTATTCGGCCTCTGCAGTCCTCAAAGCCACCGACTTCTACTTCTTGCTCATCCATGATATCGAAGCAAAACCAAGTGTGAAGCAGCATCGCAATGTGCTCTTATGATCGACCACATTGCCAACCCGATATGCATCAGTATATCCATGGAGTGTCACGCTCTCGGTAGTGGATCTGAGCCCATGGTTTATCATGCCCCAAAGATATCTCAACTAATTCTTGGCACTGACCCAGTGAAAGTAATGAGGCTCAACCATATGTTGACTCAAAGTGTTCACTGCAAAACATACGTCCGGATGGGTGTTCACTAAGAACATCAGGGCACCTACGTGTTGATGATACTCAGTAGGATTTGCTAGCACGGGCCCAGCAGCGCTGCCACTCGACTTCTTAAAATTGAGCTCTATCGGTGTCGACACGAACTTACAATCCACCATTCCAAATCTTTCCAGAAGCTTCACAATATATTTTCCTTGAGAAAGGAAAATCTCACAAGGTCTCTGCCAGACCTCCAGGCCTAGGAAGTAATGCATCAGCCCTAGGTCCTTCATCTCGAACTCAACAATGAGCTCCCTCTTGCACTAATGAATGAGAGGGTCAACACTTGTCAGGAAGAGGTCGTCCACATACAACACCAAAATAAGAGGCTTTTCTCTATCAACCTTGAAGTAAAGGTTCGGATCAGCATTACTATTTGTGAAGCCCAGCTTCATCAAGTAGCTATCTATCCTCTCGTACCAAGCTCTGGGTGCTTGCTTCAACCCATAGAGGACTTTCTTCAACCTGCAAACATGGGTGTCCTGATCCTGGACTTTGAACCCCAGAGGTTGCTCCACATACACCTCTTCCTTTATCGCACCATGCAGAAATGCGGTCTTCACATCCATCTGATGAAGATTCCATCCTTGCGTAGCAGTAAAGGCTATGATAGATCGGATGGTGGTATATTGGGCCATAGGGGCAAATATGTCATCATAGTCTATGCCTTCCTTTTGAGAGAAGCCACAGGCAACGAATCTTGCCTTGAACTTTTCAACACTTCCATCATATCCATGCTTGATCTTATAGAGCCATTTCGAGGTGACAACTGCTTTGTCCTCCGTTCTCGGAACCACATCCCAGACGTCATTCTTCATAATGGACTCATATTCTTCTCCTCGGCATGTCTATTCGGCTTCTTGCTTTCACAGAATGTCCCCCTTGGGGCCATATGATTCTCGGCATCGTCTAGAGTGTCCTTGAGCCATGATTGTCTTTTCCTCATTGAAGGAGGTGGATCAATCGGGTCCATCAGTCCTTCAACATCAGGCATCGTCTCATCCTTCAGTTCTTCTTGATTTCCATGCCTTGCTTCATGATCTTCCTCAGATCTCGGAAGATTGACTACTTTCCTTAGGGAAGCATCTTTGTCAAAGGTAACATCGTGGCATATTTCCACTTCCCTTTGACCAGGCACATAGACTCTATAAGCCTTCAAAGTTTCGCTGTAGCCCACAAACATTCCCTTCTTTCTAGAAGCATCCAGCTTGCTCCTCTTCTCCTTTGGTACATGAAAATAAACAATCTAAAAACTCTAAAATGTGAGACGTCAGGTTTCTTACCAGAGAAAACCTCTTCGGGAGTTTTGGAGTCCAGAGCGGAATGCATGCATCGGTTTTGTATGTACACAGCAGTGTTCTCAGCTTCTCCCCACAGAAACTTTGGAAGACCTTGGTCACATAGCATGGCACGAGCAGCTTCCACAATGGTCCTGTTCTTTCTTTCGGAAACGCCATTCTGCTCAGGAGTATAGACAGTTGTGGTCTCCCTCTTGATGCCAGCTTCTCTGCAAAAGTTCTTGAACTCATTCGTCTCATATTCAGTGCCATTATCGGTCCTTAATATCTTGATCTTCTTCCCTGTCAGATTTTCCACCAAGGCTTTGAAGGTATGCAACCACTTGAAAGCCTCATCCTTCTTCTTCAAGAAGTATATCTAGGTCTTGCAAGAGAACTCATCTATGAACGCCATATAATAAGAACATCCTCCCGAGGATGTGACGGGCATAATACTAGACAAATCAGAATGAATTAGTTGCAAGACATCAAATGTCTTTGTGACACTTGAGGGGAAAGGTCCCCTTGAATGCTTTCCTTCAGCACAACTCTGACATACACATTCATGATCATTTGTGAACTCGGGCATCCCCGTCACCACCTTCTTTGTTTCGGGAAGGGCTTTGTAGTGAAGGTGTCCAAACCTCCGATGCCATAGTTCAGTCTGTCGGATAGTATCACACATCATCACTCCCAGTGGACTTCCTCCAACCTGGTAGAGTGTATCAACTCTAAACCCAATCATGATAGCTTCCTTGAAACTCTTCTTCCAGATACGCACCTTCCCATCAATGAATGCAACATTGAAACCTTTGTCTTCCATGGCCGATATAGACACAAGGTTCTTCTTCAAATCCGGTACATATAGTACGTCTTGCAAGTGGAGGACTTGACCTTGAGACAAGTGGAGAGTCACAGTCCCTGTCCCTTTCACGGGATATGTGGCATTATATCCAAGGAAAATTTTCAGATTAACATCCTTCTCAACCACGTTAGAAAGTGTTTCCTTTAACCCAATGATGTGCTTTGAGGCACCACTATCTATCAACTAGACATCCATAGTGTCGGGTGGAGATGCAGTAGAGAGGGTAGATACAAGAATGAATTCATTTCTTTTATCATCAACAACATTTGATTCCTCATACCTGGAATTCCTCGACCTTTTGAAAGGTTGCCCATTTCCACCAGAGGAAGTCTTCCTCTTTCCTTTGAACCTGTTGTTTCTTTGAATGTCATTCCTCCGGTAGTTGTTGTTGTCATCATCATCAGGAGAATCCTTCTTGAAAGGGCATTCTCTAGCATAGTGGCCTGGTTTGTGACAAGTGTAATATTTGCCTTTCTTTCCTTGGGCCCTTGCTCTTCCTTTGTTCCTTGAACCACCAAAGTTCTTCTTCTTAGCACGAGCAGTGAAGGCAACATTTCCTTCATTTTCATATTCCTTCATCCTTGTCTCTTCTTGTACGCATCTTGATAGTACTTCGTCAAAATCAGGTATGACATTGTTATTGAGAATGGTAGTGTTGAATACATGCCATTCGGATGAGAGACCTCCAAGTGCGGTGAGAACCATCTCTCGATCATCTATTGTCTCCCCAATAGCTAGAAGATTATTCCTGATTTCCCTACCTTTCTTCAGATTCTTCAATTGGTTCTTGAAGAATAGGACTTGATTCACATTGTTGGCCTTGAACATGTTGACTAACTTATCATACATCTCCTTGGATGTGCCCAACTCAGAGATGTAGGCAATGAGACTCTTATGAATTGAGTCCCTGATCATTAGCTTGGCTTTGATTTCCCCCTTCTTGTACTTTGTTTTGATGGCAACAGATGCAGTGGATGGATGCTCTTGGATTTTACCCTGCACATAGTCCATGACATCTTGGTCTTCCAAATTAAGATCCAATTTCATCTTCCAATCATGGAAGTCTTCCTTCCCAGTCAATTTGTCATTGGCTTTAAAGCCATTGTAGTTTGAGGTACAAATGCTCTTCTTCGGTGATTGCTACAAACTAGGGCTTTGTCTTCACCTTAGCTCCAATACCATGTAAATTTTTGTAGATGTTCTATGCTTGATGCAACTTTACGTTTTATCCCCAATATCAATCAGCAATCACATAAACAAGAAAGTAAAATGCTGATAGAACATAACAGTAGATCGACATAAGACAAGCCAAGAATATATAAGTGTGTTGGTGCATTACGACGGTCAACGGGATGCTTCAACTAGCAAAGTCTCAATACGGTCAGCCAACCAGAAGTGCCACACAACCCTCTAGGACAGCTAGATCAGTCAACCCCAAAAGTCGACGAAAGTCAATGTTGTCACAGTTAATGGTCAACGCAAACAGCAGCAAAAAGAAAGTCAACGCAACCAAGTCAAAGTCAATGTCTAGCCTCGATATTTGTGCCAAAAAATGCAGATTGATGAGATTGAAGTTTTGAGAGAGTTTCGAGTCAATTTGACCAAGTGTTGACCAAAGTCAACGCTAGTCAATTTTTGTGCTGGAAACCCTAGACAGTCCAAAACCCTAGCTGCTGCCTTTTCCCACGTGTGAGTGAAGAAGAGACTCCAATAGATGATCAAACTAATTAGATGAGGAGAGATGATGTGATGTGATGGATGAGTGAAAATGACCTCCAACATTGACCTATTTATATCCATCAGTGAGGGTGTGTGACACAACTGTTGGGGATTCAAGGCTACATTTCATTTTAGGCCGACCATATTTTGAATAAATTCAAAATAGATATTCTGCTCATCGGATCAAGATGATCTTTAGATCGATCTTACGCCTCTCTGAAAGAGGAATCCAATAAAAATATTGGCATCTTCATCGGAGCATCACAACATGGAGTTTGGACCTAGTTGTCCAAAATTAACAATTAGCTTATTATGTCTTTCATCAAGTCGATTATCAAAACACGAGAGACACAGAATTTTGGCTCTCCAAGCCAAGGCCAAAACCTCTCCCTCTTGGAGAGGAAAACCCGGAAGTAATTCTTCTTCTAGATCTTCAATTGATAAGTACCATGACAATGACACAGACCCTTGACATCAACATGCCTCCAAGACCCTTGTCATTGCTCTTCTAGGATCATTATGATGAACTTATTTTCTGCACTATCCTGCACCAACCCTAGGGAAGCTCGGTCCCTTGCCTTCTAGCCTCTATCACCTAGACAATCCTCCTTGACTTATCTTCCAATACCCTTGCTGCACTAGTCCGAGACTTCTTTCTAACTGTGATGCCTTCTTCTTCACGATGTGTATATGACCTAGGCTCTTTCCAAACAAGGTGAGGTTCACACTGATTGCAACCTTCTTTACGCATTGTATATTTCTGAGATATTCGAGACCCAAAACAAAGATCTGAGACTACTAGCCCAAAAAAAAGATCCAAATGATATCTCTTCCTTCGTTGGATAGACTTCTCTCCTCGTTGTACTGCCTTCTCCTATACACATCAAGCCGCAATATTATCCTTTCTGTGACTTCAGACTTATCCGAATCCCTTATCTGATTTGCCTTCTGCAATCTAGCCAAGAATCTCAGAGATAGGTGAGATTATGTTCTGCTCTAATGCGAGGTGCCTAGGCACCTATTTATAGTGGTTCAACCCTGTTTATCAGCCGACCTTTGCTAGTGAACTGTTGTGACTTAATTCTGTGAGTCGACATGACTAATAGTGCATCTTGAGGCTGACATCATCAAGGAGACTTCTCATCATATTTGAGCCGACTTGTGGAGCATATTGACAAGGTCTTGGAGCATGCAATTATATCAACAACTTGTCCCTTTACAAATGTATCATTACTTCATAGATATGACTCTTAAATTATATTTATGACAAGACGACAAACTCCTAAAGACATCAAGAAGTCTTTGACCTATAATAAAAACTTCTTGCTCATGAAACCCATGAGACAAGCATTACAAAATATATTTTATTAGCTTTGTCTTCTTCATTACATAAATTCAAAATTACAAGTCATTATGAAAACCGAACCTAGTTACACTTTCCAACACCTCCTCCATGATAGGCCTCTTAGCCTCCACCCAAATGGCAAGTTTTTGCAACTCTGTGACTCTTCTACCATAATTTTCCCACCAAACATCTACAACAAATCAATTGAAAGGATTCAAATTTCCAAAAAAGACAATGAGTTATATTTTAATTTTCGATTAAGTAAAAAATGTCAAATAGAATCGTAGATAGAAAGGAAACACATTGAAATTTGAAAGTTTGAAAATTGAAATAAATTTTACTTGTAGCTTACCTAGCATCCTAGTGGTCCTGTCTTGGATAGCCATATCATACCCAAATGTCCTAGAACTCAACTTATATACCTCAAGTTGTTTGGAAATCTTGTTGCATCCAGTGGAAGTTAACACCATCCTCTGAATACATTGGTAAAATCCATCTATAACCTCTACATCTAACCTAATCCACATGCATGGAGAATGCAAGGTTAAAGTAGATCCTTGAACGATGGAGAGTATTCTTCCATCACTCGTCAATGACACCTCATATCTCGTCTTGTCTAGTGAATCCCTCTTCCTCCTTGTACTCATAGTACCAATGGATAGCTTCCTTGGCCTTATCCATGGCCTCATACAATTAGCCCATTGTGTGCTTGTCACCATCAACCAAGCGAAGAACCTTTACTAAAGGTTCATTGATAGCACACAACTCCTCCACTCCCATCCAAAAGCTCTGCTTATGTCTTACAAGTTGGGCTATGGCTTGCCCATCCACTTGAGTGCTATAAACACAAATGTTCCACTCATTTGAGAGAAACATCCTCTACAATTCCAACATCAAATTGTGGAGAGATCGAAGAGAAATGAAGCTAGTTGCAAAATGTGTGATAGCAGGATGGACCAACTCCTTTCCCCCTATGAACTGTCTCATGAGTGTTAAAACAAATGTATGATTGTAAATATATTTTGTAACACTCCTACCTGACTCAAAAATTTCTTTGATCCAAGGAACTTTTCCCATGTTCTCTAGCATCAAATCAATGCAATGACCGGCATAAGGAGTCTAATATAAGCTTCAATACCTCTCTGTGAGTAGCTTGGCAGCAACAACATAGTTAGCAACATTGTTTGTAATGACCTGGAAAACATACAGTAGATCTATCTCCTAGATAAAGTTATCCAATAACTCACATAATAATTGTTCATCTTTAAAATATGCAAATGCATCAACAGATTTGATAAGCATTGTCCCCTTGGGACAATTAACCAAGAAATTCATAATGGACTTTCCCTTCCCATATTTCCAACCATCTGACATAACAGTCCATCCCGTGATCTCCCATGATTCTTTTTGCTCAACCAATCTCCTTGTGCAATCAGCCTTTTCCCCTTGAGGTAAATGCCCTCTCAAGTCATTATAAGAAGGGCCCTTGTAGCCCGGACCAATAACGGCAACAACTTCAAACATGGAATGGTAGAATGAGTTGTTCTTGGCAATGTTGAATGGTATGTCACTCCATAGAAAACATTTCACCACAATTTTGTCATCCTCTTCTTTGATTTCACCATTGACCGAATAGAAGGTTGCCCCCTGTTGGAAAATCAGAAAGGCAAAAAGATTTTTTTTACAATGATAATTGTGATTTTCTTATGTTATTAACTTTCTTGTGTTCTTCTTTTATCTTAGTTCATCAAGCAATTACCAAACCATAGCACGAAGTTCAAAGACAACAAATGTAGGCAGACAATAGGGCAAAACCCCAATCTAGGGGAAAACCCAATAAACAACTCTTCCTTCAATTGTTTCACAAGATAAAAGACTCCTTGACCTAGACACAGACTTCCTCCAATCACCAAGTCAGTCCTTTCCTTCTTCTGCAGATGATAACCTTCCAGCACTATCTTCGACCTAGAATAGTAGCAGCAGCAACAACACTTCAATGCAACAGGGACTTCGACTTAGTAGCAGCAGCAACTTCGACCTAACTGCAATTGGCAACAACAATTGAATGTCGACCTAGGTGCAACACTTCGACCTTGAAGCAGTACTTCGACCTTTGACCTTGAAGCAACACTTCAACCCTGAAGAAGTATTTTGATCTTGTTGCAATAGCCCAAAAAATCCACATGGGGATAGATAGATGCCCTAGAAACTTCGATCCTACATTTCTCCTTTCTCTACTGCAATTTCGTACCCTTCTGCAACTTCTTCTTGGATATCGAACTTCTGTGAGAGTGTGTACTCCAAATGAATCAAACGACATTGTATATATAACATTTTCTGGAGTTCGAATTCCCTTCATGTAGGTCGACTTGAACAGGTAAGGGCCGACTTGGTGTGGAGGTGACAAATTACATATTTGACTCAAATTATTATTTTTATATGATTCAAAAGTCCAAGAAGGGTCTTATTAAATGTACAATGACTCTAATGACTCAGTATAAATCCTAGAAGTCCTCAATGGGGACTTAGACTTAGAACATGATAACCCAAGCATGAAACCCATGCTTTAATAAGTCATAATAATCAGTGTTGACAATATCGCCGAGAAAGTATCGCGATATTTTCTCTCCCAAAAAATATCGACGATATTTCGGAAAATATGGTGCGACAATTGAAAATATCGTCGGGTATCTCCTGGCCGCAGCTAGAAAAGGGAAAAAAACGATTTTTTTTTTTCATTTCTGTTTGTGAGTGGCTGAGAAGGAAAGGCTAAAGCGTTGTGGAGATTGTCAAAGAGGAATTGGTGATCGAACAACCATTATTACCGGCACCTAAGAAGTTTTTCATCATCAAAGATTGAAGAACAGTGAGACAAAATCCATCTCTTCCATTAACATGTATGTTCTTCCAAAACCATATTTTAATGAATTTTTTTAGAGATTTAGGGCTATGCATCCTTGCCTCTTTGCTCACCAACATTGTGCTACTTTGTTTTTCTTCTATTTACTACGATTTTCATGCCCATGAGCCAATGCAAGGGTTTTGACCATATTTGGACAACAAGCTTCATTTTTTTTAAACATTATTATGCACCCTCTTGTTGCCAATTTTTTATTCACTTTGCAAATGCCAAATAATGTATTTGTATTCTTGAAGTAATTTTTTTTTAAAATGACATGCTTATTACTTATTATTTTTAAATTTTTATGCATGGGTGTTTAATGCCAATTTTTTTTTGTGCCTTGGGTTTGAATTAGTTCACTACAAAAGTCAAATATGCCAAAAGCCTTGTACCCATTTTGGGAGTATGGGGAGCCTGATGGTGGGACAAATTGGGCATATTTATCATGCAAATTGTGTGGGACAAAAATGACAGGAGGGGTTACAAGATTGAAATACCATTTGGCTAGACTCTCTGGACATGATGTTGCTCTTTGTACAATTTCTAGTCTGGATCTTATACAGAAAGCTCTTGAAGCTATTGATGAAAAAGACAGAAAGAAGGAAGAGGCAGAGAGAAACAAGGTTGAACGTGCAGGTAGATCTTTCTGAATATCTTCTTCTGATTTTGAGGCTGAGGGTAGTGGGAGGGGCTCCATAGCATCACCTCCAACATCTAGTGGGAGGACACATTTTTTGTTCCACGAATGGGACATGGAACACAACCTTCCATAACATCAGTTGTTAAAAAAAGAGAGAAGCTAGAAGTAGATAGACTTACGGGGAAGTGTCTTTTTTGGAGTGACTTGCCTCTCAGCATCACCAAAACCAATCCATTTTGGCAGCGAATGTGTGATGATATTGCTGTTGTGGGCCCAGGTTACAAAAGTGCTACATATGAGGAGTTGCGGGGGCCAATCCTTAAAGCAGAAAAACAGGACATCAACTCTAGATTGACAGAGTTGAAAAAGACAGGGGAAGTGTCTGGATGCACAGTGACGTCTGATGGTTGGATAGATAGGAAGGGTAGGACCCTTCTAAATTTCTTGGTACATTGTCCTAAAGGTACCATGTTTATTAAATTAGTGGATGCATCAGCACACATAAAATATCTAACAATGATATGTGAGCTATTAGATGGCTTCATCCAAGAGATTGGCGTGCAGAATGTGGTGCAAGTCAATAACAAATAATGCAGCTAATTATGTGGCTGCTGACAAGATGCTTATGGAGAGGCACCACACCTTGTTTTGGACTCCATGTGTAGCACATTGTATCGATTTGCTGCTTGAGGATATGGGAAAACTCTCCTTCATGAAGGAGGTGATTGATATGGCTAGGAGTGTCCCCAAGTTTATATATAACCATGCTTTTGTTCTTAGCCTCATGAGGAGATTCACCAAAAACAAGGAGTTGCGGCATCCTGCAATCACACGTTTTGCCACCAACTTTATTACTCTTCAGTCTCTACTTTGATATCAATTTGAATTGAAGCAAATGTTTGTTTCTGATGAGTGGCGTGATTGTAGATACATCAGAAGATAGGACGGGAGAGCCATTGCAAAAATGGTGTACACTAAGACATTTTGGTAGGGAGTAGAAGAAGTGTGCTCAATCAGTGAACCTATTGTAAAAGTTCTGAGATTGGTAGATGGGGAGAAGCCTGCAATGGCTTATGTGTATGAGGCCATGGATAGGGCCAAGGAGACCATTCGTTCTTATTATGCAGACAAGGGTTCTGCTAGGCATGATAAACATATGATGTTATGGGATGTGATTGATAATCGGTGGACAGGGATGCTTCATCGACCCATTCATGCAACAACACTCTTCCTCAACCCTGCATTTTCATACAAATGCGCCTTTGATTTTGATGGCGAGGTGATGGAAGCGCTCCATTCTTGTATTCAGAGAATGGTACCCGATCTCGAGCTTCGTAGCAAAATCAACAGCGAGATACAATTTTATCAGGATTGTGTTGGCTTATTTGGCTTTGATGATGCTATTAGGGAAATGACTCTCTTCATGCCACGTAAGTGACAAGCCATCACTCATCAGAATTTTCAATTTAGAATTTACTTATTTATAATTCTAGATTTTTAAAATTAAATTATGTAACTTGCATTTGAAATTTTAATTATGTTTTTGAATTTTTATTTCTTTATTTTGTTGTAGATATTTGGTGACGAACCTATGGTGCAAGGGCACCAAATTTGCAGAAATTGGCCATAAGAATCCTAAGTCAAACATGTAGTTCATCAGGGTGTGAGCGCAATTGGAGTGTATTTAAGAAAATACACTCAAAAAAGCGCAACAGGTATAACTTTGACCTTCATCCTTCAGTTGAGCAATTACATTTATTGTAATTTTAATTTATGACCCTCAAGTGTCAAGAGGGAAGACTCTTACAGGTTGGAGTTCGCACGTCTCAATGATTTAGTGTATGTGCATTACAATATCCGCCTTTGAGTGAAGCAAATACAAACACCAATGGATCCAGATGCCATTTCCTTAGACAATATTGATGTATTGTCTCAGTGGAGGGTGGAGACTGAGCATCCCATCTTGGAGGAGTCACCTGCATGGTTAGAGCTAGAGGAACCGTTAAAACAGTTGCAGCAAGAGGAGGAGGAGGAGGAGGTGGATCAACACTCAGAGCAGGAGGAGGAAGAGGAGGAGGAGGTGAAGCAACACTCGGAGCAGGAGGAGGAAGAGGAGGAGGACGATGAGGAGGACACTATGGGAGCAACAACGTCTGTACCATTTGCTATAGATATAGGAGAGCAGAGCTCCACACCCAGTAGACAGTATTTGACATTAGGTGCAGGGTCAGGGCCTTCTACTGCTAAAGGCAAACCTGACAAACAACCCCTCATGTTTTCCCGTAAAAGGGGGAGAGGGCACTGATTTTAGATAGATAGCTTCTATTTTTATTTGTTTTGCTACATATAACTCATGATGATGAGATACTTTTATATGTGTGATGTTATTTTGTATTGGTTCTCCGCATTTGAGTCCTTGATTGGACAATTATCAGGGATCAATAGGATTTGGTATTGCCTTTGATGTATCATTTTTATTTTACATCCACTACATCATATATATCACTGCTTTCTTCATATTTATGTGCCAATGTGTTTATTTCATGTTGTTATTGCTTTATATGCTTAAAAATCTGAAAAAAAAAATGAATATATTATGCATTTTTTATGCTTGCAGATATTTGCCAATATTTTGCCGATATTTTCACCGATATTCCCAATAAGATCTTTTCTAGACCCTCACTGATATTTTGTTGATACTGATATTATCAACACTGATAATAATAATAATAAAATTTTATTTCTCATTCTTTTGATTAGTACAATTCATTGTGACTCAAATACAATTATGAAGACCGAACTTAGTTACATTCTTCAACACCCCCTAGGCACGAATCTTGGCACAAAGAAAGGTGAGGACGTTGAGGGGCCAGGCATTGCAAAATGTGAGCACGAGGATTGGTTTTCTTCTACTCCTGAGAAGCTTTTAGATCTATTTACAAACTCAAGCCTCGCTTCTTCCTTTTGATCTCTCTTTTTATGCATTTGAAAAATGGATTGGTTTGCATAATTTTTGGGGTGGATGCTGGGAAAATATCCACTTCATTCCCTAGTATTTTCGGAAGGTGGTATTTCAAATAGCTAGATCCACCAAACATTTTTATACCACATAAATTGCAATTCAACCTCATTCTATTATGACCCTCATAGGGTAGACCATACTTACACATTGGATCCAATGGCTTTTGCATTTTGATTCTTGAAGTGTGTAGAATCTAGAGTCTACAACACTAATTCAATTTGTAAACCTATGGGACAAATAAAGGAGGGAACTTGGAAATAAAATGCAAATCCACAAAATTGAAAAAACATGTAAAATGCTCCAATTAAAATACCCTAGCTACATAAGTATTAAATCCTCCATTCAAAGAGGAAAAAAGAGGTATATCTAATCTCTATTTAAAGAGTATGGAAGAACACTTGTTGATGATTAATATGAGTGTAATCATGTAAATTATGATTTGCTTTAATAAAACCGTCTTTAGTGTCATGCATTGTCTTCCCTCTTTAAGGTTTAAACTTTTTCACTATGTAAGTATTGGTGTCACTATCTTCAATCTATGTGTGAGTGACTGACTTCAAGGTGTTTGGCACAGTATGATGCATTTTTGTTTCCTTGATATCCCTGTTCCTTTTTTGTTAGATTTGGAACGGTATTTTTTTCAAGGCAATATTCTTACATATCATTGTAGATTCATAGCTAGCATGATTTTTTGGTTATCTTATAATTTATATTAAATTACAAGTTGTATTGGAAACACGTTTTCCCTACTTGACGAGTCTATACCTTTTATACTTGTTTGTAGGAAAAGTATGACGACGCAATAAATTCACTTACTGCAATGGAAAAGAGGGCTGTCATGGCAGAAAGCATGTTAGAAGCTACCTTGCTGTGTGAATCTAACCAACCTACATTAAAAAAGGCCCCCGATTCTCGATCAGTACGAGAAGAGTTGTCCAAAATAGCGTTGCTACGAGCTTCATCTCAAAGGTAAAATAGTTATCTGTATTGTTTTTGTTGCATGTCTTTTGCATGTTTTTATTGAAATAAAACATTATGAATGTTAAAGAATATTATGGACAATTTATAGTACATCGAGTTAATTAGATTATATTTGACAACGTTTCACCATGTTTTTGTGTGTTTTCGCATGTGAAGAGTGAAGTTTCAATGTAAATGTGTTGGACCCTTGAAGTTGCCGTCCTTGATATTTATCTAAACTGTACAATAAGATTACTTTTATGGTTTGCGTAAATTTTATTTGACGTTAAAGAACGACACGCTGTAGCTATTTCTATAGAAAACCGTTAGTGGATCATATATATGGAATTTATGTAGAATGTAAGGCTCGTAAAATTTGGGCTCTTTGTCAAGATTGATCTGTGCTCCAATTTGTTTGAACGAGATCATATATATGGAATTTATGTAGAATGTAAGGCTCGTAAAATTTGGGCTCTTTGTCAAGATTGATCTGTGCTCCAATTTGTTTGAACGATAAAGAAAAATTGTATTCGTAGGGGGCGAAGTTGGAGAAGAGTAGAAGAGAAAAGTTATTCGGAACCATATGCCTAAGGTCAATCATTTAAAAAGTAGTATTTCTTTCTTATCTGAAAATTGTTGCATCCCTACTTTAAAGGATAGGTTATAGAAAATTAACAAAACAAAGTTGGACTACCTTGATGTGTAGATTATTTCTTATCTTTGAACGTATAATAAAAAGATAATTGACATTAGCATTGCTTCTTGAAATTATTAGCCAGGAGGTAACATGTTAGACTTATATGCCATACACTTTGGCCATTGAACTTTAATTTGCATGAGAGTTTAATATCTAAAGATTAATTTAAGAGGCTTTATGTGTTTCATAAAAATGCACTAAATTAAGATTATTTTAGCTGGCCTACTTGAGTGTTGTTTACTCGCACAATAAGTCCATCCCAATTCCATGAGCAAACCAAGTTATATCCCTACAATTACAAGTGCCATGCTTACAATTAAACACTAAATTAAGATAATTTTAGCTGGCATACTTGAGTGTTGTTTACTGGCGCAATAAGTCCATCCCAAATCAATGAGCAGACCAAGTTATATCCCTACAATTACAGGTGCCAATCTTACAATTAAAAGTTCAAGCACAAGCCTTTCAAGCATTACACACAAGAACAATTAGAAGTCAAGTTTGGTAATGAGAGCAACAAGCACCCACTCTCATCCATAGAAGACCATTGCCTCTGCATTGACTACCACATCGTTAGTCAAGAACAGGTACCCACTCCCATGCATAGAAGACTCTTCTGGACACTTTGAAGGGGGGGAATAGTTTACAAAGATCAACTTGAAATCTGGCTATCATGAGGTTCATGCCAACCCTTCAAAGGTTTGTCAAACGACATTCAAAGCAAAGGATTAATAGTATGAATGGTTAGCAATGTCTTACAGTCTGACCAACATGTCAACAACCTTCATGCCCTTGATGCATAACGCTATTTACCTGTACAAGTAAATACATTGTAGTTAATCTTGATGATGTTTTTATTTTTGATGGGACATGGATGAACACCTGCAACACGTCTCCCCAGTTCTCAAAACCTTTCATGGCATTAAGATCTTTGCTAACGTGGAGAAATGTGCATCCGTGGAGCACATAAGGTACCTTAGCTTGATGGGACGAGTGTGCACGTGGATGGATCAATAGACGATATACATTATCTAAAACTAGCCCACCCCAAGTAGCATTAGTGAGCCACTGACCTGTGAAGCTTTATTAATTCGGAAAACTTTTATTGCAGATTTCTCTTGCATTCTCTCATGTCTAACATCTTCTGCACTTTTGTGAAGCAATGCCAAGAAATTTATTTTCAAATGGGTCATATTATGATAATAGGCATTCGAAGGATTAAAGTACAAACTAAGCTCAACGCCAATATTGAGCTTACCTTATTTGCACTAGGGCTTTGAAATTCAAATAGATATCTCGGAGTACGCACTCAGTGTTGTTATTCTTCAACATGCACAACCAGTGGCATACCATTCTAAAACTGTCAATGATATCATCCAGAAAAGATCCTGTCGATACGCCATTAAAACAATAGTGCCCTAAATGGATTATATCAAGAAGCTGGACACATTACAAAAGACAACGTGGGTAGAAAATAAACTCACCAGGAGGTTACAAACTGTCAACCTATAAAAGCTCAAGTGCTCCCTTCCCGTTGAACCAAAACCCAATTATTCTGTCAGGACATGGACAAATAAAAGGCCTAGTCTAAATCTTCTACCTTTTGGTTTTTTCCTGGGCATATTTTCCACTCAAATTTTTGTTTGAAATCCAACAATGATTTGTTGAAATAACAAGTAACTGTGAAATTTACATAATCGAAATGCTGAGTTTTTCAAAACATTAAATCTATTTATATATTCAAAAACATATTTTAAACAATATAAACCCAATTTCACTAAAAATTTTATTATCTCACTAAAAATTTTATTATCACCCCATTCCTACTGAAACAGTCAACGTAGAAAAAGAGTTATAATGCTAGCACAGCAGGAATCTCTTCGTGCGAACCATTACAATGAGCCTCTCCTCAAAGACATAATATCACAAACCTCGTGTCCTGGGGCAGACAAATACAAGGTTCCAGAACAGTGTCAACCTTAACAACATAAAAGTATGATTTCACCAAAAAATATGTATCACCCAAATTCTACTGAAAAAGCTAAAACATAAAAGATTTATAATGCGAGCACAGGAATATTTTCATGCTAACCATTATTATATGAGTATTTACCCAAAGCAAGTTATAATACCACAAACCTCGTGTCCTAGGGAAGACAAATACAAAATTCCAAAACAGTCAACATTATCAATATAAAACCATGATTTCACCAAAAGTTTTATTACCCAATTCCTAACTCAAAACTTAGAAAAGCTATAATGCGGACACAGGAATCTCTTCATCCGAACCATCATTATATGCGTCTTACCCCAAAGTGAGTTATAATACCACAAACCTCGTGCCCTAGGGTAGACAAAGAGTTATAATACCACAAACCTCGTGCCCTAGGGTAGACAAATACAAGATTCCAAAACAGCGTCAACATTAATACGTCATTTTCCTTATTCTACCGATCAAAATATTCAGGGCACAAGAGCTCCATTAGCATCGAAGTCGGGAATCAGAGGGTCCCAGGAGTAGGATAAAATAAATACGTGTGTCGTTTTAGTGATGGGTTAGGATACATAATACATATATCAATATCAATCCTCCCCAAATGCGTTGAAGTTTAGAAGGCTTTTGACCTATGTTACATTTGATTTCTAAAGTTTAGGGAAGTGTACATATTCTGTTTTTTTTGGATTTGAACCAATTTTTATAAGGAAATACATGTTCTTAATTATTAGGTTTATTTAATATTTAATAATTTAATTTTAAGGTAACAGTGAAACCAACCACCAATTTGGTGTATGAGACCTTTTTGTTTCTGGAACAAAAAACCCACCTCCACGCAACAATGACTAGTAAAATCTATGAAGGCATACATACTCTACGCTCATTGGGTTTGAACTGGTAACCTGTCAGAAAGAACACATGCTCCTAACCATTAAACTTACCAAACTTCAAAATTAAAAGTTTATAAAAAAAAAAAAATTCAAAGTTATAAAATGTTTAATTTCTCAATCAAGGTTAAAGGACATTTGTTTGATAGAAAAATATTTATTAAATGGATTTTTTAAAATTATATTCATGGTAATATGAGAAAAATTAACTATGAAAATATGTGAATAGTTAAAGGGAAAGTTAATTCACTCCGAAACAAATTGTAATTTTTAAATATATCACAATTAACCCTTTGTAAATAAAATCAATCATTTAATGCAAAAGTGCTAAATTACAAGAAAAAGCATGTGTACCGAAGAAAAAAACTAAAGTTATTAAACTTTTCAATATGAACTATGTACAGTATAGTATAAATTGAACAAGAAAGTTAATGAAACAAACGATTTCAAGAAACAAATACAATAATAAAAGATTGAATAAAATTTTTAAAAATTGATTTACAAGTCAAACAAGCACTAATCCTAAAAGGTGTTGCAATCTAATGGGATCAGAAAATAGAATTGGAGAATCACGAGTTTGAAGAAATTTGAATACAACTTATTAGAGAAAAACGAAGAAATTTTTTACCTAAAAAAAGCTTAATGAGTTACACAAATCAAGGAATTAATCGATGAAAACCAATTTAATCAAAAATTACAACACGAAATCAAGAAGAATTTTAACAAGAATTTAATTTCTCAAATAAAATATCATAGTTAAAAACTATTTGCAGAAATCAAGAAGTCAAAGTTTAAGATGTAGTTGATATTAGAATAGGAGAATCAAGATTTCAAGAAAAAATTCAACAAAAACTTATCAGAAAAGATGATGAAAATTCTCACATAAAGAACCGTTACCAAAAATTGCTTAAACAAATAAAAAAGATAAAAGATGAGAAATCATAGAATAAAAATATTAAAAATAAATTTGAAAAGTCTGAAAATCATGAAGAACTTTCACACTTAAGGGATCATAATCCAAGGTTACTTACACAAATAAGAAGTCAAGGAATGATAAAGATTCACAACAAGAAAAAGTAGAGCTACTTACCAACAAGGACGCATTGATCAATAAAGTAACAATGACCAATCCAATTGAATTAGGAAAGTCGTCAGAGTTTAAAATACATCACATATAGAAAGAAAATCAATATCAAGAATCATAATGACATTTATATTAAAAGTTATCAACAAATAAATATCGAGAATTATTAAATGTTGAATGTTCCAAAAAAGAGATACCAGATACAAGAAGGATGCCTTATTGTCATTCTACTTATAATAATCATATTATTCAAAGAACTAACGAAAGGCGACATCAATATTAAAAACTAAGTGGCAATCTTAGTAATTCAGGATGAAGCTCAGCTGTGGAATCTTATCACCCCCAAATCAAAGAAGTGGTGGCCATAGTTTTGAAAAAAATTGAAATAAGGTGATTTGACCCTTTCACAATTTGACAATATTGTTCAATGCCTCAAAGATATATTGCATGTTGTCTACAACCTCAGAATAGAGAATTATGACAAAGCACCATTCACCATCATGACTAGTCGATGTGTATAAGTATACCGTTACAAGGCATTGTGTCAATCTAATATATCTCATAACCCATTCATTAATTATATATAATTGGTCTTATATGGATTTCAACTCTTTTTTCTTCTTATGTTGGATATTCAATTAATGAATTATGGTTCATTATTGTAATATTCCAAATTAGCAATTAGCATATTAAATTTTGTTAATTTTTGCCTTTTTCTAATGTTCAGCAGGAATAATGTGGGTGAGGGGACTCACAAATAAACCATATAGTTAATTCACTTTCCTAAAGTCACTAAGGAAGATATTAAAGTTGAAGTGGGGCCCATGAGGCGAGCCACTTGAAGGAGACAACGTCCTAGTGGCAGCGTGGGAGAGGCAGTAGCATAGGCAGTGCAGGGATAGGCTGGCAGAGGGGTAGCACAGCCAAGGTGGGCCCAAGGGAACGTTGGAGGCTCAGCCTAGGTAAAAGAGGATTAGAGCAGCTCATTCCTCATTCATTCAATCCTTGATTTTCTGTCTGATAGACTGTAGCACGCTTGAGCTGTTTAGCTGAGTCGGCAAGTGTTGTTTAGCACAAGAAATTTATGAGTGGAGATCTCAACCTCTACCTTGGGGGACTTCAAGTGCCCGCTCAAGAGAGGAGTTCCAATTGGTTTTGAGAGAAGGTTTGCAGGTAAACATCTAGGCATACACAGTCTCTCCAAGACAACGCAGGGGCCACGCAAGTAGCAGAGGGAATACACAGTCCAATCAGTGTTTTAAAACTCCGACTTGGGTTCCGAACCAGCCAAGGGTCAACTCCGACTCTGACTCGGTATTGACTCGGTCGGTTTGGTTTCAATGACCAGTCTTTGTAAAAAATACATTAAATATTAATTTTTTTTTTATTTATAAAAAACATAATTTTAAAGATTTTCATTCATGTTTCCAAACACAAAGCATTAGAATATAAACAAAAGACAACATATGATCAAAGTAGGCTCATGAATATATCCATTATATCAAAATGGCACCGAGTGCATTGTCCAATACATACATGATATAGAGATCAGAACAAAAACACATAACCAAGGAGGCTCTAAATGGCCTCTACAACAAAACATGACTAGTCACTACTGCTAGACAAGGCAAGATCCTCTGGCTCAGACTCTAAATCAGAGGGGGAACCCATGGCTCCTCCTCATCAAGTTCTTCAACTGGAACTATACTAGCACACTAAGCCAAAAAACAACTCTAGAACTCTTCACAAATTCCTCAAAAATTCTCACTCAGATGCAATGAGATAGCTGTGAGAAAATGAGATGGGTTAGGTAAATTTTATAGGCTTGGGAGGGGTTAGAGGGCATACCAAAACCCTAAAACCGAATTAAAATATGAATTGAGGTCCGTTTTGGGCCGTTTGTGGGGTACGCGGCCGATTGTCCGTGGCTCGGCCAGTCTAACTCGGACTCAGTCGAGCCAACTGGTCTGTGACCAAACCAACCAAATCGATGACCGACTCGGCTGGTTCGGTCACAAACCAGCCTCTGGACTAGTTTTTCTACCGAGTCGGTTCGACCAGTGGGTTGGCTCGGCCAGCTCAGCCGAATCGGAGTCAGTTCGGCCAGTTTTTAAAACTATGAGTCCAGTAGAGGAGCAGCACTGAGAGAGAGGGAGAGAGAGAAAATTTCATTCCAGAGTTTGGAGGGGAGGCTAGGCACCTCCTACCAGGGTTTGGGGTAGATTTTTGATAGCATCCTCCAGCAGTTCAGCCAAAGAACCAGATTGCCCAGCAGAGTAGTGTGCCAAGCCCAAGGGGGAAAATTTCGGAGGTTGGGATTTCTGGAAACCCTTCGCGGGTTTTTGTGGGTGTGTTGAGGGGAGTCCGGTGTCTAATTCCCTGAATTTTCTTAGCAACGGATCATGCTCAACACATAGTTCATTTCTAGCCAGCAGCAACAGTTCCAACACTGGCAGCGTAGAGGAGGAGCCACGCAGAGCAACAAAGAAACAAAGTTTTTGTTCAGGATTAAGGAGATATTTCAACCTGTCTTATGCAAACCAAGGTGTCATCTTTCTGAGCACCTCATTGTAACTTTTCCCACCAAAAAATTAATAAATGGCTCAGATGATTTTGGCTCATATCATGGTGTTTTAATAGTATTTCTTGTTTTGTTGTAGTTTTAGTCTTTTGTGTTTTATATTGCTGAATATTTCCAATTTGGGATATTACAATTATAGTATTGTTGGTTTTTCATTCTATAAGATGTTTGCCCCACTTTGTGTACCTCATCATGGATTTCATGTTGTAGTTGTTCTTTTTTAATATTAGAATAATGCTATTTTAGTGTTTATTGCTCATCTATGATTGTAATTAATAGTTTCTTGTTAGAAACTTGTTGTTTCTACTTTCTTAGTAGAAACTTGCTATTTTTGTAAATACAGTTGTATTATTTATTGAGCTTCACTGCTCATTGTAAATCAGTTCAATTCATTCATTGATTATGGTATCAGAGCTTAGGTATTTTTTCGAAATAATTCTTCATTATTTGAAAAATTCTGTGCTTCATTTCGAAATAGCTCTCTAAAAGTCTGAATTTTTTTTTTTGGCGTCACAATTTATGAGCTGCCATTTCAATAAGAATTACAATTTATAAATCGGGCAGGGTCTCTCTTTCTGCCTTCAGATTGACGCAGACAATGTGACACTATTAAATTGTCGTCTAATCTCTCGTTTACGGGCGTGTGGTGTGTTATCCCCGCTGCTAATCCGTACTTTTTAAAGTTTGGTGTAATGTGTACTATCACTTTGGGTTCCTAGATATGATTGATTGCATAGCATCTGGTTTTCTATGATCCCTTGTGGCTCGACTTATCTTATGAGGCATCTCTTCATCAAAAGCTGCCCAGATTTCTTCCAGAATGCTGCTCGTTTCTCCTCACAATTGACGTATTGTAGTTCATGAAATACTGTTTTCGCTTTTCATCATTTGGGTAAATTTTTCTCTGGCAGATCTTCGAGACTGCGCCTTCTATCTTGCTATTTTTGCCACTTTCCTGCATGTCCTGTCATTTTGGTATTGCAGTAGTAATTGTGGTTCGTAAAATGCTGTTTTTGGGCATTGAATTTTAGTTGTATCGGATTTCTTCTATTATTTTTTTTCAATCAGAAAAAGGATTGCTGACGTTTGGCTGATCATCCATATTTTTGAGCTGAATTGTGGAGTTTATGGTTTTTGATCTGTATGTCATGAATCTCCCTCTTATTCTGTTCATTTTTTAGGTTTCTGGTGTTTGATCCTGGACTTGTGCATCGGAGGAATCTCTGATTAGTGATCTAAGATATCCGACAATGGCCTCACTAACCAATCTGATGTTGGAAGGCAATCAACGCTTTAATGGCAACAATTATAACATCTGGAAACAGAGAATGTTGACCATTTTTTAATATAGACGTCTTGACCAACTCGTTTTGGGCACAGAGCTTCGTCCTGGTACACCTGGTGCAGATCAAGATAAGTTTGATGATCGAAATTGAGAGGCTGTTATGCTTCTCAAACTCTCTGTAACTAATGATCAGTTACCACAGATCCCTTCCGACAAGACAGCTGCCGAAATCTGGAAACATTTGAAGGAATTGCACGAGACATTCGACAAGAGCAGAGCTTTCTTTCTAAAGAATTAGTTGCTCTCCATCATGATGGACGAACATATGTCTTTACAGGAACATCTTATTTATATTAAAGCCATTCGAGATTAGCTCGAAGCCATTGGTAGGACCATGGAGGAAGAAGATATGGTAGTCATCACCCTGAAAGTCTACCAAAATCTTATGAACACTTTATAGAAACTCTCAACATTCCCTCCACTAATGTTGATTTAAAGTTTCCAGAGCTATGCACCAAACTCCTGCAGCAGGATCGTTGGAAATAGCAGTTTGGTAGTGGTGCTTCATCAACCTCCTCAGAAAATGCTTTTGCTGCCGAATATTAGTCCTCTCAGTCATTTCAAAAGACAGGTTCTTCTCAGTCTTATGATCTTGATAAGAAGAAAAATGTGCAGTGTAATTACTGTCACAAGTTTGGTCATTTGAAGAAAGATTTCCGACAGAGGATTACTTCTGAACAGAAGAAGCAGGGAGGGTCTCATCAGCAAGCGAATGTCGCAGAACATTCCGAGCAGATCTTCCTTTTATGCCTTTATGGCTAAAAGGTACTCAGATCACGCCCCGTCATCTGCCTAGTACATTGACTCTGGTGCATCACGTTATTTCTCTCACAGGCGTGACTGGTTTATTGACTTCTCATCTTTTAGTGATTCTGTGGTCTTCGGCGAAGGTGAGGAGTACACAGTGGTTGGCAGAGGTACAGTTCAGATCCAGTCTAGTGGGCGCACACTCATCTTCCTGAATGTGTACTATGTTCCTGGTATGGAAATTAATCTGTAGTCTGTCAGCCAGATTATGAGAAACTCTCCTTAGCTCGATGTGGTGTTCAGTGCGCACAAGTGCTCCATTATTGACAGGGACACTCGGCTTACGGTTGCTGTTGGCCTAGAGGATCATGGTCTATATAGGCTTCTTGACACCGGTGATTCCCCAGAAGTGGCTCTAGCAGCTCGTGTTTCTCCCATCAGCACTCTGTGGCATCAGACATATGGGCATTTAAACATTCAGTATCTCTCTCAGCTATCTCGGGAGGGACTTGTGTCAGGGTTACTTGATATTCAGACACAGCATTTGGGAGTGTGCGGCGCCTGTCAAGCTGGCAAGCAACATCGATCTTCATTCAAGGATGGAGAATCTTGGCGCGAATCTAAGGTACTCCAGTTAATTCATGCTGATATTTGTGGTCCTATGAATACATCTTTAGTTACTGGTTACAAATATTTTTTGCTCATTGTAGATGATTTTAGTAGAAAAATGTGGGTGTACTTTTTAAAACATAAATCTGATGTATTTAGCATCTTTCAGAAGTTTAAGTCCTTAGTTGAAAAAGAGTCTGGCTGTAATATCATAACTCTTAGGACAGATAACGGAGGGGAATTTTGTTCTGCTTTTTCCAAATTCTGTGATACCCATGGCATCAAACGCTAGTTAACCACACCCTACACTCCTCAGTAGAACAGTGTTGTAGAACGTCGCAACTGTACGATTGTTGAAATGGCTCGTTCTATGTTACAACATAGGAGTGTTCCGAACAAATTTTGGGCTGAAGCAGTGTTTACTGCAATCTATCTTCTTAATCCATTACCTACTCAGGTTGTTAAAGGGAAGACTCCAGAAGAGGTTTAGTCTGGTCGAAAGCCTAAGATCAGCCATCTCAAATTTTTTGGCTCAGTTGCATATGTTTGGATTCCCAGTGCTAAGCACTCTAAGTTGGATTCCAAAAGCCAAAAACTCATGATGACAGGGTATAGTGATCACCACAAGGCCTATAGGCTGATAGATATAGACACTGATCGTCTTATCTTCAGTCGGGACATGGTATTTGATGAAGACAGAGGGTTCTTTCAGTCCCTTCCTTCTGAGCAGTGTTCTGAGGATCAATCTCATAGTGTTTTTCTTCCGTTAGGTCCACCTAATGGGAGGGATGATGCAGCATCAGTCTTTGATGATGCACTACCTGAGCTTCCTCCGGAAAATAATCCTCCTCTTGCTGCTCCTATTGTTCCTAAGCCTCCTCCACCTCCTCCAAATATTGGTTCTTCTACTCTCCGGCCTAAATGGTGGGCTAAAACTATTGGTGATCTTCGGGATAATGAACTCCTTGAAGGTAGAACTTGCAGAAATAAGAGCAAACAACAGCCTACAGTAAATTTTGCTTTTATGGCTAACATACACAATGTTTTTGAGCCTCAAACCTATTCAAAGGCTAAGGGCATACCTGAGTGGGAACATGCTATGGAGGCTGAATTCCAGAGTCTTCAGGAGAATCACACTTGGACCCTTTCTGATCTTCCTGCAGGGAAGACGCCCATTAGCTGCAAATGGGTGTATAAAGTGAAATACAAAGCTGACGGAACCCTCGACAAGTATAAGGCTCATCTTGTTGCTCGAGGATTCTCACAGAAAGAAGGCATAGACTATGAGGAGACCTTTGCTCCTACAACCAAGATGAGTACCATATGGCTTGTCCTTGCCTTAGCAGCTCAGTTCAGTTGGAAAGTCCATCAGATGGATGTAAAGAGTGCTTTTTTGAATGGTGACTTACAAGAAGAAGTCTACATGACGCAGCCTCCAGGATTCAAGGTTGCCGATCAAGCACAGAAAGTTTGTAGATTAGTAAAAGCACTCTATGGTCTGAAACAAGCCCCTCGGGCTTGGTACATGAAAATTGATAAGTACCTAACAAATCATGGTTTTCAGTGGAGTCCATCTGATGCAAACCTATATATCAAACATACTGGTGATGATATTCTGTTTGTGGTTGTCTATGTGGATGATCTTATTATTACTGGCAGTTTAGCACATTTGATCCATGGGATCAAACAGGATTTGTGCAACACTTTTGATATGATAGATTTAGGGCTTCTTCATTACTGTTTAGGGGTGGAAGTCTGGCAGACTGAGAACAACATCTTTCTCTCTCAGTCCAAGTATGCCAGAGATCTTGTGGAAAGGTTCAGAATGCAAGATTGCAAACCTACCACAACTCCTATGGAACCAGGGCTCAAACTTTTAGCTCAGTCATCCTCACCACTTGTGGATGAAACTTTATTCAGGCAGTTAGTGGGCAGCCTCATCTACCTTACTGCCACTTGACCTGATATCAGTTTTGCAGTGAGCTACATTTCACGCTTCATGTCAGCTCCTAAAGCTGATCATTGGATAGCAGCAAAGCGTGTGCTGCGTTATGTAAGAGGAACCCCTGATTATGGACTTTTGTACACTTGAAGTTCAGATCCTACACTCAGTGGTTACATAGATTCAGATTGGGCTAGTTCGGTTGACGACCGTAAATCTACAACTGGGTATGCGTTTAGTCTGGGGCGCTATCACATGGGCTAGTAAGAAGCAGCAGGCAGTGGCTCTTCCCTCGACAGAAGCAGAATATGGGGGAGCAGTTAAGGCATCTTGTGAGGCAGTTTGGCTTCGACGTATGCTTTCGGATATGCATGTTTCCCAGGCAGGTCCTACTCCCTTGTTCTGTGATAATCAGGGAGTGCTCAAACTCGCCAAGAATCCAGTCTTCCATGAACGAACAAAGCATGTGGAAACTCATTGTCACTACATTCGCCAGCTTGTTGAAGACGGATCCATTTAGTTACTATATGTTCCCACAACGGAGCAGCTAGCAGACATCTTCACCAAGCCTCTTGGTCTTGATAAGTTCGTAAAATTCAGAGGGTCTATCGGTGTTGTAAATAGATTTAGCATTAAGGGAGGGTATTAGAATAATGCTATTTTAGTGTTTACTGCTCATCTATGATTGTAATTAGTAGTTTCTTGTTAGAAACTTGCTGTTTCTACTTTCTTAGTAGAAACTTGCTGTTTATGTAAATACAGTTGTATTATTTATTGAGCTTCACTGCTCATTGTAAATCAATTCAATTCATTCATTGATTATTTAAGTGGTTACATGTTCTTTGCTCTAATTTCATGGCTATGATGATGAACCCTATATAAGGATTCTCGATTATTCTTGCATTATTTGAAAATTTGTTTTGGACTATTTATGACATGTCAGTGAATGGTTTAATTACATATTCTCCGTAACATTCAAACATTCTTGCCTTTTTATCTTGACTCCACCCAATTGGATAGACACTGTTCTTGGTTGTCCACCATACCTTTATTTCTAAAGAATACCATAGACATTGTTTTCTAGAGATTACCCCTTGTTGGGAAAGTAACTAGGTTTGGTCTTCATAATTGTCTTGTACTTATGTCAGTATGTATGCTTTATGTATCAAGCAAAAGAAGAAATAAAATATTGTTTTTCAAGCATGGGTTTCATGCTCCATTTAAATGGTCAAGCATGCATTTCATGCTCCTAGGGTTTTTCAAGTAAAGAAAATATTTGTCATGAGTCAAAATAGTCATTGTCATATGTAAAAGACCCATTTGGGCAATCTGTATTAAGAAAGAAACATTATTTTTGAGTTTATAAAGTCAATTTGGACTCCCAAGTCCAAGTCGGCCCTATCAGTGAAAGTCGATCCCTTGAGAGGGGTATAAAAGGGAAGAGACTTCGACTCATTTGGACATAAATCACAAGCAAGTTCAATTTGCAGCTAGACAAGAAGAAATCAAGAGCAAAGGACAAGGAAACAAGAAGAAATACCAAGCAAAGGAAGAAGATATGAAATCCGACCTATTTCTGCCCACACATGTGAAAGTCTAGGGTTTTTGTGCAATTTGTAGGGTCGAGAATTGCAGGCTGAAGTTGCAAACTTGAATTGAGGGCTGAAACTTTGATTGGAGCAGACATTGAAGAGGTTGACCTTTGTGAAAATTCCTAGATCTAAAAGATCTCCAGAATCCTACTACAACCAACTGAATTTACTTCTCCTATTTGTAAATTACATTACAAAATTATTTCAGATTTCTTCATGAAATATTGAAGCAAATTACTGAAGCAGCCTACACTTAATTACTTATGATTCTGAAACAAGGAAATTGAGCAAAGAAAAATATACACATAGGGCACTGTTATTTTTGGACGAAAGTCCCTGGAAAAACCCAATGCTGGAAAACTGGTGAAACAAATATGAGGGTTTGATTTTATTACGCAGTGGAAGATTATGAATACATCTTTGAGTACCACAAAGGTAATTTAATTACAGAGAGAGAAATACTGGCTAAAAGATTGTGAGTTTTACCTCACTCAATCACTAAAAAAATCCTCATTGATCCTGTCACTAGATGAAGTGCCCCTGGCAGGCCCTCCGTTGCCTCTGCACAGTCCGTACGCAATCCCTGCGTCAGCCTCTCTAGGCACTCCGTCACCCAGCTACGTGATCGATCTGCAGCCTGGAATCACTGCTCTCAACCTCCTGGTCTCACACTCGTTTCTCGGCTTCTGAAACTAATTCTTCTACAAAATCTTAGACTCTTTCTCATCCTCCACGTTGCCTCTACATGGCCCTGTGTCAGCCTCTGTGTGAGAGCTGCTGAATCACTCTCTGTTGATGATTCTCCAGCCGAGAAAATCTCTGTCCGGAAGTCATCCCTGCACCTCACTGCACTGGAATCACTTAATCGAATTCTCCTTTGAGCACTACTCACTTCAGAGAATCGATCCCTTAGATTCACAAGGCATGTCTTTCCAAATGACCCTCAAGCCTTCCTTTATAGCCTTCTCGTTGAGACTTCACCGGCCAAGATTAGATCTCCAATCAACGGCTAAGATTATAACTTGACTTGATCCATGTTCTCTACAAGATTCACACTCTGTTTTATTAATACCCTTTAATTATTTAATTTTCCTAAGTTTTAACTTAGGGTCACATTAAAATAATTGATTATTTTAATAAAACACATTCTGAGTCGAGTTTTCACAAACAATTTCTAGGTTCTTTGGAATACATGTGCCTAAGCCTCTCCACAAATTTTGAGACTTAGATCACTTCCGATGCTACCAAAAATCAACACTCCCTCTTAGCGAGGAAAGTGCTCTAACAAAATGCCTGCAGCACATTGCTCTGACCCTGAAGCATCCTTTGCACTGCTGATGTTTAACAAGCTGTCCACCAACCACTGTGTTGTTGCCGTAACTGTACTGTTTCCCTTGACACTGCCACTGCCAATGCTACATCCGTACTACAACTCCCTCTCAAGTGTTGCATCTACTATGCTGCTAGCACTGCCACTGCTAACACTACAACTGCACTACAACTCAGTTGCTGAGAGAAGCAACTGAAACCACCCAAAAACTGAACTACCATTCAGTGGATGCACCTCAGTGCTGAAGATCTGACTACTGCTAGTCCCACACTGCCTTCTGAAGTCACTGCACTGTTGAAGCTATTGCATTGTACCTCTACGCACTGCTGCCTCTTTGCTCTGCGCTGCTAACCACTGCATCTATCGCTCCATCACTCCTTGGCTCCCATTGAAAACTCTTCCATCCCGCTACTATTGATCATGGGCTCCCGTAGCAAGGTGATGATCCATGAGATGGGTTCCTCAAGGATCCTGCCCAACTGAAGTTCAAGGTGAACTACAGTTGCATGTCACCCCACCTCCCTCTTGGAGATACATGGGCACTCATGGAATACTCATCCTCCTCGATCTTCGCTGCTACAACCTTTGGATCGTGCTTCTCATCCTTGTCCTTTTTCTTTAAAGGAAACTGTGATGCATAGTGGCCCGTCTCGCCTCATCTAAAACACTTCACCTTGGAGATTCTTGCGTCTCGATTGCCCTCGTTGCCCCTTCGATGTGAGGGTTGCATTCTCCTCCTCCTTCGGATTCTTCGATCCGCTCCCGCTGCTACTGTCAAGTTTACACTTTGACCAAATCTCTTCTCAGCTCCTCCTCCTGAAGAGTTGCCCACATCGCCTCCCAACACGGTAGTGTCGCCCTGTCCAAGATACTTTGGACTAAAACTTGCCACTCATCAGTGACTGCGTTAAGGGCTAGTCTCACCATAGTTGTAGCAGATGGGGTAGATCCCATGACCGCCAACTGATCACTGATATCCTGAAGTCTCGTTAGGAATGGAACAATGCGCTCCCCCTTCTGCATCTAGATCATTTGGAACTTCTGCTCCAAGTACATCTTCCGCTACTCGGAAGTTCCTTCATATAGCACGAAAAAGGCCTCCCATATCTCCCTGGTTGTGTTCTTAACAGCTAAATGACAGACTATATGATCCTTGACACCATCAAGGATAAGTCTGTTGGCCTTTGCCATATCAGACTTGTACTTTTTATTTTGATCCGGATCTGTAGGCACAACAACTACGTTATCTATGAACACCTTGAGATCATACTCATCTAGAAGGAATCTGATTCTTTCCTTCCAAATCACGTAGTTGGAGGATCCCTCCAAAGTCCAACCGATCCTGATCTCTAAGTCTGTGAGCTACCATCTCAGCCAAAAACCGTCTAACTTCTCCCTCTTTCTCCCTACTGTGTAGCTTCTAGGCTAGCTTATGCACTCCCTAATGGAGTTGGTAAGTCTGCTGCTCCTCTGCTGCCCAGAAAACAAGAAAAACTGAAGTCCTTGGCAAGGAACTCACTGAGGAAGAATTCCCTCACTATGTGCTCTTCTTCTTCGTCTGACACTTCTCTACACAACAACTGCTTTCAGAAAAACTGCGTCCCTCTGGCTCTACGTGAAGACTCTGCACTGCTCCCTCTGCCTCAACAAGATCTCGATCTGGAAGTCTTACCTCTCGGTTGACTCACTCAGAGAGACCACGTCGAAAATTCAACCCTTCTGGCTAGAACTGCGCAATCCCTCTGGGGATTCGATTTGCTGCTGCTACAATAATTCGGCCTTCGCTTTAAGTGTTAAATTTGCTCTTCCTGTTTTAAATCAAAATTTTCTCTAATGCCATGTGAAAATTCCTAGATCTAAATGATCTCCAAAATCCTACTGCAACCAACTGAATTTACTTCTCGTATTTGTAAATAACATTACAAAATTATTTCAGATTTCTTATGAAATATTGAAGCAAATTACTGAAGCAACTTGCACTTAATTACTTATGATTCTGAAACAAGGAAACTGAGCAAAGAAAATATACCCATAGGACACTGTTATTTTTGGACGAAAGTCCTCGGAAAAACCCAATGTGGGAAAACCAGTGTAGCAGATCTGATGGTTTGATTTTATTAAGCAGTAGCAAATTCTAAATACATCTCTGAGTACCACAAAGGTAATTCAGTTATAGAGAGAGAAATACTGGCAAAAAGATTATGAGTTTTACCTCACTCAATCACTGAAAAAATCTCGGCTGATTAGGTCACTGGATGAAGTGCCCTTGGTAGGCCCTCCGTTGCCTCTGCGCAGTCTGTATGCAATCCTTGCGTCAACCTCTCTAGGCACTGCGTCACCCGACTAAGTGATCGATCTGCAACCCAAAATCACTACACTCAACCTCTGGCTCTCACACCCCGATTCCCAGCTTCTGAAATTGATTCTTTTGCAAAATCTCTGACTCTTTCTCACCCACTGCACGGCCTCTGCGTGGCTGTGCGTCAGCCTCTGCGTGAGAGCTGCTGGATCACTCTCTACCTCTCTCTGTTGATGATTCTCCGGCTGAGAAAATCTCTCTCCGGAAGCTATCCCTACCCCTCACTGCACTGGAATCACTTAGATCGAATTCTCTTCTAAGCACTACTCACTTCAAAAAATCGATCACTTAGATTCACTCGGTGTGTCTTTCCAAATGACCCTCAAGCCTTCCTTTATAGCCTTCTCGTTGAGACTTCAAAGACCAAGATTAAATCTCCAATCAACGACTAAGATTATAACTCGACGTAATCCATGTTCTCTACAAGATTCACACTCTGTTTTATTAAAACCCTTTAATTATTTAATTTTCCTAAGTTTAAACTTAGGGTTACATTAAAATAATTAATTATTTAAATAAAACACATTCGGAGTGGAATTTTCACCAACAATTTCTAGGTTCTTTGGAATACATGTGCCTAAGCCTCTCCACAAATTTTGAGACTTAGAGCACTTCTAATGCTACCAAAAATCAACAACCTTCTTTGACTTTGGTAGACTTTGTCTTGTTTGGAGGAGATGTTTTGGGAATTGCTTGATGAAGAAATAAAACTAAATAATATAAAGCCAACAAATATCACAAGTAATTATCAAGTAAGGAAACTCAACATAAATCTACAAATACCTTGATTTTCCAACACCCCTTGTGTCAGAAAAGGACCTACCTAAAGTGAGAGGAAGAGTTGTTATGTTTATAGTGGGCAACCTTCCTAAGTTTCTCTAGGGTTGTACTTTGTTTAGAGACTCCACATATTGGCTACTATGATTTAATGAGGGCATTTCTTTGAAGATCTATTCTTATTTGGTAACTCCATGAAGATACGAAGTGTTTTTTCAAGAGGTTTGAAGTGAAGCTTGTTATATTGAAGATGTGAAGTAAAGAAGTATGACATTTTTTAAAAGAACCATGAATGAAAGAATGGTTTGATCCATTAGATTTCTCTGGTAACTCAAGGTATATAAATTAGTTCCTGGATTCAGATTGGATCAAGAATATTTTAAAGTTCTCTCAACATATTGACTCAACTATCCTACACTGAATTCATTAAAGCTTCAATGTTATCCATGAGGATGTCAAGATGAAAATGTTTGTATGTTCCTTGGAAGATGAAGTATTGGAGTGGTTTTATGATTGTAGTCCAAAAAGCATATCTTCACTTGCAGGTTTGATCAAAATATTTCACAAGCATTGGGATATTGGTTATGAAGAAATATAATATTTTATGGGTTGTTCATTCCATCTAGTTTCAAAATAAATATGATATGATGATGATGATGTACATTTGCATGAGGACATTCCAATAGCCATCATCATGGATTCTGAGAAGGACAAGAGTTTTTTGAGTTATGCACCTTTTCAAAGTTCTGAATTTGATGATGAATCCCTTGATAATTTGTAATATTCCCAATTAGTAGCAACTAATTGGCAATATTAAATTTTGCTCAGATTTTGCTTTTCTAATGTTCGGCCATAAATAAAAGGGTATTGGGACCCATAACCCAACTTAGGAGAAATAAACTCCCTAAAGTCACTTAGCCAACATTATGATTTCAGCGTGGGGCCCAGCGGGACCAAGTGACAACGCAGGGAGAGGGACAACACAGAGGCAACGTGGGCCAGGCAGCCCGGTGGCAGCGTGGGCCAGGACAACGTAGAGTAGGCAGGACATCGTGGAAAAAGAGGACAGCAACACAGTGGGGCCCAAGGGAATGTTAAGGTCTAAAGCATAAAAGGGAGTGAGGGCCTAGCTTCTCATTCATTCTATTATGCATCTTCAGAATTTCTCTCTAACAGATATTGAGCACGCTTACGCTGTTTAGCTAAATCTGCAAGTGTTGTCAACACACGGGTGTCTTTGAGCGGAGATCCCAACCTCAGCCTCGGGGGACTTCGAGTGCCCGCTCAGGTGAGGAGCTTTACCTTGAGTTTTTAGAGTAGATCACGCAGAGCTATCCATCCAGGAGTTACGCAGTCTCTAGGCAACACAGTCACTCAGAGTTTACGTAGTTTTGGAGGAGGGCAGCTCTGGGAGGGAGGGATCTTCAGTAGTTTCAATCCAGGAGAATTGTGAGGGGATCAACCCTTCACAAGTTGTCTTTTGGAGCAGATAGAGGCCAACATTTCTAGCCATTCAGTTCAGAGGCCAGCGTACTCACCAGGAGTGTGTAATTTTCTCAAGGGGTTAGATTCCGAGGTCAACCTTTTTGGAATTCCTTCCTGGGTTTTTGGAGGAGAGTTCCTAGCCGAAGTTTCATAATTTTTTGAGCAGGGGAACAAACCCAAAGAGCAGCTCCATTCCGGCCAGAAGCAGCACTTTCTAGCAGTAGCAGCAGCTCAGGGAGTGACGCAGTGACTAGGAGAAGCAACCATCGATAACAGGGTTTGGAGAGTTATCTCAGCTTGCCTTAAGCAAGCCAAGGTGCCATCATTCTGATCACCTTATTGTACTCATTCCCACTTTCTAGATTTATAGTAAAATGGCTCAGCTTTTCTGAAATGTTTGCAGTGATTTTCATGGTGTATCTCTATTAGCTGTAGTTTTGTTTATGTTTATTTGTATTGTTGTTTATTTCCTATTCAAAATATTATAGTGGTATCAGAGCTCATAGACTTGGCTCGGCCTGTGGAGCAGATCAATCTATGACACTCGGAGACAAAGAATACATCACCTACCAGAAGCAGCAGTACAGGAGCAGAGAGCAAAGGCTCGAGCCCACGTTTGGTGAAGGGGACTGCGTTCCAGTAGAGGACGCAGAGGAGGAAGTACCCATGGCAGATGAAGTAGATGATAGGAAGTAGTTCGGTAATCTCCTCCTGAAGTCTGTACAAGAACTCTCAGGAAGATAGAAGAAATGGGTCAGAGGATTGCCAGGGAGAGCAGGCAACATGAGACCCCAAGGGGATTTCACATTGGAGAAGGCTTCGACACTTCTCACCACGCATAGGAGCAAAATATAGCGCAGCAGGTGGTACTACGCACTCCCCCATGTTCCACTATGCCTACATTCCTGACTACAGGAACGAGAACAGGAGGACCCCAAGAGCCGGAGATAGCTCATTACGGGGATTATTTTGTAGAATATCAGTCATATGGACGGGAGTTTGGAGAAGCTCTCACTTTCCACGATTTCTTCTAGCTGAAGAACAATAGAAAACCCCGCAACCAGAACAGAGGAGGTGGGTACACGCAGGGAGGTGAACTACAATGTACCATGGGCAGATTTTTCTTGCCGACATATGATGGGTCATCAAAATGTTCAGCAAAGGCTTGGGTGGAAACGCTGGACATTTACTTTCAGCTGAACCAAATGGCAAAGGTGGAGGTTTTCAAGGTGGCAACGCTGCACCTTGAGGGGGAAGCCCATGACTGGTGGTTTCATGGGATGGCCATGCTGGGTCACTCAGAAGTGACAACGAATGCAGAGCTCACCCGGAGATTGGTGGAGAGATTTGACCGGAAGGATCCGAAAGAGCCTTTTGTCAAGCTGACCAAGCTCAAACAGACCGAGAACCCAAAGAACTATATTTCTGAGTTCTTGAGGCTTTCAGTGATGGTGCCAAACTTGTCCGCAACCAAGAGGATTTACATGTTTATTGATGGGTTGGCAAAGCCTCTGCGTGGGTTAGTTAGGTATACTAGGCTTGCTACACTTCAAGATGTAGTTTGGATGACAAGAGACTTACAGGATGCTTTGCCCAGGACTAGAGCTCCTTTCCCCGAGAGACCGGCATTCCAGCCCAAGGGGAAGGACACGAGAGTTCCACCTTCGAAGGGGAACCAGGGCTGAGGGCCTTTGGACGATGATACCCGAAGAGATTTGAGACGGAGGAAGCTATGTTTCACATGCCAGGAGCCATGGGCACCGAGTCATCGATGTGCCGCAGGGAAGGCACATTACATAGAGGTCTTCTCTGACAGTGAGGGAGAAGAAGATGCGTATGAGGAGTTGGAGGGAGATGCCAGCACTAATGCACCGAGAGGATATCATCCACCACCACCTCCCCCAGGAGCTGGAGGGGCAGCGTTTGCACCCACAGGAGGAGTCCTTGCATCTCTACGAGGAGTTCCTAAGTATTTGACACTGCATGTCTGAGGTAGCATCCAAGGACAGCGTGTTTCAGTTCTGGTAGACAGTGGGGCCACTCATAACTTCATTGATGCTCAGCTAGTACAGAGGAGGGGCATACCAACGGAGAGCTTTGATGGGTTCTCAGTGTTAGTTCTGGGTGCCAGAACCATGCAGTGTGCGAGGTATGTTCTAGCATTGGCAGTGACTATGGGGACGTACACGATGATTGACCACTTCTTTGCGGTTGACATCACAGATACCAATGTGGTATTGGGAGTACAGTGGTTGATTACGCTGGGTAAGGTCACTACAAATTGGGAGACGCTGGAGATGGAGTCGACAGACAAGAAGAGTGAGAAGCATGTGATGATCAGAGGCATGTACACATACCCTCCGCAGACAGTTTCAACACACCGGATGGAGGGAGACTTCTGGAAGGGGGACGTAGAGTGGGCAGTAGAGCTGCATATTTCAGAGGCAGGAGTCATAGGGCAGTCAGTACACCCCAATGTGCAGTCAATAATGGACAGATACTCCAGAGTTTTTGGGGACATACCATCGGGGCAGCCGCCAGATCGGGGGTTTGAGCATACCATCGAGTTGGAGAAGGGGATCCAAGCAGTGATCACCGCCCCCTATAGGCACCCCAAGGCCTATAGGGATGAGATTGAGAGAACTATCCATGAGCTCATAGCACTGAGACACATTCGACCCAATACTAGCCTGTTTGCTTCTTCTGATGTTCTGGTGAAGAAGAAGGATGGCACATTTGCAGATGTGCATTGACTATAGGGAACTCAACAAAAAGACCATGAAGAACCGATACCTCATCCCCAGGATTGACGAGTTGATGGATGAGTTGAGGCGATCGAAGTTCTTCTCCAAGATCAATCTGAGGTCGAGGTACCATCAGATCACGGTGAGGGACCGGGACGTCCTCAAGACTGCACTCAGGTGCCACTATGGCCATTTCGAGTTTCTGGTGATGTCCTTTGGGCTAACCAACGCACCGGCCACCTTTCAGTCTTGCATGAACCACATCTTCCGTGTTCAATTGAGGAAGTTTTTGCTGGTGTTCTTCGATGATATCCTCATATACAGCCGCACTTGGGAGGAGCACTTGCAGCACATTGAGGCTATATTGCGTATTTTGGAGGAGCAACATTTCCATGCTAAGTTCTCCAAGTGCGAGTTTGGGTTGACAGAGATGCTCTACTTGGGGCATATCATTGGTGTGGACCGAATGAGAGTCCATGAGGAGAAGATCCGGGCCATCCGGGATTGGCCGGAATAGAAGAATGTGACAGAGCTCCGATTATTTGTTGGCATCTGCACCTACCACCAAAAATTTGTCAAGGGGTTTTCCCAACTTGCTGCACCCCTCACAGATCTTACCAAGAAAGGGCCATTTGGCTAGACTGATACTGTGCAGAGGGCTTTTGACAGGCTCAAAGAGGTGATGAGCAACTGCCTGGTATTGGCTTTGTCAGATTTCACCCAGCCCTTCATTCTGGAGTGTGATGCTTCTGGGGAAGGAGTAGGCGCAGTGTTGATGCAGGGGGGCCACCCTATAGCTTTCGAGAGCCAAAAGCTATTGCCGCATGAGAGGTTGTATCCGATATACAACAAGGAGATGTTGGCCATTATGCATGCATTGGCCAAGTTTTGACAGTATCTAGTAGGCAGCAGGTTTCGAGTGAGGATTGATCACAACAGCCTCCAGTTTTTCCTTGAGAAAAAGCAATTGCAGGAGAGGTAGCAAAAGTGGGTCAATAAGATTTAGGCCTATGACTTTGACATTGAGTATGTCAAAGGGAAGAACAACGTGGTGGCAAATGCTTTGTCATGCAGGCCAGCAGCACTGTCCTTGATGAGCCTAGATGCAGATTGGAGGGCTCAACTACTGGTGGACTACTCCAAGGACCGCTTTTCTTGTGAGGTGTTGGAGGACCAAATTTCAGATGACATGTACAAGGTGATGGCTGAGGTCATCTATTACCGAGACAGGATCTTCTTGACTGGGGATTCCCGGCTCAAGGAGAAGATATTGCATGCATCCCACGATTCTTTGCTATCAAGCCACCAGGGTTTCACAAAGACCTACAAGGCCATCAGGGAGAGGTTCTCTTGGAGAGGCCTCAAGGAGGGCATACTCGGGCATGTCAGGGAGTGCGAAGTGTGTCAGAGGAACAAGGGGGAGATGAGCCACCCAGCCAGATTGTTACAGCCACTTCCCATTCCAGAAGGAAAGTGGGAAAGCATCTCTATGGACTTCATCACTGGGCTGCCCACAGTGCAGGGCAAGGATTGCATCTTTGTGGTTGTTGGTCGACTAACAAACTATGCCCATTTCTTCGCCATATCAGCGCGGTACGCAACTTCATAGGTGGTTGAGCTATTTTTCTGCAATGTTTTCAAATTACATGGTCTTCCTAAGACCACAATGACAGGGACAACCGTTTCATGGATGGCTTTTGGCAGGAACTCTTTCGTTTGGTGGGTACAGAGTTAACTCCTAGTACAAGCTATCACCCACAGACGGATGGGCAGACGGAGATAGTGAACAAGTGGCTGGAAGGCTACTTGCGGAACTATATCACAAGGCAGAAAAAGGCATGGCTGCATTGGCTTCACCTGGGAGAATACTACTACAACACTACTTTCCATATGTCTATTGGTTTGTCTCCATTTTATGCTTTGTATGGATATCATGCTCTGACTTTTGCTGATGTTATGTTTGGAGCTAGCAAGCCCCCCAGGGCCAAGGACTGGATCCAAGAGAGCCAAGATATACTCCGGGCTCTTAAGGACAACTTAGCCACAACACAAAACCAACAGAAGCTGTATGTAGATAGAGGGTGGGTAGAGAGACAATTTGAGGTAGGTGACTTGGTCTACCTCCGACTTCAGCCTTACAGGCAATCTACACTGAAGCAGAAGGGGGCCAAGAAGCTTAAACCCAGCTTCTATGGACCTTACAGTGTGATCCGTTGGGTAGGAGAGGTTGCTTATGTGTTGGAGTTGCCGGCAAGGAGTAGGATACATAAAAATTTCCATGTATCATGCCTGAAGAAGGCTTTGGGGCAGCAGGTGACTGCAACAGGGGAGCTTCCACCTACAGATGATGAGGGGCATTTGGTGTTATAGCCAGAGGCCATTTTAGACACCCGGGAGAGATAGCTACAGAGCAGGACAGTCAAGAAGTATTTGGTGAGATGGAGGAATCTTCCGGATGAGGATGCCACTTGGGAGAGTGAGAAGATCCTGCAGCATCCACCCTTGCAGTTGCTTGAGGACAAGCAACATTTTGGCGGGGAGGACTGTAATATTCCCAATTAGCAGCAACTAATTGGCAATATTAAATTTTGCTCAGATTTTGCGTTTCTAATGTTCGACCATAATTAAAAGGGTGTTGGGACCCATAACCCAACTTAGGAGAAATAAAATCCCTAAAGTCACTTAGCCAACATTACGATTTCAGCGTGGGGCCCAGGGGGACCAAGTGACAGTGCAGGGAGAGGGACACCACATAACAATGTGGACCAGGCATCCTAGTGGTAGCGTGGGCAAAGACATCGCAGTGTAGGCCGGACATCGTGGCAAAGGAGGACAGCGCAGCACAGTGGGGCCCAAGGGAGTGTTAGGGTCTCAAGCATAAAAGGGAGTGAGGGCCTAGCTTCTCATTCGTTCTATTATGCATTTTCAAAATTTCTGTCTAACATATATTGAACACGCTTACATTGTTTAGCTAAGTCTGCAAGTGTTTTTCAGCACACTGGTGTCTCCGAGCGGAGATCCCAACCTCAGCCTCGGGGGACTTCAAGTGCCCGCTCAGGTGAGGAGCTTTTCCTTGAGTTTTCAGAGCAAATCACATAGAGCTATCCATCCAGGAGTTATGCAGTCTCTAGGCAGCGCAGTCACTCACAGAGGTTACACAGTTTTGGAGGAGGGCAGCTCCGAGAGTGAGGGATCTTCAGTAGTTTCAGTCCCGGAGAAGTGTGAGGGGATCAACCCTTCTCAAGGGGATCAGATTCCGGGGTGAGCCTTTCCGGAATTCCTTCTTGGGTTTTTCCGGGTTTTTGGAGGAGAGTTCCTAGCCAGAGTTTCATAATTTTCTGAGTAGGGGAACAGTCCCAAAGAGAAGCTCCATTTCGGCCAGAAGCAACACTTTCCAACAGTAGCAGTAGCTTAGGGAGTTACACAGTCACTAGGAGAAGCAGCCATCCATAGCAGGGTTTGGAGAGTTATCTCAGCTTGCCTTGAGCAAGCCAAGGTGCCATCATTCTAATCACCTTACTGTACTCATTCCCTCTTTCCAGATTTATAATAAAATGGCTCAGCTTTTCTGAAATGTTTGCAGTGATTTTCATGGTGTATCTCTATTAGCTGTAATTTTGTTTATGTTGCTTTGTATTGCTGTTTATTTCCTATTCGGAATATTACATAATTTGAAGAGGATAGAGCTTGTAAAGAAGCCCCAAGAGGAACAAGATTTTGCAGGTGCTTCCACTAGCTCATGGGATAAACAACATGGCAGCCAAAAGGATGATGATGTGGATCCCATCCATGACAGAGATAGTCAAAGCCTGATACAAAGAAGTATGAATTTGCACTTTCCATTTCCAATTAGCATTAGAACCCATGTTATGGAGCATGAAGAGGCTGTTGCACCATGACCTTGCACAACCAAAAGAGGTTGAGGTATGTGATGAATATTCTATTATTGATGAACATATATGTGTCCTCATCAATGGGGCAGATTTCTGGCAGCATAAAGAGCATTTAATGACCTTTTATATGTAGAAATTTTCCAACATCTAATTTCAAAAATCAGCAAGGGGAAGTATTTTTATGGCTGTGATATGTTGGGGACAGCACCGTACTCAATTGTTGATGTATTTTGGCACTTTTCAGCCCTCTAGGAAAGGGCTTTAAGCCTCAAATCATGAGCTGATTTGTTTTCCAGATTTGAAATTTTGTGGCATGCTTCATGTGGAGCTATGATAGAGGGGAAAGGGCTGGAAATTTTTCTGCAGGGTTGTCTTGGAAATACCTTCTTTAACCTTGTTGCTTGAGGATATGACTAGTTATTTTTATAGCAGTAAAGGAGGACGATTGTTGCAGCATGTCGATCATCCTTTGGGGAGGCACTTTGTACTGCATGGAGGTGACTTGTGGGTAAATGATGGGCTGTCCTATTCATATGCTAGAGATGACGACCATGTTATCCCTGTCCAATATTGGATATAGCAAGCATGTAGTGACACATGGCAACCTTGGCATGATCTTGGTGTTTTCTTTTGTCTGCAAGAGCTCATACTCAGTTTTCAGCCATACAATGATAGGAATTCTAACCTATTCTTGTAAAATGCTTGACATAGCCTTGTTTTGGTTTGTTGCCAAACACAAGAAGATATCTCATGTTTTTATTAGATGACACGATGGTTGCATTGGCTCTTTGATTTCTCTTGTTTCATTGTTTATTGTGATCTCTATTGCTCTATTGAAGAAAGTGAATGGTTGAAATTTTTCATGTATAACTGCTTAATGATTGGACTGGTATAAGAAGACAAATTGTATCATTGGAAGTAGTTATCAATTTGAAAATTTGTACTAGTCTTGATTGCACTAGAAATTCAACAACTAGAGCCATGATGTTGACCTCCTTTTGAGGAGCATTGATCTTGGGATGTATTCAACACCGTTGATGACCCTCTTCTCTTCCTCTAAAGCTTGAAATTATGCACATCTAATCCAGGATGTTACCTAGAGAGTTGATGTACCCTAGAGACGAGAAATGTCCCTGGGCTGGCATTACATCTTCTTGATGGGCATTGCCTTGTTTCTGATGATAATGCTGACTTGAGATCCCTCTGGAGGGGATGGTGCACTTCTCTAGGTGATGACATCATGCCCTAGCCTTATGACGTCCTCTTCATGTGGTTAGGACTATTGACATGGGATTGATTCATGATGATATCTTGTTGAGGGAGCCATTTCTTGATGATTGGACAAATTTTGATGAAGAGATGTCTTTGGACCCTTAGAAGCCTTTTAGCTCACTCATGTGGGTTAGAAGAGGCTTTGTTTTTCTGTTTATTCATTGTGATATCTATCTTTTGAGGTTCGGTTGTGACCTACTTAACTTGTAATCACATATTTTATTATTTTTGGGATGTTTAGTCGATTATTGGACTAAACTGACTTGGTTTCCCTCATATAAATAGAGGGAATTCAATTTAGTGATAGATCATTCGAAGTTGGAACACACTCACATATTTGGTGAGTACATACTAGTTGTCTCTTTTCTCTTGGTTGTTAAAATTTGGGGTAGCTCTATGATGAATTTCCCCAAGAGAAATCCAATTATCCCAAAAGAAGCCCATCTACCCCAAAAGAAGACCATCTTGCCCCAAGGAAGAATTCAATTTGTTAAAAGGAAACTATTATTATTGATGTGTTCTTGGCTCTCCTTGATGTGACAATTTTGTTTGGGCAAGCAATCTTTAAGGCATGTGGTGAAATATATTTAATATTATAAAGATCAAATTAAATGGAATTTTCCTCAAGTCAACCTCGCTAAGAGAGGGTCACATTGGCACACAAGTCACCCCTTGTCTCCTTTGTCGTTTAATATAAATAGAGGAGCCTTGAAGCTCATTCTACACACATAGTTCGATCATCTAAGAGAAATCTTTTGAGGTATCGTAGGGTTAGAGGAGACAAGATAAGGACGTGTTGTTTTTGGTCTTGGTTCAGGACGAAGTTAGGGCTACAGGTCATCGCATGGATCTGTGATTTGTGGTCCTTTGTGAAGGGAAAAGAAGTCGAGTTTGTATGGAAAATTTGCGCTGGTTATGGGAGGTTGTTCATGCCCTAGTTAGGGCCAAATTCAAGCTCATCATCATCGAAGGTTCTGTCTCTAATCTCAGTGAATTTGCACTCAAGTTCTGTGTGGAAATAAGGAGGACTGAACTCCTTTGAAGTGCATTCAAACCTTTGTAACAAGGGTTGAGTTTGAACAGATCATTGGATGAAGTTGAAGGTTTTTTTATGCGTGATTTTTGGCATCATCTCTCTGTGACAAGGCTGCAGGATTGCAGGTAGGCGGAGTCTCTATTTTGGTGAGCCGAAAGGCCTGTAAGGAAGATAAATTAAGGTCGCATTTGCCTTAACTATCAGCGCAGATTTTAAGGAGGTCTAAAGCTCAGAATTAGGGCAGTCATAGCATCTTCAGGGATCCCTAACCAGAGCCGAGAATCTGCAGAAGTACAGTGCACAGGTTGAAGTGTATTTGAAGGCTAAAACAGTACATCCTTCAAAGGTATGTATATGTCTTTTGTATTGATAAACTTGCAATTTGTTTGGGCAGATTGTATTGCTATCCATGCACAAGTGTAATTGGTTGGTATCAGTTGTTTAGATAGCCCTAAGTTCAGTCCCTCATAAAAGACATTAACAACAGAACTGAAATGCTCCAAGAATTGACTCCATGGGCATGTAAGATGTAGCCTAGAAGGCTAGATATCAAGCCCCAATTTATTGAATTGCAGAAAGGTCTTCTTCAGTACTCATGAAAGGGATGGATGGCAGTGATACTTGTGTTCTATGGCCTTTGCTTTTATGACAGTGATGATGGCAATGTTGTATGGCTATGATATTTGCTTATGACAGTAAAATATGGCAGAATGACCTATGGTTATGACAGTGACAAGTAACTTTGATACATATGATGTGTGACAGTGACATTATATACTTGTAACAATGTTCTCTGACTGCAATATTCTATTCTCATAATAGTGATGGATGACAGTGTCCTTGTGACAATAATAACAGTGATGTGTTAGTGTCCTTGTGACAATGATAACGGTGATATATATAGCAGTGCTCTTATGTATGCAGTGCCCTAATGCTATGATGTTAGATATGCTTGGCAGATTCAAATGCTACTTGTGATAGTGATATGGAGGCAGCTCCACATATTTTCCAGTTGCCTGGGTTGGCACTAGGAGGCCTAATGCATTTGATATTGGAAGACCTGTGTCTTATTATAATTGTAAATTGTATCTCTGTTGAACACTTGATGAATATCTAATAGAAGAAGAATAATTGATTATAGGTTTTCCCCCTTGTGAGGTTTTGCCCTGGTCTCTGACCAAAATCCTGGTGTCTCTATTGTATATACTTTTCTTCTATTGTTCGTTAGTGTTCCGCTACATGTCGATGTTATTATTCTCTCTATAATTGTTTATGATGATAGGCCTCTTGCTTCCTCCTAATTTCTTGCGCAATTCCTGCTCCTAAAGAATAGGAAAAACTCATATTTCCTTGCGCAATTCCTGCTCCTAAAGAATAGGAAAAACTCATATTTCCTTGCGCAAATCCAAGAGAATTAGTTCACCTGCGACATGCAAACCCTGTACACTCACTAGCATACAATAATGATTACAATGTTCCTTTTTCCTCCAACTTCACTAGGCAATTCGAATTGCATGCATGGCTAGCGTTATGTTTAGTAAATTGACTAGTTAACTGAGAGTTAGTTGAGTTTACAACAACTACTCAACTAAACTCATACTGACTATATTCTAAACTAGAGCTCAGATAACTGACTTTCACTAAAGATAACACCTCTAGATAACTAGATTTTAGCCACCAACTTGCACACAACTCTACTTCTAGCCCACAAGCTCGAATTGACTGACTTAACTAAGTGCTTAGGCCATGTCACTCTTGCTAATTCCCTGACAACTCATCCTGCTGAAGTGGAAATTCGAATTTCTTCATTTGACTAAGGCACAAGTCAAATGAAGCCTTTTCTTGCAACAATTTAACATAGCCTATTTATTACTTGCTTATTATGAATCTTAGGATATTTTTGTTGGAGAATTTGTTTGTTTTAAATTTTTCTACTAGAAACGCTAATTTATAACAACAATTGGTAATTTAAAGGTAGTATGTGTTTGGGAACCTCATTGAGCCTCTCTAAGGCTATTTGAACCCTCTAGATTTACCCTTAGGGTCCTTTGAACTCATTAACTTGGAATTACATCTCATCTCACCTAGAGCCTTATTGAACATTATCTTTGGGTGATTTATTAGCAAAAACCTTAGAACATATTTGTTATTTTTAGATAACAATGAATGTTCTATGCTTAACACAATTTACTTCAATGTTCCTTTAGTAACCCAGTGACAATTTCCAATTATTTCCAGTAGCAAATCACATTGACAATAAATGAAGATAGAACATAAAACAAAATACAGAAGACAAGCCAAGACAAGAGAACACTGGATGTGCCAGATGCCAGGGAAAAACCGCAATGTGGAGAAAACCCTTTGATCAATTCCTCTTATTATTATTCAAAATTCCAGCAGAGAGAAAGAGAGTACAAAAGTCAGATTGACTAGCCCAAAATAAAGTCAAATCAGCCCTGTCAAATTATGCAGTCAACTGCAGTCAAACTTCAGCCCTAACCATAAAGTCAACACTGGTCAAAATAACAACAATCCTTCCTCAAAGCAACTCAGTCTTCCTTGGTCAAACTTAGCCTGATCAGGAGGTCAATTTCAGCCCAAAACAGCTCGGTCAAACTCGTTCAAAGGAGAGAGAAAACCTTCTATAATTTTTTGCAGTCAAGCAACAACCAACCTTGAAGTCAACACAGGTCAACTAGCCCAGAACATCTTGGTTTTTTATCCCAGAAATGCGTCGGAATTTTGACCCTTGAAACGTAGTCAAACTTGGTCAAGGACAACTCGGTCAACGCTAGTCTGAAGTCTGAAATTTTTGGCCTACAATTTATGTCCCAAAAAACTCGTCCCACTGCCACACGTGTGAGAGAAAGAGAGAGAAGTTGCCCAAGTTGTACGAACCTATAAATTTATGTAGATGTTCTGTGCTTGATGCAACTTTCCTTTTACTTCGAATGTCAGACAACAATCACGTAAACAATAAAGTAAAATGCTGATAGAACATACCAGTGGATCGATAGAAGACAAGCCAGAAATATATAAGTGTGTTGGTGCGTTATGACGGTCAACAGGATGCTTCAACCAACAAAGTCTCAATATGGTTAGCTAATCAGCAATCTCACACAACCCTCTAGGACAGCCAAACGATCAACTCGAAAGTCAACCCAAAAGTCAATGGTAAATGCAAACAGCGGCAGCAGCTAGGTCAACGCAGAAAAGTCAAAGTCTAGCCTTCGGAATAGTGCCAAAATTTGCGGACTTGGAAAATCAAACTTTTGGGAGTTTCAGGTCCATTTGACATTGCGTTGACCAAAGTCAACGCTGGTCAAAGTTTGTTGCAAAAACCCTAGACCGAAATCAGAAATGTGTTGCTGCTGGAATTTTCCCATGTGTGGAGAGAAGAGCCTCCAAGGTCATCGAACCAATCAGATGAGGAGAGAGAAATGTGTGTGGATGAGATGAGTGAAAATGTCCTCCAACGTTGACCAATTTATATCCATCAACGAGGGTGTGTGACACAACTGCTGGGGCACAAAACCTTAAGGCTGACCTGTACATATCTTGAATAAATTCAAAATAAATGTTCTGCTCATCGGATCAAGACGATCTTTAGATCGATCTTGCACCTCTCTGAAGGAGGAATCCAATAAAAATATTGGTATCTTCATCTGAGCATCACAACATGGAGTTTGGACCTAGTTGTCCAAAATTAACACTCCCTCTCAACTAGGGAGAACTCCATCCACCCGTGCAATCCAAACATTGTGCGTCATTCCGCCATAACTTGCTTTGCTGGCTTCTTTATTTCAGAACAGAAGTGGGTTAGTCACAAAGACATCATTCCCGGGTTACAGATTCAGCCCAAAGGTCCGAAACCTCTATAGGACTCACAAAGAGTCTCATACCAACCCGAGGTTGGTTTACCTAACCCGAACTCAGTTGGAGGTCCGAAACATCACTATACTTGATCCCAGATCAAGTGGTTCGACCGTGCCATCCTAGATAGTGAGTACGATAAACTCTGATGCGTCCATCAGTCTTTGCTACTAGTCTCTAGCTTTTCCCACCTCACTGGCCAAATGAGAGGTACTTCCCATGAGCCCTGAACTCAATGGGTAGGATGCATACGAGGCACAGATAATGAGAGGTGAACCAACTCAATCATCGCAACGGTGCGGCAGAAGCACACCAACAAGGTTCGGCAAGCCTAGCCCTGTGGTTGCTTATAGCTCTGAGAAGCTATCCCCAAAGCCCCCCAGAGTTCCAAGAGCTCATCGTCCAAAAGGACCCTCAGCATAGGGTCGTTCCACGATAGCAAGACTCTCACGGAAGGTTAGGAACTTGACCTTCCCTAGGGGCTTTGTGAGAATATCCACAACCTGCTCATCAGTTCCTATATGATCGAGCCTTATGGCGCCTCGCTGTACCATATCCCGAATAAAGTGGTTCTTGATATCAATATGCTTGGATCGATCGTGGAACACGGAATTCTAGGACAACTGAATCCCACTCTAGCTATCACAAAGTATCACGGTGGTATCTAGCACATGCCTGAACATCTCACTAAAGAGCTTTCGCAACCAAACTACTTCACAACAGGCCATACTCGTTGTAATGTATTCGGCCTCTGCGGTGCTCAAAGCCACTGACTTCTGCTTCCTGCTCATCCATGATATCGAAGCAGAACCAAGTGTGAAGCAGCATCCCGATGTGCTCTTATGATCCACCACACTGCCAGCGCAATCGGCATCAGTGTATCCATGGAGTGTCACGCTCCCGACAGTGTATCTCAGCCCATGGTTGATCGTGCCCCGAAGATATCTCAATAGATTCTTGGCACGAACCCAATGAGTGTAATGAGGCTCAACCATATGTTGACTCAAAGTGTTCACTACAAAACATATGTCCAGACATGTGTTCACTAAGAACATCAGGGCCCCTACAAGTTGACGATACTCAGTAGGACTTGATAACACGGGCCCAGCAGCACTGCCACTCAACTTCTTAAAGTTGAGCTCCATCGGTGTCGACACGGACTTATAGTCCACCATAACAAATCTTTCTAGAAGCTTCACAATGTATTTTCCTTGAGAAAGGAAAATCTCACTAGGTCTCTGCCAGACCTCTAGGCCTAGGAAGTAATGCATCAATCCTAGGTTCTTCATCTCGAACTTAGCAGCTCCCTCCCTCTTGCACTGATGAATGAGAGGGTCAACACCTGTCAGGAAGAGGTCGTCCATACACAGCACCAAAATGAGAGGCTTTTTTCTATCAACCTTGAAGTAAAGGTTTGGATCAGCATTACTATGAGTGAAGCCCAGCTTCATCAGGTAGCTATCTATCCTCTCGTACCAAGCTCTGGGTGCTTGTTTCAACCCATAGAGGCCTTTCTTTAACTTGCAGACATGGGTGTCCCAATCCTGGACTTTGAACCCCAGAGGCTGCTCCACATACACCTCTTCCTTATCGCACCATGCAGAAATGTGGTCTTCACATCCATCTGATGAAGACTCCATCCTTGCGTAGCAACAAGGGCTATGATAGATCGGATTGTGGTATATCGGGCCATAGGTGCAAATATATCATCATAGTCTACGCCTTCCTTTTGAGAGAAGCCACAGGCAACGAACCTTGCCTTGAACTTTTCAGCACTTCCATCAAATCCATGCTTGATCTTGTACAGCCATTTCGAGGTGACAACTTCTTTGTCCTCTGGCCTTGGAACCACATCCCAGACATCATTTTTCATTATGGACTCATACTGTTCGTGCGCAGCATCCTTCCAGACTTAATGCTTTACGACTTCCTCAAAAGGTCTAGGCTTAAATTGTACAATAGTGCTCATGGCTGCTAGATACCCTTGGTATCTATTTGGCTTCTTGCTTTCACGGAATGTCCCCCTTGGGGCCATATGTCCCTCGACATCCTCGAGAGTGTCCCTGAGCCATGATGGTCTCTTCCCCATCGAAGGAGATGGATCAATCGGGTCCATCGGTCCTTCAACATCGGGCATTGTCTCATCCTTCAGTCCTTCTTGATTTCTAGGCCTTGCTTCATGATCTTTCTCAAATCTCGGAAGATTGACTACTATCCTTAGGGAAGCATCTTCGTCAAAGGTAACATTGTGGCATATCTCCACTTCCCTTTGACCAGGCACATAGACTCTATAGGCCTTCGAAGTTTCGCTATAGCCCACAAACATTCCCTTCTTTCCAGAAGCATCTAGCTTGCTCCTCTTCTCCTTCGGCACATGAAAATAAATAGGATATCCAAAAACTCTGAAATGTGAGACGTCAGGCTTCTTACCAGAGAAAACCTCTTCGGGAGTTTTGGAGTCCAGAGCGGAATGCGGACATCGGTTTTGTATGTACACAGCAGTGTTCACAGCTTCTCCCCACAGAAACTTCGGTAGACCTTGGTCACATAGCATGGCACGGGCAGCTTCCACAATGGTCCTGTGCTTTCGTTCAGCAACGGCATTCTGCTCAAGAGTATAGACAGTTGTGGTCTCCCTCTTGATGCCAGCTTCTCTGCAAAATTTCTTGAACTCGTTCGTCTCATATTCAGTGCCATTATCGGTCCTCAATATCTTGATCTTCTTCCCTGTCAGATTTTCCACCAAGGCTTTGAAGGTACGAAACCACATGAAAGCCTCTTCCTTCTTCTTCAAGAAGTATATCCAAGTTTTGCGAGAGAAGTCATCTATGAATGTCATATAATAAGAACATCCTCCCAAGGATGTCATGGGCAGTATTCTAGATAGATCATAATGTATCAATTGCAAGACATCAGATGTCTTTGTGACACTTGAGGGAAAAGGTCCCCTTGTATGCTTTCCTTCGGCACAACCCTGACATACACCTTCATGATTATTTGAGAGCTCGAGCATCCCTGTCACCACCTTCCTTGCTTCAGGAAGGGCCTTGTAGTGAAGGTGTTCAAACCTCCGGTGCCATAGTTTAGTTCGTCAAATAGTATCACACGTCATCACTCCAAGTGGACTTCCTCCAACCTGGTAGAGTGTATCAACTCTAAACCCAATCGTGATAGCTTCCTTGAAGCTATTCTTCCAGATACGAACCTTCCCATCAATGAATGCCACATTGAAACCTTTGTCTTCCATGGTCGATATAGACAAAGGTTTTTCTTCAAATTAGGTACATAGAGTTCCTCCTGCAAGCGAAGGACTTGACCTTGAGACAAGTGGAGGGTCACAGTCCTTGTCCCTTTCACGGAATATGTGGAATTATCTCCAAGGATAATTTCCAGATTAGTATCCTTCTCAACCATATCAGAAAGCGCTTCTTTGAACCCAGTGATGTGCCTTGAGGCACCACTATCTATCAACCAGACATCCATAATGTCAGGTGGAGATGCAGTAGAGAGGTCAGATACAAGAATGAATTCATTTCTTTTATCAACAACATTTGATTCCTCATACCTGGAATTTCTCGACCTTTTGAAGGGTTGACCATTTTCATCGGAGGGGGCCTTCCTCTTTCCCTTGAATCTGTTGTTCCTTTGATTGCCATTCCTCCAGTTGTTGTTGTTGTCATCATCATCGGGAGAATCCTTCTTGAAAGTGCATTCTCTAGCATAGTGACTTGGCTTGTGACAAGTGTAACACTTGCCCTTCTTTCCTTGGGCCCCTACTCTTCCTTTGTTCCTTGGACCACCAAAGTTCTTCTTTCTAGAATGAGCACCGAAGGCAGCATTTCCTTCATTTTCATATTCCTTCATCCTTGTCTCTTCTTGTACGCATCTCGATAGTACTTCGTCAAAGTTAGGTATGACATTTTTATTGAGAATGGTAATGTTGAACACATGCCATTCGAATGAGAGACCTCCAAGTGCATAGAGAACCATCTCTCGATCAACTATTGTCTCCCCAATAGCCAACAGATTATTCCTGATTTCGGACAGCTTCAGAAAGTATGATTAAGCAGACTCATCCCTGCCTTTCTTCAGATTCTTCAATTGATTCTTGAAGAATAGGACTTGATTCGCATTGTTGGCCTTGAACATGTGTACCAACTTATCATACATCTCCTTGGATGTGCCCAGCTCAGAGATGTAGGCAACCAGACTCTTGTGAATTGAGTCCCTGATCATCAGCTTTGCTTTGACCTCCCCCTTCTTATACTTTGTCTTGGCAACAACTGTTGTAGTGGATGGAGGCTCTTGGATTTTGCCCTGCACATAGTTCATGACATCTTTGTCTTCCAAATTAAGATCCAATGTCATCTTCCAAGCATGGAAGTCATCCTTCCCAGTCAATTTGTCATCAGCCTTAAAAGCCATTGTAGTTTGAGGAACCCATCCTCTTCTTCGGTGATTGTTACAAACTAGGGCTTTGTCTTCACCTCAGCTCTGATACCATGTAAATTTATGTAGATGTTCTATGCTTGATGCAACTTTACTTTTACTCCCAATATCAGACAACAATCACATAAACAATAAAGTAAAATGCTGATAGAACATACTAGTAGATCGACAGAAGACAAGCCAGAAATATATAAGTGTGTTGGTGCATTACGATGGTCAACAGGATGCTTCAACCAGCAAAGTCTCAATATGGTCAGCCAACCAGCAATGTCACACAACCCTCTAAGGCAGCCAAACGGTCAACTCAAAAGTCAACGGTCAATGCAAATAGCAACAATAGCTAGGTCAACGCAAAAAAGTCAAAGTCAACATCTAGCCTTGGGAATAGTGCCAAAAAATGCAGATTTGGAAAATCGAACTTTTGGGAGAGTTTTAGGTTTGTTTGACCTTGCATTGACCAAAGTCAACATTGGTCAAAGTAGAAACCCTAGACCTAAATCAGAAATGTGCTACTGCTGGAATTTTCCCACGTGTGGAGAGAAGAGCCTCCAAGGTCATCAAACCAATCAGATGAGGAGAGAGAAATGTGGGTGGATGAGATGAGTGAAAATGTCCTCCAACATTGACCAATTTATATCCATCAGTGAGGGTGTGTGACACAACTGTTGGGGCACAAAACCTTAAGGCCGACCTGCACATATCTTGAATAAATTCAAAATAAATCAGTGTTCCACGGGGTCGCGTCCCCCAGGGTCGGGTTCATGCACCCCTTGCACCCCTCGCACTCAGGACGGGGAGTCTCCTGTGGGTGCGTTTCCCCGCACACCCTTTTTGGGGAGTCTTGGGGAGACGCAAGGGGGTGCATTTCCCCAGTGTGGGGGAAGCGACTCCCCAAAAAGGGTGCTTTTGGGTGTCCCCCTTTTGAAGGGGGACGGACTCCCCAAAAAGGGTGCCTCAGACAGAAAATGAAAAAAAAAATAGTAAATTTTTAAAAAGTTTACAATTCATTATTCAATGATTCATTTCATTTCTAGCTCTTCGACCTCCGGCTGACTTCTGCTACTTCGACCTTGACCTCTCTGTGTCCTTGATCTTGATTTTATTTTCAGTTCTAATTAATAAATTATCTATTTTTACTTTTCAGTTGTTGACCTCAGACTGATTCTTGACTCTTGACTCTTAACTATTTTTGAGTTTGAAACTTTGAGTTCTATAAATTTACTATTTACTATTTAGTGTTCAAAGTTCAAACTTTAGTATCTACTATCTACTTCTAGTATGTTTTGCTTTCAATTTCGATTCTAGAATGATGAATGATGAAATTAATTTTTAAATCAATGTACATTGTAGATTGTAGAATGATGAATGATGAATGATATGGAATCATGGATCAATGTATTTGAAGATTTCATTATTGAATTTATTTATTGAATGATCATTGATTATGGATGAATATTAGAATAATGAGTATTTCATATGAATGATGTATGTATCAAAATGAAAGATGAGGATGGATCAATGTATGTCATTATTCAATTCAATTATGAATTTAAATTTTATCATGTGTAGATCAAATTTCAATTTTCAATGTATTGGTATTCATATTAGTATATAGTATATAGTATATTATTATTAGTCTATTTAATATTTAATATTTACGCTTTCATTATTTATTATTTAACAATGAATATGAACTTGAATTATATATATATATATATATACCCCGACGACTCCCCGCACCCCTACTCCCACACGTCTCCCCGCACTGGAGTCTTGGTGGAACATTGAAATAAACGTTCTTCTCATCGGATCAAGATGATCTTTAGATCGATCTTGCACCTCTCCGAAAGAGGAATCCAATAAAAATATTGATATCTTCATCTGAGCATCACAACATGGAGTTTGGACCTAACTGTCCAAAATTAAGAGAACCAATCTGATGAAGAGATAGAAAGGAATGCGCGATTGATGGATGTCCAAATGAGGTGCGAGGTCACTTCTATTTATACAATTCATTGTGGGTGAAGAGACCCGTCCATTGGGCTTCAAGAGCCTACATTTAGTTGAGGCCGACCTGAACAATTTGCACGTGTTGGCATAAATTCAAAATCACACTTCTGCTTGTCCGAATAGGATAATCTTTAGATCAATTTTGGTCATCTCGAAAAGAGGAATTTAATGCAATCATCATCTCCATCAAATGAGTTGTCCCAAGTTGGAATTTGGCCCTAGTTACCAATTTTAACACTCCCTCTCAACTAGGGAGAATTCCACATGCCAATCCAACTGCTGTCACTGATCATCATGTACCATCTCTGTGATCTCTGCTCTACTTTGCTTTGTTGAACCATGAAGTAATAATGAAGAAGAATTGATCGAAAGTGAATAACAAGACCTTGCCACTCTCCACTAAAAAAAGTCAGTCCAGAGGTAGAACCTCAATTGATCCCAAATCAAGTTGTTGAACACCATGCATCCTAGACATAGGGAGTACGACAGTACATGATGCGTCCATCGGTAGTGTTATGGTCCCTATCCACGATTCCCAACTCATTTTCCAGATGAGAGGTACTTCCCATGAGTCCCAGACTACAGGGGTACGATGTATGTTGAGGCATTAGCAGGAGAAGGTGAACCACTCATCCTGCTCATATGCCCTAGGAGAAGGTGAACCACTCATCTTATGCACATGCCAATCGTAGGGGAAGGTGAACCACTCGCCCTACATACATGTGTCTGTAAATCGTAGGGGAAGGTGAACCACTGTTAAATTTAGATAACCATGGTGTTATATGCTTGATGCAATTTTACTTTAATCTTTCTTAGGCCCGATACAAAATAGAAATCACATAAACATGAGAGTAAAATGCTGATAAAGCACAATAATAGATCAACAAAAGATAAGCCAATGATATAGATCAGATTTACAATTCCTTTTGTCCAGCAAAGATATAGGTTGGTGTGCATTACGACAGTCAACAGGATGCTTCAACTAGCAAAGTCTTTCACGGTCAACCAATCCTCCAAGTGTCACACCCATAGCCTTCAAAGACAGCTCATCACAAGTCAACACAGGACAACAACAGAAAGTCAATGCTGCAAATTAGGGCTTCAGTCAAACAACTCTGATTTCCTCAATTTTAGTGCTCAACTGTACGACCTCATAAAATCGGAATTTTGGCAGAGTTTTGAAGTCAAACTACCAAAGGTTGACCACGGTCAACGCTACAACAAGAAAGCCCTAAATAGATCCGCAGAAATTAGCAGCTTCAACTCCACACATGTGAGGGGAAGAGGCCTCCAAAGGCTGTCCAACCAATCAGATCATAATAAAAGATGTGTGATGAGTTGATGAGCAAATGACCTCTAAGTCTCTCCAATTTATATCCATCAGTGAGGGTGTGTGACACATCTATTAGGCATGTGAGTCTACATTATAAATCTGGCCGACCTTACACGTGTGGAAAATAAATTCAAAATATATGTTCTGCTCATCCAAACAAGATGATATTTAGATCAATCTTGCACCTCTCTGAAAGAGGAATCCAACAAAAATATGGCCATTGTCATATGAGCAATGCAGCATGGAGTTTGGACCTAGTTGCCCAAAAATTAACACTCCCTCTCAACTAAGGAGAACTCCATCTATCCACAAGTGCCATCCATTAGTACCATCGTGTACTTTCACCAAACATCATGCGTCATCCTGGCATAACTTGCTTTGTTGGCTCTCATTCTCAGATAGAACAAAAAGGTGAGTCACAAAGACATCACACTCAGCTGACCCGAAGTCAGCTTAGAGGTTAAAACCTCTCTTGGACTCAAAAAGAGTCTCACACTAACCCGAAATTAGTTTGCTGACCCAAAATCAGTTTAGAGGTAAGAATCTTATCATACTTGATCCCAAATCAAGGTGTTGGACACATGCCACCCTAGACATAGAGAGTATGACAATCTCCGATGCATCCATCAATCTTGCTATTGGTCTCTATCCACATTTCCCACCTCATTGGCCAAATGAGAGGTACTTCCAATGAGTCCGAAACTCCATGGGTAGGATGCATGCGGGGCACAGATCAAAGAGAGGTGAACCAACTCAATATCATAACGGTGGGGCAGAAGCACAACAAGGTTCGACAAGCCTAACCCCGTGTGTGCTTATAGCTCCAAGAAGCTATCTCCAAGCCCCCTGGAGCTCCCAGAGCTAATAGTCCAACTCAAGCAGGACCCTCAGAATAGGGTCTTTCCATAATTCCAAGCTTCTCACGAAAGGTTAGGAACTTGACCTTCCCAAGGGTTTCGTGAAAATATTCGCGACTTTCTCATCAGTTTCTATATGATCGAGCCTTACGGCACCTTGTTGTACCATATCCCAAATAAAGTGGTACCTGATATCAATATGCTTGGATCGATCGTAGAATACAGGATTCTCTAAAAGACGAATCCCACTCTGGTTATCACAAAGGATAACAGTGGTATCTAGCACATGCCCAAATAGCTCATTGAAGAGCTTTCGCAACTAAACAACTTCACAACAAGCCATACTCGCTGCAATGTATTCGGCCTCAGCAGTGCTTAAAGCCATCGACTTCTGCTTCTTGCTCATCCAAGATATCGAAGCAAAAATCAAGGTGAAGCAACATCCAGATGTGCTCTTGCGATCCACCACACTGCCAGCCCAATCGACATCAGTATATCCATGGAGTCTCAAACTCCCAACGGTGTATCTCAGCCCATGGTTGATTGTGCCTCGAAGATATCTCAATAGATTCTTGGCACCAATCCAGTGAATGTGATGAGGATCAACCATATGTTGACTCAAAGTGTTCACTACAAAACATACGTCCAAACGGGAGTTCACTAGGAACGTCAGGGCCCCCACAAGTTGTCGATACTTTATAGGATTTGCTAGCACGGGCCCAACAGTGTTTCCACACAACTTCTTAAAGTTGAGTTCCATCGATGTCGACATAGACTTATAGTCCACCATTCCAAATCTCTCCAACAGCTTCATGACATATTTTCCTTGAGAAAAGAAAATCTCACCTAGCCTCTGCCACACCTCCAAGCCTAGGAAGTAGTGCATCAATCCTAGGTCTTTCATCTCAAACTTGGAAGTTAGCTCCCTCTTGCACTAATGAAAGAGAGGGTCAGCACCTGTCAGGAAGAGATCATCCACATAGAGAACCAGAATGAGAGGCCTTTCTCTATCAACCTTAAAATAAAGGTTTGGATCAACATTACTTCGAGTGAAGCCCAGCTTCATCAAGTAGCTATCTATCCTCTCATACCAAGCCCTGGGGGCTTGCTTCAACCAATAGAGGGCTTTCTTCAACCTGCATACATAGGTGTCTCTATCTCGGACTTCGAACCCCAAAGGTTGCTCCACATACACCTCTTCCTTTATAGAACCATGCAGAAAAGCAGTCTTCACATCCATCTGATGTAGACTCCATCCTTACGTAGCAACAAGGGCAATGATAGATTGGATGGTGGTATAGCGAGCCACAAGTGCAAATATATCATCATAATCTATGCCTTCTTTTTTAGAGAAGCCTTGGGCAACAAATCTTGCCTTGTACTTTTCAGTACTTCCATCAGATCCATGTTTCATCTTATAGAGCCATTTCGAGGTGACAACATATTTGTCCTCCGTTCTCAGGACCACTTTCTAGACATCATTTTTCATAGTGGAGTCATATTCTTCGTGCATACCATCCTTCCAAACTTGATTCTTTACGGCTTCTTCAAATGATCCAGGCTCAGATTGTACTATCGTACTCATGGTTGCTAGATACCCTTGGTATCTCTTCGGTTTCTTGCTTTCACGGAATATCCCCCTTGGGGAAATATGTCTCTCGGCATCTGCGAGAGTATCCCTGAGCCAGTATCCTTGGAAATATTGTCATTGATGGCAAAGGCACACAAAGGAGCAACATTAAACCATCAACAAAGGCACCAAAGCAGCATAGGCAGCGAAGGCATCTAAGAAGCAAAGGCAACAAAATAAGTTAAGGCAGAAAAGGAGAGAGGCAAGAGCCGAGAGGAAGAGGCCAATTAAAAAAAGAAGATTAAGCCAAGAGAGAGAGGCGAGAACCGAGAGAAAGTGGCTAATTAAACAGGGAAGATTAGACCAAGGGAGAGAGGTAAGAGTCGAGAGATGGAGAGGGCTCTGTAGGAAGAGAAGGCCATGCAAATAGAGCATTAGCCAAAGCTAAGTTGTAAGCAGATAAACTTATGTGCACTTTTAAAGGAATAAATTCCGAATTCTGGCTTTAATCAGTATGCAAAGGTGTATGTCGAGTGTGAAAACTCGGGATGAGATTCAATAATAAAGACAAGCTCAGGAGAGATTCGCGTTGAAGAATACAGAACAAGCTCAAGACTAGCGTGGAGAAACTGGTGTTGTAGAGCGGTGACAATATAAACAAACAGAAATCGACTAAGGCAGAGAACACTTAGAAGATTTCCAAAGAAGGTGAATGGATGGTCAGGATTAGATCGCAAAAGAGAAGGCAAGATATGAACGGTTAAGATGACTTCACAAGTTAAGTTGGTTGCGATGAGGAGCGATCACATGTTGGCATTGCGCATTAGCGCACATCGCAGATTTTAGAAGTTATCGTTAAGAGTTCGCATGGTATGTTAAGTTGTTTGCGATGAGGGGCGACCACGTGTCAGCATTGCGCATTAGCACACATCGCAGATTTTAGAGGTTACCGTTAAGAGTTCGCACGGTATGGTAAGTTGTTTGCGATGCAATGCGATGCAGGAAGGATAGAAGGATGTGATGCGATGAGGGAGGAGCCACATGTCAGCACTGCGCACTAGCGCACATCGCAGATTATATGGTTTAGCGTTATCGATAAGAGTTAAACTTGCGGGCGAGCGATTGCGATAAGACAAAGAAGTATAGCAAGACCGTTAGATCTGGCGAAGATCTACGGCGGAGATTACAGTGCAACTTCGCATCGGCGAAATGATAAGTTCGTTGTTAAGGTTGTTTGGTAAGTTTGTCAAAATGCGATGTGTTGTGATTGGTTCAAGGTACTGTGGGACCCTCTAGCAGGAAGTTCTGCGTGTATGCAAGAGATTTGGGTTTATGTGTAGTCTAGTTTAAAGTAGCGTTTTTTGATCGCTAATGTATGTATGTTGTATTTAACTCCAAAGTTGTATTCCGTTGTGTGTAAAAAGAGAGTTATGTGGACCATAACCCACAGATCCGTGGGTTTGGTTAAAGAAGCCGACCAAGATGAAAAGTGTCATGGAGATGCGACTGTGTGTTAAAAGGAAAGGTTGAACATGGAAGAAAAGGCTCGGGTAACAAAAGAAAAGACTGAACATAGTAAGAAAAGGCTTAGGTAAGAAAAAGGACCCGGAGCTCGTGCAAAACAGTGCAACAGCATGGGTCGAGTCGGGAAAAAAGGCGGTCATGCAGCACAGTTGGAATATAACTGCAGAAACATAAAATACAAAGGGACAACAAGCAGAAGAGGACAAACACACAAAAAATCCAAGAAGCTGAAAGGGCTGAGTGAAATATTTGATTGTAACTGTAAATGTATTAATTATTTTATATTGTTTGTGATGCAAAGGCAAGTCTCCAAGGCAAAGCAAAACTCCAATTTAATACTGAAACGAGTGTATATATTGTTGTAACATCCTGAATATGCTGAGTGAGGAAATGAGTGGGTGGAAGGCAAGAGTCATGTCTGTTCACTTCATATTCCCATATAGAATGCAAACAACCATGAAGTGATCTCTATAAATGATGTTATTGTAATATGCACAGAGAGGTTAGAGAGTGGAAGAATGAGAGAGAGCAGATAAAGATGATGTGCAGACCAAGAGCTGATATGAAGCAGATTTGAAGGCTGGTAGGACAACATTGAAGAAGGAGAAAAACAGAGCTGATATCTAGGTAAATCAACATATGATTTTACTGTAGTATGAGGGAGTTGATGCTTCCATATCAAGTTGTAGCTTGATAGATGTCCAGTTGTAGCTGGTTGAGGTAAGAGCCTCCTGTGGGTTGTAGGCTGTAGAAAATAGATGGGAGTTGGAGCTTCCTTGCAAGTTGTAGCTTGCAGAATTTGGGGTAGTAGCCTCCTGTAGGTTGGAGCCTACAAAAAATCAGTGGTGAGAGGGAGTTGGAGCTTGTCTTTGCATGACAACAATAATAAGATGTGGTTTTCTCCCTTTATGGGTTTCCACTTCTATCCGCTGTCTATGTGCTTGATGATTAAGTGTTGATGTGATGTTTTAATATGTTTAATTACTTGTTGTCCACACATTATGTTTGTTGATCCATTATGTATTAAGTTGCTTATGAAATGAAGGTGTAAATGAGTTGAATGAAAAGTTTTAAATGTCCATGAATGTATTAAATTGATTCACCTCCCCTCTCAGTTTAACTAAGGGTTCATCAATTGGTATCAGAGAAAATTCCTTCTGTATCAATTTAACCACTGGAAGGAGATCCTAGGTCCCCAAAATGTCTAGCCTAGAAGGATGCTCAACAAATAAAGCCCCATTGTTTTCTGGCACAAACTATGCTTTCTGGAAAATAAGAATGAGGACATACATAATGTCTCTATGAATAGAAGTTTGGGCTGTTGTGGAAGAAGGATATGCTCCAAAGGATACTGACACAGAAAAAAAAAAAAAAAAGCCAAACAAAATTTCATAGCAAATGCAAAAGCCATGAATGCAGTTTTGAGCGGTTTGTGTGAGTCAGAATTTATCAAAATAATACACAGTGAGACTGCCAAAGGTATCTGAGATACATTAGAAAATATCCATGAGGGAGATAAAAAGGTGAAGATGGCCAAACTGCAAGCCTATAGAGCTCATTTTGAAAATGTAAAAATGAATGAAGATGAAGATGTAGCCAGTTTCTTTTTAAAGGTTGCGAAAGTTGTGAATAACATGAAAGCTCTAGGAGAAACCATTAAGGAATGTGTAATTGTACAAAAGATATTGAGATCTTTACCATCTAGGTTTAACCCTAAAGTTTCTGCCATAAAAGAAACAACAAACTGGGAAACATTGACCATGAACCAATTGCTTGGAAACTTGACGGCCTATGAGATGAGACTTCCAAAGGGGAAGTCAAATGTGAGGGAGGCAACCTTTAAGCAAGATAAGTGCAGAGAAGAGAAGGAAAGTACATGCTCCTGCTCTGATGAAGAAGAGGCCAAATTTGTTAGAAGATTGAAGAAAGGCACAGGTAAGTATAAAGGTAAACTTCCATTTAAGTGTTTTAATTGTGGAAGAGTGGGGCACTATGCATCTAAATGTCCTCATAAGAAAATAGAGAATCAATCAAGAGGGAAAGAGAAAACCAGTTTCAACAATAGGCCGAAAGGAAACAGATTTTATAGAAGAACATTCTATGCCCAACAAGACAACAGTGCATTTGAGAGCTTAGATGAATCCCCCAATGAAAAAGGAACTTTAGAATTCATTTTGATGGCCAAGGAAGAGCTTGAGGAAGATCTCCGGGAATTTGAAGAAGAAGGTGAGGTTGACCTTGAGGGGGAGCTAATTAGTTCCCTGGAGGAAATAGACAGACTTAAACTTAAGAGTAAGAAACAGAAAGAGATTCTTCTGAAATATGCAAAGACAGAACTAGATTCAGAAGATCTTATTAAATTGAAGATTGAACTAGAAGAATCAAGGAAAATAGAGGATATTCTTAGAAGAGAAATAAAGGAGAAAAATCAGGAGTGAGAAAAACTGGAAGAAGAAGTGGTAAGCCTGAGGAAGAAATTAGAAAAAGCCCAAATTGAATTAACTATGAATATTTCTCAAATGAAAAGCTCTGGACATTTTGACAAAATTCTAAGTGCTCAAAGACCTCCTCATATAAAGGCTGGGATAGGCTGTGAAAGAGAAACCGACAAATCCAAGGCAGAAGATAACAAGAATATCATTTTTGTAAACTTTATAAAGGATAATGAAGCAACAAAAAGGGGATCGACAGAATTATAAACCAGCAAGACCATGTTATATAATGAAACAAACAAAAACAAGCAGCAACCTCAAGTGACAAAGAAAGAAATGAAGAAATAGTCAACTGCAAAAGACTCATATGCTCCTAAGGATGAATTGAACAAATTCAGAAGATGTCAAAGGAGGTTCCTTCCCCCTGTGAGAAGCGTCACTTGCTTTGCCTGCCACAAACCTGGACATATTGTGGCATTTTGTAAGACAAAGCAAATCCAGTCCAATCATCAAAAGATGAAACAAACGAAAAAACTACCTCCAACAACTCTCACTGCCAGAGACAAATACTACTTCCATGGGTATTGTTTTTGTTGCAAAGGGTTCGGCCATAAATCCATGGAGTGCAGAGCGTATATACAGAGACTGAAGCATGGAAACTCAAGGGGAATTAAGAACAATGATGGATTCACTCGTGTACACAATTTATTTAGAAATACAATCAAATGTTTTAGCTGCCATAATAATGGGCACAAGTCTAACGAATGTCCTCTCAAAGACTGTGATCCATCTCCTCAGAAAGGTTATAGAGAAAACAGCTGCATGCAATGGAAAAGGAAACAAAATAAATGTGATGTGGTTCTAATTTCTCAAGATCGAAACAATCAATGGTATGTGGATAGTGGGTGCGCAAAACATATGACTGGAGACCGAAGCAAGTTTGTCACTTTTGATGAAAAGAAATCTGGGAATGTAACATTCGGTAATGATAAAGCAGGGAAAATTAAGGGAAAAGGCACAGTCAGCCTGAATAATGGAAGAGGAGAGGCTCAGGATGTACTATTTGTCGACGGTCTAAAAGCCAATCTGCTAAGTGTTAGTCAAATGTGTGATAAAGGCTGTGAGGTCCTTTTCAGAGCCTAAGATTGTGAAGTAAGGTCAATCACCACAGGAAATACCTTGGTCAAAGGTGTTCGAATAGAGAGTAATGTTTATATATTAGAAGAAAATAATGAAGCATGCCACATCAGCAAACTTGACGAATCTTGGCTATGGCATAGAAGATTGAGACATCTAAATTTTGACCACATCATCAAACTGAGCAAAAAGGAAGCTGTCAGAGATTTTCCTACAATAAAGAAGCCACCAAATACCATGTGTAAGTCCTGCCAATTGGGAAAACAAACTCGCACAACATTCAAAGCTAAAGACCAACTATCCACAAGTAAGCCTCTATAGCTTGTACACATGGACCTGTGCGGACCTTCAAGAAGAAATGCACCAGGTGGAGAATTGTATTTCATGTTGATAATCGATGATTTTTCCAGATTAACATGGGTGGCATTTCTCAGATACAAATCCGTAGCGTTTGAGAAATTTAAGATATTCAAGGCACTGACAGAAAATCAAACTCGATGTAAACTAAAATGCATCAGATCAGACAAAGGAGGTGAAGTCACAGACGATGATTTTGCAGACTTGTGCAATGAATGTAAAATAAAGCAACAGTTTACAGTTGCAGGTAAACCTCAACAGAATGGAGTGGCATAGAGACAAAACAGGTCAGTACAACAGATTGCCAGAGCAATGATGCAAGAAAGAATTCCCCAAACCTACTGGGTAGAAGCAGTACACACAGCTGTCCATATTCTCAACAAAGCTCATCTCAGACCAAATTGGGACAAGACTCTGTATGAATTATGGCATGGGAAACCAACATAAATCAAGCACTTTAGAGTCTTTGGCAGCAAATGTTTCATAAAGAATAATGATGAAAAATTGGGGAAGTATGATGCAAGAGCTGATGAAGGAATATTTTTGGGATATGCATCCAAGAGTAAGGGATACAGGTGCTACAATAAAAGACTGCATAAAATAGTGGAAAGCATTGATGTGAGATTCGACGAAGATCTACCAGACAGAACCCAAAGCACAAACTGCACCAATTCTCCAGATGATTATGAAGATGAGAATCAAGAAAATGAAGAACTGAGTAAGACAACAGAAGATACAGAAATAAACTCAAAAGAACCATCCTGAAGATCAAATCATTGGAGACAAGAGTGCAAGAGTCCAAATTAGAAGATAGCTAGCTGAGCAGACCGAGGAAGTGTACCTAGCCATGTTGTCACAGATAGAATTGAAGAATTTCGATGAAGCCAACAAAGACAAAAATTGGGTAAATGCTATGAATGAAGAATTAGACCAAATTGAGAAGAACAAGACCTGGGAGTTAATGCCAAGATCTGTTGGGAAAAATGTCATTGGCACAAAGTGGATATTCAAGAATAAGATGAATCAACAAGGTCAGGTAATCAGGAATAAAGCTAGACTTGTATGCAAGGGATACTCTCAAATCGAAGGACTACACTATGATGAAACTTTTGCCACTATAGCAAGAATGGAAGCAATTAGAATGTTTTTGGCCTTTGCATGCTATCATGATTTCAAGGTATATCAAATGGATGTGAATTCTGCCTTCTTGAATGGAGATCTAGAGGAAGAAGTCTACATGGAACAACTTGAAGGATTTTCCTTAGCAGATAAACATGACTATGTGTGTAGATTAAAGAAAGCCCTAAATGGTCTCAAACAAGCACCACGTGCATGGTATTCTAGGCTGGACAATGTAGAAATTTGATAACCCACTCCGATTTTCAGTTTCTCCTTATTTCTTCCATAAAGTTAAATGCCCATTCCCATAACCATACATTCAACAAGCTAAAAAAATAAATATTTTCTGAAAACACAAATTTTGGAAATTTCAAATGCTGGAAATTGCAGAAATAAAAAACACAGAAATATTTTTAGCCACATACAAAAATTTGACACACCGATTTTTGGTCAATATGACCCTGGAAAAACTCCCTACAACTCTTGGGGAAAACCAATTCGAAAGCTCTCTTTATTTCTGAATATGCTTTTACAATGAACAGAAAAACATAGTAAAAATTACAGCAAACACAAAACCCACTTATCTCGATTTCCGTGCCAACTGTCCACCTTGAAAATCGTTCCAACAACAAATAGAAAATTACAGTAAAAATTATAGCATTAATTGTTTTACTTGTTGCCTTGAAATGCGTGCCAGATTTTCTTGCACAGAATTGTACGAAACTGTATGGACACGTACAACAGTCCCTCCTTGATTTTTGAGCCCTGAAAAACAACCTCGAAAATTGTGCCCTTGACTACTGAATCTTCTCTTAAAAAACAGCGATGTAACTTGCCTCGAAATGCGTGAAAACAGTGTTGTACAGATTTTGTTTTGGTAAACATGCCAAATAAATGTTGCTGTCCGAAAATACTGCCTTGGGAAATGTGCCAAGTTGCTGTATGGATTTGCTATGTATCTTTGTTGCTCTCCCTCCGCCCTCAGAAATTTCTCCCTTGCTTTCTCTCCTCCTCTCTTAATCTGCGCATGAAACACTGAATGATCTTTTTCCCTCTTTTCCTCCTTTAACCTAACCCTATGTGACTTTTGAGGAATCCCTAAATCCAATGGCTGAGATAGCTTTACATCTAGGGCTGAGATTAAATGTGCATTTAAATCTCACTTTCTATTTTTTAATTCACCCCATTTTAATAAAGACCCTCTTAGTCGTTTATTTCCAAAGTCACTTTTCACTTTATTAAAGTCACTTTAAAATTAGACTTAGTAACTTTATCACTTAAAGTCACTTTTAAATTAGATTTGACTTTATAACTTATAAAGTCACTTTAGGAGAAAAAGTGAAATACATTTGGACACTTTTCCGTAGGCCAAAGATCAAAGCCTTAGGGAAGCACCTGTCCTCCGGTAACCAAATTTCAACACTCCCTCTTACCGAGGAAGGTGTTCCTCACCACACCCATCTTGTCTCCGAAGTAGACATGCTTGCCCCATGGTAAGGCATTGGTAAATATATTTGCTACCTGCTCATTTGTGGGAATATGCTCAAGCTTCACAGCTCCCTTTTGAACATAGTCTCTAATGAAATGATATCTGATGCCGATATGCTTTGACCTGTCATGAAACACTGGATTCTCCTTGAGTTTAATGCAACTCTGATTATCACAGTAAATCACTGAAGGTCTCAATGGCTGACCAAATAAGCCAAACAACATCTTGCGAAGCCATATGGCCTCACAACTAGCTAGATTGGCTGCCATGTACTCTACTTCTGCTGAACTCAATGCTACTGACTGCTGCTTTCGGCTGAACCACGACACCACTGCCGAACCCAACCCAAAACAACACCCTGAAGTGTTCTTCCTATCAGAAACACAACCTGCCCAATCAGAATCAGTGTAACTTGCCAATCTCACTCCATCTCCCTACCTATAATCCAGACCATACTCCGTTGTCCCCTGCAAGTACCGCAAAATGTGTTTTGCAGCAACCCAGTGCACCCTCCTGGGCTCACACATGAACTGGCTCATCTTGTTGATTGCAAAACATATATATGGTCTAGTGTTGACCAAATACATCAAGGAACCAATTAGTTGTCTATACAATGTGGGATCCACCAACTCGGAATCTGAAGCGTGAAGCTTCTTCCAGTTGGTGATCATAGGTGTCGACATGGGTCTACAATCCTCCATGTGGAATCTGCTAAGGATGTCCACAATATACTTCCCCTGTCCCAGGAAGAAATGCCCCTCCTCTTGCCGCACCTCCAAACCCAAAAAGTAATGCATAAAGCCAATGTCCTTCATCTCTAACTCCGACGCAAGGTCTCTCTTGCAGCTCTCTATGAGTCTCTTTGCACCCGTAATGACCAAGTCATCCACATACAGCACTAGAATGAGAGGCTCCTCACCTATTACAATAAAGTATAGGTTCGGATCTGCATCACTCTTTGTGAAACCCATCTCCTGCAAGTACGTATCAATCCTGGAGTACCAAGCTCTAGGAGCTTGCTTCAGGCCATAAAGTGCCTTCTTCAACCTGCATACATGGGACTCCTTCCCATGCTCCTCAAAGCCCTGTGGCTGCCCAATGTACACCTCCTCCTGTATGAAACCATTGAGAAATGCGGTCTTCACATCCATCTGGTGGATCTTCCAACCCATCTCTGCTGCTATCGATATAATGGAGCGAATGGAAGTATATCGAGCCACGGGAGCAAAGGTCTCCTCATAATCAACTCCCTCTACCTGGGAGAACCCTCTAGCCACAAACCTTGCCTTGAATTTCTCAATGCTGCCATCTGTAGTATGCTTTACCTTGTAAAGCCATCTGGAAGTAACCACGGATTTTCCCTCAGGCCTTGGCACCACCTCCCAAACATCATTCTTCATGATAGAAGAATACTCCTCCTGCATGGCCTCTCTCTTGACCTACTAGCTAGCTGCCTCCTCATAGCTAGAAGGCTCAGAGTCAACGATGTTGGCAACCATTGCCATATAGCTACAGAACCTCTTAGGTGGTCTACTTTCTCTGATCGATCTCTTCGGCCCAGCAACAAATGTGGCCTCTCTCAAGGTATCCTGAAGCCACTTGGGCTTCCTCTTCCCTGAGCACACTTCTCCCATCGAAGAATGAAACTCCTCATCCTCATCAGGAGCCTGAACTCCTGAATGTTTGTCTGTTGTCCTCCTGCCTGAACCTGAACCTATAGATGATGAAGTACCATGTGAACTGTCCAACAGTGGACTACCTAGTAAATTGCTCTACGGACTGCTCTACATGCTACCCGAAGCACCACCCCTCTGACTCTATGACCCGCTGCTCATTGATGGACCTGACACCATAATCGATGTACCTCCTGATCCTTGTGACTGACTCAGCTACTCCTGAGGGTCTGGCTAATTCAGATACTCTAACTCTCGTGATCTCTTGAAAGCCCTATCCTCCTCGAACTTCACATCTCGCCTGACAACAACTCTCCTCTGCACAGGAATATAAATCCGAAAGGCTTTCGAGGTATCACTGTAGCCCACAAAGATACCCTTCTCTGTGGTGGGCTCTAGATTGTTCCTCTTCTCCTTGGGTACGTAGGAGTATGCAATACACCCAAAGATACAAAAATGACCAATATCAGGCTTCTTCCCAGAAAAAGCCTCCTCCGGAGTCACATGCCCCAAGGCACGTGCGAACTCCTGTTCTGCAAATACATAGCAGTGTTGCAGGCCTCTACCCACAAAAACAATGGTAACCCCTGATCATGTAGCATGGCTTTGGCATCCCCAACGATGGATCTGTTCTTCCTCTCCGCAACCCCGTTCTGCTGGGGGTTGTAAGGAACTGTGAACTCCCTCTTGATGCTTGCCTCTGCACAAGAATCAACAAACTCACCAAGGGTGTACTCCCCTCCATTGTATGACCTGACGGACTTGATCTTCCGACCTGTCTGAGTCTCCACAAGAGCTCTGAACTCCTGAAACCGCTTGAAGACCTCACTCTTGGTCTTCAAGAAATAAATCCAGGTCCTCCTGGAGTGATCATCAATGAATAAAACATAGTACTCATATCCACTCAAGGAAACATGAGACATCCGATCACTCACATCGGTACGAATCAAATCAAGTATCCTAGTCGATCTGTTGTCACTACTGGGAAAAGGGGATTTGGCAAACTTGCCCATAGCACATCCTCTGCATGTATAGAAGTGATTAGAACTGAAATCTGGCACACCTGTAGTGATGTCCCGCAATGTCCTCAAGGCTCCATGATACATGTGCCCCATCTTGTGGTGCCAAATCTCGCACAGCTCTGAACTGCTAGCTTTGTTACCGATACTACTGTTCAATGCCAAAATGGGCTAAAACGCAAACTTGTACACCTTTGCATGGCATACACCAATCACTCTAGCTGAATCAGCTAGAGCGCCCCTGGGATATATAAGCACCTGTCCTCTCTTGAACAATACCTCATAGCCTCTATCCTCCAATGTTGAGACGGATATAAGGTTCTTCTTAATCCTTGGCACATATAGAACATCTGACACCTTCAAGGGAGGTTTGGGTTCCCTATCAAATGTCAATGTTCCCACACCGACTGCTCTAACAATGCTGTTGTCTCTGAATACTACCTCTATATCAGTGCCACTCTCTGAAAGCTCTAAGAAGTACTCACGAACTCCTGTCATATGACGTGAAGCCCCACTGTCAACATACCAAATACCTGAAGATGCTCCGCAAGTGGAGGGAAATGCACACTCCCTCTCAACCTCTGTGGCAGGTGATCCTGCACTAGTGGACTCACAAGCAATGAACCCAAACTCCCGGTCAAAGCTCTCTAAAAAGTCCTCTATCTCTGTTGATACTGCCATGGTCTTGTTCTTCCCCTTCTTCTTCTCCGGACACACAACTGCATAGTGTCCCATCCTCTGACAATTCCAACACTTCACCTTGGAATAGTCCTTCTCCTTGTTCACCTGCTGCTTCCCTTTACCTTTGCCTTTGCCCCTAACACCACTTGTGGAAGCTTGCCTTTTTCCCTTGCCCTTCTTACCCCTTGCTAACAATGCTAGATCCTCATCCTCCTCAATTGGTTTGGCTGCCCCAAGCTGGTTCTTTTTGATTTCTTTTTGTATGCAATCACCCCACAACCTCTCCCAAGAGGGAAGGGTCTCACGTGCAACAATCCCATCAACAAAGCTCCCATGAACTGGGAAGGCCATTCACTGCAATCTGCACCAACTCAATGGGTGGAATGACCTCTCCAACTACTGCCAGCTCATCTCTCACATTAGTGATCTTCGTGAGGTATACAATAGCACTATCAGTCTTTGCCATCTTAATGGCCTTCAGCTTCTCCCTTAGGACCATTTTCCTGTTCTCATTGGTACTCTGGTAGAGATTGGTCAAGGCTGCCCACATCTCATGAGCAAGTCTCTTTCCTCTCGCATGAGGAATGCAATGGTCTTTAACACCATCCAGAATCAATATCTTACCCTTGTTATTCTCTTGTTAAAGTCTGCCAACTGAACATCATCAGTAGGCACATTCACAGGGTGTTGTTGGGTATCACCATTATACCCCAGACTTCTGCCTCGTCAAAGATGCTCTGCATTCTTTCCTTCCATATACTGTAGTTTCTATGCCCATCCAACCTATCCTCCACCTTCAAGCCCAAAGACATGCTTGTTGTCCTAATAAACTGAAAATGACACTGCTGTGGTAAAGGTTCAGTTTTCTGTGTGTAAAATCAGCTTGCTGTAATTTTTTTCTCTTTGCTGTCCCAAACTACACTTTTCAGCAAACTAGCTCTAATACCATGTAGAAATTTGATAACCCACTCCGGTTTTCAGTTTCTCCTTATTTCTTCCATAAAATTAAATGCCCATTCCCATAACCATACATTCGACAAGCTGGAAAAATAAATATTTTCTGAAAACACAAATTCTGGAAATTTCAAATGTTGGAAATTGCATAAATAAAAACGCAAAAATATTTTCAGCCACACACAGAAATTTGACACGCTGATTTTTGGTCAATATGACCCTGGAAAAACCCCCTACAACTCTTGGGGAAAACTAGTTCAAAAGCTTCTTTTTATTTCTGAATATGCTTTTACAGTGAACAGAAAAACACAGTAAAAATTACAGCAAACACAAAACCCACTTATCTCGATTTCCGTGCCAAATTTCCACCTTGAAAATCATGCCAATAGCAAACAGAAAATTACAGTAAAATTACAACATTAATTGTTGTACTTTCTACCTCGAAATGCGTGCCAGATTTGCATGTACGGAACTGTATGGGAATGTACGGACACATACAGCAATCCCTCATCGATTTCGGAGCGCTTAAAAATAGCCTCGAAAATCGTGCCCTTGACTGTTGAATCTTCTCTTTGAAAACAACGATTTACCTTGCTTCGAAATGCGTGCAAACAGTGTTGTACGGATTCTGTCTTGGTAAATGTGCCAAATAAATGCTACCGAAAATACTGCCTTGGGAAATGTGCCAAGCTGTTGTATGGATTTGTTGTGTATCTTTGTTGCTGTCCCTCCACTCAGAAATTTCTCCCTTGCTTTCTCTCCTCCTCTCTTAATTTGCTCATGAAAGACTAAATGATCTTTTTCTCTCTTTTCCTCCTTTAACCTAACCCTAAGTGACTTTTGGGGAATCCCTAAATCCAATGGCTGAGATAGCTTTAGATCTAGGGCTGAGATTAAATATGCATTTAAATCTCACTTTCTACTTTTTAATTCACCCCACTTTAATAAAGACCCTCTTAGTCATTTATTTCCAAAGTCACTTTTCACTTTCTAATTTCACATTGACTTTATTAAAGTCACTTTAGAATTAGACTTAGTAACTTTATCACTTAAAGTCACTTTTAAATTAGATTTGACTTTATAACTTATAAAGTCACTTTAAGAGAAAAAGTGAATTACATTTGGACACTTTTCCCTAGGCCAAAGATCAAAGCCTTAGGGAACCACCTGTCCACCGGTAATCAAATTTCAACAGACAAGTACTTTCAAAAACAAGGTTTCAAGAAGGGAGGAGTAGACAGCAATCTGTATATAAAGGCTAATGAAAATGAACTCTTAAATGTAGTAGTATATGTAGATGACATCATGTTTGGTAGCAACAAGGATGAGTTAGTAAAAGGATTTGCAAAAGAGATGAAGTCAGAATTTGAGATGTTTATGATTGGAGAGCTTACCTACTACCTAGGACTTCAAATTCTACAAAAGAACGAAGGCATATTCATTTCAAAAGAAAAATACTTAAGAGATATGTTAAAAAGATTCCAAATGGAAGACTGCAAACCTGTGTGAACTCCCATGATCACTGGATGCAAGTTATGTGTTGATGATGGATCGACAAATGTAGATCAAAGACTTTACAGATCTATGATAGGAAGTTTGCTATACCTAACTGCCTCTAGACCAAACATTTTGTTGGCAGTAGACTTGTGGCAAGATATCAAGCAACACCAAAACAAAATCACTTGCTAGCAATCAAGAGGATATTTAGATATTTGGAAGCAACTGCACATTATGGCCTATGCTATCCAAAAACCAAAGACTTCACATTAACAGCATATACAGATGCAGATTGGGCCAACTTTGTGGATGGCAGGAAAAGCACAAGTGGAGGTGCATTTTATTTAGAAGAAAGTTTGGTGGCATGGTTAAGCAAGAAGCAAACATCTGTCTCTCTATCTACTGCAGAAGCGGAATACATAGCAGTAGTAGCTTGTTGCACACAAGTAATGTGGATGAAACAAACTCTCCAAGACATGAAGGTAAGCATCATTGAACCTATCTCTATCAAATGTGACAATACAAGTGCAATAAGTATATCAAAAAATCCAGTACTTCATTCGAAAACCAAGCACATCCCAATAAAGTACCACTTCCTTAGAGAACAAGTAGCAGAGAAAATAGTAAAGATAGAGTATGTACCAACAAAGGAACAAACAATAGACATATTCACAAAACCTCTTGCTAGAGAACCATTCGAACATCTAAGAGACAAACTAGGGGTAGTGTCTGCAGATGATACTCTCTGATATGATCAAAAAACAAAAAAAAAATTAAAAAAAAAAATGATGATGGAAATACATCAGCAAAGGCTGCAATATAAGGAACAGAAACAGTGCAGTACACAAGTGGTAGTCAGTATCAGACAAGAAAGTATCATTCCAGGGGAAGAGCAGCCCATAAAAGTTGTCACCGAAGAGCTAGAGCTATGAAGCTGTTAAAGATCTTTAGAGGATCATTACACTATGTCTTTCTGCAAAGTGTTAATAATGAAACAAAATGTTCTTAAGAAGGGTGAATAAGAGAAATAGTTATCATGATTATATCATTACATCATTCATCAATTGGTACTTGGAGCAAGCAGCCTGCCTTTCAGTAGAATACAAAGTATTATTAGTGGAGCAGTGGTATGGTACAGGTCCTCAAGATCGGAGTATTATAACAGAAGTACATCAAAAGTCTAGCACATATCACCTCTATCAAATAGTAAGGGATATCACCTCCATTCATGCAATTTCAATAATTTTTCAAAGTGTTCTCCCAACAACTATTATACACCAGCCTGGAGCAGCAAAGTATAAAGTCAAAAGAAGAAGGCCTATACACAACTCAGAGAGAAATAATGCAAGAATAGAAACTACACTGGGAAATGTGCAACCCTTTGCCATTGATGTCAAAGGGGGAGGACAGGCAAACAGAAGAAGAAAGGCTCTTCTGAAAAGCAAGCAAAGGAAGAAAGACATCTCTCAAAATGAAAGGGGGAGGAAGTCTTGGAGGAAGTATTGGAGTATTGGAGGAAGTGTTGCCATCAATGCCAAAGGTGGAGATTGTTGGAAATATTGTCATTGGTGGCAAAGGAGCACAAAGGAGCAGCGTTAGACCATCAGCAAAGGAAACAAAGGAAGTTAAGGTAGAAAAGGAGAGAGCCGAGAGCCGAGAGGAAGAGTCCAATTAAACAAAGAAGATTAGGCCAAGAGAGAGAGGCGAGAGCCGAGAGATAGAGAGGGCTCTGTAGAAAGAGAAGGCCATGCAAAGAGAGCATTAGCCAAAGCTAAGTTGTAAGCAGATAAACTTATGTGCAGGTTGAAAGGAATAAATTCCGAATTTTGGCTTTAATCAGTATGAAAAGGTGTATGTTGAGTGTGAAAACTCGGGATGAGATTCAATAACAAAGACAAGCTCAGGAGAGATTCGCATTGAAGAATACAGAACAAGCTCAGGAGGAGTAGCGTGGAGGAACCAGTGTTGTAGAGCAGCGACAGTATAAACAAACAGAAATCGACTAAGGCAGAGAACACTTGGAAGATTTCCAAAAAAGGTGAATGGACGGTCAGGATTAGATCGCAGAAGTGAAGGCGAGAGAGGAATGGTTGAGATGACTTCACAAGTTAAGTTGGTTGAGATGGGATGCGATGAGGGGCGACCACGTGTCAGCATTGCACATTAGCGCACATCCCAGATTTTAGAAGTTACCGTTAAGAGTTCGCACGGTATGGTAAGTTGTTTGCGATGCGATGCGATGAGAGGCAACTAGGTGTCAACATTACGCATTAGCGCACATCGCAGATTTTAGAGGTTACGTTAAGAGTTCGCACGGTATGGTAAGTTCTTTGTGATGCGATGCGAGAAGGATGGAAGTATGCGATGCGATGAGGGAAGAGCCACGTGTCAGCACTGCGCACCAGCGCACATCGAAGATTATATGGTTTAGCGTTATCGATAAGAGTTAAACTTGCGGGCGAGCAATTGCGATAAGACAAAGAGGTATAGCAAGACCATTAGATCTGGCGAAGATAAGTTCGATATTAAGGTTGTTTGGTAAGTTTGCCGAAATGCGATGTGTTGTGATTGGTTCAAGGTACTATGGGACCCTCTAGCAGGAAGTTCTACGTGTATGCAAGAGATTTGGGTTTATGTGTAGTCTAGTTTAAAGTAGCACTGTTTGATTGCTAATGTATGTATGTTGTATTTAACTCCGAAGTTGTATTCCGCTGCGTGTAAAAGGAGATTTATGTGGACCATAACCCACAGATCTGCAAGTTTGGTTAAGGAAGCCATACAAAATGAAAAGTTTCATGGAGATGCAGCTGTGTGTTAAAATAAAAGGCTGAACGCGGAAGAAAAGGCTCGGGTCACAAAAGAAAACACTGAACACAACAAGAAAATGCTCAGGTAAGAAAAAGGACCCAGAGCTCGTGCAGAATAGTGCAACAGCATGGGTCGAGTTGGAATATAACTACAAAAACATAAAAGACAAAGGGACGACAAGCAGGAGAGGACAAACACACAACAAATCCAAGAAGTTGAAAGGGTTGAGTGAAATATTTTATTGTAACTATAAATGTATTAATTATTTTATATTGTTTGTGATGCAAAGGCAAGTCTCCAAGGCAAAGAAAAACTCCAATTTAATACTAAAACGAGTGTATATATTGTTGTAACATCCTAAATATGTTGAGTGAGGAAATGAGTGGGTGGAAGGCAAGAGTCATGCCTGTTCACTTCATATTCCCATATAGAATGCAAACAACCATGAAGTGAACTCTATAAATGATATTATTGTAATATGCATAGAGAGGTTAGAGAGTGGAAGAATGAGAGAGAGTAGATAGAGATGTTGTCCAGACCAAGAGCTGATATGAAGCAGATTTGAAGGCTGGTAGGACAACAATGAAGAAGGAGAAAAACAGAGTTGATATCCAGGTAAATTAGCATATGATTTTATTGTAGTATGAGGGAGTTGGTGCTTCCATTTCAAGTTGTAGCTTGATAGATGTCCAGTTGTAGCTGGTTGTGGTAGTAGCCTCTTGTGAGTTGTAGCCTGCAAAAAATAGATGGGAGGTGGAGCTTCCTTGCAAGTTGTAGCTTGCAGAATTTGGGGTAGTAGCCTCCTGTAGGTTAGAGCCTACAGAAAATCAGTTGTGAGAGGGAGTTGGAGCTTGCCTTTGCATCACAACAATAATAAGATGTGGTTTTCTCCCTTTATGAGTTTCCACTTATATCCATTGTCTATGTGCTGGATGATGTGGTGTTTTAATCTGTTTAATTACTTGTTGTCCACACATTATGTTTGTTGATCCATTAAGTATTATGTTGCTTATGAAATGAAGGTGTAAATGAGTTGAATGAAAAGTTTTAAATGTCCATGAATGTATTAAATTAATTCACCCCGCCTCTCAGTTTAACTAAGGGTTCATCACTGCATAGATAGGTGTCTCTATCTCGGACTTCGAACCCCAAAGGTTGCTCCACATACACCTCTTCCTCTATAGAACCATGCAGAAAAGCGGTCTTCACATCCATTTGGTGTAGACTCCATCCTTGCGTAGCAACAAGGGCAATGATAGATCAGATGGTGGTATAGCAGGCCACAAGTGCAAATATATCATCATAATCTATGCCTTCTTTTTTAGAGAAGCCTCGGGCAACAAATTTTTCCTTGTACTTTTTAGTACTTCCATCAATTCCATTCTTCATCTTATAGATTCATTTCGAGGTGACAATAGATTTTTCCTCCGGTCTCAAGACCACTTCCCAGACATCATTTTTCATAATGGACTCATATTCTTCGTGCATAGCATCCTTCCAAACTTGATGCTTTACGGTTTCTTCAAATGATCCAGGCTCGGATTGTACTATTGTACTCATGGCTACTAGATACCCTTGGTATCTCTTTAGCTTCTTGCTTTCACGGAATATCCCCCTTGGGGTAATATGTCTCTCGGCATCTGCGAGAGTATCCATGAGCCATGAGGTTCTTCTCTTATTTGAAGGAGGTGGATCGATAGGATCCATATGTCTTTCAACATCGGGCATCATTTCATCCTTCAGCTCTTCCTGCTTCCCTGCTTCATCTTCTTTGTCTTTCTTGAGGGCAAAATCTTCCTCGAAGGTGACATCATGGCATATCTCCACTTCTCTTTGACCAGACACATAGATTCTATATGCCTTCGAAGTTTCACTGTAGCCCACAAACATTCCCTTCTTTCCAGAAGCATCCAACTTGCTTCTCTTTTCTTTCGGCACATGAAAGTAAACAGGACAACCAAAAACTCTAAAATGAGAAACATCGTGTTTCTTACCAGAGAAGACTTCTTAGGGAGTTTTGGAGTCCAGTGCGAAATGCGAGCTTCTATTTTGAACATACACAGCAGTGTTCGCAGCTTCTCCCCATAGAAACTTTGGAAGACCTTGGTTACATAGAATGGTGCGGGCAACTTCCACAATGGTCTTGTTCTTTCTTTCAGCAACACCATTTTTCTTAGGAGTGTACACAGTTGTGGTCTCCCTCTTAATGCCAGCTTCTCTACAAATGTCATTAAACTCATTTGACTCACACTCGGTCCCATTGTCGGTCCTCAACACTTTGATTTTCTTCTCGGTTTGATTTTCCACCAATGCCTTGAAGGTACAAAACCATTTGAATGCTTCGTCCTTCTTCTTCAAAAAATATATCCAAGTCTTGCGGGAGAAGTCATCTATAAAAGTCATGTAATAGGAACATCCTCCCAAGGATGTCATGGGCAGGATACCGGATAAGTCAAAATGTATCAACTGCAAGATATCAGTTGTCTTTGTGACACTTGAGGGGAATGGTCCCCTTGTATGCTTCCCTTCGGCACAACCCTGAAATACACCTTTATGATCATCTCTAAATTCGGGCATCCCTGTCACCACCTTCCTTGCTTCGGGAAAGGCTTTGTAATGAAGGTGTGCAAACCTCCGGTGCCATAACTCTGTTTGATGAGTTGTATCACATGACATAGCCCCCAATGGACTTCCTCCACCCTGGTAGAGTGTATCAACTCTAAAACCAATAGAAAGAGCTTCCTTGAAGTTCTTCTTCCAGATAAGTACCTTTCCATCAACGAATGCCACCTTGAACCCTTTGTCTTCCATTGCCGAAATGGACACAAGGTTCTCCTTCAAATCAGGTACGTACAACACATCTTGTATTTGGTGGACTTGACCTTGAGATAGATGGAGGGTCATAGTCCTTGTCCCTTTCACGAGGTAGGTGGCATTATCTCCAAAGATAATTTCCAGATTAGTATCCATCTCAATCAAATCAGAGAGGGCTTCTTTATAACCAGTAAGGTGCCTTGAAGCACCACTATCAATCAACCAGACATCCAAGGTGTCAGGTGGAGATGCAGCAGAGAGGGCAGATATAAGAATAATTTCATTTTTCTTTTTATTAACAACATTAGACTCATCGTACCTGGAATTTCTTGACCTCTTGAAAGGTTGCCCATTTCCACTATGATCAGAGGGAGCCTTCCTTTTTCCTTTGAACCTGTTGTTCCTACCATTCCTTCTCGAGTTGTTGTTGTCATCATCCCTGGGAGAGTCCCTTCTATTAGGGCACTCCCTTGCATAGTGACCAGTCTTGTTACAAGTGTAACATCTTACCTTCCTTCCTTTGGGCCCTGCTCTTCCATGGTTTTGATTTCTTGGGCCACCATGGTTCTTCTTCTTTGCATGAGCGGCAAAGGCAGTAGGGTCACTTCCATTTTCATTAGAGGCATATTCCATCATTCTTGTTTCCTCTTGAGTGCATCTCGTCAATATTTCATCAAAATCAGGAATCACATTATTATTAAGAATAGTGGTATTGAATACATACCAATCACGGGGAAGACCTCCAAGTGCAATAAGAACCATCTCTCGATCAGATATTGCTTCCCCAATAGCTAGGAGGTTATTTATGATTTCAATGAGCCTCATAAAATAGGATTGAATAGGTTCATCCTTGCCCTTATTGATATTCTTCAATTTATTCTTGAAGAAAAAGGATTTGATTAGCGTTGCTAGCCCTGAACATGCTCACCAGCGTATCATACATCTCTTTAGATGTGTTCAGCTCAGAAATGTAAGCAACCAAGTGCTTATGAATAGAATTCCGAATAATCATCTTTGCTTTGATTTCCCCCTTTCTATACTTCGTCTATGTGGCATCAGCGACATTTGATGGAGGCTCTTGAATCTTCCCCTGCACATAGTCCATGACATCTTGATCTTTTAATACCAAATCCAAGGAAATCTTCCATGCATGATAATCAGAGTTATCAGTCAATTTATCATCAGCCTTGAAACCCTTGTAGTTTGAGAAAGCCATTTGTCCTTAACAGGATTCCTTCCTTTAGTGGTTGCTTCTAACACTAGCTTGGCCTTTGTCTTCACCTCAGCTTTGATACCATGTTAAATTTAGATAACGGTGGTGTTCTATGCTTGATGCAATTTTACTTCAATATTTCTTAGGCCCGATACAAAATAGCAATCACATAAACATGAGAGTAAAATGTTGATAGAACACAATAATAGATCAACAGAAGACAAGCCAATAATATAGATCAGATTTACAATTCCTTTTGTCCAGCAAAGATATAGGTTGGTGTGCGTTACGGCAGTCAACAAGATGCTTCAACCAGCAAAGTCTTTCACAGCCAGCCAATCCTCTAAGTCCCACGCCCATAACCCTCAAAGACAACTCATCACAAGTCAACGCTGGTCAACCCAAAGTCAATGCCGAACAACAATAGAAAGTCAACGCTGCAGATTAGGGTTGTGGTCAAACAGCTCTTATTTCCTCGATTTTAGTGCCCAACAATACGGCCTCATAAAATCGGAATTTTGGCAGAGTTTTGAGGTCAAACAACCAAGGGTTGACCACGGTCAACACTAGTCAACACTGCAACAAGAAAGCCCTAAACAGATCCGCAGAAATCAACAGCTTCAGCTCCACACGTGTGAGGAGAAGAGGCCTCCAAAGGTTGTCCAACCAATCAAATCACAATGAGAGATGTGTGATGAGTTGATGAGCAAATGACCTCCAAGTCTCTCCAATTTTTATCGATCAGTGAGGGTGTGTGACACATCTATTAGGCATGTAAGCCTACATTACAAATCTAGTCGACCTTGCACATGTGTGGAAAATAAATTTAAAATATATGTTCTGCTCATCCAAACAAGATGATCTTTAGATCAATCTTGCACCTCTCCAAAAGAGGAATCCAAAAAAAAATTGACCATTGTTATATGAGCAGTGCAACATGGAGTTTGGACCTGATTTCCCAAAAATTAACAACCACTCACCCTACGCACATGTCAACCATCATGGGGTATCACAAGGGTAGGTGAAACACTCACCCTATACATAGCGCACCACTATGGGAAGGTGAACCACTCACCCTATGGTCACTCATAGCTCCAAGAAGTACCCCAGGCCCCTAAGAGCTCCCAGAGCTGAGTGTCCAACTCATGCAAGACCCTCATAGGAGGGTCTTTCCACGACTCCAAGTCTCTCACGGAAGGCTAAGAATTTGAACTTCCCTAAGGGCTTCATGAGCATGCCTGCGACCTGCTCATCAATCCTAATGTGTTGGAGCCTTATTACTCCCCGCTGTACCATATCCCTGATAAAGTGGTACCTGATATCAATATGCTTGGAGCGGTCGCGGAACATGGGATTCTTTGAAATATCAATCCCACTTTGGTTGTTGCAGTAGATCACGGTGGTATCTAGCACATGCTCAAATAGCTCACTAAAGAGCTTCCTCAACCAAACAACTTCACATCACGCCATACTAGCAGCAATGTATTCAGCCTCGACAGTGCTTAAAGCAAGCAGTTTTTTCTTCCTATTCATCCAAGATATTGAAGCAGACCCCAATGATAGGCAACATCCATATGTGCTCTTACAATCCACCAAACTGCCAACCATGTCAACATCAGTATATCCATGTAGCTTCACATTCCCGATAGTGTATCTCAAACCATAGTTGATTGTGCCCTGGAGATATCTCAAGATATTCTTGGTAGAAATTCAATGTATGTGATGAGGCTCGACCATAAATTGACTCAATGTATTCATAGCGAAGCATATGTCGGGACAAGAGTTTACCAAGAACATCACGGGCCCCACATGTTGTTGACACTCAAAAGGATTTGCCAAATTGGGCCCAGCAGCACTTCCACATAGCTTCTTGAAGTTGAGTGCCATCGGAGTAGACACAGACTTGCATTCCACCATCCCACATCTCTCGAGTAGCTTCACAATGTATTTCCTTAAGAAAGGAAAATATTAATTGGCTTTTGCCAGAACTCCAAGCCTAGGAAGTAGTGCATCAACCCTAGGTCCTTCTTCTCGAATTCAGAAGCCAATGCCCTCTTGGATTGATAAATGAGAGAGTTTGCACCTGTCAGAAAGAGATCATCCAAATAAAGTACCAGAATGAGAGGCCTGTCCTTTTCAACCTTGAAGTATATGTTCGAATCAACTTCGCTCCTCGTAAATCCCAACTTCATAAAATAGTTATCCATCCTTTCATACCAAGCCCTGGGGGCTTGCTTCAACCCATAGAGGGCTTTCTTCAACCTGCATACCTGTGTCTTTCGATCTTGAACTTCGAACCCCTCGGGTTGTTCTACATAGACTTCCTCCTTAAGCGAACCATGCAAGAAAGTAGTTTTGACATCCATTTGGTGTAAGCTCCATCCTTGAGAGGCAACGAGAGGAATGATGAATCGGATAGTGGTGTACGAGCAACTGGTGCAAATATCTCATCATAGCCTACTACTTCCTTTTGAGAGAAGCCTCGAGCAACGAACCTGGCCTTGAACTTTTCAATACTCCCATCAGCACCATGTTTGATTTTGTAAAGCCATTTTGAAGTGACCACTGACTTGTCCTTGGGTCTAGGAATCACATCCCAAACATCATTCTTCATGATCGATTCATATTCCTCATTCATCGCATCCTTTCATACTTGGTACTTTAAGGCTTCTTCGAACATACATGGCTCAAATTGAACACTGTTACTCATAGCAGCTAAGTACTCTTGGTACCTGTTGATAAATTCAAGGAGGTGGCAGTAAAAATGATTTTCCTCACAATGCTTGCTCCTGTAGCAGTCAGTCTTCTTCATACTTGTCCTTGAAGAGATCATCTCTGCAATGACAATCTGAGCCCATTCATCCACAGTGATAGCATCACTATAATAGCACCAAGTTACAGTGAAAGCACCACTACAATAGCACCGAACTGAAGTCACTGTTCTGGCACCGAGATGAGGCACCGAAACCTGGTTACTGTGGTTATGTGAGAACACCGAACTGGAGTCACTGTTCTAGCATCAAGGTGAGATCACTGTCCTTCTGTACTAGCACCAGAACCTTTCTCCTGAAGTTACCTGAACAGTGTATACTTATTTCAGAGTGTGATTCAAATTCTTCCACTGTAATCCGCATCTTATTTCAAAAAGGAATGCCGAGAATGTCAGTGTGTCTTGTCCGAGCTGTTCTCTGTAATTAGCCCTGCAATTCTGTCCGAAATTCTCCACAGATATACCTAAAACCTTTTCTTTGAAATCTGATCTACTGTTCCTCTTCAATCCACATAGAACAGTCCGCATTCTAATTCAAAGTTCACCGAATTTTCTGTTCCTTCAAACATCCGCATTTGATCAAACCAATCCGCAATTCCTGTCTCAAGTCTGCACTAAATCTCCTTCTCAGAATCCACAAACTGTCTCTTTTATTACCGAGAAAAGCATGTTCTCAAATGGGCCGCAGAGAAGGTATTTATAGAGACAGTCTAACTGTCTTTAGGCCGACCAACCAGCAAGATAGAGGGCCGACTTCATAATTTATTATAGGCCGACATGAAGGATAGTTAATCCAGCGTTTATAAGGTTATCTTCTTGCATATTTTGGGAGTCATCTCTTCACGGTATTTTGCCAAGTTTTTGGAATATATTTGTTGACTAGATCCTTCATGAACATGACTCTTAAATACATCTTATTATTTTTTACTTCTTCTTTACATAAGTACATAATTACATAGTCAACATGAAGACCGACCTAGTTACACTTTTCAACACTCCCTCTTAACTAGGGAGGTATTCATACAGGTACATGGTCACTTTCAAACTGAAGAATCTCATAAGAAGAATCGAATTGGTAATCGCATTTGTATAGCATCATATCAACCAGCATTGTCCTAGTGCAAGGCCTTGACTAACAACCCCATCTCTCAACAAGACAATGGGCTACAATGTTGGCGAGACACATGACTTATAGACACCTTCGTCATTGTCTCTCCAAGGTACATACTCCACCCGGGTGTTCCCAAAGTATGACCTTCTTGGACTATTCTTCTGTTGGGTAGCTAGACCTCAAAGAATATCGGTCCCCGACTACTCTTATCTTGAATGCCCTAACACATTCTCAAAGAGTATCGAATGCCAGATGATTACCCAATCCTCCATTCTGTCTTCCCAAGACCAGAATGATGTGTTTATCTCTCCCTCTCAACTAGGGAGGACCTTATTCCACAAGGGAATGTACTCATTCCTATACAAGGAATGTACCTAAGCTCATTCTTAGGAATTACCAAGTTTCTTCCAAGCAAGAAACTTATCATCAGGTTCCCTCTTAACCAGGGACCTCCAACAGCAATGGTGAGACACCTAGTTGCTTATGAAGAATTCCTGTCCTCGATGTCATGGATTTCAATATTGAGGAATCTCCAACTTTTAGCTTCATAGGGCACAGATCATCCATCACTTTCATCTTAAGTCATGTCAACTGTCTGAAAGTGATTCATTAGACTTCCTTATTTGCTCCACTATTGTGCCATGCTGCTTTCCTTCAAATCATCTCCCAGGATCATACATGCTTTCTCATGATTAGCAACCCTGCACAAATTCATCCAAATAAACATATACATATGAACTTTTTAAAACAAAAGTTACCTTAGTGATGATCTTTCACTATGACACCTTCTTGTGGGCATCGACATCCTTCATATAGATTGACACACCTCCTAATGATATGTTTTTCCAAGGGTCTTCTTCTTTACCAGACTTTTTTCAGAGTCTACATATCTTTCCAGGAGATTTCCTAGTCACATATTCTTGGCCTCTGGATGATAACTGCCTCCTGACATGGTTGCATTTCATGATCTCTTCTTCTTTGCACATTCTTGATTCACAGAAACATACAACTTTTCTAGTTTCTCGTTCATATACATCTACCTCATATTTCAAGAGGACATATTATGTTGATTTCCTCTATCCATGCATTGAGAGATACTCCTCCATAGATCATACTTGTAAGGACAAAAGTCCATTACCTGCAACCATATGACATGACTTCACAACATGTAATGTCAGCATATAAATATACATACCTCATACCCTTTTTCCCTTGAGTCATCCTGTAGCAATTTCTCAAGAATGAAGAGCTTCATTCTCTTGGCATGCTCCATAAATATCCTAGAAATCTGTTTCCATGATGACCTTTTCTCTTGATGATTGCTTTCCATTAGTGATGTTATTAGAGAGTTTTTCCTGGAGCTGATTCACTGAATGCTTCTATCGAGATGCTTCTTAATGTACATAGAGAGACTATCTTAATCATAGTAGAGACCTCTTATTCCCTCTTTCCTTGATCTTCTTTTCTTCAGCTTCCTCCTTCTTTCTGGTGATATGAGCTTTCTTTCCGTAATGTCTGAATCCTTTAACTTTCGACAATTTTCCCTCAACTTGTCTTTCAGCTTATCTTATATTCTCTTGAGGTCTCCAATCCAACTATATGATGGTATATTTCATATGAATCCTCTTCATGTATTACTATTCATAGGAGACCCTTTTCCATGACTTCACTTTCTTCGAGGATTATGCCTATCCTTCTTTTTCATGCAAGAAGTTTTGATGACCCAACGAGCTTATGGATCTTCTTGCAAACACGAAGTCATTTTACCAAATTTGATTATAGAATTAAAGATACTTACTTGAAGATGAAATCTTTAGCTTGATCACTTTGATGGTGGTTGAAGATACTTAAGTGAAGATGAAATCTTCAGCTTGATCACTTTGATGGTGGTTGAAGAAGATGTATTGGTGCTTTCTCGGATGATCTTCTTCAAGGATAAGGATGAGATCCTTGCTGCAATGATAGGGAACTTGCCTTATTGCCTTCAAGATACTTTGACTTCTTTGAATGAATGTAGATCAGAAATGCTTCTCTATACTTTGGGATGCCTAGCCTTGTAGATCTCTTCTAGATTCATAACTGAGATCGTATCATGATGCCATTTTATGATTAGATCTCCTTTATCACTGCACCGAGACAGATGTATACTCTATTGTTCCTTCTTCTGATATTCTTCATTGCTATCATTATTGTCACTGTCCAGTGTCATCCTAATTACCGAGGGTGTAACATCGGCATTATAATGACAGAGATAGAAAGATCCAAGATTGTAGCAGTACCAAAGTCATGTGACACTTGGTAGCATTCTGTAATATCACCGAACCATGCTGCTATACCACTAAGTTATTATGTCCTTGCAAACCAAACTCTTAAAAGGATCTGATTGCAATGGAGCTTTGTCATATATATACTGTCTAGAATACAGTGATATCTTTCTGAGGAGACCGAGATTGTCTTCACTGTGATCCGCACTATTTGTGTCGAGAATATCATTGCCATTCTTCCGATCTGAGATTCTGTGATTAGCCCGAGACTACATATGGTGATCCAAACTGTGGTCTGTGTCTTTGATCTGTGATCTCTTCCGAAAAACTCAGAGAATCTGAACTCTCTGAACTGTTCCAAAGATCCGATTTTATTTTTTATCTGTCTTATCCATACAAAATAGAGATCTCACCGAACTATTATCTACACCTCATCACCGAAATTTCAGAGGAGATTCGAACCTGTGAATTTTTATGATCCAAGCTACATTGAGATCGCCTAGATCGTGTGTTGTTTTGACCGAGCTCCTTCTGGAGTGCCTCTTAGGTGCCCTTCTTTGACTCTCACCTTAGCTCTGATACCATGTTGATGAATTCAAGCAGGTGGCAGTGAAATGATTTTCCTTACAATGCTTGCTCCTGTAGCAGTCAGTCTTCTTCATACTTGTCCTTGAAGAGATCATCTCTGCAATGACAATCTGAGCCCATTCATCCACAGTGATAGCATCACTATAGAAGCACCAAGTTACAGTGAAAGCACCACTACAATAGCACCGAACTGAAGTCACTGTTATGGCACCGAAACCTGGTTACTGTGGTTATGTGAGAACACCGAACTAGAGTCACTGTTCTAGCATCAGAGATGAGATCGTTGTCATTCTGTAATAGCACTGGAACCTTTCTCCTGAAGTTACCTGAATAATGTATACTTATTTCAGAGTGTGATCCGAATTGTTCCACTGTAATCCGCATCTTATTTCAGAAAGGAATGCCGAGAATGTCAGTGTGTCTTGTCTGAACTGTTCTCTGTAATTAGCCCTGCAATTCTGTCTGAAATTCTCCACAGATATACCCGAAAAATTTTCTATGAAATCCGATCTACTGTTCCTCTTCAATCCACATAGAACAGTCTGCATTCTAATTCAGAGATCATTGAATATTTTGTTCCTTCAGACATCTGCATTTGATCAAACCAATCTGCAATTCCTGTCTCAAGTCCACACTAAATCTCCTTCTCAGAATCCGCAAACTGTCTCTTTTCTTACCAAGAAAAATATGTTCTCAAATGCTCCGTAGAGAAGGTATTTATAGAGACAGTCTAATTGTCTTTAGGCTGACCAGCCAGCAAGATAGAGCGCCGACTTCATAATTTATTATAGGCCGACATGAAGGATAGTTAATCCAGCGTTTATAAGGTTATCTTCTTGCATATTTTGGGAGTCGTCTCTTCACGGTATTTTGCCAAGATTTTGGAGTATATTTGTTGACTAGATCCTTCATGAACATGACTCTTAAATACATCTTATTAATTTTTACTTCTTCTTTACATCAGTACATAATTACATAGTCAACATGAAGACCGACCTAGTTACACTTTTCAACAACTCATAGCAGCTAAGTACCCTTGGTACCTGTTCGGCTTCTTGCTTTCACGAAATGGCCCCCTTGGTGCAACATGTATTTCAACATCTTCAAGAGTATCTTTGAGCCACAAAGGCCTTTTCCTTGAGGTAGAGGGTTCATCCTCATCTCTTCTTGGGTGCATTTAGTCAATAGTTCGTCAAAACCAGGAATCTTGTTATTGTTAAGAATAGTGGTGTTAAACACGTCCCATGCCGGTGGGAGACCTCCAAGGGAAATAAGGGTGAGCTCCCTGTCAGAAACAACTTCTCCAATCGATAGAAGATCATTCTTGATTTCGGTAATCCTCATGAAGTAAGATTGGATAGATTCCCCTCTATCCATCTTGATGTCCTTCAGCTTATTCTTGAGAAAGAGGATTTGATTTGCATTGTTGGCTTTGAACATCCCAACCAACTTGTCATACATCTCCTTAGATGTGCCCAAATCAGAAATGTAAGAAACTAATGTTTTTGAATGGAGTCTCTAATGATATTATTAGCTTTGACCTCACCTTTCTTATACTTTGTCTTAGTAGCATCCGGTACATTTGAAGGAGGTTCCACCAAATTTCCTTGCACATAATCCATGACATCATTTTCTTCCAAAGTCAAGTCCAAAGACACCTTCCATGCATGATAATCAGATTTATCATTGAGCTTATCCTCACATTTGAAGATGTAGAAGACATTGAGGCTTTGTCCTTGTCCAACAGATCTTAGTGATTGATTTTCTCTCTCTTCCTTGGGCTTTGTCTTCACCTGGGTTCTGATACCATGTTAATTTTAGATAACAATGGTATGTTCTATGCTTAGCACAATTTACTTCAATGTTCCTTTAGTATCCCAATGTAAATTTCCAATTATTTCCAGTAGAAATCACATTAACCATAAATCATATTGACAGTAAATGCAAATAGAACATAAAACAAAATGCAGAACACAAGCCAAGACAAGAAAACACTGGATGTGGTGGATGCCAAGGAGAAACCCCAATGTGGGGAAAACCCTTTGATCAATTCTTCTTATTATTACTCAAAATTTCAGCACAGAGAGAGTACAAAAGTCAAATTGAATAGCCCAAAACAAAGTCAAATCAGCCCGTTCAAATTTTGCAGTCAACTGCAATCAAACTTCAACCCTAACCAGAAAGTTAATGCTGGTCAAAATAGCAACAATCCTTCCTCAAAGCAGCTCGATCTTCCTTGGTTAAATTTGGCTTGATCAGGAGGTCAATTTCAGCCCAAAATAGCTCAGTCAAACTCAGTCAAAGGAGAGAGAAAACCTGTTTTAATTTTCTGTGGTCAAATAGCAGTCAACGCAGGTCAACTAGCCCAAAACATCTCGGTTTTTGTGCCCAACAATGAGGCCTCACAAAATTGGAATTTTGACCCTTAAAACGCAGTCAAACTTGGTCAAGAACAACTCAGTCAATCTTGCTCAACATTGGTCTGAAGTCTCAAATTTTCAGCCTGCAATTTATGTCCCAAAAAACTCGTCCAACTGCCACACGTGTGAGTGAGAGAAGTTGCTCAAGCTATACGAACCAATCTGATGAAGAGAGAGAGAAGAACGTGTGAGTGATGGATGTCCAAATCAGGTGTGAGGTCATTTCTATTTATACAATTCGTTGTGGGTGAAGAGACACGTCCATTGGGCTTCATGAACCTACATTTAGCTGAGGTTGACCTGAACAATTTGCACGTTTGGGCATAAATTCAAAATCACACTTCTGCTTGTCCGAATGAGATGATATTTAGATCAATTTTGGTCCTCTCGAAAAGAGGAATTTAATGCAATCATCATCTCCATAAAATGAGCTGTCCCAAGGTGGAATTTGGCCCTAGTTACCAATTTTAACATTATTTAGCCTAAGAGTACTTGGTGTTGAGAAATCCAAAGTGTGGCAGTTAAAATGATTTCTCTTATTATGACATTATCTTTTGGTGTTTTCATTATTATTATTAGTTCTGTCAATTTATCTTTTCTTATCACCAAGATTAATGCCAAACAACAAATAGAAGAGGACAAAAGATATAGGTGCGTAGTCAGTGCAAAACCCCACTCTAGGGGAAAACCTGGTCAAAATTCTTCCTTCAATAGATTCAAGATGAGACAACCAAGACCCTTACAACCTAGACCCTCCATCAAGTCATCCTTGTTTGTTCTTCCTTTCACTGTGTTTAAATATCAAGATCCATGTCACTGTATGAGCATCAAATTCTTGTCACTGTGTTAGCATTGAAACATCATCACTGTAATACCACTGAGACCTCATCACTGTGATAACACTAAGATCTCCTCACTGTGATACCAAAACCTCATCATTGTCATGACACCGAGATCTCCTTACTGTAATAACGAAACCTCATCACTTTCATGACACCGAGATCTCATCTTTGTGGTGACACCGAAACCTTCTCACTGTGATGGCAGCAAAACCTTCTCATTGTGGTTGCAGCGAAACTGTGGAAGCACTGAACCTTAATCCGCATTTACCGAATTGATCCGAAGTTAACTCACTGTGATTGCATTGAGAGTACACCTGTGATATCCGAACTTATTTCAGAGATAATCCGAGCTTCTTCTTCTATGATATTCACACCTATTTTAGAGACAATCTGAGCTTCTTCTTTTGTGATATCCGCACCTATTTTAGAGGCCAATTCGAACTAGTTTTCGGTGATATGTGAAGTCCTCATACTTGTATATATAGTTGTTTGTCTGTCATAAATGAGCCGACATGAGCATATGAAGAGATGTGTCACTGTATTAGGCCGGCATGAGTTATTTTGAGGGAAGCCGACTTGATGGAGACTTGATGAAGAGGCTGACTTGATGGAGGAGTCTTTGACCAAACAATAAATGACTTTGATAACAACCTAAAGCCTATAGTGGAGGCTTGACCTATAATTGACCCAAGCATGAAACCCATGCTTTAACAAGTCAATTCAATAATAATAAAAATTCTTTTTGCTTTCCTTTTGACAAATATATTACTTTTTGACTCAAGTCCAATTTATGAAGACCAAACCTAGTTACATTCTTCAACACTTGGGTTATCTAATCTTCGATATATGTTAGGGAAGCCTTCTTTGTGGGATAATATCCAACTGTTGGAACAATAGTGGAACAATTGTTGAGGTAACAATGGTGATTGACCCCATTGTTGCCCTTAACCTAGAGTACTTAGTGAAGCTTTGCACTAAGGTGCTAGATTTTTTGGTAATGTGGCTCATACCTTTATTTGTAGCATCCCTTGATAATGAGTAGTTGGACATTCTCAAGATTTCTAATGAATTTGGATTAGAGGCATTTTATATTACGTGGTAGGGATAGGAAGTTTTTTATTCATCCCATCACAAATAACCAACCCTTTAACTCACCTTGTAGGCACATCAAAGATTGTGTAGTGCTCTTCCACCCGACAATGGAGTGTATGGAACCAAATCACTACCTTTTGAAAATGGAAGTCATTTTGCATTTTCATAAGCCTTTCTTCTCTTACCAAGCACAACAAAAGACCCTTGAAATTTAGAAAATACAAGGTGATTGACACTTTCTGGAGGCACATTGCACTATGGGATTCCATTCTGTTACAGTTAGCACGATTGAAGAAGGACGATAACAAGATATTATCATAGTCTCTCAAATCTCAAATTTGAGATACTATGATAATATCTTGTTACACTTGGCACAATTAAGGAATGGAACTATTTTTAATAGCCTCATGTTACGGTCAGGTATGTCTTCAAGTTGACCTTCCTAAATGAGTGGATTGATCTTAATGTTAAGTGCAAGTTGTTTCTATGTTATGAGTTGTCAAAAAGCATTGCCATTTTAGAGTGCTTTGTTAAGGTGCCACGTAGGAAAAAGGCTCATGTTAATTTTGATCAATTATATTCCTATCTTTAGAGCCTTTTCTGTTCACCTTACTTAGTATCTATTTGTTGAGAAATCAATGCTTATAGGAATTAGGGTTTGATTCTTCTTTCTTGATAATTACTTGTGAATTATGTTGGTTTCTTTTTCTTCTTTATTAGTTTATCTTTCATCAAGAAATTGAGGAATGGAACTATTTTTAATAGTCTCATGTTACGGTCAGGTATGTCTTCAAGTTGACCTTCCTAAATGAGTGGATTGATTTTAATGTTAAGTGCAAGTTGTTTCTATGTTATGAGTTGTCAAAAAGCATTGCCATTTTAGAGTGCTTTGTTAAGGTGCCACGTAGGAAAAAGGCTCATTTTAATTTTGATCAATTATATTCCTATCTTTAGAGCCTTTTCTGTTCACCTTACTTAGTATCTATTTGTTGAGAAATCAATGCTTATAGGAATGAGGGTTTGATTCTTCTTTCTTGATAATTACTTGTGAATTATGTTGGTTTCTTTTTCTTCTTTATTAGTTTATCTTTCACCAAGAAATTACCAAATTATATGTATATGAAGACCACAAAAACAAGAGACACAAGATGTAGGCACTCAGCCAGGGCAAAACCCCTTGAAGGGGAAAACCTAATCCAACTCTTCCACTTGTAGATTCAGATCAAGATGAGACAATCCAAGGACCAAGACCCTTTAGACCTAGAAAAATACCTCCTCCAACCACCAAGTTAGCCCTTCCTTCCAATAGATGATCCCTATCAAAGTCTCCAAGTGACAGCTTCCCAGTAGCAGCTACAATCCATAATTTCGATCCCCAGCTACAAAATTTCAAACCTGTAGTAGACTCAAAATTTGGCCCTAACAACTGCCCGGAAACTTCGCATATGTGAGAGATAGATAGCCCAAAAACTTGAATTAGGTCTTCCCAGCTTCTTTCGTCCTTTTCCAGCTACTTCTCTCTCTTTTTCGTTGCTCTTCCTTGAAGATTGAACTTGTTGAGTGAGTGCTTCAAATAGGTTGAACTGCCTCTATATATAGCCTTTCTGCTGAGTCGAACTGCCCTAATGTAGGTAGAATTCATGAGGACAAGACCGATTTGGTGTGGAAGTGAAAAATAACCTTTTTGTCTCAAAAAAATTATTTTTACATGATACAAAAGCCCAAGAAGGGTCTAATAAAAATGGCAATGACTCTATTGACTCAAGACAAAACCTAGAAGCCTTCAATGGAGGCTTTGACCAAGAAAACATTAACCCAAGCATGAAACCCATGCTTTAATAAGTCATTTTCTTTAATAATAAAATTTGTTTTGACAAATACAATTATAAAGATCGACACTAGTTACATTCTTCAACACTCTCTCTTAACTAGGGAGGTATTCATAATTACATACATGTGAAGGTACATGGAAGATCTCAAAATGAAATGAACTATGAAGAGTTCTAGCACACTCAAAGCTACAGATTAGATGACTGACTAGGGTACTCTAATTGGGTGGGACTAAGGTGAAATTAAGTTTTAGCCACTATAGGTACCATCAGGCTTTTAAGCTCTATTGTATTGACCCGTTCCAAGTTATAACAAAATAATATTAGCATGTATACGACATACGCATATGATAGCTACACATGCATATATCGCATACACCGCACTAGTATACATACCTGGTAGTATTAAAACTACTTAAGTTAGATTAACAAATTGAATATCAATGCATTTTATCTCGCCGAGATATAATGAAATATCAACAAGATACTTAACACGTATACCGCTCTTATATGCATATGCATGGTAGAGCATTATTCAAGAAAAACAAAATATAATTTAGTACAAATTATATGTGAGTGGACAAATAAAATAATAATATAATTTAATTAAAATTTAAAGTTAATTTAATTAAAATTATAAAATTAATTTAATTAAGTTAAAAACATAAATAATAAAATTAATCTTAAAATAATTAATTAAAGTCAATATCTATATAAATGACTATAAAATCTACATAAATGACAATAATATCTCCATAAATGATTTAGTCAATATCTACATAAATGACTATAATATCTCCATAAATGCCTATAATATCTACATAAATGAGAGGAGGTGGAGAAAAGTTATATGAGTGGAATATGAAGGAGAGCGGAGGATTTTCTTTGCTAATTCTACACTATTGTCTAAGGAAATATGGAGAGATATGAACTGTTCTGAAGGGAAGACTCATTGTTCTTGGAATTCTGGGCACGGGGGCAAAAGAGGCATCTTCTGGGTCTAGGATTGTTTCCTAGATTGGCTGGGAGGAATAGATTGTTTCGGTAACCTGTCCGATGCATTCACGAGAAGAACCGCAGCCCAAGAAATCATCAGTTTCGTTCCAAGTATTTTTCTATGTATAAAATACTTACATATGTAAGTTTAAATTTATTGTTGGTCTCTATTTATCTGAATTTATGCTTAAATATACGTATAGGATAAGTTTATGTATAAAATGATGATTTAGGGGCTCTACATCTATCACCAACCCATGGATCTAGGTGTGTATCCAAGGTCGGAGCTCCACGAGCAACACCACCCTCCCTACTTCAGGTCCTAGACATCAACACATAGGTCGGCCAGATGTCCTCCCAAGCATCTTGCTATAAGATGCTTCATCTCTCCCTATCAACTAAATCTGTAACATCAACCAATCCAAGCATGCTTCTAAAATATTCAAACTTATTCGGAAGAGATTTCGTCAACACATTAGCTACCTATTCATCTATCGGAATATATTGTAGCTTCACAACCCCATCTTGTACCAAACTCCTAATGTAGTGGTACTTGTTGTTGATATGCTTCGTCCTTGCATGAAATACGAGGTCTTCTGACATCTTGATGTTGCTTTGATTATCACAATTTATCACCGTAGAATCCAAAGGCTTTCCAAACAAATATGACAATAATTTAACCAAACAACTTATTTTCCTACTTCACATGCAACAACATATTCTGCTTCGGCACTACTTGATGCAACGGGATCTTGTTTTCTACTCATCAATGAAATCATTGCAGATCCCAAATTGAATCATCCACTGGTAGTGCTCCTTTCATCAATCTCACTACCACCCCAATTGGAATTCGTAAAACCTATTAACTTGACTTCCTTTCCATCATACTTTAGGCAATGATGTATTGTGCCACGTACGTATCTCAAGAAATGTTTGGAAGTTATCCAATGGTCATGATGAGGCTCCAACTGTAATTGACTAAGAACATTTACAGCAAAACATATATCAGGTCTCTTATTTACCAAGTATATCAAAGAACCCACCAACTTACAATAGCTAGTAAGATCGATGAGACTAGAGTCGGAGCTTCTCAACATCTTGAGATTAGTGATCATGGGAGTAGTCATAGGCTTGGAATCCATCATACCAAACTTCTGTAACATCTTGATTATTATTTACCTTGAACAAAATATATCTCACTGGGTATTTGCCAAACTTCCAAGCCCAATTAATAGTGCATGAGTCCCAGATCTTTCATTTCGAATTCTTTTGCTAGCATTTTCTTGCATTCAAGACTTTTGCGCTCCACACTTGTAATAAACAAATCATCCACATATAGTAGTATAATGACAGGTTCATTTTTTACTATCTTGATGTAGAGGTTTGCATCAGTAGAACTTTTGACGAACCCAATCCTTCAGAGATATGCATCCATTCTTGCATACCAAGCCCTAGGAGCTTGCTTCAAGCCATAGAGAGCTTTCTTGAGTTTGCAAACATGTGTATCCCTGCTATTTATTTCAAAGTCTTCCAATTGTTCGATGTATACTTCTTCATAAATGGTTTCATTTAGAAATGTTGTTTTCACATCTATTTGATGGTTATTCCATCCCATAGTAGCAGCTAGCGAAACCAAAGATCTTATAGTAGTATACCTAGCAGCAGGGGCAAATTTTTCTTCATAGTCTATTCCTTCCTTTTGTGAGAAACCCCTTGCGACAAATCTAGCTTTGTATTTGTCTATGCTTCCATCAACGACATGTTTGATTTTGTAAATCCATTTGGAAGTGACAATTGATTTGTCACTTGGTCTAGGAATTATTTTCCAAACGCCATTCTTCATGATGGATTGATATTCTTCTTGCATCGCCTTCTTCCATTCTTCTTGATGAGAGACTTCTTCAAAGGTAGTTGGTTTTGCTTGTATTAATTTTGTCATGTATGTTGCATTCCCTGAATATCTCTTTGGTCTTTTGCTTTCTCTAAAAGATCCTTTAGTTGCTCCATGTCCTTTGACATCTTCGCGTGTATCTTTTAACCAATTTTGCCTCTTCTTCGTTTTGGGAATGATTATAGGTTGAATAGGCTCGCTTAGTCCTTCTTCTTCTTGGTTTTTAATTGTCTTATCATGATGCTCTTCTTCTTCAAATAGCAGCACATCTTCTTCATCGGATTTGATTGCTATAACCTTGGATCTTTTGTAGGATGGTTTTCATCAAATATAACATCCCCGCTAACTTCAATTTGTCTTCCTTCCTTGATGTAGATTCTATAAGCATTTGATGAAAGGTTATAGCCAACGAAGATCCCTTTTATGCTTGTAGAATCCAATTTCTTTCGCTTGTCTTTTGGAACATGGATGTATGCGATGTTGATATTTTTGAGTGTTGGGGTAGCATCGGATGTGCTCTAGGTCCCAAACTTTGTGGAGGGACTAGAGTACATGAGATCTCCAAGACCCAGAAAGCGATTTAAGAAATTCCATCCTGTTTAAGAGATATATAATTAATTAATCTTTTTAATTAAGGACCCTAAGTCTAACTTAGGAAAATTAAAAGATTAAAGTTAATTAAATTAAGCATGGGATGAAAATGACTTAAGTCACACAGATCAAACATCTAATCTTAGCCGTAGATTCTAGATTAGATCACGGTCGTTGATGTTTCAACGAGAAAAGTATAAGAAGAGGGCTTGGGGTCAGTTGGAGAACACACACAGTGGCAAAGCACTGAGACTAAGTTGGAATTCTAGGGCACGATTTCCTAAGAATTTCCAGAAGTGTTTTAGCTGCAGCGAGGGGTAGTTGGCGAAAGGGATGATTTGATTCCAGGCCAAGAGTGCAACAAGGGCAGAGAAACAGCAAACCGAGGAAGCGCAGAGGTAGCAGCTACGGAGCTCAGCCAAGAGCCCAGCAGGGGCAGCGCAGAGGCTTCAGGGGCTACGTAGGCTTGACGCAAGCCCAGAAAGGGCAGCACAGGGGCAGCAGGAGGCTAGCAGGGCTGACGCAGGCCCAACCAGGCTAGCGCAGGGGCAGTGTAACCCAGTCTGGGGTGACGCAGACCCTTCCTAAGAAGCGCAACGGCTAACGCAGGCCATCAGGGCTGACGCAGAGGGCTTCAAAGCAACGTTGTGGTTTCTGAATACTGAAAAGGCTGAATTTTGTAAATCCTATTTGAGGGTGTGAATCAGTGAGTCTTTTGTCTCCAGAACAGAGGTATAGCTACAGTTTATTTATTTCTTTGTCGGGTTAACCAATGTGGTGCCCAGATTTGTTGTACTTAGATTCTACTAGACCAGTTTTCCCACATTGGGTTTTTCCAAGGATAGTTGTCTAGAAAATCCTTGTGTGTCACTTTGTCATTGTGCATGTATTCAGTTTAGATCTGTATGTGTAGGTTGTTAATGTATTTACTTCGATGTTAATGTTGAATATTTCACATTAATAGCTTAATGTAAGTAGGAGAAGTAAATCTGAAATTTAACAGTAGGGTTTTTGTTTGAGATATTCAGAAATTTCCACATGGTATCAGAGCGATTGCAGATCTAGCCTGGATCTACAGCAAGAAGACTTTAGAATCTGTTCTACAAAAAGCAGCAGCAGCAGATAAACTGGCCCAGAGAAGGCATTGCAGCAGCAGAAGGAAGCAAAACCACGCAAAGGTAAGGGTGACGCAGTCTCCACGCAGATCCACGTAGGCCCACGCACTTACTGCGCAGAGACACTGCAGAATTTAGCTGAGGCTGCTTGCTCACGCAAAAGCCAGCAAGGGTGACGCAGTCCAGAAGCTGACTGTTGATCAAGAGTGTTGGAAGCTGAGCTGCAGACCTTCAGCAGTTGCTAGTTGGGTGAAAATTTTGTCAGTGCAGAATTTAGCCTAAGCTAAGTTGACGAAGAGCAGGAGGAGAACAACTTCTCAGAAGATTTCCTGCCAAAGAAGTCTGAAAAGTGGGAGGAGAACAGCTTCTCAGAAGATTTCCTGCCAAAGAAGTCTTAAGATTGGTCAGAGGATCAAAGAGAGATGATTCGTTTTGTTTGGCAAATTCCCAAGAAAGGGAGTCTATTGTCAGAGGGAGCAGAGGGTGCCTTTCTCACCAAGGACCCTAGATTGAGTCTCTAGCATAGAGAAGAGGATTCGTTCTGACACATTTTCTGAGCAGATGGCACCCATGGACTACATGATCAGGATAGGTTGGACAGCCTGTCCAACTTTGCAATCTAGAAGGCCAGAATCCTAGTAGTCATGGAGGCATACAACTTGAGGGAGCATGCAGAGAAAGTCTTAGCCACACCAACCGATGCGAAGCTCCTGGAGAAGCATGAAGAAGCAACGGCATACGCCAAGCGCTTCATTATGGACGGAGTCAAAGATCATCTGCTTCCACACAGCCGAGAAGGCAACGGCTAATGAGATGTGGGTAGCTCTAACCACACTCTATGAAGGAAGATCCGTCAAGAGGAAGATGCTTCTTGAGAACCAACTGAGGTTATTCGTGATGGCCAAGGGAGAGGAGATCGGCCCTTTTCTATCCAGACTACAATCGATCCGGGATCAGCTGACTGGCATGGGAGTCAAGGTAGATGACGATGTCATGGTGAGGACTACTCTCAATGTAGTCACAGAGGACTGGGAAACTTTTGTCCAGAGTCTCTTGGGTAGAGCAGACCTTCCCAACTGGGACAACATGTGGACTATCCTCCGACAAAAGGAAATCCGCTGGATGACGAAAAGACAGTTCAACACTGGTTCGAGCAAAGTGAAGAAGGAAGAAGAGGAAGATGCAGCGTTGGCATCAAAGAGGCAGCAAGGGAGAAAGAAGTGTGATATGTCAAAGATCAAGTGTTTCTAGTGCGGCGAACTAAGACATTTCGCCAGCAATTGTCCTCAGAAGAAAAAGGACAAGGAAGCTTCTAGCTCCAAGGTTGCTATGGCGGACGATGGCTTCGGAGATGATGTAGCCATGAGCGCTCATGAACCACGAAAGTGGGGCGATCTTGATATGTAGAGTAGCTACAGAGTGCGGGCAGGATCCTTGAGTAGCCCAACTCTTGGATCACATACGAGATATGGGTGCAGAGAATCACAAATGGAGCAGAGGTAGAGCCGGACGTTGAGAGGGAGCAACGCAGTGCAAATGCAACAACAACAATGCAAGTGCTGATGTGACTTTAGCAGTGCAGAGCAAGCTTGCTTGCTCAGATTAGAGCTGCAACAATGCAAAGGCTTCAGGAGGGAAGCACAACACAACAACAGCGTAGAGGACTTCAGCACAGAGGAGGTCTGCTTACGCGGAGCAGAGCTGCAGCAGCGCAACAACCTCCATATATCAACGCAGAGCAGCTTCTTATGGAGCTTCAGCGATGAGATGCAGCCCAACTGATTTGTCTGTCAAAGATTGGGTAGGAGTACTTCAATTGCTTACTCTCAGCAACTGAGTTGCAGTGCAATAGTTGGCGGCACAATGCAGCAAATCGAGAGGGAGCTGCAGTACGGATGTAGCAGTGGCGGTGGCAGCGTCATGGGCAGTAGTACGGGAGAGCAGCAACAGCGCAGTGATGAAGGGCAGTAGGCCAAGCATTAGCGCAAAGACCCACACCAAAGATCAGTGCAGAACTTCGAGGTGAAGTATTGTTACTAGAGCACATTCCTCGCTAAGAGGGAGTGTTGGGGTAGCATCGGATGTGCTCTAGCTCCTAAACTTTGTGGAGGGACTAGAGTACATGAGATCTCCAACACCCTAAAAGAGATTTAAGAAATTCCATCTTGTTTAAGAGATATTTAATTAATTAATCTTTTCAATTAAGGACCCTGAGTCTAACTTAGGAAAATTAAAAGATTAAAGTTAATAAAATTAAACATGTGATGAAAATGATTTAAGTCGCACAAATCAAGCATCTTCTAATCTTAGTCGTTGATTCTAGATTAGATCACGTCAGTTGATGTTTCAACGAGAAAAGTATAAGAAGAGGGCTTGGGGTCAGTTGGAGAACACACACAGTGATAGAGCACTGAGACTAAGCTGGAATTCTAGGGCGTAGTTTGCTAAGAATTTTAATAAGTGTTTCAGTTGCAGCTAGGGGTAGTATTCGCGAAAGGGATGATTTGATCCCAGGCCAAGAGTGCAACAAGGGCAGACAAGTAGTAGACCAAGGCAGCGCAGAGACAGCAGCTCAGCCAAGAGCCCAGCAGGGGCAGAGCAGAGGCTTCGGGGGCTACACGAGCTTGATGTAGGCCCAGAAAGTGCAGCGTAGGGGCAGCAGGAGGCCAGTAGGGCTGACGCAGGCCCAGCCAGGACAGTGCAGTGGTAGTGTAACCCAGTCTGGGGTGATGCGGGTCCTTCCTGAGCAGCGCAAGGGCCAATGCAGAGGGCTTCAGAGCAGCACTGGGGTTTCTGAAGACTGAAAAAGGCTGATTTCTGTAAATCCCATTTGAGGGTGTGAATTAGTCATTTTTCTGTCTCCAGAACAGAGGTATAGTTGCAGTTTATTTATTTCTCTATCGGGTTAACCAGTGTGGTGCCCAAATTTGTTGTACTTAGATTCTAATTAATAATAAAACCCTCCAATAGCCAAAAGACCGGTTTTCCCGCATTGGGTTTTTCCGGGGACAGTTGTCCAGAAAATCTGTGTGTCACTTTGTCATTGTGCATGTATTCAATTTAGATCTTTATGTGTAGGCTGTTAATGTATTTACTTCGATGTTAATGTTGAATATTTCACATTAATAACTTAATGTAAGTAGGAGAAATAAATTTGAAATTTAACAGGAGGGTTTCTGTTTGAGATATTCAGAATTTTTCACATGCAGGACACCCAAAGATTCGGAGATGGTCTACACATGGCTTCTTCCCTGTGAATGCTTCTTCCGATGTCATATTATCAAGGATTATATGAGGACTTCTATTTTGTATATACACTATTGTCATTGTTGCTTCTCCCCATAGAAATTTTGGTAGATCTTGATCAAATATCATAGTTCGTATGCATTCTTCAATGGTTCTATTCTTCCTTTCTGTAACTTGATTCTGTTCGGGGTTGTAGGAAACAATGAGCTCCCTCTTAATACCTGCTTCTTTACAATATGCAATCAATTATTTTGAAGTGTATTCCCTCCATTGTCAGATCTCAAAGTCTTTATCTTTCTTTTGGTTAAGGTTTCCACTTTGGATCTAAATTCCTTGAACTTTTCAAATACTTTGTCCTTTGTCTTGAGAAGATAGAGCCATGATCATCAATGAAGGTCACATAGTAAATATGGCCTCCAAGAGATTTATTAGACATTGTTCCACACACATTGGAATGAATGAAGTCTAGTATCTCTTTAGACCTTGTATCATAGCTTGTAAAAGGTTTCATAATATGCTTTCCCAAAGCACATCCCTTGCATAGTCCTTCACGATCGCCCATGATGTTGGAGATGCCCTTTACCATTTGACTAAGAGAGGGTATTAGCTTGTAATGAATATGCCCATATCTTCTATGCCAAATTTTGATAGGGTTGATCTCCATGTGAACTAGGGCTTGAGGAGGTGGTTTTATAACTCTATATAGTCTTCCTTCACGAACTCCAAAATCCTTTGCCTTTTCAATACTTGAATCCTTTCCCCAAACCAAAACTTTACCATCTACAAAGGCAACCCTATCTCCTTTATCTTCTAAACAAGAAATGGAAAGTAAATTCTTTTTCAAACCTGGGACATAGAGTATGTTGTTAAGGTGTAGCTTTGCTTCGCTTTCCAGCTTCAATGAAGTAGATCCAAGGCCCTTGACTGCATAATTGTTGTTGTTTCCTAGCTCCATTGCATGAGATGATGGTTCCCTTGAAAGAGTATGAAGTTGTCCACTTTCTCCCGTCATATGTCTTGATGCTCCACTATTAATGGTCCATGTGTTGTCATCATCAAGAGTACCTATAATTGCAGCCAAGAATCCTTCACTCTTGACTCTCATAGATAGATTGTAGATGATTCTTCCAATCCAACTTCCTGCAACTTTCATGATATTGAGACCCATCTTCAAATAACTTGCCATAGAGGGAGTAACCTTTTCTTCCAAGACTACTTTTTCCTTCTTCAAGTGATTGCCAACAAAGTGAACTTCAACCTTCTTCCACCTTAGCTCTGAAACCATGTTGAAAAATCAATGCTTATAGGATTTAGGATTTGATTCCTCTATCTTGATAATTACTTGTGAATTATGTTGCCTTCTTTTGCTTCTTTATTAGTTTATCTTTCATCAAGCAATTACCAAATTATATGTATATGAAGACCACAAGATCAAGAGACAAGATGTAGGCACTCAGCCAGGGCAATACCGCTTCAAGGGGAAAACCCAATCCAACTCTTCCACTAGTAGATTCAGATCAAGATGAGACAATCCAAGACCCTTTAGACCTAGAAAAAGACCTCCCCCAATCACCAAGTCAACCCTTCCTTCCAATAGATGATCCCTGTCAAAGTCTCCAAGTGACAACTTCCCAATAGCAGCGACAATCCAGAATTTCGGCCCCCAAAAACTTCACACGTGTGAGAGATAGATAGCCCAAAAACTGGAATTAGCTGTTCCCAGCTTCTTTCGTCCTTCTCCAGCTACTTCGCTCTCTTTTTCTGCTTCTCTTCCTTGAAGATCGAACTTGTTGAGTGAGTGTTGCAAATAGGTTGAACTAGCTCTCTATATATAGCCTTTCTGTTGGGTCGAATTGCCCTAATGTAGGCCAACTTCATGGGGACAGGGTCGACTTGGTGTGGAGGTAACAAATAATCTTTTTGACTCAAAAATAATTCTTTTTACATGATACAAAAGCCCAAGAAGGGTCTAATGAAAATGACAATGACTCTATTGACTCAAGACAAAACCAAGAAGCCTTCAACGGAGGATTTGACCTATAAAACATTGACCCAAGCATGAAACTCATGGTTTAATAAGGCATTTTCTTTAATAATAAAATTTCTTTTGACAAGTACAATTATGAAGACCAACACTAGTGAAATTCTTCAACACTATTCTCTCATCGTGAAAGATAGCTTATATACAACATTGAAAAAAGCATCATAAGAACATAACATTCATGCCTCAAATAGAATCACGATTTTGTGGAAGATCAGTCTATTGTTCTTGCATGATCAATGCTTTTTGTCCATAATTAATTAACACTACTGACATTCTTTATTGAAATATAAATGCATAATGCATGGTCTTCTATTGAATGTATTATTTTTAATTACTCTAAGAATAAGATATACTTTCTGTATTGAGAGTTATTTCAGAAATGAGAGCTATTCAAGAAATTAGTTTTGTGTTTCTATAAGAATCATCAGTAGAATCTGTGAATGGGATTTGAGTAAAACCCAACAATATTGGTGCCCAATATTATATTCTCTTGTCCAGTGTGATGATTCTTGTCCCTCGAAAGTCATTGCATGGCATGTTAACCTGCTATCCATGAAAGATCATTGTGTTGCCTGGAATCCACTTTACAGTCGTCCAAAGTAATATCATGCATTCCGTTAATGTGTGTCACAGAAAGGCACCAGAAACCTGCTGACATAGATAAGAAAGTGCTTCTAACCACTTCGTTTACACCGTTCAATCTATATGTTTTCATAGATTCCATACTCGAACCCCAGATGCCATCATGAGCACAATTATTTAGATTATCTGGTCTGTAACATTAATCATAGATTTGCACCAGCTGCTGAGATCCTTCACATATGGTCACTCTCTGCCTCTATTGATGTTATACCTACTGAGTGTCTTTCTTGATCTTTCAATTTTCTTGCTGACCCCTAGCCAACCCTACAAAGGCTGCATATTATTATTTGTAACATTCCTTCAGGATGTTGAAACTACTCAACTCATAAATCTGATTATATCCTTTGTTCATAGCCATGTCAATGGGAATTCGTCTCCCTGTCTGATCACTGAGTATTGCGTGAGAGTGAAGGGTAATAAAGACTTGACATTTTGGGTAAATCTTTCCTCGGAACCTCTTTTTAACCCAGAGAGATCCTCAGAATGTCAATAAAATCTACTCCAAATGTCTGATTTTATTAATGCAATGATTTTCTCCAATAACTTTTGCAGGGAAACGCCACAAGAGGCATCCACTCGAAGGCATAGTTTACTTTCCCGGACTTTCAGCATTGGATGGCGTGATAGAAGCAAGGTATTTGATACTTTGTACTTCATATAGTAAGCAATGCGGACATATAAGTCTTAGTACCACATCTATTAGGTACTAAGCTTCTTTTCTCTCTGTTTTCAGCTGACAGGAAGCCTTGATTTAGAGGCATTGTTGTCGCCAAAATCGTATAGCTCAGGAACTAAACGAGAGACATATTTCGATGAGCATCCAAAATCACCGTTGGCAGTGAATGGTTCAAATGGGATTTCAAAAGATCATCCTTCAGAAACAGATGAACTAAATGTGTCCTTATAACTCGACAACAGATTTGATGAGTTGATTTACTAATAGTTAATTCTATCTCAAATTGGTTATAGGATTCCACATTTGGAGTAATGTCATCGGTACAAATCACCGCCATCGACAGGTCAGGAAAGTTTCATGCTGGCACATGTTGTACAGGACTTCTCAATGAGAACACCATAACGATTACAGTCGATAGTGAGACTACGGAATGGGTAGCTTCATAATGAAGTAAGCTAACTCTGTATTTGAAGATGCCCATGGCATTTGCCACCACTGAACCATAGAGAAGTAATATCACAGATGTGCATCGTTCAGCTTCAAAGATAATATATTTACCCAAAACTTCGTCAGACGTCCACTATTATAAGGTGAGAATGCCTATGTTATAGTGTGGTTTGGATGGTGCTGATATAGGAGTCTAATTGATTTGAAATTTTGAGTATTCTAAGTGGACTGTAACGTTCAACATTTGATGTTGATGCTATTGCCATCGCTGTTGTGTGGGTTTATCATTGATTGTTATGTAAATTATCAAGATATCTCACCGAGAATCATGTTTGTTTCTCTTTACGGGCATGTGTTGTATTTTTTTAGAATTGATCTGTCCATGTACCAATATTAGCCAAAAACAATTGTAATGGAAATAACTCGAGAAGCCGTATTCTTTGCAATAAATTCTATTGGTGTTGAAATTTCATCTCTTATAAAGGCAAGCATTTCCATATGATTAGTGCATTTCTGAGGCAACTCAATCTGGCATTAAGTTGCAATCTTATCATCATAGTTGTCATCCGAATTATTAAAAGTGTATCTGGTGTGCATTATTGTTGTTTTGGCTGTTATTTTGAACCCAAAATTACGACTATAAATAAGATAGCATTCATGGAAAACTGGGAAGTCAACTCATGATGTTACTTCTCATATTTAGTAAAGTTCCAAATTAGTGTGCATACCAAAGGAAGGGAACCAATTTTTTTTTTGGCAAGAACAAGAATAACGGATGCATGGTGGTTTTCCCCATTTGTTCACTGAAAATTATCCTCTTTACCCTGAAAAAAATGGCCCAGAATTGGCGAAATGCTGTGGAATAAGAATGCGGAATACAATAAGCATGTTAACTCGTGATATTAGTTTGTCATTAAGAAATAATCCTGTAAAGAATTTCGGTTTTCTACTAGTTTGAGTCTATTTAGGCCAATAAAGAAAATCTAGAAGCAAAAGGGAATGCCAAACATGAGAGAAAAACATGTAAATTCTATATCTAAAACATTCATGTGTCATGTTCCTATCCAGCTGTTATAATATACGGAGTTTACTGTAGCAGAAAAAGAACTTCTAAACATTGAAGAAAATGAAAATGGTTAGAAATCAAAGGTTGTTATTTTCCTGAAGCTGCTAAATGTCGCAGCAAATACTTAAAAGGAATTTTAGAAAGTACTTTTAGAGGTGACTTTCGGCGAGTGAGGATTATCTCATTTAATTCCAGCATCGAAGTCTAGCTGCAATTCACTTGATTTAACTGTACGCATATAAAATATTATTGTAAAAGCATCACTTTATGTTTTAGATTTACAGAGATCACATTTTATTGATGTGCTGTGCTATTTAACAATAATAAACTAACTAAAGCGACTATGGCATGAACAAAAACAGAAGAGCATCAACTATCAATGAACATGCCAATATATTTGGAAATGTTATTTGAAATCCATATGGACAAGGCCCCAAAATAATTAGAACAGTGGAATTGCGTAGACCCTGCCAAGTTGAAATGCAAATCAACTGAAGACTTTTCAGGAAATGCACACATAAAATTAGAAATAAAGGGTTTTAGTATTCTAGAAAGTTGTAGATATAATTCTACATCAAGGCATCCTCGAATAACAACTTCTGGAAATACACCTGAGAGAAATGTTGTCGACATGTGCATCAACAAAAAAAATACATAGCATTCGCTAGTTGTTCGAGTTGCTAATATACAATAAAGTGATATTGATTTGCTGATATGCATTTGTGCACTGTCCAGACAAATTTTCATTTACAAATTTAATTTTGTATATACGTACCTTTACACAAACATGCAGTTTAACAACGAAGAGGGTAATGGCATCAGATGCATGTTGCAAGTCCCATCCCTATACAAATAGAGTTGTTGGAAGGTGGTTGTTGAAACCAGGCTGCCTATCACTGTAATCACATGTATAGATCTGCTACACTGGTACTAATATGACTGCATAAATATACTAAAGTAATCACAACAATTATTTCCATGTTAAATATGTTGTAATCACAACGAACAGTGCTTGGTGATAAGTAAATTCCATCCTTAGTGGGATTTTATAGGTACATAACAACTCTACCTTTTCTTTTGTATCTTCTGCGAGATGTTTTCTCTCAAATAGTAACTCGTGAAGCCTGCTCTAAATTATTATAAAACATAGCACTTACCTTTTAACCTCAGCATAGAAATAGTTCACTTCATTCGTTCTACCATATGAAGTGTGTGTGAAAGTTCCTTGAAACACAACAACTATAATTAATTCTCCTAACAGATTAACAGTTTATTAATTCTTTGATTAATATTGAATTAATCACACCGCAATTTCCTCACCAAAAATAAGTATTGTGGAAGAAAAAATATGAATTGAAAAATGCTAGCACATACACATAAAATGACGTTGTTTTTGGACAAAAATCACCAGAAAAACCAAACTTGGGAAAACCGGTGCAACAACTAACGGTTTTATTATTATGTAGCAGTGAATTCTGATTACAATATTTGGAAGCCCAACTGATTATCCAAACAGCAAGATCTGACAGAAAATACTTAGAGAGAATAATTCTCTCCCTCCACAAGCAAACCCACGACCTCTGAAATCTGGTCGGCAACCTTTGCACAGGTCGGATCTGCTTCTAAATGATTTGCACGGTTGTGATGGGAAATCATGCGTGATTCGCACATCTGTTTTGGGAAAACCCGTGCGGCCCTACTATGCGGCATCAGATAATCGATGCGACCCTTGCGGCTGATCTGGACTAGCTGCGACGTGGAATACTTCAGTCACTTGCCCTCTATCTCTTCCGGATCTGGAAATCCTCCTCTAGATCACTGTCTCTGCCCCTCTTAGACTTGCTATTCGATCTTTCGAACTGTCCAGATCACTGAGTATCTACAAAATCTATTCTCCATCTATCCATAGACTCCTTGCACGAAACGCGACCTCCCCAAATTTTGGAAACAGGGAAACGCGATATATATATATATAGGACATTCAAGAAATGTTATGTGAAATCATAAAACGTACATGATAAATTCAAAGCATAAACTATTATAAATTACAACACATTTACTCATGAATGATATAGACACATAATGAAAATAGCAATATCGGAATATCCAAAACCAACCTTTATTATATATCAAAATCTCAAAATCAACCTTTATTCTATATATGAGGTTGCAAGTACAATAAAGTCAAAAGATTAATACTCATTATCAGAATCCTCATCAAATATAGCAGCAGAAGCATGCTCAGCAGTGGATGGTGTCGCTGAAGAAGATGTTTGGCCAATTCCACTGCTATGATCCTAGTCCTCAATATTCAAGGTAGCAAGAGAGAGATCCAAATCAAGATTTTCTGGATCCACATCCCATTCTTTAGAAGGACCATTGCCATATTCTGGACTCCTACGAGATGCAAGGCGGAGGTTGGAGTGCACATAAACAATATCCTCTACCTTCTCTGAGCCCAACATGTTGCGCTTCACAGAATGAATAAAACCATAGGTGCTCCAATTCATTTCTACCGATGAAGAGTTTGCCACTTGTGAAAGGAAGCGAAAGGCAAGGTTTTGCAAATGTACACCATTTTCTCCATGACAAATCCACCACCTAACTAAATTCATGGTGTTTCTCTCCTCCAAAGATGATATATCTGAATAATTATCTATTCCTGCAGCAAAATTGGCAAATTCTTCCTTCACCTCCCTATGTAGATGAGCTGGAAAATTTCTCATAAGGGCTTTTTTCACCTCATTAGCCACCACTCTATCCTTATGGAGTGTCTTCCTCTTCCCATTGCTTTGAGCAATAAGTTCCTCATCATAAAATTTTGGGTTCAAGGCATGTTCTAAACTGTGCAATGGAGTGTTAAAATTGTTCCACCTATCAACAATGATTTTCTTGATTAATTCAGAAAAATGATCATCTACAAACAAAAGCTGTGGAGACTCTTGTGAAATGATTTCCATAGTTTTCTCAACCATGTAATCCATGTCATCATATACCTCTCCTACGAAAGGTTGGTCAGTGTCAGCACTCCGAAGAAGCTTAAATGCAAGGGTTGTGAACATTAGCAAGAAATCTATCTTGCTCCAGCAATCCTCATCAAGGCACAATCTGCGCACCGTATATCACCACTCTGAATTTGCATGTCTCCACTCAACCAAAGTTGACTCACCACCATAGACACTAATGCTTGCTTAACCTCAACAAGGCGGCGCAACATTATGAAGTTTGAGGCATATCTCATCTCAACAACTTTTAACAACTCCAGTTTGGAGTACTCTCGAAATATTGCTTGACACTGGTGGTGGTTGGTGATTAATTTCACAATCTCCCTTACTTCCCCTGTGAGTTCCTTTATCCATGGGACTTTATTGTCAAACTCCTCTAAAATCATATTCAGATTATGGACAATGTAGGGTGTCCAAAAGATGTGGTCATACTTCCCCTCAATAATAAAACCTGCATCTTTGCATACTAGTGCATTATCCGTGATAAATTGCACCACCCTATTAGGACCTACTTGTTCAATAGATTTGATAATAACATCAACAATGAATTGTGCATCTTGTACCTCTCCCAAGCAGTCTTCTGCCTTTAAAAACATTGTTCTTTTTGGTGAAGTGGCAATGATATTTATCAATGGTCTAGGCCTTGTATCTGTCCATCCATATGAGACTATGGTAACCCCAGAGCTACTCCAAGAAGAACGAATTGGTGATAAGACATCCTCCACAAGATCCTTCTCATTTTTGAGAAGTTGAGTTCTAACTTTTTCATAGTTGGGCCCCTTGTACCCTTGAGGAGATTTGTTAACTGCCCTTATCATATCTTTCTAGTAAGGAGAGCGAACAACATTGAATGGGATACCACATGCATAGATGCACCTAGCCACTCTGGAATCAGCTTCTTCTCTTGCTTGCACATTCACCATTTAGAAATTCTGCTATCTTGAACTATACCGGATGCCCCTCTGGATGGTGGTTGTTCTGGTTGTTGAGTGCCTCTCCTCTTCCTTGCTTCAACTACAATCCTTGGCTCAATGTTTGCTGAATTTTTAGCTTGACTAAGATCATCATCCTTTCTTTTAATTCCATTAGCCTGATTTTGCTCTTTTTGATATTCCCTCCTCGCCATAGGGTCTAATATTTTTGTGCAACCTGCAATCCTGTGTCCTCCATGCAAAAGATGTGCTTTCACTCTTGGGTAAGAGCCCTTGTAAGAATTATTGCAAAGGTTACATCGTCATTCCCATGAGTCATCACCTCCACATCTTTGTAATTTCTCAACATACATCTAAAGAGGATAATATTTAGCCCTTGGGTTTGCCTCGAGGTTTGAACTTGAACCTTGGATGGAAACCATTACTACAAAAAAAAAATTAAAAACAAATCTGTAAATGAAAAACATTTTTTATAATTTTGGTAGCATAAACCCTCGAAAAATAGACGAAACAATGGAAAAAAACAAAGAAATTGAATGCTTCTTACCCAAATTAATTTTGTGTAGTTGAAGCTACCCCAAAATGCCAGAAAAACAAGAGAAATATGGTTGTAGCTGAGCCAAAAACCAAGAATGTCGTAGTTGGAAACTTCGCACTCCAAATCTCTTTCTTTTGTTGTTGAAGTCTCCTTTGCTCACTGGTGAAAACACCCTAGCTGAAGCACTACTCTCTTCCTCCTTTCTCCTCGCTAAAATCGCTCTTCTCCAAGTGAAATGACTTGCTTAATCCGTGTGATGAGAGAATGAGGCGGATTTTCTTTTTATAAGTTTAGAAAGCCATCTAGAAGAATCCAAAAGACAAACTAAACAATTAAAATAATATTAAAAGGGCACGCAAACCCAAAAAAATAAAAAATAAAAAACAACTTAAAATGCTTTTGAGGGAAGGAAATGTGGTCGTACGGCTTGGAAATGTGTTTCCGGTCGTAGAGGCAACGTTTCCTGTATGGGAGACATTTCCAGTAAGGCTGGAAACACGTTTCCAGATCGTACGGTACGCGGAAACTCGTTTTTGTTTCGTTTTTTGGGTGAAACAGGGGTAGGACCCACGTTTCCCACAACATAGTCTCCAGTTGAGACTTCAACGACCATGATTAAAACTTAATCAATGGTTGAGATTATCTCTAAGTTGATCTGATTGAGTCTCTAGATACTTAACACCTTTCTAAATTAATTTCTATTAATTAACCGCTTTTTCCTAAGTTAGACTTAGGAAAACTTTTATTGTGGTTAATTAATTTAATTGAGTCATCTCTAGGTGGAATTTCCAGAAACGATTTTTGGGTTATGGAGATCTCATGTATTTTAGCCTCCACCAAGTTTTGAGACTAGAAAACATTTAATGCTAGAAAAACTAATACTCCCTCTTAGCGAGGATTGTGTTCTAGTGTTGCACACGGTCACAACACTTTCTCTGTATCATCCTCCGTGACGTTGTTGATGTGTGGCTGCTACTGCTCACCAACTACTGCGCAACTATGATGTTGCATCTGTATTGTTGTTAACACTGCCATATTGTTTCCAACTCTGCATTTGCACTGCAACTCGCTCTCATATATTGTTGCTGCAACTGCAACTACTTCAACTGAGAAGCATCTAAAATATTGAATCAATTGTGTTCAGTATGATGCATATGTCTCCCAAGTCCTGACTACTACTAGCCTTTGCATTGTCACTAAATAATTTGTGCTATTTCTGACTCTGCACTGCGCCACTCTGCACTGCGTTCCTCAACACCTAGCCGCTACTAGTCTGCAACTGTCACTCTGGTTTTGACTGCATTACTGACATTGATCCAACCTACTACTAAATATTGTGGGCCTCATATCCAGGTGTCACTCCTCAATGGACCCTGCCTAATCTTTGCAATCTATGGGACTACAGCTCTAAGTCACCCCACCTCTCCCCTGGAGGTATGGCTTCAAACATGGAAAATTCCTCCTTCGTCCTGGAGGACAGCTTGTTAATATCTGTGGATGTTGCTGCCTAGTCCTGCTTCTCCTACTCTTCCTTCTTCCTGAGAGGACACAGCATGTTGTAGTGACCAAACTCGCCACACCTAAATCACTTGACCTTTGACAAGTCCTTCTTTTTATTTTGCTCCCCCTGCCCCTAATTGGGACATTTGGATGTTAGGGCCACATTTTCCTCCTCACTCTTCGGTCCCTTGCTGTTGCTGCCACCGATGGTACTCTTTACTAGAACCCACCTCAACTCCTCTTGTTGTATATTAGACCACATCCTGTCCCACTTCGACAATGTGTCTCTACCCAATATACTCTAGAAAAATACCTGCCAATCTTCCAAGACACTATTTAGTGCCAATCGTACAAACTCTGTGGCTTGTGGCGTTGACCCGACAACTAACAAATGATCTCAGGCTTCCTGAATTCGAGTGAGAAAGGCTTCTATGCTCTCGCCCTTATGCATCCTCATGCTCCTCAGCTTCTTCTAGAGGTACATTTTATATTGCTTGGAAGAACTCTGAAACAACTCAGGCAAGGCATCCCACATCTCCTTAGTGATCCCTTTCTCTGCCACGTGTGAGACTAGGTGATATTGGACACCATCCAGAATCAACCTTTTGGCCTTCGCCATTTCCTTCTTGTACTCCTTCTGTTGATTGGCATCCTGTGGAACTGCTACCACACTCTTTACATAGGTCTTCAGACCATATTCATCTAGAAGGAATAACATCCTAGCCTTCCAGATGACATAGTTGGAGGCTCCCTCCAATCTGTCTTGGTCTTTGAGCCCAGTTGTGGCCATCTCGCAAACTGTCGAAAACTCCCTCTTTCCCTCTGCTCGATTGTCGAATCTATTATACGCACTCCCTTCTGGAGTGAGGAAATATGCACTCAGCTACTACCAATCTGGTGCTGAAAAAAACTGAGCTTCTAAAAGTCGAATTCCCCTTAGAGAAATTTTCCCTCTGTTGTGCGTGTTTTCTTTTCCACTCGGCACTGAATCTTCTCTAGCAAATTGTTGCAAACCCTTTGTGCCTAGAAAAGAATATTCTCTACTAAAATCTGAGCCATTGTTGCTATTGGTTGCGTTATTCTCGCAGCTTTTCTCTACTCGCACGTCTATTCAATCTGAACTGGCACGATTTGTGCGTATGTACAGAAAAATCTTGCGAAACTCGCGTGGTCGTCAGAAAAAATCATCCTATGGCTCCTTTTGAGCCACAATTTTTTCCTTTCCGCCTTTGAGCTCCCTGTCTGATCAAATACGCTCCTTGAAACACAACAGTTCGAATTAATTCTCCTAATTGGTTAACAGTTTATTAATTTTTTGATTAATACTAAATTAATCACACTCTGATTTCTTCACCAAAAATAAATACTGTGAAAGCAAAAATATGAACTAAGAAATGCTAGCACACACACAAAAAATGACACTATTGTTTTTGGACAAAAGTCCCCGGAAAAAACCAACTTGGGAAAACCGGTGTAGCAGCTGAGGGTTTTATTATTATGCAGCAATGAATTCTTAGTACAATCTTTGGAAGGCCAACTAGTTGTCCAAACAGCAAGATCTAATAGAAAATACTTAAAGAGAATAATTCTCTCCCTCCACAAGCAAACCTGTGGCCTCTGAAATTTGGCCATCAACCTCTGCGCAGGTCGAATATGCTTCTAACGATCTGCGTGACTGTGCTAGGAAATCTCACCGGTCTATTCTAGGAAAACCACACGGCCCTAATATATGACATCAGAAAAATCTGCGCGACCCTTGTGCCTTATTTGGGCTAGTAGTGACAAAGAATGCTTCAGTCACTTGCCTTTTGGCTCTTCTAGATCTAGAAATCCTCCTCTGGATCACTATCTCTGCCCCTCTAAGACTTGCTACTTAATCTCTAACTCGATCTCTCGAACTGTCTAGATCAGTGAGTATCTGCAAAATCTATTCTCCATCTACCCATTGATTCCTTATAATCCTCAGTTGAGAATTCAACGAACATGATTAAAACGTAATCAGTGGTTGAGATTAACCCTAAGTCAATCTGTGAGTCTCTAGATACTTCACACCTTTCTCTATTAATTTCTATTAATTAGCCCATATTTCCTAAGTTAGACTTAGGAAATTTTTATTTTTGGTTAATTAATTTAATTGAGCCGTCTCTAGGTGGAATTTTCATAAACGATTTCTGAGTTATGGAGATCTCATCTGTTTTAGTCTCTCCACCAAGTTTCGAGGCTAGAACACATTTAATGCTACAAAAACTAGTTGTTTGCAAAGGTGAGAAAAGTCATTTCAATTACCTTTTAGACTCAACGCAAAATTGGTTCACTGCATTCCTTCTACCATATGAAGTTGGCAAGGGTGAGAAAGTCAACAAATTTCGTTGACATACTATGAGGTGCAATACTTCTATAGGAGGTGATACTCAAATATACCTTTAATTATGTTACGTTGATTTCCATTTTCTTGATTTACTTTATTCCTTTGTTGTTACAAAAAATTGTAGATGTTTTCAAATTTTTGAATGTCAAAGGTGCTCCAAAATAATCATTACAAAAAATTGTAGATGTTTTTATCCTTTTGAATGTCAAAGGTGTTCCAAAATAATCTTTCACATATGGTTTTAGACTTATATGGTTGATAGCTACTTGGGAAGATTATTTTTTATGTGAGTGATCTTGTCAAGGTTCTCTAGTACCACATGGGACAAGTGCTCACTGTCACATCAACACAAATCCCCACTCTTTAATCCAAACTTCTACGAAAGGCTATCGGAGGCTTCCCTATGTACTCAAGTATCTCCACCAAAAATGAATATACCAATGCCTAATATATGTATCAAAGGTGGAAGTAGGAATTAATCATTTAAGCTCATTTATCTATAAATAAAAATTTAATTTAGAAATGATGTAGATTAGTGTATAAAAACACTCACTCTATGTTACACGGAAACCCGACCCCCCACCAAAGAACTCGTGCACCCTGCATTCCTGCATTCCAGGGACTTATGGACCCTTAGAAAACATCCCCAAACTGCCAAAGACCATTGGCTTAACAAGTGCCAAGTATGATAAATAACCAATATTGCACGCAAACAAGGTCAAGGTACCAAACCCAGTAACCTCCAACCAACAGGTTCACATCGCCCCATCAACCCCACAGTGGTCGGTCAGGGATGTCTAGTGTCCTATAGCTCCATAAGTTCTTGCTACCTCACGATGTTGAGAAATCTAGGGCAACAAATAGACTAGGTTCTTTAGCTCGATTTCTCTTATACTTTGACAATTTCTTGTGATTATTATATTTGTTCTTCATTATTGTTATTATGTTCTTTTCATCATTAAAACAAATGCCAAACAAGAAGATCACAAAGACACCAAAGATAGGCACTCAGCCAGGGGAAAACCCCTCTTTGAGGGGAAAATCAAGTCAAACTTCTTCTTCAACAAAATCATATCAAGTTTTGACAATCCAAGACCCTTTGACTTAGACGAAGACCTCCCTCCATCCATCAATTCAACTAGGCAGATAAGTATTTTTAGATTCAAAACCAAACAACTCTTCTAGGGTCTCGGCCCTTTCTGTCATCCTATACCTTCAGCTCCTGTATCCATACTTCAGTCATGCACTCATAATATACTTTGGTCTTGCAACAATACTAAACTATAGTCCTACAACAATACAAAACTTTGATCCTACAATATTTGGAAAACATTGGTCCTCTTTTATTCCTTTTATAGCTCTTCCTTTTATGCTCTTTCGAATTACCTTTTCATAGAAATTGCAAACCGAACTCCATTGCTTCTTAATCTTATAATGGGTCCACTTCATTCCTCTATATAGTTGTTGGAGGCTCTACTAATAGGCTGACATGAATAGTTGAGGAGGTTTACTTGATAGGAGGCTAGGATGACTTGATGGAGGAGAAACAAGACCTAAAATTATTTTCTTTCTTTGTCATAATGAACCCAAGAAGGGTCGTTTACATAATAATTTAACTTTGACTTAGTAAAAAAATCCTAGAGCACACAATGGGTGCTTTGACCTATTGACCAATGACCCAAGCATGAAAGCCATGCTTTAATAAATCAATTTTCTTTCACAATAAATTTTCTTTTTCTTTATTTTGATAAATACAATTATAAAGAGCGACACTAACTACATTGCTCATCTCTCCCTCTTAACTAAGGAGGTGTTCATAATTACATATATACATAGGTACGTCGATAAATTCAAAATGATATGTTCTATGAAGAGTCACACCACATGTATTTATGACAGTTCTACAGATTAGATACTTTCTCAAGGTATCTAACCAGTTGGGCCTAAGGTGTGTTCCAAGCTTTAGCCACTATAGGTACCATCAGGCTTTAGCTCTAACACCACCCGAGGGATCTAGGTATCGTATCAAAGGTCGAAGCTCCACAAGACCAATAATACCCTCCCTACTGTGGGATCTAGACATCATCACAGGTCGGCCAGATGTCCTCCCAAGCATCTTGTCACCCCAAGATGCTTCATCTCTCCCTATAAACTAAATTAGATATATCCACCAGTCCAAGCATGCTTCCAGAATGTTTAACCATCTAATGGAGAGGTATGCTTGTACAATCACAACCCCAATTAGTAACACACTTTCAAATATATATAATTTAGCACGAACCTTCGAGGTTCTCAAATATATTGAGGTTGCTTAGGTCATCATCATTTTATCCAAACATATCTTCATCAAAAGCTTTCTTCTTTAACTTCTACAGCAGCACCAAACACGGCCTTAACACTTCTTCCAAAAACAACAAAGTCTTGTTCACAACTTTACTAATAACCATCTTGTAGTGTTTTATCCATTCTCTAATATTTATTATTTCTTCAAGGTCTTTATTGTAGTTGTCGCAATATGCCCTCCCTCTTAACTAGGGAGGTATACACTTTTTTTTATCAAACTTCTTCTTAACTAAGGAACAAGACTAATAGAAACCTCTTTCTTCTAGCCACACAACGTATTTCTTTTGTATTATCATATTATTAAAGAATCTTCAAGTTATCAAGACATCATATTTTCAGGAACATCATGCCTTTATCTAATATCAAGGTTGCCTTTCAATGTTATCAAAATTCTTGCAACTCCCTCTTTCCATCATGCTCAATATCATCATCATCAAGTATGAGGTAGATCAGCATCTTCAACATCTTGAATACTATGTACCTGCAATTTTTTTAACAACAAATACAAATATATGTAAAGGAGCATGAAGTTAATTTTATTAGTATGTCATCACAATGAGAACATCTAGGGTTATTAAAACAAGAAATCAAACTTTAGACATCCAAAACCTAGACCTAGTTAGGTTCACAATCAACAAGGGTTGCATCTTTTATGTCTTAAATTTTTACAGGAACCTCTACTAGGGTTTTGTTACAAAACTTAGATTTCATCAATAAAACTAGATCATGGATATCAACAATCAAGTTAGCATTCTAACATTTTATATCTAGGGTTTCATTATTGTTCCCTAAAAACTTATATCAATCTCTTACTAGGGTTTTTATCATAAGCCTAGATACATACATCAAACTTCGAAATTAGATATACAACAATTTTGACTAGGTTAAGGTTTCAACCATATGAAACCACATACACCTAGGGTTTCATTCCTAAGACCTTACATTAATTGATTCAAGGTTTTCTTCATAAACCCTAATTTAACAAACCTTAAAGATCTAGGATTTCATCATATAACCTAGATATCAACAACAAACCCTAAAAAAAAGAGTTGGGATTTCTTCATAACATTACCAAAATCCTAAATATCAAGAGAGTATGATATTATTATATGTTCTAGACTTTATCAACAAACCCTATGTATCAAAAGGATAGGGTTTTTACAGTGAACCCTAAAGATTAGGGTTTTACCAAAATGGAAAAATATAGCATGAAAAAGGTAGATTCAATCTAGAGATTAGTCACCCTAACAAGAATCTTGATGATTCAAAACTGTAGACATAAGAGATTAAAGCAAATTTCAAGACGAATGTACCTTAAAAGAAGAGGATTAGTTATAAATCTAGTGTAATGAAACATACTTGGAATTGCTCTTATTACAAACCTTGTAGAGTTACCTTATTGAAGGGCTCCCTCTTGTGGTAAGGCTTCTACCACGACTCAAGTCTTTGAGAGTCTCCCTCTGAATCTTGACATAATCCCTTTTCTTTTATCCGCGGAATCTTTTGAATATACCTTTCAAGGAAAATAAAGGAGAAGGATTATATTTGAGCAACAATAATAAAGTTAAATATATAAAAAATTACTTATCCTTTTGCAAGAAGGAGGAAGCTTTTTTTTAATAGTTTCCTTTTGGTATAAGATCTTTATTTCTCCATGTACCTGCAACATTTATAAGCAATACCAAAAATACACAAGCACAATACTAGGGATTTCATAAATACTATAGGGAGGGAGAAAGTCATAGGGTTTTCAGATACAAACTCCAAGATTCTAAAAGTTGTCTTTCAAAATATCAAATTTGGATTTATATTAACCTAGCAAGGGTTTCTCATACTACTTATAAGCCCAAAACTAGAACAAATAGAAAGGGATTAAGGTTTCTCAATTACGTCTTTCAACAATTTCTAACATTACAAACCCTAGAACCAACAAATATTTCAAAAACTTTAATCTAATAAGGTTTAGACAATTATATGGATGAAAACAAGTATACTTACCTCAATCACTGCTTACCTTGATCCTCCATGATTACTATAAGTCTACTGCAAAAGATGGCATGATCTTCTATATTCCTTTAAACTTTTATATACTTTTTGAGATTATGTTCTTCCATATATTAATAGCTCTAGAATCAAATAAACATTTTCTAGATTTGATTTTCAAAAGTATGTCGTCTTCAGGACTTGAAATGATTAGTATAGACTTGTGGGTGTAATTATTTGGATATGAATCCCATAACCATTGAAACAAATATCTCAAGTGGCCCAATAGACATTACTAATAACTATGATTCTTCTATCCTTTCTAAGTTGGATTCTCTACCTCTTATAGGTCTCAGTCTCTCATATATATATATATGCACAGGTCTATTTTCAATGATAGCAGTAGTCATTAAGGTTGTTGTATCTCCTAATCAGATTTTCCAGTGCCTCCAAATAAATTGACCTTGGTCCCTTTCTCTAGAAGACTCTTTGTTGGAGACTAGGATTGATATTAGTCCACAAAAGATACCTTAGAACTGTGATTCTATCACTTTTGTGAATATGCATAGAACTCTTGAATTTTCGGACTTCTGAGATAATTTACTTTATGTACAGAACTTCAAACTTCAAGCAGAGGACCTCGATATTCTTTATAAGGAACTCAGTTTTGTTTGAACTTAAAGATCAGCTTTTCAGATCCTTAGAAAAGTGCTTCTCGACCTCTCAAACTTCTTTCGCTCCTTTTACCTTAGGCCTGCAGCCTAATCACAGAGAATAAGTTTTTCGGCCTTGTATTAGAGATTTTATAGCCCATCAATGTGTACCCTTTTAGCTTGGTTTATTTTCTAGAGAAAATTGGTCTGAGCAGACCCTCTTGTAGCCCTCTTCCTTCTTTCAATTGTGACCTTCTAGCTTCCTTAGCCTTAGCTCGAAACCGTGTTGAGAAATATAGGGCAGCATATAGACAAGGTTCTTTAGCTTGATTTCTCTTATACTTTGAAAAATTCTTGTGATTATTATATGTGTTCTTTATTATTGTTATTTTTTTATTTTCATCATCAAGACAAATGCCAAACAAGAAGATCACAAAGACACCAGACATAGGCACTAAGCTAGGGAAAAACCCCTGTTTGAGGGGAAAACCCAGTCAAACTTCTTCTTCAACAAAATTATATCAATTTGTGACAATGCAAGGCCCTTTGACTTAGACCAAGACCTTCTTCCGTCCATCAAGTCAGTTAAGCAGATAACTCATCTTTAGATTCAACACCAAACAACTCTTCTAGGGTCTCGGCCCTTTCTCTCATCCTGTACCTTCAGTCCCTGTATCCTTACATCATTCATGCACTCATAATATACTTTGGTCCTGCAAAAATACTAAATTGTGGTTCTACAACAATACAAAACTTTGATCCTGCAATATTTGGTAAACTTCGGTCCTCCTCTTTTATTCTTTTTATAGCTCTTCCTTTTATGCTCCTTTGAATTTCCCTTTCATGGAATTTCATATTGAACTTCATTGCTTCTTACTCTTATAATGGGTCGACTTCATTTCTATATATAGTTTTTGGAAGCTCCACTAATAGGCCGACATGAACATTTGAAGAGGTCAACTTGATATGAGGCTAGGCTGACTTGATGGAGGAGAAAAAATACCTAAATATCTTTTCTTTCTTTGTCATAATGAACCCAAGAAGGGTATTTTACATAATAATTTAACTTTGACTTAGTACAAAAATCCTAGAGCACACAATGGATGCTCGGACCTACTGGCCAATGACCCAAGCATGAAACCTAGGCTTTAATAAGTCAATTTTTTTTCACAATAAAATTTCTTTTTCTTTATTTTGATAAATAAAATTATGAAGACCGACACTGGTTACATTCTTTAACACACGTGTCTCCATGTACCCTTCAATCCCTCATCTAAGTTACCAAACCCAACTACCTCTAATCAATATTCTTACATCCCCCATCAAGTCACTCGACCCAAGGTAGTGCACCCCCCCTTCTCTAATCACAGCAGTCCCTCGGGTTATGCCACTATCCTTTCAGGGTCTCCAACTTGAGTTGGCCAACGATGTCTTAGAGTCTTGTGGCTTATAGGAGTTTAATCTGCCTTCAAGGCTCCAGGTACTCTCTAGACCCCACACACAAACACTTGTCCCTACACTCCTCCCTCTATCGCTCCAGCCTTCCACAAAAAAACTGAAGGATAAGTGCACTCACAACATGGATATCAAGATGCATAGGTTCCACTTGTACCATTCTCTCATCAGCACTTTTATCTTCCATAGACTTCATTCCACAAGGCTACATGTAGCACCTTCATTGGCTTCCAAATCATAACCTACCCTTGGTTACATGTTCACCATTGACCATTATTAGTCATTTGAATCATGTTATGACAACACACTACTTCGAGTCTTTATGCATGCACATCCATTATTGCATGCACCTAGCATATCTTCATGCATCTAGCATATCATTATTTAATATCTATTCAATGGACATGTATTTTTGAACTAATTCATCTCTTACATTTTTATCATGTCCATGTTATTATTCATCAACATATGACAACTTCTCAAAACATTAAAGAAAATTATTAAAACTAGCAAGAGCTAAAGTAAGAGATTCCCCCTCATAATTATGGTTGCATCTCTCGGCCATAAACTTTCGAAATTATGTTGGGCTACTCTAGGGAATCTAGTCAACATCCCACTTGTTTATCTTGCATGTTTACCTTATTATATCAAACTCATGTCATTCTTCAAGTAACAATAGTCTATTCATATATACCGCAAAATAATTTCACATAAGTACACATGCATGCATAGATATTAATTTAAAACTTAAATTATTTCCTATACTCGAGCCCATCTAGGTTTATTGTTGAACCTTAGCTCTGATACCACTTTGTAACATAGTATCAAAACTCCTGTTTGTTCTTCATCCCATCCAAGTCCATTGTTGAACCATGTTTAGATACCACTTTGTCACATACCCAATTCCCTTAATGACTTACAAAGGTTACGGGTACCCAAAAATTTATTTTTCTTTTTACGAGCTTGACAATAAGCTTTGATATTACTATGTCACATATCTAATTCCCTTAATGACTTATAGAGGTTTCGATGTTAGTTTGTGTAGCTCAAACAAGTGTTATAATATTAGGTGGTGTCTATGAGACTAGAGACAGTTGGATTAATTTTCTCCAATATCCAAAAAAAAATTCTAAGGAAAATTGTCTTAATTAGAATTAATTAGTCAGTTTAATTATTTTCTTAAGTCTAACTTAGGAAAGTAATTAATTAATCAATATTAATTGGCACAAGTTGATCTTCCTCTAGTGACTTCTAGAAATGTCATTTGATGGGGTCAAGATGATCTTAGCCATCGATTGAGATTAGATCATGGTGGTTCACTGCTCAATGAGAGATTATAAGAGGAAATCGATGGGAATTTTGAGAACACATTTGTGTGACAGATTTGCAGTGATAGCAAGGGCACAGTGATAACATGTAGGACACCAGCAGCGGGGTTTCATCAAGAGAAATTGAGGAGAGAATTTCCAAAGAAATTCTTCACAAAGATTCCAATATTTTGAGAGAAGCAAGGAGGTTGAATTATTCTTCAAGAAGCAAGTTGATTCAACTAGTGAAAATTTTTAGTTTATCTAATGTGAATTTCTAGAGCTACTGATCAAGTTCCAGTTGTCAGAGGAAGTGTGAGTGGATTTAGTGTGTTACTGGAGGTAGTATATTTTCTGAAAAAAATTTCCAAAGGTTGGGCGAGTTCCGGTGTGAATCATTGGAGGAGATTCGAGTTGCACAGAATGTTGAATCTTTAATTAAACTAAGAGGGGGGGGTGAATCAGTTTAATACATACATAAGCCTTTTTAAAATTTTCACCAAACTTATTTACAGCTTAATATGTGAGCAGTCTTAAAATGTTGTAGCCAATATTAAATTAATGTGACACCATACCTATGTTGAGAGCAGCAAACAATTAAGAAGATTGAAAGAATCAAATCAACACATAAGAAACACACATAGAGATAGCAGATGTAAGTGGAAACCCATGAAGGGAGAAAACCACATCTTATTATTGTTGTGATGCAAAGGCAAGCTCCAACTCCCTCTCACCACTGTTTTTATGCAGGCACCAACCTACAGGAGGCTCCTACCTCAATTATGCAAGCTACAACTTGCAAGGAAGCACCAACTCCATTCAATTTTATATGAGGGCACCAACCTACAGGAGGCTCCAACCCAGTCGGCTACAAGCCGACGATATCTGCAACTTGATAGGAAGCTCCAACTTCTTTGATTTATCAGAAGTAGGATGTCTCCATTTGATTTACCTCAGATATCAGCTCTGTTCTGTAGCATCTCTTTCTGCTCTTCTTTTCTTAATCTTCTCTGCCTTACTCTTCTATACTCTGCATTCTCTATGTTTTCTCTCTCTAGCCTCTTTTATGCATATCCAGTTGATATTATATATAGAGTTCCTCACATGACTGTTTGTATTTCACAAAGAATTGGAAGTGAACAGTCATGACTCTTTGGCTTCTGTCTTCTCATTCCTTTTATCTGCTCATTCAATAAATATAGCTGTAGGTATCAATTTAACATTACAGTGGGATATTTGTTCTCTTCCGGAGACTTGCCAATGCATCACAACAATATAAATCAATTAAAACATTTACATTCAAATTACAATGAGAATTCCAGCGCAACTCATTTAGTCTTTTGGCTCGCTGTGCATTTGTCTTTTCTTTGACTGTGTTTGTCTTTTCTGTGACTGTGTCTTTGTCCCTTTCGGCTCTGTTTGCTCTCCTGTCCTCTGTTGTGGTGTAACTACTGCATACATGTAACTGTGATTTTTATATCAGTGAATTTTGTATATATATGTAACAGCTGGCGTTATATCTGGGCAAATTCCGACGCTTTTTCATACAGCAAGTGTCTTGTTGATGTGGTGAGTTCCGCAAGCGAAACATACATACACCACAGCCTTTGTTTTATGGCCCGATGCGATTGCACACATCGCATTCGTATTATATTAATAATCGCCCTCCACCTTAAGCCGAGGCCCGTGGGTCCACAGACCACGCGGCACATTTCTATACAATCGCAACAACGTTTTCTATATATATATATATATATATATATATATATATATATATATATATATATATATATAACAGCGCCTTTTATATATATAAAAATATATCGTAATTTCAACTCTCGGCACACTTAAACAAAGTTTTAACAAATATACTGTCGTTTTATATAACATATGTGACTTCCAGCGATGTACTGCTGAAAGATAAATTTAATACATAAAATGCCCTTACGGGCCCACTCGCCGATCTTTTCGATGCGATGTATCACTTCTTGACCTCTTCCGATTGTGATTAATCGCAATTGCAATTTCCATGTGAATGTACCAATGTCTCAATGCTCTGATGCTCCGATTTCGATTATTCACTGTTATGACGAAACTTCAAACATATATCAGTCGTGGTTTATAAACCCATCGGGTCTGGTCTTCAATCGCAATCGCAACTTTTAGTTGCATGTGATCCGCTGCTCCTCTTTAACTCCGATGCGATTGACCACTATTCACTGGAACTCAAAACATATATGAGTCATAGTTTATATGCCCATCGGGTCCGGATCTCAATCGTAATTGCAACTTTCTGTTGTGATGTTCCGATGCTCCACTTTAACTCCGATGCGATTGACTTGATGCGATGCGATTAATCGCAATCGCAACTTTTAGTTGCAAGTGATCTGCTGCCAATTTTTCTCTGATGCAATCAATGTGCGGACCTGACCACATTTTATATGACAGAGTTTATACGACTATCCCGTCCGGCTTTTCCAATCGCAATCGCAACTTCCTGTTTGCATGTTCCGCTGCTTTGTTTTCCTCCAATGCGATTTGGTCCCACCTTATGGTACTTTGGTTATCATAAAGCGCTCCACTTATAAATATATATATTTATGCTTTGAACCTTTGTTTATATGATCCGGGCTTCATCGCGATCGCAATTCTTTGGTTGCATGTTCCGACACATATCCATTATATTTTATAAACCCATCGGGTCGGGGCTTCATCGCAATCGAAATTTTTTGTTTATAAGTTCCGCTGCCCTTATAATCTCCGATGCGATTGGGAAAGGGTCCCACCATATAAGGCTTTGATACCTTTGGTTCTTCGTCCATTAAAGCGCTCCATTACAAATTTATATATATATATATATATATATATATATATATATATATATATGCTTTGAACCTTTGTGTATAAGGCGCTGCATATATGTATAAGTTTTATGTTTCATCTTTAGAGTATCCTCCAGCGGGTTAAGAGATTCTCGGAATTTATTTATATATATATATATATATATATATATATATGCATACATTGCCGCTTGGGTTATGATTCCCAGAATTATATATATATATCCTTCCGCCTGGGTTACGGTTCCCGGAATTTATGTTTAGAGTTTCTACCAGCTGGGTAGTGATTCTCGGAATAACGGCTCTGCCTCTGCCTCTGCCTTCGCTGCTTCTGTCGCTCGACCTCTGCCTCTACTGCTGTGATAACGACTCTCCTTTATATTCGCTGCCTCTGCCTTTGCCTTAGCTGCTACTGTTGCTTGACCTCTGCCTCTGCCTTCGCTATACATATTACCTACTGCAGTTCTTTGCCTATCTTTGCATCCGCTGCCTTCTTTGTCTGTCTCTGTCTTTGCTGCCTCCATTGCCATCAATGACAATATTTCCAACAGTCTTCCCCTTTGGCATTGATGGCAATACACTTTCTCTGTTTGCCTGCTCTTCCTCCTGTTGCTTGCTCTCCCTCCCCCTTTGACATCAATGGCAAGGGGTTTGAATTCTTAGTGTAGCTTCTATTCTTTGATCCTGTGATTTTATTCTTTTTCAATATTCGTGCATTTCCTCTCCCTGAAATTTTCTGACTTTGTACGTTGTTGCTTCAACTTTTGGATTAGATTCACGTCGGGTTCACTACTCTTCCGTGTTCGGTTCACGTCGGGTTCACCATTCTTCCGCTGCACCACTAACCTTTTTCGCCTTTTTATTGATTCTTTTATGCTGAATGTATTCTTGCCATAATTCTTTTGATCCTGAGGACCTGTTTTCATGCTTCCCTTGCTGGTTGATCTCCCCCTGAGAATGATATTTTCGTTTCTGTTCTCCCCTAAAAACTGTGCTTTCTCTTCTATTAGAGAGTAGCATCTACAGATACTACCCCTAGTCTATCTCTCAAATATTCAAATGGTTCTCTAGCAAGTGGTTTGGTAAATATATCTATTGTATGTTCTTTTGTTGGTACATACTCTAGTTTTACTATCTTCTGAGCCACTTGTTCTCGGAGAAAATGATACTTGATTGGGATATGTTTAGTTTTTGAGTGGAGCACATGATTTTTAGATATACTTATAGCACTTGTATTATCACATTTGATTGAGATAGGTTCAGCAATGCTTACCTTCATGTCTTGGAGAGTTTGCTTCATCCACATGACTTGTGTACAACATGCTGATGCTACTATATATTCTGCTTCTGCTGTAGACAGAGAGATAGATGTCTGTTTCTTGCTTAACCATGCCACCGAACTTTCTCCTAGATAGAAAGCACCTCCACTTGTGCTTTTCCTGTCATCCACACAGCTGGTCCAATCTGCATCTGTGTATGTTGTCAAAGTGAAGCTTTTTCCTTTAGGATACCAAGTCCATATTGTGTTGTTCCTTGTAGGTATCTAAATGTTCTTTTGACTGCAAGAAGGTGATTTTGTTTAGGTGCTGCTTGATATCTAGCCACTAGTCCTACTGCTAGCATGATGTCTAGTCTTGATGCTGTCAAATACAACAGGCTTCCTATCATGGATCTGTAGAGTTTTTGATCTATATCTGCAGACCCATCATCAGCACACAGCTTGCATCCCGTGATCATGGGAGTTGACACAGGTTTGAAGTCCTCCATTTTGAACTTTTTCAACATTTCTTTTAAGTATTTTTCCTGTGAGATGAATGTGCCTGTGTTCATTTGTTGAATTTCAAGTCGTAAGTAGAAACTGAGTTCTCCAATCATGGACATCTCAAATTCTGATTTCATCTCCTCAACAAACCCTTTTGCAAGTTCATCTCTGTTTCTTCCAAACATAATGTCATCAACATATACTACAACAATCAGGAGTTCATTTTCATGGGCTTTTATGTATAGATTGCTGTCTACTCCACCTCTCTTAAAGCCTTGTTTTTGCAAATATTTATCTAGTCTTGAGTACCAAGCACGGGGAGCCTGTTTCAATCCATATAGAGCCTTCTTCAGTCTGCACACATAGTCTTCTTTGTATGTTAAAGAGAAACCTTATGGTTGTTCCATGTAGACTTCTTCTTCTAGATCTCCATTCAGAAATGCAGATTTCACATCCATTTGATATACTTTGAAGTTTTGGTAGCAAGCAAAGGCCAGAAACATTATGATGGCTTCCATTCTGGCTACAGGGGCAAATGTTTCATCATAATCAAGTCCTTCGATTTGTGAGTATCCTTTGCAGACCAGTCTGGCTTTATTCCTGATTACTTGTCCTTGCTCATTCATTTTATTTTTGAATACCCATTTTGAGCCTATGACATTTTTCTCAGTGGGTCTAGGAACTAATTCCCAAGTATTGTTTTTCTCAATTTGGTCCAATTCTTCATTCATAGCATTTACCCAAGACTTGTCCTTGCTGGCATCTTCAAATTTCTTTGGCTCTATTTGTGACAACATGGCTATGTATACCTCTTTAGTTTGTTCTGTTAGCTGCCTTCTTGTTTGGACTCCTACTCTCTTGTCTCCAATGATCTGATCTTCAGGATGGTTCTTCTGAGTATATCTTGAGGGAGCTTTAGAACTCAGCTCTGTATCTTCTGTTGTCTTGCTTGTTTCCTCATCATCTTGGTTTTCTTCTTCATGGTTGTCTAATGGACTGCAGCAGTCTGTATCTCTTGTATTGTTTGGAAGTTCTTCATCAAATCTCACATCAATGCTTTCTACTATTTTTCGAAGAGTCTTGTTGTAGCACCTGTACCCTTTACTTTTGGATGCATATCATAGAAATATCCCTTCATATTCTCTTGCATCAAATTTTCCAAGATTTTCATCATTATTCTTTATGTAACAATTGCTTCCAAAGATTCTAAAATGTTTGATTGAAGTTGGTTTCCCATGCCAAAGTTCATAGGGAGTCTTGTCACTACTTGGCCTTAAGTGAGCTTTATTAAGGATATGTATTGTTGTGTGCACTGCTTTTGCGCAGAAGGTTTGAGCAATATTATTCTCTTGCATCATGGCTCTGGCAATTTGTTGAACAGATTTGTTTTGTCTCTCTGCAACTCCATTCTGATGAGGTGTCCCTGCAATAGTAAATTGTTGTTTTATGCCATGTTCATTGCATAGGTCGGCAAAGTCATAATCTGTGAATTCACCTCCTCTGTCTGATCTGATGCATTTCAGCTTGCATCCTGTCTGATTTTCTGCTAAAGCTTTGAATATTTTGAATTTTTCCAGACCTTTCGATTTATTCTTGAGAAATGCAACACGTGTCATTCTGGAGAAATCATTTATTATCAGCATGAAGTAGGATTCTCCATTTGGAGTTTTAGTTCTTGCGGGTCCACACAGATCCATGTGCACAAGCTGTAGAGGTCTTCTTGTTGATAACTCATCTTTGGCCTTGAAGGATGTGCGAGTTTGTTTTCCTAATTGACATGATTTGCATATGGTATTAGGAGGCCTCTTTATTTCTGGCATGTCTCTGACAGCTTTCTTCTTGCTTAGTCTAATGATGTGATCGAAGCTGAGATGTCCCAACCTTTTATGCCATAACCATGACTCTTCTAGTTTGCTAAGATGACATGATTCATCTTCCTCTTTCACAATGTAAACATTACTCTCTGTTCGAACTCCTTTGAGCAGAGTCTTACCTGTGGTGCTTGATCTGACTTCACAATCTTGTGCTCTAAAAAGAACTTCATAGCCTTTGTCACACATCTGACTGACACTTAGTAAATTTTCTTTCAGCCCATCTACAAATAGTACATCTTGGGCCTTTCCTCTGCCATTGTCTATGCTGACTGAGCCTTTTCCCTTGATCTTACCTGATTTATCATTACCAAAAGTAACATTGCTAGATTTCTTTTCATAAAGAGTTATAAACTTGCTTTTGTCTCCTGTCATGTGTTTAGAGCAGCCACTGTCCAAATACCATTGGCTTTTCAAATCTTGAGCAGTTTAATCCAGGTCACACTTATTCTCCTTATTTTTCCACTGGAGGCATCCTTTTGTTTGGTATCTTTTGTGAGATGATGATTCACATCCCTTCAGAGGACATTTGGAAGGCATATGTCCAACTTGATTGCATATACAACATTTGATCATAGTTTTTGCAGAATTGTGAGTATGAACAAAATTTCTTTGATTCATAAACCTCCTTGAGGTGTTGAACATCAATATTTGTCCATACTTTCTACACTCAATGATTTTATGACAAAATTCCTTACAATAAAAATAGTAACCATAGAAACTATTTGCATACTTGGTGTAAGGTTGTCTTTTCCAATTGTTTGATTGAGGCAGTCTCTTCAATGTTTGCATATTTTGCTGGTTTGACTTACTCCTCCTTGCATGGAAATATGCAGCAATGTGTCCCAGCTTGTGGCAAACATAATAGGTGGCATTCTTCATAGGAGGGAAGAATCTCCTTTGATGGCTTCCAAATTTGACATATTCAGAGGCATATGCCCCTTTCTCTGTTGTCTTAGTATTTATTACATTCTTAACTACTAGTGGTTTCTTCTGATCTCTGTCTTCCTCATTACAGATTTCTTCTTTTGTAGGAATTGTTTTAGCTGCTTCATCATTCTTCTTTTCTTTTACAAAAATAATCTCTCTGTCAACCTTTTCTTTGCTTTTACTTGATTCTCCTTCATAGCCTATTCCAATTTTTATCATAGGGGATCTTTGAGCAACCAGAATTTCATTCAACTTACTGGAGCTTATTGTTTGAGAAGAGTTTATAACCACTTTCCTCTGAGCATTTTCTAGTTTCTTCCTGAGACATACTACTTCTTCTTCTAGCTTCTCTTGTTCTCGGGTTTTATCCTTGATTTGCTGAAGTAACATGTCTTCTATCTTCTTGGCTTCTTCAAGCTCTACCTTCAGCTTCATGAGGACTTATGAGTTTTGTTCTTCCCTTACATACTTGAGAATAATGTCCTTTTGTTTTCTGCACTTTAGTTTGAGTCTGTCAATCTCCTCCAGAGCACTTCTTAGCTCCCACTCAAGGTCGACTTCCCCTTCTTCTTCTTCATCTTCTAGCAGGAGTCCTTCAAGTTCTTCTATGGCCATCAATAAGAATTCAAAGGTTCCTTCTTCACTTGAGGGTTCATCTGAATCTTCAGATGTACTGCTGTCATGTTGAGCATAGAAGGATTTTCTGCTGAACTTCTTTCCTTTCTGCCAGTTCTTTGATTTATTTTTCTCTGACTCTTGAGCCTGATTCCTTACTTTCTTGTGAGGACACTTAGCAGCATAGTGTCCAACTCTTCCACAGTTAAAGCATTTGAAAGGAATTTTACCTTTGTATTTACCTGATCCTCTATCAAATTTCTTGACAAATTTTGCCTCTTCTTCATCCGAGCAAGAGCATATGTCTCCCTCTTCTTCTTTCTTCTTCTCTGTTTTAAAGGCTGCCTCCCTCGTACTTGGCTTCTTCTGTGGGAGCCTCATCTCATATGCTGTTAGATTTCCAAGTAGTTGGTTCATGGTCAAGGTCTCCCAATTATTTGTTTCTTCTATTGCAGACACCTTGGGATTAAACCTGGATGGAAGAGATCTTAGAATCTTTTGCACAATTATAATTTCTGGCATGGTTTCTCCAAGAGCTTTCATATTGTTAACAATTTCTGCAACTTTTAGGAAGAAACTGGCAATGTCTTCATCATCATTCATTTTTAAGTTCTCAAATTGGGCTCTATAAACTTGAAGTTTGGTAGTCTTTACTTTCTTGTCCCCCTCATGGATGTTCTCCAGAGTATCCCACATTTCTTTGGCAGTGTCTTTGTGCATTACTTTAATAAACTCTGCTTCACACAATCCATTTAAGATGGCATTCATGGCTTTTGCATTAGCCACACAATCTTGGTTTGTTTCTTTCTCTGTGTCAGTTGCCTTTGGGGCATATCCTAATTCCACAGCAGCCCAGACTTCTATTCCTAGAGACATTATGTATGTCCTCATTCTGATTTTCCAAAAAGCATAATTTTCACCAGTGAAGAAAGGGGCTTTATTGGTTGAGCATCCTTCTTTACTCGCCATCTTGGGAACCTAGGATCTCCTTTCAGTTTTTAGACTGGTACAAAAGAACCTGGCTCCGATACCAATTGTTGAATCTTTAATTAAACTGAGAGGGGGGGGGTGAATCAGTTTAATACATACATAAGCCTTTTAAACTTTTCACCAAACTTATTTACAGCTTACTATGTGAGCAGTCTTAAAATGTTGCAGCTAATATTAAATTAATGTGACACCATACTTATGTTGAGAGCAGCAGACAATTAAGCAGATTGAAAGAATCATATCAACACATAAGAAACACACATAGAGACAACAGATGTAAGTGGAAACCCATAAAGGGAGAAAACCACATCTTATTATTGTTGTGATGCAAAGGCAAGCTCCAACTCCCTCTCACCACTGTTTTTCTGCATGCACCAACCTACAGGAGGCTCCTACCTCAATTCTGCAAGCTACAACTTGCAAGGAAGCACCAACTCCCTTCAATTTTCTGCAGGCACCAACCTACAGGAGGCTCCAACCTCAGTCAGCTACAACTGACAGCTATCAAGCTGTAACTTGATAGGGAAGCTCCAACTTCCTCAATTTATCAAACTGAATGTTTGCTGACTTACCTCAGATATCAGCTCTGTTCAGTAGCATCTCTTTCTGCTCTTCTTTTCTTAATATTCTCTGCCTCACTTTTCTATGCTCTGTATTCTCTATATTTTATCTCTCTAACCTCTCCCTTATGCATATCGAGTTGATATTATTCATAGAGTTCCTCACATGACTGTTTGTATTTCACAAAGAATTTGGAGTGAACAGTCATGACTCTTTGGCTTCTGTCTTCTCATTCCTTTTATCTGTTTATTCAATAAATATAACTGTAGGTATCAATTTAACATTACAGTGGGACATTTGTTCTTTTTCGGAGACTTTCCAATGCATCACAAACAATAAAAATCAAGTAAAACATTTACAATCAAATTACAATGAGAACTCCAGCTCAACTCATTTAGTCTTTTGGCTCGCTGTGCATTTTTCTTTTCTTTGAGCGTAATACATCTTTCTGTGAGCGTATCTTTGTCCCTTTGACTCTGTTTGCTCTCACATCTCTCTTGTGGTGTAACTACGCATACATATAACTAATAACTTTTTTATATGGAAATTGAATTTTGTATATATATGTAACGGTGGCGTTATATACGGGCAAATTCCGACGCTTTTCATACGGCAAGTGTCTTGTTGATGTGGTGGGGTCCATGACGAAACATGCACATACACCACGGCCCTTTGTTTTATGACGATGCGATTGCACACATCGCATTCGTATTATATAAATATTAAATAATCGCCCTCCACCCCATGGCAGAGGCCCATGGGTCCACGGACCACGCGGCGCATTTCTATACAATCACTTATAACGTTATATATATATATATATATATATATATATATATATATATATATATATATATATATATATATATATATATAACAGTGCCTTTTATATATATATAAATATATCGTAATTTCAACTCTTGGCACACTTAAACAAATTTTAACAAATATACTGCCGTTTTATATAACATATGTGACTTCTGGAGATGTACTGCTGAAAGATAAATTTAATACATAAAATGCCCTTACGGGCCCACTCACTGATCTTTCCGATGCGATGTATCACTTCTTGACCTCTTGCGATTGCGATTAATCGCAATCGCAATTTCCATGTGAATGTATCGATGTCTCAATGCTCCGATGCTCCGATTTTGATTATTCACTGTTATGACAAAACTTCAAACATATATCAGTCGTGGTTTATAAACCCATCAGGTCCGGTCTTCAATCGCAATCGCAACTTTTAGTTGCATGTGATCCGCTGCTCCTCTTTAACTCCGATGCGATTGACCACTGTTCACCGGAACTCAAAACATATATGAGTCATAGTTTATATGCCCATCGGGTCCAGATCTCAATCGCAATCGCAACTTTCTATTGTGATGTTCCGATGCTCCACTTTAACTCCGATGCGATTGACCTGATGCGATGCGATTAATCGCAATCGCAACTTTTAGTTGCAAGTGATCTGCTGCCAGTTTTTCTCCGATGCGATCAATGTGCGGACCCGACCACATTTTATATGACGGAGTTTATACGACTATCGCATCCGGCTTTGCCAATCGCAATCGCAACTTCCTGTTTGCATGTTCCGCTGCTTTGTTTTTCTCCGATGCAATTTGGTCCCACCTTATGGTACTTTGGTTATCATAAAGCGCTCCACTTATAAATATATATATTTATGCTTTGAACCTTTTTTTATGTGATCCGGGCTTCATCGCAATCACAATTCTTTGGTTGCATGTTCCGACGCATATCCATTATGTTTTATAAACCCATCGGGTCCGGGCTTCATCGCAATCGCAATTTTCTGTTTATATGTTCCGCTGCCCTTATAATCTCCGATGCGATTGGGAAAGGGTCCCACCATATAAGGCTTTGATACCTTTGGTTCTTCGTCCATTAAAGCGCTCCATTACAAATTTATATATATATGCTTTGAACCTTTGTGTATAAGGTGCTGCATATATGTATAAGTTTTATGTTTCATCTTTAGATTATCCTCCAGCGGGTTAAGCGATTCTTGGAATTTAATTTTATATATATATATATATATATATATATATATATATATATATATATATATATATATATATATATTGCCGCTTGGGTTATGATTCCCAGAATTATATATATATCCTTCCGCCTGGGTTACGGTTCCCAGAATTTATGTTTAGAGTTTCTACCAGCTGGGTAGTGATTCTCGGAATAACGGCTCTGCCTCTGCCTCAGCCTTCGCTGCTTCTGTCGCTCGACCTCTGCCTCTACTGCTGTGATAACGACTCTCCTTTATATTCGCTGCCTCTGCCTTAGCTGCTACTGCTGCTCGACCTCTGCCTCTGCCTTCGCTGTACATATTACCTGCTGCTGTTCTTTGCCTATCTTTGCATCCGATACCTTCTTTGTCTGTCTCTGTCTTTGCTGCCTCCATTGCCATCAATGACAATATTTCCAACACAGAAAGGTTCGAGTTTGTTTGCAAAATGAAATTGTGGATTTCCATTTCAATTTTTCTAGTAGAAGTGAAGGAAAACTATTGTCGGAGCCTTGTCAGTGTTAGGCAAGCAGTTTATGTAATCCTTGATTTGTTGAAGAATTAATAATATAAACCCTCATCTACAGAACAGGTTTTCCCCACACTGGGGTTTTTCCAGGGACATTTCTCCAAAAATGTAGGTGTCTATTATTATTTTTTGTGTTATTTTCTCAGTTCCTATAATTTAATTTTTGTGAAGTTGCAGTAGTGTTTTATTCATTATTTCCGCATATAATTTGCAAAAGACAAATAATCTATTTTACAGATAGATAAATAATAACTAATAACTGCAATAGTATTAAAAAATTACATATTGGGTACTCAAAATTTTCTTTTTCTTTTGACTAACTAGACAATAAGCTCTCATACCACTTTGTCACATACTCCTACTAAAGTTGTCCTAACCACACTTGCAAAGAATTAACTTTTTTCTCTCATACATTTTATCAAACACTTCACATGTAAACCTTTCTTCAAATACTAAAGTAGTATTTTTCTTATAGACACTTTTTCAAACATTTTGTATGAAATCAAATACGAAACATTGATCTGATTCCACTTATAACATACTAACTAAAATACCACTCAATCTTGCAAATTTTGAATTCTACCTTTGAGGTATTTTATCAAATAGTTTGTATGTGTGACATCCCCTAGATAAATATTTCTCTCAATGTAAATAATTGTAATTATTTTAAATGGTTGAGAGAGGGACATAGATTCCATTGCTTGAGGAAGGAGGTTGCTTAAGGAAATGCTTGTTTTTAAAATATCTGTCTTGGTTGGCTAAAAATCATTAAATGTGTTGACTATGCATTGAATTGAACTGAAAGAGAAAGAATTGGTCCAAGTGTCCTTCAATTCAAATAAAAAGCAAAGAAAGGACAAAAATTTAGGAACAACATGGGATGTGATGCCAGGTCGTGGATTGTTGTGCAAATCATGGAAGCGAATGTCGTTAGTCTGTTTTGGAAGGGGGAAGGGAGACATTCATTAATAAATCTTTACATATAGACATGGGCCCTCTCTCACGCACGCGTAGAAGCATGTGCAGAGCAGGAAGCGTCCAGAGCTATTGTGGAAGAGTTCAGAGTTGAAAGAAGAGAAAAGTGATCTCTACCGTTGGAATGACTGGGAGCACCAGTTGAGGAATCCTCTGAGAGAGGCTTGTTGGTTGAAATATTACAGAAAGAGGAGTCTTTCCTGAAGGAATAAGAACCCACTAGAAGCTTGAGATTGAAGAACCTATTGTATTGGAAAGAATCACTCGGGTGCATGTGAGGTTGGTGAACCACCATGAGTTTCCTTCAGAGTGAAGCTTTGGTGCTTGTCTTACTATTGAACCACCCGGAGAGGTGATTTATTCCACCTATCAATAGTTTACCTGTTGAAGAATGTAACTAGTGTCGGTCTTCATAATCCTATTTTTCAAAATAAATAAAAAGGAATTTTAAAAGTATGGGTTTCATGCTTGGGTCAATGGAAATAGGTCAAAGACCCCATTGAATGCTCTAGTATTTTTGTATTGTGTCAAAATCAAATTCATAATGTAAAGACCCTTCATGGGCACCTTAAGTCAAAGAAGAAAAATTGTTTTGTGTCAAAAATAATCCTCCACCAAGTCAGCTTCCTCTCCTACATGTCGGCCTATCCTAATCCTTCAATTCGGCCTCAAATAGTTGATAATTCATCCTCAAGTGGAGCCTCAAACAACTATTAATAGCCTATCAGTCAACCTATTTAGTAGCAAGCATAGATGATGTTCAATTTGCAACTAGAAGGGGTAATGAAGTACGAAATACCAAGAGCGGAGTTTATCCTATGCTAAGAAGGAAGAGAAGTTAAAGATAAGTCTGAAATAAGTGATCCTTAGCCACACGTGCTAGTTTTTCTGATGAACTATAGGGCTGAAAAAAGTGTAAGAAACGAAGTGTTATAGAAAAAAGAAGAGGGGTCGAAACCCTAATTTTCATTTAATGGAAGGTTGACTTGGTGGAGTGAGGGAAGTCATTTTTTTTGGTCTTGGGTTCTAGTTCTCTCAATTTTGAACTGAAGCTACTGGTGGAAGAGTTTGATTGAGTTTTCCCCTTCATAGGAATTTTGTCCTGGTTGAGTGCCTGCATCTTGTGTTCTTTATTGTTTGGCATTTGTCTTGGCGATAACAACCTAATAAATAGCAAAGAAGACTTAATAAACATCACAAGAAAGTGTCAAAGGAAGATAAATCAAATTAAACATATGTCCTAACTAAGTTTCCCTAGATTTATCAACATGGTATCAAAGAAAAGGTCAGAAGCATGATGGCAGCTTGAAAATCACATGAAGAAATAGGCATTACTTGCAATTAGTCCTAAATTTCAAGCTATCTAGAAGAAGTGCCAAAATTTCTAGGCAAAAATATAAGTATATACCTTTGCAATTAAGGTCACAGTTTTGGGATAATGAATTGAAGAATTTAAAGAAATCAAAAGCATCTTCTTGATGAATCCAAGAAGTTAGGTTGTAGGCCTAGTCAAAGAATGAAACGATTTAAGAGAAAAGAAAAGTTCTTTGAGTGAAAATAAGGATCTAAATCACTAAGTTATGTGCTTATGGAGTTACCTCGGGTTATGTGTAAAATCTAGATGACCGAGTAATATAATTTGAGGACTAAAAGACAGTCCTTAAAGCCAACAAAAAGAAAAAGAGTTTAATTGAAAAAGGGCATTCTTGAAGACTGAGATCATCTTCAGAAAGTCTCCAAGTATTTTCTAAATCATTACCATAGTTTGTGGTAGCAAGAGATTAGTATAATGTCGAGACCTAATAGTGAGGTATATATATATCAATTTTTGACAAATCCTGTGGCACCCTCTTCATCTCCGAAATTGTTTCATCTTGAAGTAAACTCTAGTCTGCATCCATTAAAAGAGAACTAGATTTGTTTAAGAAACTACCTTGTGTGAATATTTAAGGCCCTAGTTTAAAAGAACGAGTTTATAATAGAAGGCTACAGGAAGAAGTTATTTGTGCATATCCCATCTTTAAGCAAAGAGAATAATTAATCTACAAGCAATGACAAAAAAATCATCTAGCATCTTACACCAGCTCATTGAAGGAAGCCTTGAAGATATCATCAAACTCAAGTAAGTATTGCTATCACTTTTATGTTTTAGTTATCTAACATTATGTTTTTAGTTTGCAAGTGTCTTGTTGATGTGGTGAGTTCCACAAGCGAAACATACATACACCACAGCCTTTGTTTTATGGCCCGATGCGATTGCACACATCGCATTCGTATTATATTAATAATCGCCCTCCACCTTAAGCCGAGGCCCATGGGTCCACAGACCACGTGGCACATTTCTATACAATCGCAACAACGTTATATATATATATATATATATATATATATATAACAGTTCCTTTTATATATATATAAATATATCGTAATTTCAACTCTTGGCACACTTAAACAAATTTTTAACAAATATACTGTCGTTTTATATAACATATGTGACTTCTGGAGATGTACTGCTGAAAGATAAATTTAATACATAAAATGCCCTTACGGGCCCACTCACTGATCTTTCCGATGCGATGTATCACTTCTTGACCTCTTCCGATTGCGATTAATCGCAATCGCAATTTCCATGTGAATGTACCGATGTCTCAATGCTCTGATGCTCCGATTTTTATTATTCACTGTTATGACAAAACTTCAAACATATATCAGTCGTGGTTTATAAACCCATCGGGTCCGGTCTTCAATCGCAATCGCAACTTTTAGTTGCATGTGATCCGCTGCTCCTCTTTAACTCCGATGCGATTGACCACTGTTCACCGGAACTCAAAACATATATGAGTCATAGTTTATATGCCCATCGGGTCCGGATCTCAATCACAATCGCAACTTTCTGTTGTGATGTTCCGATGCTCCACTTTAACTCCAATGCGATTGACCTGATGCGATGCGATTAATCGCAATCGCAACTTTTAGTTGCAAGTTATCTGCTGTTAGTTTTTCTCCGATGCGATCAATGTGCGGACCCGACCACATTTTATATGACGGAGTTTATACGACTATCGCATCCGGCTTTGCCAATCGCAATCGCAACTTCCTGTTTGCATGTTCCGCTGCTTTGTTTTTCTCCGATGCAATTTGGTCCCACCTTATGGTACTTTGGTTATCATAAAGCGCTCCACTTATAAATATATATATTTATGCTTTGAACCTTTGTTTATGTGATCCGAGCTTCATCGCAATCGCAATTCTTTGGTTGCATGTTCCGACGCATATCCATTATGTTTTATAAACCCATCGGGTCCGGGCTTCATTGCAATCGCAATTTTCTGTTTATATGTTTCGCTGCCCTTATAATCTCCGATGCGATTGGGAAAGGGTCCCACCATATAAGGCTTTGATACCTTTGGTTCTTCGTCCATTAAAGTGCTCCATTACAAATTTATATATATATGCTTTGAACCTTTGTGTATAAGGTGCTGCATATATGTATAAGTTTTATGTTTCATCTTTAGAGTATCCTCCAACGGGTTAAGCGATTCTTGGAATTTATTTATATATATATATGCATACATTGCTGCTTGGGTTATGATTCCCAGAATTATATATATATATCCTTCCGCCTGGCTTATGGTTCCCGGAATTTATGTTTAGAGTTTCTACCAGCTGGGTAGTGATTCTCGAAATAACGGCTCTGCCTCAGCCTCAGCCTTCGCTGCTTCTGTCGCTCGACCTCTGGCTCTACTGCTGTGATAACGACTCTCCTTTATATTCGCTGCCTCTGCCTTAGCTGCTACTGCTGCTCGACCTCTACCTCTGCCTTCGCTGTACATATTACCTGCTGCTGTTCTTTGCCTATCTTTTCATCCGATACCTTCTTTGTCTGTCTCTGTCTTTGCTGCCTCCATTGCCATCAATGACAATATTTCCAACACAGAAAGGTTCGAGTTTGTTTGCAAAAGGAAATTGTGGATTTCCATTTCAATTTTTCTAGTAGAAGTGAAGGAAAAATATTGTCGGAGCCTTGTCAGTGTTAGGCAAGCAGTTTATGTAATCCTTGATTTGTTGAAGAATTAATAATATAAACCCTCATCTACAGAACAGGTTTTCCCCACACTAGGGTTTTTCCAGGGACATTTCTCCAAAAATGTAGGTGTCTATTATTATTTTTTGTGTTATTTTCTCAGTTCCTATAATTTAATTTTTGTGAAGTTGCAGTAGTGTTTTATTCATTATTTCCGCATATAATTTGCAAAAGACAAATAATCTATTTTACAGATAGATAAATAATAACCGATAACTGCAATAGTATTAAAAAATTACATATTGGGTACTCAAAATTTTCTTTTTCTTTTGACTAACTAGACAATAAGCTCTCAGACCACTTTGTCACATACTCCTACTAAAGTTGTCCTAACCACACTTGCAAAGAATTGACTTTTTTCTCTCATACATTTTATCAAACACTTCACATGTAAACCTTTCTTCAAATACTAAAGTTGTATTTTTCTTATAGACACTTTTTCAAACATTTTGTATGAAATCAAATACGAAACATTGATCTGATTCCACTTATAACATACTAACTAAAATACCACTCAATCTTGCAAATTTTGAATTCTACCTTTGAGGTATTTTATCAAATAGTTTGTATGTGTGACATCCCCTAGATAAATATTTCTCTCAATGTAAATAATTGTAATTATTTTAAATGGTTGAGAGAGGGACATAGATTCCATTGCTTGAGGAAGGAGGTTGCTTAAGGAAATGCTTGTTTTTAAAATATCTGTCTTGGTTGGCTAAAAATCATTAAATGTGTTGACTATGCATTGAATTGAACTGAAAGAGAAAGAATTGGTCCAAGTGTCCTTCAGTTCAAATAAAAAGCAAAGAAAGGACAAAAATTTAGGAACAACATGGGATGTGATGCCAGGTCGTGGATTTTTGTGCAAATCATGGAAGCGAATGTCGTTAGTCTATTTTGGAAGGGGGAAGGGAGCCATTCATTAATAAATCTTTACATATAGACATGGGCCCTCTCTCACGCACGCGTAGAAGCATGTGCAGAGAAGGAAGCGTCCAGAGCTATTGTGGAAGAGTGCAGAGTTGAAAGAAGAGAAAAGTGATCTCTACCGTTGGACTGACTGGGAGCACCAGTTGAGGAATCCTCTGAGAGAGGCTTGCTGGTTGAAATATTACAGAAAGAGGAGTCTTTCCTGAAGGAATAAGAACCCAAAGCCCCCCCAGAGCTTCAAGAGCTCATCGTCCAACAGGGTCCTCAGAAGAGGTCGTTCCACAATTCCAAGATTCTCACGGAAGTTTAGGAACATGACCTTCCCCAAGGGCATTGCGAGAATATTTGCGACCTGCTCATCAGTTCCTATATGATCGAGCCTTACGGCGGCTTGCTGTACCATATCCCGGATAAAGTGGTATCAACCATCAACATGCTTGGATCAATCGTGGAACTTGAGATTCTATTACAAACGAATACCCCTCTGGTTATCACAAAGGATAATGGTGGCATCTAGCACATGCTCGAACAACTCACTGAAGAGATTTCGCAACCAAGTGACTTCACAACGGGCCATACATGCTGCAATGTATATGGCCTCCGCAGTGCTCAAGGCTACCGACTTTTGTTTCCTGCCCGAAGCAGATCTACGTGTGAAGCAGCATCCAGATGTGCTCTTGCGATCCACCACACTACCAGCCCAATCAGCATCGATATATCCAAGGAGTGTCATGCTCTCGGCAGTGTATCTCAGCCCATGGTCTATCGTGCCCTAAAGATATCTCAAGAGTTTCTTGGCACTAACCCAGTGAATGTTATGATCAACCATGTGTTGACTCAAAGTGTTCATTGCAAAACATATGTCTGGACGAGTGTTCACTAATAACATCAGTGCCCCTATGAGTTTACAATACTCAATAGGATTAGCTAACACGGGCCAAACAGTGCTGCCACTCAACTTCTTAAAGTTGAGCTCCATTGGTGTCGACACAGACTTATAGTCCACCATACCAAATCTTTCGAGAAGCTTCACAATGTATTTTACTTGAGAAAGGAAAATCTCGCCAGGCCTCTACTAGACCTCCAGGTCTAGGAAGTAGTGCATCAGTCCTAGGTCCTTCATCTCAAACTCAGCAGCGAGCTCCCTCTTGCACTGATGAATGAGAAGGTCAGCACCTGTCAGGAAGAGTTTGTCCACATACATCACCAGAATGAGAGGCTTCTCTCTATCAACCTTCAAATAAAGGTTTGGATCAGTATTACTACGAGTGAAGCCCAGCTTCATTAGGTAGTTATCTATCCTCTCATACCAAGCTTTGGGTGCTTGCTTCAGCCCATTGTTGAGCCCCAAACTGGCATCTTTCATATACACCTTTCTAGACTTTTTCCATTTATCTGGACCTCCTAAGTCATCAACATCATTGCATATTAATCATAAAAGAGCATTTAAAGTGATTTTTAACTATGTTTTGTGTCTGCTGTTTGAATTAGATTTTTTCTCATTTAGCTGCGGAATCTTGTCACTTTCCGCAGCTACTTCAAATTTCCGCAGCCATTTTGTTAAAGTCTATATTGCAGGTGTCTTCAGGAAAATCAAGCCACATGGGCAAGTTGGAAATGATATGGACATGGACCGAGTCCTACTGGCTCAGTCGAATTCACCAAAGAAGGTCGTGGTCAAAGGTAGTCAAGCGGTGGTCAACCTAAGAGTCCTACGGTGACAGAACTCTGTTTTTCACCACGTGAAGACTTGCGTGGCCGTTCCTAAATCTCAGGGGACATATCAACACCTGTGGACTGTTCCATAAGCCGAATCCAACGGCCACCCTCCATAGATTTAATCTTCACGGCAACCATAATGCTAAATTTCTGGACGTGGTTGTTCACGTATCTTTTATCAGCGTAGATTGTAGGAAATTAGTTATGTCATCCTCTATTATAAATAATGCGTTCTCATACGCATAGTAGCTAGCTTCTGTAATGTAATTTTGCTGAAAAGAAAGTCCACTGTGCCGTGACATTATTTCCTTGTTATGACTGCGTTTTGAATACATGAGAAGACTCTATTCATAAGTATAATTCGTGGTTGATAGTTGTTGCCCAAGGATTGTGCAGAGGGCCCCTGCACATGCCGAGGTTTTGTTTATTGCTGTATATTTTCATGCTTTATTCCCTTACGTTCATTATGCCATAGTTATTCACATGTATATATTACATCTCTTATGGTATTAACGTTTTATTTATGTCCATAATTTTTCATGCTTTATACTGTTGTTAACTGATCAGTGTTTTTGTTCCAGATTACAGTAGGCAGCCCGGGCATTTGCACATAGTTTTACAATGACTAATGACATGGAATCAGTCTTGTCCTTCTGCTGATTTATTTTTCTTAGCTTTTAATTCCAGCATTGTTTTATTTATTTTAGTTTTGTACATTTGCTTTATTAGTTAGATTAGATATTAAATTACTCATGTCATTATCAGTTACCTCCGAAAGCCATAGCGAGACTAATGGTGAGGGATTGAAGTATGAGTGTGTAGTTTGATATTAGTTTATTTTTCTGCAAGTTAGATATTAAATTGCTCATGTCATTATCAGTTACCTCCGAAAGCCATAGCGAGACTAATGGTGAGGGATTGAAGTATGAGTGTGTAATTTGATATTAGTTTATTTTTCTGCAAATTAGATATCAGATTTCTCAAGTTTTTTATGATTACCTCTGAAAGCCATAGCGAGACTAATGGTGAGGGGTCAGAATATGAGTTGATGTAATTTGATTTTAGCTTTACTTTGCTTGCAATTCTTGGATTTCTTTGAGTACAGTTTCTTTTGTATTTAGACAGCAGCAAGGGTAATGGGTTTCATGATCAATAGTTCACTGTTTGTTTGACTAGTATAGTGGCACATTTTCATTTTCTTTTAGGAATTAATTTTGTCATTGTATGTTTTAAAACCCTTTTTAAGTTTGAAGTTTGGGAAATCATTATAAAGGACATCATTTCCTTGAACATTTATATCCATACTTGTATTTTAGAATTTCCATCTCACATTAAGAAACCAACCAAGATAAAAACCCCAAGATAAATAAAAAACCCAAAAACGACAAAAAGTAAGAGATAGGTTATCTTGCACATATAGTGCGCCACACTTCGTCAGCTTACGAATCCCGGATTGACAAATTAATGTAGCAATTTAGGACACACTAAATTGACCAAACACCCATAGAGGGCTTTCTTCAACCTGCAGACATGGGTGTCCCGATCCTGGACTTCAAACCCCAGAGGTTGCTATATGTATACCTCTTGCTTTATCGCACCATGCAGAAATGCGGTCTTCACATCCATCTGATGAAGACTCCATCCTTGTGTAGTAGCAAAGGATATGATAAATCAAATGGTGGTATATCAGGTTATAGGTGCAAATATGTCATCATAGTCTATGCCTTCCTTTTGAGAGAAACCACAGGCAACGAATCTTGCCTTGAACTTTTTAACACTTCCATCAGATCCATGTTGGATCTTGTAGAGCCATTTCGAGGTGACAATTGCTTTGTCCTCCGGCCTTGGAACCACATCCCAGACATCATTCTTCATTATGGACTCATACTCTTCATGCATAGCATCCTTCCATACTTGATGCTTTACGGCTTCCTCAAAAGATCCAGGCTCAGATTGTACAATAGTACTCATGGCTGCTAGATACCCTTGGTATCTACTCGGCTTCTTGCTTTCACGGAATGTCCCCCTTGGGGCCATATGTCCCTTGGCATCCTCGAGAGTGTCCCTGAGCCGTAATGGTCTCTTCTCAGTGAAGGAGGTGGATCAAATGGGTCCATCTGTCCTTCAACATCAAGCATCGTCTCATCCTTCGGTCCTTCTTGATTTCCAAACCTTGCTTCATGGTCTTCCTCAGATCTCGGAAGACTGACTACTTTCCCTAGGGAAGCATCTTCGTCAAAAGTGACATCGTGGCATATCTCCACTTCCCTTTGACTGGGCACATAGACTCTATAGGCCTTCGAAGTTTCGTTGTAGCCCACAAACATTATGGTCTCCCTCTTGATGCTAGCTCCTCTGCAAAAGTTCTTGAACTCGATCGTTTCATATAATAAGAACATCCTCCCAAGGATGTCACAGGAAGCATACCAGACATATCGGAATGTATCAATGCAAGACATCAGATGTCTTTGTGACGCTTGAGACGAAAGGTCCCTTTGTGTGTTTTCCTTTGACACAACCCTGCCATACACCTTCATGATTATTTGAGAACTCGAGCATCCCCGTCACCACCTTCCTTTCTTCGGGAAGGGATTTGTAGTGAAGGTGTCCAAACCTCTGGTGCCATAGTATCACATGTCATTGCTCCAAGTCGACTTCCTCCAACCTGGTAGAGTGTATCAACTCTAAACCCAATCGTGAAGCTCTTCTTCCACATGCGTACCTTTCCATCAATAAATGCCACATTGAAACCTTTGTCTTCCATGGTCGATATAGACACAAGGTTCTTCTTCAAATTAGGTACATAAAGTACATCCTGCAAGCGGATGACTTAACCTTGAGACAAGTGGAGGATCACAGTCCCAATCCCTTTCATGGGATATGTGGCATTATCTCCAAGGATAATTTCCAGATTAGTATCCTTCTCAACTATATCAGAGAGTGCTTCCTTGAACCCAGTGATGTGCCTTGAGGCACCACTATCCATCAACCAGACATCCATAGTGTCGGGTGGAGATGCAGCAGAGAGGGCAAATACAAGAATGAATTCATTTCTTTTGTCAACAACATTTGATTCCTCATACCTGGAATTTCTCGGCCTTTTGAAAGGTTGATCATTTCCGCCGGAGGGAGCCTTCCTCTTTCCCTTGAACCTGTTGTTCCTTTGATTTCCATTCCTCCGGTTGTTGTTGTCATCATCATCAGGAGAATCCTTCTTGAAAGGGAATTCTCTAGGATAGTGACCTGGCTTGTGACAAGTGTAACACTTGCCCTTCTTTCCTTGGGCCCCTGCTCTTCCTTTGTTCTTTGGACAACCAAGGTTCTTCTTTCTAGAATGAGCAGCTTAGGCAGCATTTCCTTCATTTCCATACTCCTTCATTCTTGTCTCTTCTTGTACGCATCTCGATAGTACTTCGTCAAAGTCAGGTATCACATTATTATTTAGAATGGCAGTGTTGAACACATGCCATTCGGATGGGAGCCCTCCAAGTGCAGTGAGTACCATCTCTCGATCAACTATTGTCTCCCCAATAGCCAACAGATTGTTCCTGATCTCGGTCAGCTTCAGAAACTATGATTGAACAGACTCATCCCTGCCTTTCTTCAGATTCTTCAATTGATTCTTGAAGAATAGTACTTGATTCGCATTGTTGGCCTTGAACATGTTGACCAACTTATCATTCATTTCTTTTGATGTGCCCAGCTTAGAGATGTAGGCAACCAGACTCTTGTGAATTGAGTCCCTGATCATCAGCTTTGCTTTGATCTCCCCCTTCTTATACTTTGTCTTGGCGGCAGTAGTCGCAGTGAATGGAGGCTCTTGGATTTTACCCTGCACATAGTCCATGACATCTTGGTCTTCCAACATAAGATCCAAGTCATCTTCCAAGCATGGAAGTCATCTTTCCCAGTCAATTTATCATCAGCCTTGAAGCTATTGTAGTTTGAGGAAGCCATCCTCTTCTTCGGTGATTGCTACAAATTAGGGCTTTGTCTTCACCTCAGCTCTGATACCATGTAAATTTAAGCAGATGTTCTATGCTTGATGCAACTTTACTTTCTCTTCAATTTTAGACAGCAATCACATAAGCAATAAAGTAAAATGCTGATAGAACATACCAGTAAATCAACAGAAGACAAGCCAGAAATATATATATGTGTTGGTGCATTACGGCGATTAGCAGGATGCTTCAACCAGCAAAGTCTTATCAGTCAGCCAGCACAGTATATGTGTCACATCACCCTCATCATGCAATCCAAGTCAACCAAAGTCAATGCAGCCCAAAAGTCAACGTTGTCCAGAAAGTCAAAGTAGGAGAGCAGTAAGTCAAAGTCAACGCAGCATGGTCAACAGTCAACCTTTTGACCTCAATTCTTGTGCCAAATAGTACGAACTGCATAAATCTAAGTTTGTGCCAAGATTCAGCTCCTTTTGACCATGTGTTGACCAAAGTCAATGCTAGTCAAACCTGCGGTGGATGCCCTTGCTGCAGCAAAAAAGTCAACGTCCTTCTTCCCACGTGTGAACAGAAGATTTGCCTCCAAGTAGCTCGAACCAATCAAAAGAAGAGAGAGAATGTGAGATGATGAGATGAGTGAAATGTCCTCCAATGTTGACCTTATTTATATCCATCAGTGAGGGTGTGTGACACATTTGCTGGGGGTGTAAAACCTTAAGACCGACCTGCACATATTTTGAATAGATTAAAAAAATAAATTCAAAATAATGTTACGCTCATCGGATCAAGATGATATTTAGATCGATCTTGCACCTCTTCGAAAGAGGAACCCAATAAAAATATTGGTATCTTCATCCGAGCATCACAACATGGAGTTTGGGCCTAGTTGTCCAAATTTAACAACTCTCCTACTTCCCCTCGGGGATGGGGAGCGGCTGCACACATGCCCCAGATTTGGATGGGTCAACTCCCCTTGTTCCTCCGGAAAGCCTCACACTCCCGCACATATCTCAATAGATCCCCCCTTGAGGCCTTTCCAAGTGAAATGCTCTATGACCAACATATATGTCTTCTCGAACCCACTGGTGCCACGATAATGGGGAATCATGCACTACATGGAGGATCCTCTCGCCTCAACGCGTGAACCCGGGCACCAAAAATATGCGCCCCTTGTAGTATATGACGTCGGCCATTACTATGTAGTGCTCATCCGTGTGTGCACCCTCCAAGATCTCACACGCACGCCAAACTTTGGAGTACTCCACCAACAATTGTGCCTTCCAATCATGGAAAATTCACATGAGTGAAAGTGTGGCAAGCCTCCTAGATATTGCATCCTCTACCACGTTGTTCTTTCCCTTGACATACTCAATGTCAAAATCATAGGCTTGAACCTTGATGCCCCACCTCTATTTCATGTCATTGAGGCATTGCTGCCCCATAAAGTGGAAAAGACTATTGTGGCTTGTCTTCACCGGAACTTGTTTCCCACCGAATCTTGCTAGAATTTGGCCAATGCATGCATGATGGCCAACATTTCTTTGTCATAAATAGAGTACGACCTTGTATGCGGAATGAGATTCACGGCCTCAAAAGCGATGGGGTTTCCATCCCGAGACAATATTGCGCCAACCCCATCACCTTATGCATCGGACTCCAAGGTGAATGGCTAAGTGAAATACGAGTGTGCCAAAAGCGGGCAACTACTCATCACCTCCTTGAGGTGATCAAATGCTAACTGTGCTCCATCGATCCATGCAAAATCTCCCTTCTTCGTCGGATCCTTGAGGGGAGTTTCCAAGCTGTGAGAATCCCTTTACGAACTTCGATAGTAGGTACATATGCCCAAAAATCCCGTGAACTGCGTCACATCCTGGAGCATAGGCCAATCCCCGGATGGCCACGATCTTCTCTTCATGAACCCTCACTCCATCTACACTAATGATGTGCCCCCAAGTAGAGCATCTATGTTAGCCCAAACTCACACTTTGACAACTTGGCATAAAATTATTGATCCTCCAAGATGCGCAACACCACCTCGAAGTTGTTGCGAGATGTTCCTCCACATCCTATCGTAAATCAAGATGCCATCGAAGAACACTAGTATGAAATTCTGCAACTTCCCAAGGAATACATGATTCATGCATGATTAGAAAGTGGGAGGTTTGTTGGTTAGCCCAAAGGGCATAAACAAAAATTCAAAATGCTCATAGTGGCACCCCGAAAGTCGTCTTACGAGATGTCCTAATCGGTTACTCCCGATTTGGTGGTACCCCGAGCACAAATATATCTAAGTACTTGCCTCCTCTAAGTTCATTCATCAATGCATCAATGCGCGAAATGGGGTAGCGGTTCTTCATATTCTTCTTGTTCATCTCCCTATAATCAATGCACATGCACAAATTCCCATCCTTCTTCTTCACCCAGAACAACCAATGAAACGAAGGGACTAGAACTCAACCTAATGTGCCCTAATGCCAACAAATCCTTAATGGCGCGCTCAATCTCATATTTGTAGTCCTTGGGATGCCTATAAGGAGTGGTGATAATTTCCCGCACCCCAAGCTCTAGCTCAATGGTGTGCTCAAACCCCTATTAGGTGGTTTCCCACTGGTGGTATGTCCCCAAATACTATCGAGTACCTGTCCAAGATGGCATGTATGTTTAAGTGTGGTGGCTTGGGTTGTCCCCCCAACCTTCGAAATCCTCGCCTTCATTGCCCATGCTATGTCCCCATTCCTCAAGTTAGCATCCATCTTATGCACTCGAAACTATACGTGGAGGATACAAATGCATGCCCCAAAGAACTACCGACCTGTCATTCTTCCCTCGTGAACTCCATCTCCAGCTTTCCTCCAATCGGTGGTGACCCAACCAAGGGAGTAGAGCCACTAGAAACCCATCACCACATTGGTGTACGGCACATCCACAATAAAGAAATAATTTTTCGTCAAGTAGTTCACCATGGTCACCGTCAAAGTGGGAACATATCGGGTGCACCGCATAGTATTGTCCCCCAAGCACCGGAGCGAGAACCGCTCGAAGTTCGTTGTAGTGATACCCCGCCTTTGGACCATCTAAGCATCAATGAAATTTTGCGTGGCCCCACTATCTACCAAAAGCGAGACACATTGTCCCTACACTCGTGTCTTGGATCCTCAAGGTAAAAAAATTGGAATCCCACATTGAAGAAGTGAGGACTCCCCCAAATGGTGTGAAAGGTGCTCCCCCAGACGGTGGTGGTGGTGGTCCCCTCTCTGCCTAACCCTCGCTATCTCCCACACCATACTCCAAATCCACATCATCCTCCTGACCACTATATGAGAAGACCTCGATGTAGTGGGCCATGCCTATAGTGCACTAATGGCCTGGTGCCCATGGCTCCCGAAAAGTAAAGCATAGTTTCCTCCTCTGGAGATCTCTCTTGGTCTCCCAATCTAACTGCCCAAACCCTTGGGTTTCTCGCTATGGTGGGGGCCTTCTTCCACTTCCCTTATGTGGGTAGGGAGTCTATGACGGAATGGGTGCTCTAATCTTGGGGATTGCCCCCTGCAAATCTCTGGCACAAGTCACATCCTCCTGTAAGGTAGAGGGTCTGCGAGACTTAACCAATCTACGTAATGGCTCAAGTAACCCCTTTATAAATATGTACACTCTCCTGGCATCGGAAAAGTCTGGTACCATAACTAAAGCCATCAAAAACTCTCATATGTAGTGCTATGGGTGAACAGTCTACCTAATTTGGTTCAACTCCCTGAAGTGAGCCTTTGAGTCCCTCCTATCAAAACCCTCCACCACTCTCTGTGTGAAATCCTCATAGGAGGTCATGTTGGCATGCCCTAGAGTGGAAAATCCATGAAACCACCAATCATGTGCCTCTCCCTCTAAGTTTAATGTAGCCATTTTCATGGCTTCCACCTTCGTCATCCGATTAAGCTGGAAATAGGTATCCAACATCTCCACCCAAGCTCAGGTTGTGCACTTGGTAGTGCCATCATATGTGGAGAAATACATCCTCCCAATAGTACAATGAAACTTTGAACTATGTGTGCTCAGGCCTCCACTGTACCTACCCTTCTCGTTCTGTTTGAGCTGGAAATAACCTTTGAAGGAGAAGGCTTGCTTGAAATCTTCCCCCATGGATTTCCACTCCCTGAAATAATATCCCATGGGCATCTAGTCATCTGTCCCACCTTAATCACTAGGTGCTGATGGTAGAAAAGTAGGAAGTGTGGTCATAGTTGGCCCATTGAAAGCTGGTGGGTCAGTGGCTGGTGAAGGGTGGTTGTATTATTGTGAGGCCCCTGAAGTCTCTCCAAATAGGAACTCACAATGAATGCTCTTGTCCCTATTCTGTTGTTTGATCTCTTCCAACATCTCCTCTTTCCCCTTATTTAGATCACTTAGGGCCTTCAAGAGGCTATCAAATGTTTCTTCCTCCTTACTCTTGGGCTCCCCCATATCTGCTACTACCATTGCCTTCCCATGTGCCTTCATATCAGGTGTAATCTCCAAATCCCTTTCCTTGCTTCAGTACCTATGTCTTTTATAGGTAATTTTTTGTCTATCCTCCTTGTTCATAGGAAAAGTCTCCCACAGCTGAGCCAAGATATGAGCTATGATACCATTCTAATGTTTTTAATTAGGAAAAAACAGTGATATGCAAAGAAAATATCACATGCAACACAAAATTTCAAAAATTTCAGTGAACACCCATGCAAACTCCATAAATATCAACCAGCTAAGCCATTTTATTAAGTAATTGGAGCAATAGTACAATAGTGTGGAAGGATTTCACCTAGGCTCGCCTCAATGGCAAGCTTGACAAGACCCAAGTGATAAAATAACAAGCCCATATGATAGAATGTGTTGCCCCAATGATGCCCCACGTTGCTCCAGATAACTGCACTGTGTACTGGAAAGATGTTGATGAAAACCTCACTTATGGTGCTCAGAAAATTCTATTAAATTTAACCCAAACTCCTCACAAATAACCCACCAAAACAAAGAAATGTTTTGGTCTGGTTCTGATCCCTGAAATGTGGCCCCAAATACCACGTCCTCCTCCAACAGTTGGAAAATATGGCCTGCCTACAAACTCCCAAAAACATCCTCCAAATCACTCCGAAAAGGCTGAGCCACACTACCTGTTGGAACAGGGTCTCCTACAAAGCTGTGAATCTGGTCCATTTGGTATATTTTTTTATTATATTTAGTCTAACGCAGGGGTTTTGGGGTGGGTCAAAGCCCCTAATGCATTGTAAAAGGATCTGAAATATTAATGGAAGCGGAAGGTTGTTGGAATATCTGAATCTGTTAATGCGACTCTATGATATCTGTTATGTTATGCATGATTATATTTTGAGCTCCGAAAGTAACTGTGTTATTTGCTTATGCTTCGTTGACAATTGATTTGAATCTGTCTGTTATACTTTATGCCAGAATAGCTGCGATAGTTGCTTTATTGACTATTGTTTACTGTGATTATAAGTGGTATTGCGCACATGGATGTGAAGGGACTGATAGATATGGGTTCTATAATATGCGATCTGATATTTGTGAAATCGAGCGTAGCTCTACCTGACTTACCTGCCCTCTCCCAGGGTGCGGAAACTTGGTTCCAGCGCCCTCCCATACTGCTTTGGGTGAGACTTTGGCCTACGGAAGCAGGTCACTGCCGAAAGAGCCATTAGTATAGGGGTTTGTTGGAAAACCTTAACCTTCGAACCTGGGTCAGGACCCCTCGAGCCAACAAATGGTTCTGTTGCCGGGACCGAGAGCATTTTGAGAGAGGGGTCAGGTAATGCCAAGGCCGTACTGGAAACCTAAAAGAAAAGAAATTGATGAATGGTTCGAGCAGCAAGTTCAGGAATTTGCAGTAAAAGAAAACCACAGTAAGAGGTTGACCACCGAAAAGTGAAAAAATAAGTATATTTTCACGGAGATCTACGAGATCTTCTTTGTAACCATTGTGATCGAGCTCCAGGAGTGGCTCACAAGGTTGGTCGAATTTCAGAAGTGTTGGAAGGACGAGTAGGTCACACAGTGGACCCCAGAACTGATTTAGCAGTTAGAAAATACTGATAACACCATCACTCGCACGGTGGACCACTGGGTGGATAGCGTGCTAGGAGGATTCGTGACTGAATTTTCCATCGATCAATTCGTCTCCTACTCTGAAGCAGAACAGAGATCCTTCAAAGGATTCAGGGGTAAGTTTCTGAAGACCTTACCATTACTAATTAAGATATAGCTATGCGGAAAAAGTATTTTGTGTAGCCACACCAAATGAATGACCTATGATCTGGATGGGAGTACGACATGAAGTGGAAAATACTATCGGACCAACCGAGAAGGAGGTAGATCTGTCTACAGCCCGGTAAGAGAAGCAACTACGTAGAGTCCTCTAGTCACACCACTTTCGAACCAGCGTAGGGGTAAGAATTCACCTACACCTTCACCGCCAGAAGACAACATGGTTGCGCACATGAAGTTTCCTACCTTTAAGGGTGTGGGAGATGAAGACATGGATTAGTTCTGGTTTTTCGCATAATTGGTATGGACTGCACAGAACGTAGCTAGTGATGCGGTGAAGAGGGCACAATTGTCCCTTGCCTTCGAAGGAAGAGCTTTGGATTGGTACATGGGATACATCGAACAACATGCAAACTCAACCATTGAAGAGATCAAGAACGCCTTGAAACAACAGTTCAAGAAGCCTAAGTCCTATTCTCAAATAGTGGTCGATCTAAAGGATTTCAAGAAAGGGCCTTCTGAGTCTGTGTGTGAGGCTGATCAATGACTGAAGAAAGTGATCAGAGAAGGAGGATTTCAGTACGATGACAGACAACACATGAAATGGTTCATTGCTATGCTTCTACCTCACCTGCGCGTACCTATGGGTCACCAAACTTTCGAATCACCAGAAAAATCCCTGGAGGTTACTATGAAGTTAGAAGTTGCGCCCAAAGATGATAACCAACTAGGCGTCTAGTAGATCCAAGGAAAAATGGAGGCAATGCACATGGAGATCTAGAATCTGTGAAAGGAGCGAGGAGCAGAGGCTAGCCCTGAAAGGTGGTACATACGATGCAGAACAAATGGTCACACCAAGGATAACTGCCCTCTGTTAACAGACTACATGCAGGTCGGGGGACCTAGTCCGTTGCGCCTTAGGGAAGTTGCAGGACCAAGTGGGCTGACACTATGGTGCGATGATTGCTGCGTTGCAGGACTACACGACACAACCCACTATCCCCGCCTTGTTGCATACGTCCCCGAACTAAAGCAGCAATGGTGCAAGTTCTGCAGGTCGGTAGGACATGAGGAACAGAACTATCGGACGTATGATCTGATGATCGATCGAGGGAACCTCTATAGGGTATAGTCGGATCCGTCCTCGCCAATATCGCTCTCGAGCGTAGGGGGCTCCCCAGCCAGGGGCAGGGGAGGTGGAAGAGGTGCAAGCGCAGGCCAAGGATGAGGGAAACTAATCTATTATAACTGTGGAGAAGTAGGACACTTTGCCAGGGACTGTCCAAACCCTACAAGAAAATCCTGTTGGTATTGGAGGCAGCTGGACCATGCGATTGAATATTTTCCCATCTTGATAGCAGAAATGCAGGAGAAGCAGCTAACACCTACGCAGAATGTGCAGAGGGTTAAGGCCGAACTGCGAGACAAAGATCCAAGCATGAATGTCATAACACGCAATGGGATGGCCACCGAGGGGCCTGGGGAGAAAACTGCAACCGAGCCTCTGATTTGACTAGCAATTATCAGACAAGAAGGTTTAGATCTAAAAAAGGAGAAAGAAACATTTGTCGCAGCTCGCAAATACTTTGCTGAGGCAGAGGCATCTACTTCGCAGCTACCTGAAGACCTCAAGGCAGATGAGGAGGTCAAACCCTTTTTACAGGCATGTATGAAGCTATTGCACAACCCAAAAGCTGTGGAAAATTTTCAAGCATTAATAGATAGCTGCAAAACATGACCTATCCTCCCTCTAGAAGTCAAGGATGTACACAAACTCTATAGATATAAGAAACACACTGGTAGGGAGATGCGGTTGAGTGCGCAGATCAGTGATTACAAGATGGATTAGGTTATTTTGGACCTAGGGTCAGATGCGAATGTATTACCTAAACAGACTTGGAAACAAATGGGGGAACCTAAGTTGGAATGGTCCACTATCCATCTGCGTATGGCCAATTAACAGAAGATCATACCCTTAGGAAGACTATCGAATATTGTGGTGGATATCGCAGGGGTTAAGGTCCGGGCTGATTTTTAAGTAATTCAGATTGTCAAAGATGTGGACCCCTACCCTGCACTCTTAGGCTTGGATTGGGCCATCGATATGGGGGGCATTATTAATCTAAAGAAGATGGATTGGGCCATCGATATTGGTCCATTTGGTATATTTTTTATTATATTTAGTCTAATGCAGGGGTTTTTGGGTGGGTCAAAGCCCCTAATGCATTGTAAGTGGATCAAGGGTAGACCAAGAGTCTGCAAACCATGGTTTGCAGACCATTGGATGCGTAGGCTAAAGTATTATAAGTAGTTGAACCTTTTAGAGTTGTAAGGTAGACAATAAACTAAGATTGGTGCGAATTTTGAATTAGTAGATCTGTTTTTGGTTTTTGGGGAAAGGACTCCTACTGGTTGTGTGTGTGTAGATCCTCAGTCCTGCTATGTGCAAACCCTGCTGCTGTGTGCGCAGGTTGGGTTTTGGGTATTGTAAAAGGATCTGAAGGATTAATGGAAGTGGAAGGTTGTTGGAATAACTGAATCTGTTAATGCGACTCTATGATATCTGTTATGTTATGCATGATTCTATATTGAGCTCCAAAAGTAACTGTGTTATTTGCTTATGCTGTGTTGACAATTGATCCGAATCTGTTTTTTATACTTTATGCTAGAATAGTTGTGATAGTTACTTTATTGTTTGTTGTTTACTGTGATTATAAGTGGTATTACACATGTGGATGCGAAGGGACCGATAGATATGGGTTATGTAATATGCAGTCTGATATTTGTGAAATCGAGCGCAACTCTGCTTGACTTACCTACGCTCTCCCAGGGTGCGGAAACCTGGTTCCAGCACCCTCCTATACTGCTTCGGGTGAGACTTTGGCCTGCACAAGCAGGTCACTACCGAAAGGGCCAGTAGTATAGGGGTTTGTTGGCAAACCTTAACCTCCAAACCTGGGTCAGGACCCCTCGAGCCAACACTACCCCAAAATTCTCCTTATCTCTCCTGGAAAAACCCAGCTCCAAATCTCATTCCACAAGCTCCCACGTGTGCCTAGCGAAAATATTACGTGTTGGCCCTGGATGCACCAAATCATCTTGCCTTCAAGCAAAAATCTCCGGCTCCAAAACTCCTCTAATAGGTTGTCCCTTCCTCGAAATTCCTATGCCAAATTTCTCCCAGAAATCACTACCCAAAAGACAACTGAAATGGGCCAAGTGTATTCCCTCCTGTGTCCTCCTAGAATACGCACTAGTTGAGTTAGTGGTTGTGTGTTTGGCTTTGAATCCCTCCAAACTCCTCTCTAAAGTGGTATGATTTGACCTCCCTAGGGTGGCACACGAAGTCCCCCGAACAAAGGGTGAGCTCTCTGCTTGCAAAAATCGGTGTTGAACAGCAATGTGACCCAGCTTAGCAGCTCGAGCAGCAAAAGTAATCTTTATTAGAAAAAGACCCCAAAATGAGGTTGAGCTTCTCCTATTTATAATTCACGAGCTTCATTTTCCCACGTGGGCCCCTCCATCTTGCTCTTCGACCTCCCGTCATTTTTTATTCGAATTCCTCCCTTAGCAAGTGTTTTTTCCCTTATGTGTGTGGCCCCCACGCCCCACCAAAAAAATATTACAGCCTCCATTTTTCTCCTAAGTCTTTCTCCAAAAATTTTTGGGTCCCATGGTCACCAAAAATGTCAAAATTGTGGAAAATAAACTTGAGACAAATTAATTTAGGAAGGGACATTAGAGTGTCAAAATCAAATTCATAATGTAAAAGACCCTTCATGGGCACCTTAAGTCAAAGGAGAAAAATTATTTTGTGTCAAAAAGACTCCTCCAAAAAGTTAGCTTCCTCTCTTACATGTTGGCCTACACTAATCCTTCAAGTCGGCCTCAAACAGTTGATAAGTCGACCTCAAGTGGAGCCCCAAACAACTATTAATAGCCTATCATTCGACCTATTGAGAAGCAAGCATAGATGACATTCGATCTGTAGCTAGAAGGAGTAATGAAGTGTGAACTACTAATAGAAGAGTCTATCCTATGTTGAGAAGGAAGAGAAGTTAAGCATAAGTTTGAAATAAGTGATCCTTAGCCACACGTGTGCTTTTTTCTGATGAACTATAGGACCAAAAAAGTGCACGAAACCAAGTGTTGTGGAAGAAAGAAGAGAGGGGTCGAAACCCTAGTTTACAGTTTATGGAAGGTTGACTTGGTGGAGTGAGGGAAGTCATTTGTCTTGGTCTTGGGTTCTAGTTGTCGCAATTTTGATCTGAATCTACTAGTGTAAGAGTTTGACTAGGTTTTCCCCTTCATAGGGGTTTTTCCCTGGCTAAGTGCCTATATCTTGTGTTCTTTATTGTTGGCATTTTCCTTGATGATAAGAACCTAATAAATAGAAAAGGAGAATTAATAAACATCATAAGAAAGTGTCAAAGGATGATAAATCAAATTAAACATATGCCCTAACTAAGTTTCCCTAGATTTCTCAACATGATCCACTGATGAAACTTCCTTATTGTGGACTCTCTTCTCCCAGTGAAAGTGAGTTGAAATTTTTGTATTGTGATATGTTAGCATGGATGTTCATTATGTATGAAAATTTTGAGAGGACCAAGGGAAAAATTTATGTACTTGATGGATGAAAGCAGAGTGGCCTTGAGACATCATGTTTCAGTTGTTGCTTTGGTTGAAGTTCCCTCTGAAAGAACTACACCTCAAGCTTTAGAAACTGGGTCGGGGTGAAAAATACAAGTAATAGTGGTTGTAAATCATCTATGGTTGGGTGGAGAGTTGTAGCCCCGATATCAGTTTCCAACTCCAGTGTCGAATTCAAATAAGTGCTTGTAAATGCATTTCTTATTACCAAGTTCATGTTGAACTATTACAATGGTGTTGCATTCATTGTATGAATGATTCTTGGTTCACTGTGATTGGAATGGAAATTTTAATGAATGTGTGCCTTGTTTTTGTAGTGTTTCACTAATTCTCTTTATGCAGGAAATGAGTGTAGTACAAACTAAATAGCATCATTACATGTGGGATGAGCATTGGATCTCACTATGTGTCTCAGGCCTGTAGTAATGAATATTTGATGACCATTTTTGTGGACTATGTTTGAAAATTGTATCGGCTTAAATATGATAATTGTAGGCCTATCATAATGCTAATCATGTGTTTGAATGTATGGTATGTGCCTGTGATTGAACTGAAAATGGAGATTTCTTGTTTTTTTGTAGAATGTTGATTTCTTTGTGACCTTCTCCAAGGAACTGTATGATTTCGAGTTTCCTTTATAAGTTTTATTATCCTTATTTGTTCCTTAAAAGAGCCCTGCATATCTATGGAATGATATCGACCTGCTTCCTACAAATCATTAAGATTCAAAGGGTACATAGACCTATGGGAGGTTGAATGGTTAAGTCCCTAGACTACGTTATGCATTTCAGTGATTGAGAACCAACGAAGGGTAATTCTAGTATAAGCTCAGGAGGCATAGCACCAACATGTGCTTCATAAAACTTTGATGGTCATGGTTGAGTTCATGCACAAGTCCAACCGCTTGAAGAACCACTGTCGCTGAGCCATGGTCAAGTCCCTTCCCAAAAAAAGGCTTATAGTGCAAAGCGAGAAGAAGGATCTTATCTCTTACCTTAGCCTCATAACCTTATCCCTTGATTGTAGCGGGATTTTTTTGGCCGCTTGCAATTTAGTTGATGCCTATATCGTTATCCCATACAACCATGACACATAACCGTGAGGAAAGCTATCATATCGAACAGTTGAGATTGATCGAGAGAGATCGACAGCATGAAAGGAGCTCCGGGTGACGTGTCCCGGAGGTCAAAACCCTGAGAGTTCATAATGAAATGAAAAAAGAGAAGCCCGGGACGTCGAGGACCGAGATTACCTGACAGAGTCGTATACGTGGAAGATATTGGGATTAGTTGGAGCCCTCACATTGGTTAGCAAGAAGGAAAATCACCATGTCAGAGGACTATCATATCGACAGAAGGCTTTCGTCAAGGCTCGCATATACAGGAATTGGTTGTGGCAGAAAATGGGAAAGTTTCCATCCCAGAGTCTGTCTCCCGGATTGCAGCCATACATTGCGCTTAAGGAAGGGATGGGATGACTTAACGTTTGGATTGTGTGGCAGGAATGGACCCGAGTGTGATTTTTTAATTTCCTATTACAAGATGACATGTGGAGCGAAGCTGCTAGAGCTATTACGTAAGAATGGGATCCATGGACCAATCAAGATTATTAGTTGCATAGAGGGGTGGCCCATAGGGACACGTAAGCCAGGAGGCTTGTTCTCGGCAGTTCAAAGGCAAATTCATTTCGAAAGGAGCGAGATGACGGTAGACCGGGACACGATGATCTCCACGTGATCTCGGTCGTTATTTTATTGGCATGGGATGGACCCACAAGACAGGCCAACTATCCTAAGACTGGTCCCAGAGCAACTTCAGGGAATCACATAAGGTGAAGGCCCAAGTAAGAGAACCCAGGGAATGGGGAAATAGTGTTTAACGGATAGCTCGTTGAATAACCGCATAAAATTATATATTAACATGGTTGGCACGAATGAGTCAATTGGTAATATATATATATATATATACTTGTATGCACATTTAAAGGTAGAAGCCATGCTAGAAATGGGTTGGAACCTAATACACCATTGCCAAGTGGCATTGGCAGATTGGTTTGGTATCCATGTGGCAGGTTGATGGTGTGGTGTCATTTGATTCATTTAAGTTCAAGTGGTAATATTTCTTAATCCGGAGGTTTGATTGGGACAAAATTTATATCACCGAAATCCTCTCACTGAAATGAATGAATGTGTATCAAATTTTTTAATAGTTTGAAAAGAGATAAAAAATTTAGACCCCTTTTCCATAACATTATCTTGGAACTCAAGTCAACATAGTGACCACCTCCTTCTAACTTTTGTTTTGGTGGGACTTAGGAGGGGGTGCGGTACAATATGAAAATTGTAATAAAACACCTTTAACGCATTCCTTCAAATGCCTTTCATTAAAATAGGCATATATCAACTACAAAAGTACTATCATACAACAATTCTAACATACAACATTACTATCTCCATCCACAAAACAACATTTTCATTGCAGCTTTTCTTCAAATAGTTTGTATGCAATGAATCATTAAACCATTTAGGAATTTCTTCGTGACACTTTGCATGCAAACTAACATAAAAATTTCCTCATGGTATATATCCTAAATTATATCAGTGCAAGTTCTAAAAATTGAACCAGATGATTAGTGAGAGTTTCCCTCACTATAGCCCAAGTTTCAGCCTCTGGAACCTCCCAGATGAAAATTTATAGCATAAATGACATTTTTTATGCATGATTTTAGGAGAATTCGGGAAACTTGTCTTCCTCTAATCATATCCCCTAAAATATCGTGACCTAGGATCTTAATGTTGGACCAAATGATCAGCGGGGATTTCGTTGGACCAGATGATCGGCGGGATTTTTGCTCATTATGGTCCAAGTTTAAGCTTCTATAACCTCCCAAAAGAAAATTTATACCAAAAATTCAAAAATTACATGTTTGATGCATGATTTTAAGAGCATGTAGAAAGCTCAACTTCCTCTAATCATATATTATAAAATATCACAACCCAAGATCTAGAAATTGGACCAATTGATTAGCGATATTTCCCTTTATAACATGACATGCTTGAATATAAATTTAGGAAGCCCAACTTCCTCTAATCATATTTCATAAAATTTTGTGACCCAAGCTATAAAAATTGGTCCAAAGGATCAGCAAGATTTTCCTTGACTATGGTCCAAGTTTTAGCTTCCAGAACCTACCAGAAGAAAATTTATAGCAGAAATCCCAACATGGCTTATTTAAAGAAGAATTTAGGAATCTTATCTTCCTCAAACAATGTTGTTACAAAATTTAATACATACAAAAAGCTACAACCAAATAGTATAACAGTTACAACCATGATAAATTTGTTGATGGGTAAATGCATGTAATTTTAAACTTGTTTAAAAGAGAAATTAAATAATCATACACACAAGATGAATCTCTTGAGTCATTTTTTTTGCAATTTGGAACTAAAGAAGGATTAGCCACTCTACACCCAACCATAGCCTTATTTATGTTGTAGTCTTTCTCATAGCTAGCCACCCCTGAGCCACATATTGATGCCTTGAGGGAATAAATAAACTCATGGATTTAACACACACGTTTTAGACTAGATTTAACACAAAAAGTGAAGGCCACTCTCTTCTACACACATGAAAGAATCTCAGTGTTCTAACTTTCTGTTTCTTAACCGAGACGATAGACATTCACAAATGACAATGTGGGTCTACACAACACAAGGGAGTCCTTTATATTTGTTGCCCCTCTGCCCTCCCTTTTCCAGTGCTCTCTATTCCACACATAAACACGACAACTCCTCATCCTTAAATCCATCCAGTCTAAGTAAGAAGTACTACAACACATTAAATTCATGTTACACAAGTTGTCACCAATTCAAATTTATCAATGAGAGAGATATATATGAGAAGAAAAATGGAATGATTCTCAAAACAAAAGGAAAAAATAAAAAGCTCATCAATAAATTTTCTCTTTCAATTTTATAAACACACCTTGATCATTCATCTTTACAACCATCAATTAATGGAATTATTAATTCAAGGTATTTATTTTCCTCTTAAGTCAGGTTTTTTCCCTCCCCAAGGCTTTATAATCTACTAGTTGTCCCCTTTCTTCAGCTCTAGCATTATTATTAATAAAAATAAAAATAAACATTACATCATATAATAGGGTTTGACGTCATAGAACCAATGCTAGCACCCCAACATTATATGTTCTTAATTACATTACAAAATTTGGGATAATGAAAAGGGTCTCACACCTCCAACCTTTGATGGAGAGATCAAGAAGAATGAAGAAGCAGAAGCCTGGATATTGGGATTAAAGAAATTCTTCGGAGTCCATGACTATTCTAAAAACATGAAGGCTAGGGTGGCCATTTTTAATTTGAAGGGAAAAGCTAACATATGGTGGGAATATTTGATAAATGTCAAAGGAAATGAGAAAATTATTTGACTTGGAAAATATTTGAGAAATATTTCCAAGAAAAGTATGTATCTAAGAGGCACTATGATAGCAAGATTAAAGAGTTCCATGAGCATAAACTAGAACAACTCACCTTGGATGCTTACACCAAAAAAAAATTGGAGCTATTGAGGTATGTACCCTACATTAAGTATAAGAAGGTATAAATTTAGAGATGCCTCAGTGGGTTACCATAGTCCTACCAAGACAAGATTAATTTCGATGAGCCAAGTGTTGAAATTCTATGAAAAGTATAGTAGAATACTATTTTATGCTTGATAATTACTTCCTAATGATTTTCAAATAGTATTGTATATCATTGTTATAATTGAATAATTATACTAAGAAAATCTCAACAATAAATGCAGGGAAAACAATAAAGATCATACAAAGACATCCATGCACAATAAAGACGATCATTTTACCTTGGGAAACCCATCATTGGGAGAATACCCAGCAACTTTTCTTAGGATAAATTATTCTTCAGTAAGGTTTACAAATCAACAATTTGTCTATAAATTTGTGCCAATAATCCAAGTCAAATACCTGTCAAACTTGGCAAACAGTAGCAAGTCAACATCAGTCAAACTAATCAAAATGCTCAAAATTCATTGGTGGAAAAATAGTCAGCTTGCAATCAAATTTGGACCTGAAATAAAAAGCCCTTGCATGTGTGGCCTTTTCTGCAATCAAAACTTGGTTGGTCAATGATCAAACTATGGTCATACTTCACACATGTGGCATGTCACAGTTGGTTAAGAAAGTGGTCAACTTGGTCTTCTTCTTTAATGTGCAGCCTCCCAAAAGAATAGGTAAATAATGAAGAGAGAGAAAGTCTTGCTCTTGCTTAGTATTCAAATTAGACATCACATCATCTTATTATACATGTCAAAGGGGTGTGAAAACCCAAGGGACATGTCCCTTCATTGGTTGGTCGACTTGACTTCTTTTGGGGCCAAGTTGATTTAATAATAAAAAAAATTACATAATACAACCAAGACCGACTTGAAAACATGTTAGTCATGAAATAATACCTCTCAATCTTACACAAAAATTCAACACTCCCTCTTATTGAGGGAGGTATTCTCCTTGGCTAAAAATAAATTTATCATTAGCTAAAATTTCTCCTCCACTCGAAAATTTCATGAGCTTTCTATGTTGATGTAGTGTCTCCTCACATGCACATCTACAGATATAGATCACTCCATCTCGAAGTAGGAAATGTGAGAATCCTGGGCCATTCACCCCTAACCAAATTAGCATGGCCCTATGGGTACCAAATCAACATGGTCCCAATGAGTGAATTTATCATTCTCCCCTAGTCAAATCATAATGACTCTATGGATGCCAAATCAGCATGGTCCTAATGAGAGAATGCATGCCCTGGGTCATCTAGCCCTGGACAAATTAGCATGGCCCTAATGAGAGAATGTCTGCCCTGGACCATCTACCCCTGGACAAATTAACATGGCCCTCCCAAATTAGCATGGCTTATTTATGTGAATGTGTCATTCCCCCACTAGTCAAATAAGCATGACCCCATGGGAAAATTTCTACCTAATTCTGCAAGTTGCAGAAAAATCAACATTCCCTCTCAATGAGGGAGGCATTCTACATCACGCAAAGCTTGTCTCTGAAGTATACAAACTTTTCTCTAGACATAGGCTTGGTGAGAATGTATGCAATCTGCTCATTTGTGGATATGTACTAGAGCTTCACTGCTCCCTTCTACAACATGTCTCGAATGAAGTGATATTTGATCTTAATGTGCTTCGACTTGTCATGAAATATTGGATTCTTCGAAAGCTTAACACAACTTTGATTATCACAATGTATCAAGGTCATCTCTATCTGCTAATCAAATAGCCCTACAAGTAGCTTCTGAAGCCACACTACTTCATGACTTGCAAAGCTGGCTACAATGTACTCTTCCTCTATTTTACTGAGTGCAACAAAAGTATACGTCCTACTAAACCAAGATATCATAGTTGATCCTAGGTTGAAGCAACACCATAAGGTGCTATTTTTTTCCTTTTCACTCTTGGTCGAATCCAAATTTGTATATCCTTGCAGCCTCGCTTCACCACCTAAGGCGTATCTTAAACCTTATCCAATTGTACCACACAAGTACCTCGACACATGCTTTGCTACAAACTAATGTACATGCCTCGGCTCAACCATATATTGGCTCAAGGTGTTCACTGAAAAACAAATATATGGCATGTTTTAACCAGGTACATCAAGGATCTAATCAACTTCCTCTACATTGTGGGATCCACCAAATCTGAATATGAATCAGAATCACTCAACTTCTTCAAATTGGTCACCATAGGTTTATCCATGAACATGCATACCATTATATTGAATCTCCTCGAGATATGAAATGTGTACTTCCTTTTGCCAAGGAATATCTCACTGAATCTCTGCCACACCTCCAATCCAAAAAATAATGCATCAAGCGAAGATCCTTTATCTTGAACTCTGAGGCCAACTCCCACTTGCACCTGACGATGAGCTTCGTTTCCTCGGTAAGCAACAGATCATCAACATACAATTCCAAGATCAAAGGATCAACATCAACAACAATGAAGTAAAGGTCAGGATCTGCATCACTCTTGGTGAAGCCCAAACTCATCAAGTATCCATTAATCCTGGAATACCAAGCCCTAGGTGCCTACTTGAGTTCATGCAAATCCTTCTTCAATCTGCAGACATGGGACTCCTTCCCATGTACCTAAAAGCCCTGAGGTTGTTCTATATACACTTCCTCCTCAATCACACCATTGAGGAACATGGTATTTAAATATATCTGATGTAATATCCAACCCATAACGAAAGTAAGAGAAATAATAGTCCTGATAAAAGTGTACTTGGTGACTGGAGCAAATCTTTCATCATAGTCCACTCCCTCTTTCTAGGAGAACCTCTTGCCACAAACCTTGATTTGTAATTCTCTATGTTGTCATTCGCTGCATGATTGATCTTATATATCCACTTGGAAGTCACCATTGACTTCCCCTCTAGTCTCGGAACTATCTCCCAGACATCATTATGTAGAAATTATACCAATGGATTCAATCTGATCTTGTGATGTACTAAAACAAGATATTGAATCCTTCTATAATATTTGCGGAATATAAAACATGATATCTCAATCATATGCAAGTAAGAGAAAGAAGTAAATCAATTGCACAACACAAGATATTCTTGGGGAAAGAAACTATTCAAAACCCCGCTATCATATATTGTATAAATTCAAGGAATCATGAAACAATACAATGCATTCTTGCTCACAAGAATCTCCTGCACTCTGCCAATCGTCTCACATTGATCTAGGAAAAATTGGACAAACACTTAGCCAATTCCTTGCCTTCGTCTAGCCTTCCTTGCTCACATGATCCCTAGAGAAATAGGTCCCTATTAAATAGGAAATTCAGCCTTCCTTGATTGCGCAACCCATCAAGGCCTTCTCATGACTTTATAACTGCACCCGAGAAATTTGCTAATAATACAACTGATAGTTATGTTCCCTTTAACATCTGTCTCAACTAATGTCTTCATCAAAATTGACATGCATGCAGCCTTTAATAGTGAATCATCAGTTATCTGATTGATCACTATTTGTGAATTAATTCTAATTGAATTCATTGGACCTCTCACTAATTCATCGCTCAGTTAGAACTAGTTAAATTGATTTTAACTCAATTAATTTGAGTTAACTGATTACACTCACACCACACTAGTGCTACAACTGCAACTGGACCCCTAAAATATTAGAATCACTCTACATGCCTCATCATAGACCCTCAACTCGAAATTATTGAGCTAACTTAGTCTTCATGACTTAGTTAACTGATACAAGTTGTTATGAGTTGAAATTACAATTTATTGTCCAATTTATTTAAGGGAAAAATAAATTAGGCACCCACATTTAGCACTAATGTGTAACTGAATTCCTCACCAATGTGTGACTGGAATCCACACTAGTATGTGGTGCATTTTCTTGTTTAATTTCAACACATTCTTCATGATGGATTGGTACTCCTCCATCATGGCATCCTTCCAAACCTGTTGGCCTGCTGCCTCCTCATAACTGGGAGGCTCAGAATCAATCATGTGGCTCATTAATTCCATCTAGCTCAAGAACCTTTGTAGTCTTCTACTCTCCCTAAAGGTACCACGTGGAGTTACATACCCTTATGCATCCTACAAGGTGTTAGCATCTTCCTTGTCATTACAGCATCTCTAGTTTGATCCACTAGATTTGTTGGCTCTACAGACTCTTCCATATGAGACTCACATAAATTTATATTTCCATGTACCAATGCCTAGGTTGGTTGCCCTATCAATATATATACTCCTCCCTCTCAGACACCAATTACTTTTTCTAAGTTTGTGCTCAAGCCATTAAGCCATACAAGAACCTGACCATCCACAAATGAAACTTTGTAACCTCTATCCTCCAATGTTGAGATAGAGAGAAGTTTCTTCAATCATGGTACAAAAAAAACATCTCTCATCTGAAGAGAATCTCTGAATTCCAGATAAACAATGATGTCCCTCCTTTCATTGCATACTTGGCATTATCTCCAAGTTCCACCTGCAATGTTGAATCCCTCTTTGCCAAATCGGTGAGAGAATCTCAAAAACTTGTCATGTGCCGAGAAGCACCAATGTCCACTAACTAGATATTACTATTATTTATAATAGTTCTTGTAAGAGGAGGGACATAAATATTATTTTTACTTCTTATGTGGTAGGTGTTCATCATCATCATCAACATCGGCTATTGATGCACATGTTGCTTTCCCTGTCTTTTCTTCTCAGGATAGTGGGAGGCATAGTGACCCATTTTATGACAATTGAAGCACCTAATCTTTGACATATCCTTCTTCTTTTGACCCTGAACTAGAGTTGGTATTCTATCTATACCCTTCCTATCAAAATTTCCAAAATTAATTTTCCTTTTCCTTTCTTTGTATGAGTTGCAAGTGCTTGAATTTCTTCATCCTCATGTCTCTACAAGTTGTTCTTGGATAGAAATTTGGCCTCCTCTTGGACACCATCAGTCCATAGCTTATCAAACTTGGGCAGCTTATCTCGTGCACAAACTCCTTGAACAAATGGATCCTATGAGGAAGGAAATTCATTGAGAGAAATTGTATTAAGATCTGCATCATCAATGGTGTCTCTAATGTCTCTAAGTTCATATCTCAAATAAGAGACTCTCATAAGATAAGAGACTACATAATATGATCTAGACATCATGACACTACAAATTTGATGCCTCAAGGTTAGTTTCTTTTTATTGTTTCTACTCTCGAACCATCCCACCAAAGAATCATACATGTATTTAGTGCTATTAAACTCAACAAAAAGTGGAATCAAGTGGTCCTTTATAGAATCTATCAAGATTCTCTTAGCTTTGGATTCATTCTTCTTATACTTGGCTTTCTCCTCAACTCCCTCTAGCTTTGGAATGAATTCCTTTTTTGAAATGTGTAACTAGGTTCGGTCTTCATAATTTCTAATGTAATCATTATTTAATATATTTTATATTAAAGAGAAAATAAAGTTGTTATTGTCATTCTTGATGCATGGGTTTCATGCTCCATATCAATTTATTTGTAGGTAAAGCACGCATTGAGTGCTTCTAGGGGTTTTTCGTAAAGTCTAGGAGTCAAAGAAGTCATTGTCATATGTGAAGACCCTATTGGGCATATTATATTATGTAAAATGAAATCATTGTAAGTCAAAGAGTGACAAAATATCCCCTCCAAGATAAGTCGACCCAAGCATAGGATAATTCGGCCTACAAGCAGCCATTCGACCATCATGTGAAGGCTATATATAAGGAGAATTCGACCTCACTTGAAGGACATCAATCAAGCTCAAAAGAATTTTGATTAGGGCAAGAAGAAGACCTTAGAAGAGCAAGAAATAGGAGAAAAAACAAGGAGAATAAAAGCAAAATTTTTAGATCTGTTTGGGTTATATCTCTTCACACATGTGAAATCCAGGGCATCATCATGCTACAACTAGACCGAAAATTACAGTCACATTGGAAGGCTTAAATTAGGTATCATTTTGCAAGTTGAATTATTAAGGAAGAAGAAGCTCCCTAATCGAAGGATAAAAGAGTCTCAATTCACCATCATTATCTCACACGTGCCATCTAGGGTTTCTACATAAGAGGTCGAAAATTGTAGTTCAAGGATTGCAGTCAAAGTTGCAAGTATCAAATCTTAGTCAAGGAAGAAATTGTAGTTGTAATAAGTCAAGCTTAACTTGGGAAGGAAGTTATTCAAGGATAATTTTGACTTGGTTTTGGAGGGGTATTTTTCAAGGGTAATAGGTCTTGTAATTATTCATTTGAAGTTCTATAAGAAGAGAAGAGTTCTTGTGGGTTTTCCTCCCAAGAGGATAGGTTTTGGCCCTAGCTTATAGCCTATATCTTGTATCCTTTTGTCTAATTTTTCTTCATTTTTTGGTAGTTGTTTTATGATAGAAACCACAATAATAATCAAGTGAAAGTAGAAGCTAATTAGGTTAAGTAAAAATACATCACAAGCAGTGATCAAAGTTAGATAAATCACCCATCCTAGCTGCCCCTTGATTTATGAACATGGTATGAGAGCTAATTTGACAATACAAGAAGATGCATCTTGAATATCATTAATTGAAGAAGGATACATAAGGGTTAGACACAACGAGATCATCAAAAATGACTAATACACACATCATCTTGAAGGAAGGAACTAAAGAACATCAAATAGGACTACCCATCTCATCACAAGGATCATACCATCTAGAAGCAACAACACTTTGAATAAGAAGAAGACCTCAAAGATTCCACCTCATTCAAAGAGGGACTCTACACCTGAAGCATTCTTGGAAGCTCGCACATTCTACAAATCATCATCCAAAATAGCATCTCATCATCAAAAGAATTAAGGTCATCTCCCTCACATTGAAGATATAATCGCATCTCTAAAGAAGGGCATCTCCATTGAAGAAGACAAATTATCTTTTAAAGGAAGAAATCATAATCAAGAAGGAATCTTCAATAATCAGCATTATCAAGAATGCATCAAGTTGAATACATCATCATCAAGAAATGTATTCACTTGAAAAGTAAGTATCTTTACATTTATGTTTGAATCTACTATCAGCGTGACTTCATATTGCAAGGAAAGCAACAAATTGTTTTGGTCATCAAATTTCCTTGCATGGAAGAAGAGGATTGATTTGATCCTCATATAACTGAAGTTATTGAATATGTTAAGGGTTCAATATCCAAACCATCTCAAGAGAAATATCAAGCACTATTGAAGTACATGAAATGGGAAATAAGGGCTCAAAGAATCCTCATAGAATCAATCAAGGATTCACTCATCCCTTATGTAGCAAATATGGAGACATTGAAATAAATATATGAAAAGTTGGTAGAACTTTTTTCTGTCAGCATTGCAGGAAACGTTATGTCATTGAGAACCTAATTATACAAGATGAAGGTATCAAAAGAAAAATGGGTAGACTCATACCTTATGAGGGTATCCGAAATAAGAGATCAACTACAAGAGCTAGGGGAAATAATGTTCGATAAAAATGACAACCGTTGTGCTCAATGCACTGGCTGATGAATGGGGAAACTTTGTACCAAGTATCTATAGAAATAAGGAAGCCACTCCATTCAGTGAAGTTTTGTCATTATGTAATATTGAAGAAACCAGGTTGAAGGAAAAGAGAGATGTTGAACAAACTCAGGCATAAGCAGCTATGGCTAGAAAGGAAGGGAAGTTTGCAAAGCTTGATCCTCGAAAAAATAAGAAGCTTGAAATTCAAAGATAAAATGATATGAATGTAATGAATATTGGCACTTTAAGAGTAATTGTCCTAAACTCAAGAAGGACAACAAGAAATTAAAATATATAACTGAAGCCCATATCACCGAAGAAATTGAAGAACCTGAAAATAAGAAGTCAAAGGAGGAAGTGAAAGACCTTTATTATGACTGAAATAACTTCCTTCACTTTGTTTGTAAGAAGATGGTCATGATGGAATGCATCACAAGAATGATAGGATGCATTATAGCTAAGATAGAGACGACATCATTGTAGTGGCATGGAAGGTTAGTGAAAGTAAGTCTATATGGTTGAAACAATCATCATAGAAAGGAAGTAGGTCATGGAATCTTCAATGAAATCATATAAGTACAATCGAATGGTAGAAATCTATATGGTTGGAGAAATTCATCTATAAATATAAAATATAAAGAGAGATCATCATATATCATCATTATTAGGGGTAGAATTTTCAAATGAGGATCATCAATATCCTCCACCAGAATCTTTATGAGAAGGTTCACCTCTACTTAGAAGACGCAAGTGCCTCGCAGATAGTCCACATTCCACCTTGTGTGGGATCCATTGGTAATATATGATGACAATATGTGCAACATGTCGAGTTGGTTGAAGTACTTTCATCTTCAAGCAAGGAAAGGAATCTGCTAGAAGTAATTCTAGATGATCAAAATAAGGAAGAGGTATGTATATATTTGATAGATAAATTCATGTAATTATATAGTTGCGGAAAGAATGGTTAAATGCTCTATTTCATGAGCATGATTGAAGAAGAAAAATATATTCCATTAGAAAGATGCATGAAGGAAAGTAGACAATGTGCCTTGAACACTTCTACATATTGACAAGGTGAAATCAACATAATATGACCTTATGAAGAACTTGAGGTGGTTGATAATCATGGTTCCTAAGTTGAAAGAACCATGTAAATAAGGTCTTGAGGAAATCATGTGTGAAGAAAATGAAAGAAGAGTTCATGGGAAGATGCATCTATGAGATAAGATAAGGAATCAACATCTAATATTGAATAGAAGGATTAGTTATGGAATCTCCATGAAGAAGGTATGGAGACCCTGATATATGGGCTAGAAAAATAAAACCTTGATAATGTATGTAGATGGATGCATACATGTGCAAGATGTTGATGTTATAAGTTGGTTTTGTGACGAAAGGCCATCATAAAAGGTAACTTTAATTTATTGTTCATTTTTATTTTTAATAAATCATTTGGTTGGGTTGAAATAGGGCTACTGAAAGAGATTTGTAGATGTCACCTACAACTAGTACTCATGAGAATGGATGATATATCGTGAAAGAAACATGACTTGGTAGAGGTAGCTATATGAATAAAACCCATATGTTAAATATAAGATAATTTTACAATGAACAGAAGGATGACATGACTATCGGTCCAACACTAAGTTTTGTTGAAGGCAAGTGATGGAGAAGATGGTTGATGCCCTACATAGAATTTCTAGATAGAAGAAGGCTCCATTGTGAAGAAGTTGAAATTCATGACATTATGTCGAAAGGAGGAGCTCTACAAGTAGATGATAGTACCATGATCTCCACCGAAGAGAATATATTTGTTGTTGAAGACAAATCCTTAGTTAAGAGGGATATTGGGTAAGTTCCTAAGGAACTTGGGTATATTCCTTTTATATGAATGATTTGATCCTCCCTAGTTGAGAGGTAGAAATAGACACATCATTCTTGTCTTCATTTTATGAAGAAGGAATGGAGGATTGGGTAAGAATTTGAATTTTCATACTCTTTTAGGATGTGGTAGGGCATCTAATTGGAAAGAATAGTCAAAGAGGAAATCCCTTGAGGATGTGTTAATCCAAGTCATGAATGGTCCTAGAATGACATACCTTGTGAACATTCGGATGGGATATGTGCCTTGAGAGATAATGATGAAGGTTTTTGTGAATCATTGGTCTCCATTGTGCTCTAATATTGTGGGGGGGTAGAGTTAGTTAAGGCCTTGCTATGTGACAATTTTGGTTGATGTGTTTGAGATGCATGGATATAAGTTGAATTGATAGCTTATATGATGGCTTACTAATCTGACTCTTGTTATGAAAATTCTTTAGTATGAGAATGTACAAGTACCTTGTATGGATTATGAATGCCTCCCTAGTTAAGAGGGAGCGTTGAAATTTTTAACTAGGTTTGGTCTTGATAATGTCTATTGTAATCATGACTTTATGCATTTGATATTAAAGAGAAATGAAATTTGTTATTGTCATTCTCGATGCATGGAATTCATGCTCAAGATCAATTTATTTATAAGTTAAGCACTATTGAGTGCTTCTAGGGCTTTGTCATAAATTCTAGGAGTCAAAGAAGTCATTGTCATATGTAAATACCCTATTGAGAATATTGTATTATGTAAAAGAAATTCATTGTAAGTCAAAAATTGGAAAAATATCCCCTTTGAAGACAAGTCGGCCCAAGCAGAGGAAAAATCAGCCTACAAGCAGTTATTTGACCATCATGAGAAGACTATATATAAGGATACTTCGACCTCACTTGAAGGACATCAATCAAGCTCAAAAGAAGTTTGATAAAGGCAAGAAGCAAACCTTAAGAACAAAAAGGAAGAGGAGAAGTAACAAGGAGAAGAGAAATGAAATTTTTGGATCTTTTTGGGCTATATCTCTTCACACGTGCGAAATCTAGGGCATCATCCTATTGCAACTAGACCGAAAATTATAATCACATTGGGAGGTCGGAATTAGGTATCTAAAAGAAAATCTTGCAAGCCAAATTATTAAGGAAGAACCATCTCTTCAAGTAAAGGATAAAAGAGTCTCAATTCACCATCATTCTCTCACATGTGTCATCTAATACTTTTGGATAAGAGGCTGAAAATTGCAAGTCAAGGATTGCAGTCAAACTTGCAGGTCTGAAATATTGGTCAAGTACGAAATCGCAATTGCAATAAGGAAATTTTTACTTGGGAAGGAAGTTATTCAATGAGAAGTTTGACTTGGTCTTGAAGGGGTCTTTTTCAAGGGCCATAGGTCTTAGAATTCATCATTTGAAGTGCTATAAAAAAGATAAAGAGTTCTTGTGGGTTTTCCTCTCAAGAGGATAGTTTTTGGCCCTAGCTTATAGCCTATATCTTGTGTCCTTTTGTCTCATTGTTCTTCATTGCTTGGTAGTTGTTTGATGATAGAAAACACAACAAATAATCAAATGAAAGAAGAAGCTAGTCAAGTTAAGTAAAAATACATCACAAGTAGTTATCAAAGTTATAGAAATCCACCATCCTAGCTACCCCTTGATTTCTAAACATCCTTTACATTATCTTGAAGCTCATTTTCTTCTAAGACAATGCATATCTTGGTCTTCCAAGATATGAAATTGGTGGCACCATCCAACCTATCTTCTACTCTAATACTTGGCACCATTTTGACAAGAGAATTGAAATCTAATCATGTTGTTGAATATTGTTTCTTAGGCTGACTTCAATGGTTTCTCTTTCAACAAAGCTCTAATACCATGTTGAAATTCTATGACAAATACAATAGAATAATTTTTTTTCCAGATAACTACTTCCTAATTATTTTCAGATAATATTTTATGCCATTGATATCATTGAATAATTATACTTAGAAAACCTCGACAGTAAATGCAACAGAAACAATAAAGCTCATAGTAAACAACCATGCACAATAGAGACAATAATTTTACCCTAGGAAACCCAACCTTGGGAGAAAACCAAACAAATTTTCTTAGGAGAAATTATTCTTCAGCAAGGTTTACAAATTAGCAATTTGTCTATAAATTTGTGCCAATAATCCAAGTCAAATACCAATAAATCTTGGTCAAACAACAATGAGTCAACTGTTGATAATTTGGAGGGTTGATAATTAATACAAATTCTCTTCTTGATAATTACTTGTGAGCTTACTTGAGTTACTTATTTCTTCTCTTTGTTATCTTTTTTAGTCTTTCATCAAGTCAATTATCAAAATAAACAAGACACAAACTTAGGCTCCTAGAGCCAGGGCAAAAACCTCTCCCTCTTGGAGAGGAAAACCCGCAAAGAATTCTTCTTATAGATCTTCAAATGACAAGTACCATGACCAAGACTTGGACACTTGAACTATATATATGCATCCAAAACCTTGTCACTACTTCTTTGTTTGTCTCCAGCGTTGATCCTTCATTTCTACGCCAACTTACACTGACCTATACTGACTTTAGAGAATTCGGTCTCTTTCTTGATTTCGTTTTTTTTCACCAAAAACATTTATTCTTGCTTCATCTTCACTTGACCTACATTTCTTTTGTTTACTGAGGATAAAAAGGTAAATCATCGATTTACCTTCCTTTCATACTTGTACTTACAAGTGCATATCACTTGATGGAATGGGTTTCCAATCCAGTTCTTGTTGATAAAAAACAAGGCACCATTCGAGTTTGTGTTGACTATCGCGATCTGAACGCCGCTTGTCCCAAAGAAAATTATCCTACACCGTTCATAGATCAGATTCTCGACGATTGTGCCGGATGTGAATCTTTTTCCTTTATGGATGGATTCTCGGGCTATAACCAGATTGCAATTAAAAAATATGACCAGCATAAAACTGCCTTCATCTGTCCTTGGGGCACCTTTGCGTATCATAAACTCCCATTCGGTCTGAAGAATGCTGGAGAAAATTTTCAGCGGGCTATGGACTACACTTTTCATGACATTTGACATATTGTATAGGCTTACTTGGATGACCTTCCGGCCCATTCCAAGAAACGACATGATCACCTTGCTCATTTAAGAGAAATTTTTGCTAGGTGTAGATTCTACAGTATACGATTGAAACCTCATAAATGTGTGTTTATGGTCGAGTCCGGACATCTGTTAGGTTTCATTGTCTCCAAGCATGGGATAAGGGTTGATCCTGATAAGGTTAAAGCGATTGTTGAATTGCCAACACCACAATCCATCCTTCAACTCCAACGTTTGCAAGGGAAGGCAAACTTTTTACGTCGATTCATCGTCAACTATGCCGAGATGACGAAAGGATTTATGTGATTATTGAAGAAAGGAACACTATACTTGTGGGATGACCAAGCTCAACGGTCATTTGATGCTTTAAAACACGCACTTGTTTTAGCCCTTCTCCTTAGTGCCCCCGACTACTCACGCGACTTTCTCCTCTACCTGGAAACCTCACCATCCTCACTTGGAATGGTTCTGGTTCAAGTTCACAGTGACGACAGTGAACATGTGATATACTATTTTTCCAAAGGTCTAATCGGACCGGAATTATGTTATTCACATGTGGAGAAACTTTCTCTGGCGGTAGTTTTCGCCGTCACCCGACTCCGACATTATATATTGCTGCAACAGACTACGGTTATTGCTTTGGAGAACCCCATGCAACATATCTTGTCTAGACAAATTATTGGAGGGAAATATTCCAAATGGATCATCATCCTCCAACAATTTGATTTGATTTTCACAACTGCCAAAGCAAAGAAATCTCTCGTCTTCGCCGAATTATTATCAGACCTTCCCAGAATCGACCCAGCAAAAGTAGCTCATGATCCATTTCCTGATGAATCTATATACTTGGTCGATTCTTCGGACCCATGGTATGGATACATTTTGGTCTACCTACAAACCCAATGTTTCTGCCCAACTCTCACGTATGACGACCGTTGTCGTATCCGCCACCAAGCAAAGCACTATCTCGTGTTAAACGATACACTATATCATCGTGGTGTTGATACTGTTCTACGACGTTGTCTCACTCTCGATGAAGTGGAATGTGTTTTGAATGACTGCCACGCAGGGGCATGCAGTGGCCATCTTTCAGGCATAGCTACTGCCCAAAAAATCTTGCGCGCAGGTTACTATTGGCCCACTTTGTTTAAAGATTGCATTGCAGCAGTCCAGAAGTGCCCTCCATGTCAAATTTTCACAAAGAAAATGCGCGCTCATCCTGCCCCCCTTCATCCGGTTATCTCCATTGGTCCTTTCCCTAAATGGGGAATTGACTTCGTCACCTGCAATCCCACTTTGGAAAATGGACATAACTACATCGTGGTTGTGGTCGACTATTTTACGAAATGGGCAGAAGCCATTCCCACTTTCAAGGCCGATGGTGAAACCGCAGCTCTCTTCCTGTTCAATCAGGTAATCTGTCAGTTCGGCTTACCCCTATCGGTTGTCACAGATCATGGATCCCACTTTCAGAATCATATGATGACTGAATTAACATCCATGCTAGGTTTCTGTCAAGATCAATCTTCGTCTTATTATCCTCAAGATAATGGTCAAGTGGAAGCCGTAAATGGCGTCCTCAAAACCATGATTCGTCGATTGGTCGGAAATCATAAAACCACATGGCATCAGAAGTTGTATTCCGCGTTATGGGCATACCGAACGTCAGTCAAAACTGCCACAGGTTTCACACCATTCCAACTTGCATTCGGCCTGGAGGCAGTACTTCCAATCGAGTGCGAAATTCCATCACTCAAACTCACCGTTGAACTCCTGCCTGGCACCACCACCACTGAAGAGCGCTTGCTCTCACTCGATCATTTGGACGAAACTCGTCGAGATGCTACACTAGCACTCGAAGCTCACCAGCGCCGAGTTAAAGCTCAATACGATAAATATGTCAAGCCTCGTTCTTTCCAAGAGGGCGATCTTGTTCTACTTTATGACCAGAAACATGACCTCTTAGGGGCAGGAACACTCCAACCACTGTGGCTTGGTCCTTACATCGTCACTAAAGTCCTCTCAAAAGGGGCTTACGAACTTCAGGACTGTAATGGAATTCCACTTGAGGAGCCCCGCAACGGGCTCCATCTAAAGAAGTATTTTGCCTAGTTTCTCACTAGGCATATGCTTTGTAATTTTATGTATATAAGTTTTGCCTATTTTTTTTTATGCTTCTGGATCGTGTTTTGGTTTTCAAGGTGTTTTTCTCATGTATAATCTTGTTCTTTCACACAGATGTCGTCACCCCCCTTACCATACGTTGGATATGCGGACGGTGCTTGGGTTCTCTACACTCCTGAGTCGGACCTTCTTGGTTCCGGGGGAATCTTCCTGGGTAGCGCCACCAATAATGTTGCTGAGTACATGTCAGTGATCCAACTCCTCACGGAAGCGGCATCTCGTGACATCTCCAATTTAGTGGTCAGGTTAGATTCCCAACTCGTCATTATGCAGTTAAACAATCATTACCGTGTCCGTCATCCTGTGTTGTTACGTTATTTTCTGCGAGTGCGACTTTTAGAACGTCAATTTCAAACAATTACATTTGAGCACGTTCCTAGAGAATTTAATGCATTAGCAGATTCTTTGGCAAATTATGTGTTAGATTGGCATTTGTCACATTTATTATAAAAGATTTACTCATGAATATATATATTTTTATCACATTAAAAATACATAAAAATTTAAAAACACAAAATCACCAAAAAGTATGTATATATATATATGCCATGTCCAGTACATAGTAACATCAAAAAATCTTCCAAAACTTGGGTGTTTTACAAAAATTTGGCTATACTAAGCCACGCTCTGAAACTAATACATTTTCTCTGCCAGCTAGGCCTGATGATCATGGTAGCATACAACTGCTCTAGCTATCCTCCTCAGAGGCACCAGGTATCTCTCTGGCACACCTACAGTATGCCGCTGCAGACGAACTAGAACCTCCCGCATAGGAAGGGGTGGTATACCCATACTCAGAACCTCCAGGTTTCTGGAGAGTTCATGTAACACTTAGGCATCATCATCCTCGCTGGCTTCCGCATCCTCTACTGGTGTGTCAGCCCCGGGCAGCTGCAGTCCTCGTCGTGCATAGCGAGGGGCCCCAACTGGCCGAACAGGTGCCACATCTGTGTCAAGCAAACAAAAGCTTCAAGTCAAAACATAATTTTCACCCTTTTTCAACAAAAAAATTGCATAAACATTCAAAAGACAAAAAACAAAGTACTTCTTTGGTTTTCACTGATCATTTCCTTCTTACCATCGAGTCCCCACTGGGTACCAGGAGACAGGACTAACTCGGAATCGCCTGTGAAGATCATCCCTGCATAGGGATAATCCTCAATCATGATTATCTGGGAGTCTAGCCAATAAAAAAAACCCATCATCAAAGGAGTGGCAGATGGGACCCTCTCCAGTCCGTAGAAGCAAAGCTGCCCACCAAGCCTGCCTTGGCTTGCGTGGGCCCAAAGGCGCTATAACGATCCTGGACCTCATCAACGGTATCCGCTCTAGTAAGAAAGAGACAATCAGTGTACCATACCCAAACTCCCTCTGGGTACGGGTCTTACATGCAATAAGCTCTGCTCGGACTCGACAGAAAACTCCGTCACACCAGTCAAAAACCTGAGGCCGCATACAGTCCAAGGCTAGGAGCACCTGGGCCTTGGTGGCCACATGCTGACTCTTGGCACCTGCCAAGCGAACAATCATCCATAAGATAGACCTCAATGGTCTCAAAGCCACCTGTGTGATCGGTACCCGGTTGCTCACAGCCTGAGTGTCACGTATGCAATGCGCACGAATCAGATCAGCAGTGGAACGTGGGTTAGCTCTGGACCCCGTCAAGTTGGACCTCAGCCCATGGCATGATAGGCCGGTCAAAAAGTACACATCGTCCTTTTCGATTGAGATTTCATTACCCCCAATCCGAAAGACATGATGCCATTCATCCCATTGCTGGATTAGCCACCTCAGGAGGTCCTCTTGACCCCTCATCAGTTCTAAGCAGGCAGATTTTAGCAATCTGCACCTGCGGAGAGCCATCAAGCTTGCAGCATCCGTCACCATCTCTCGTTCTTCTCGTTCATGTTCTCTCTCTCGCCATATACTCATGTTTAACAATGGAATACCTGCACAAGAAACGTTTTCAACTGATCAAAACTTGCCTGGATAATTTCAAAACAGTAGAAATCGAGTTGCTAAAAAACACGGTGCGCCTAACGCCGGCCCTAGTGCAAAATAGAGCGCGCTAACGCGGTATCCCTTGACGGATTATGCGTTTAACGCACTTGAAATACTAATGGCCCGCGTTAGGCGCAAGCATTTTTTTAGGGCCTCACAAATTTTCCATTTTGAACCAGCAAAAAGTAACAAAAAGACAATTAAATGATAGCAGGAGGTTCTAGCTCTTACCTGGATCTCGCGGGAAGGAAAACCGTTGCCCGGATTGACCGTAATCGTCAGCTGAATATTTCACCCCTTTTCACCCCAGAGCTTCTTCACAGCACTCAGCACAGTGAAAATGAAGGCCTTCCGACCTTGTTATAGCCATTTTTGGGGCACGACTCTCTTAAGCTAGTCAGCAAAGTCGTGAATTCTTACTACGCATGTGTCGCAACTCTTGAGATCTGGTACTGATGTTCTTATAAGTAATCAGGATTTATGAGCAGACATACTCATGTTTTATCGAGCATTCTTTTTACGGTATTTTTCTGGCTCGTTAATCCGAAAAACCTCGAGTTCCCTTCTTCGGACTCGTTAAACTTATACGAAGTTGATATCGAGCGTTCTTTTTGTATGGTCTTTTTCTTGCTCGTTAATCCGAAAAACCTAGAGTTCTCTTCTTCAGACTCATTAAAAATATGAAGAAGCACTGAGTTGTCTTTTTAGGAATCTTTTTCTCGCTCATAAAACTAAAAAAACCCCGAGTTGCCTTTTTCGGGCTCGTTAAACTACCACGACAGAGAATACGGAGCCATTCTTTTCTCTTTTTCAAAGCTCTTTAAACTAAAAAAGTAATCGAGTTTTCTCCGCGTGACTCGTTAAAATTCCACAGAGGGCACCGAGTTTTTCTTTGTTGGACTCGTTAAAATTTCACAAAGAGTACTGAGTTTACTCCGTCTCCTCGTACTCATAACAAAATGAGGTAGACGTTTATCGAACATAGATTTCTCACTTTTCCGGTTTCAATGGACTAACTTACGGAAAATGAACTGTTTCAGGCTTACTATTCTCCCTTTGCCGTGCCCAGTTATCAAGACATGACAAAGGTACCCCAATGGAGTTATCTTTTCTGACATTTTTTAGACTCTCTAAATATGAAAAATTCACCGAGTTTACTCGTCCGGACTCATTAAAGCTAATCAGATGGGGCGTGGAGTTGTCTTTTATGATATTTTTCAGACTCTCTAAACATGAAAAATTCACCGAGTTTACTTGTATGGAATCGTTAAACCTAATCAGACAGGACGCAGAGTTGTCTTTTCTGACATTTTTCAGACTCTCTAAAAATGAAAAATTCACCGAGTTTACTCGTCTGGACTCGTTAAACTTAATCAGACGAGGAAAAATTTGGACAAAATGGATACTACCTCTGTTACATTTCAGAGAGGTCGATTTGGCAGCAAAATTATTGAACATGGCACTTCCCAGAAAACTCTTTCGCAGTTAGCCGAACCCTACCATCTATGAGTATTAGCCTTTATTTCCCAGTGTCCCTGCACCGGTAAAATCCTAACACACTCTTTGTTGTTCATCAAGCTTCAGCTGCCTAGTACCCTGCTAGAGTGCCTTCTATTGTTCAAGCAGATCTCGCTATCTACTGCTCCTGTTATCAACCAAACCACTCATTATGCCAGAAATTATTTGTCGTCCGACATCCCCATTTCCTCTTCATTATCTCGAATCATAAACAACATCAGTTGGTTTTCGTTTCGTGTTGACTGATGTAGGACGCCTCAGTGCCTACCTTTCAACAGATCTCTTCCTATCGACTTCAACATCTTATCTAGGAAGTTGATCCAGAAACCCATCAGTACCCGGATACTTGCAGACATCAGTGGCAGGTGGTCTTGTGTTTGCTTAGGGGTCTTCATCACTGGCTCCTGGTCGAATGATTCTATGAGTGTTTGACTTCAACTCATTTTATTCACACTCGCTAGATTGTACTGTGCATCTTAGGGACCATCATCATTATCGGTGGCCACCTTCGCGTCTGTTAACATTTTTCATTATCAACTGGTAATCAGATGATTTCTCACATGTTCGACGACAACTCCTTCATTCACATGTCGAGGAATATGCAGTTTAAGTGAATCGGCAGTCAAGACCTTGGGGCAAAGGCTACATCATTAAAGTTGTGTTTCCTTCCCCAAGTTGTGATATTGTTTATGGAGACAACTTCTTCAGCCTGATCCTGTTATGACAGACACTTCCACATTGTGCTTATCGGTGGACAGATTCTTCATATCTCTATTCTAGAGAAATCATGTTGTTTAAGCTACTGAGCATGGGAATGCCCGACTCAAGGCAGATACTATATTTTCTGACATATGTTGTTGTTTCAGGTGTTCCTCAGTCTTTCAATCTCTTTATCTCTACAAAAATTATAAAGTATTTCGGCTATCGTCTTCATATCTAACCTCACACTTTAGGGGGCATCTGTTACAAGTCAAAATACCTCTTCATCAGCTCAAAGGAGAAGACAAATATGGAAGGAATACAAAGACCTAAATTAAACCTATTTATGCCAAGGTAACGCCTCTCTATAACAACACAAGAGCGTTATAATGCAAATAATCAGTGAATGGGCCGCATTAGCGGTTAGGGCAATGCTCTGTTTACACTAGAGGGGAGCGTTACCCGTGTTTTAAGTTTGAAAAGGGAAAAACCTGCGGAGAATGATTTGAATCTTTGGCTTTCCCTCATAAGAGAGTCAGTTCACAAAGGAAACTGCGAAGCACCAATTCATTATTGGTCACTGCCATAAAAGACTGAACTCCCAAGGAGGAAAAAGCATAGAGATTAAAGAAACATCTTAGTTTTTTTCCATTCCAAACTAGTGGAAAGAGAAAGGCAACAATGGCCTTCTCCCTCTCCTATAAAAAGGAGCTGAAGGCTCTTAGTTGAGGGTCGAAGGATTGCTAATGTTCTGAATACTTGTGAAGTAGAGAATAGTGTTATAGTGTGAAGGCCAAGAGTCAAAGAGGTTCCTAGAGAGCTTGTTGACTAAGACTTCATTACTTGAGAGATAGAGAGATTAGAGGGCTGAGGAGGGTTTGGTACAACCGACGGTTGTAATCCTCCTTCTTTCAAAATCAATAGAACTGTATATGTTTTGTCCATTCGATGCTTAATATTGTCATTATTGTTTGAATATTTACATAGTATGATATGAATGGCTCAGATGTGCATAATTTAGAGGTTCATTATATATTGGCTTAATTGATAGGATATATGTTGTGTTAGAAATTACACGGGTGCTTTGATTGATTACAGGACTAAGATCTGGAGCCGGTGAAGAAGGACTCTTGTTTTTCTGCCTAGTGCTCTCCAAGGGACTCCAAGATCGTCAAAGAGGTAATTTCCTATCGCATTCCATCAAGTTGTTTTAAGTTAATATGAACATGCATATGCCATCTTTGTGAACTATACAGCTAATCTTACTGTCTGCCTCGGGCACTGGAAAGCCCTGAGAGGGATATTCGAAAACCAACAACCCAAGCAGTTTACCCTATAGCACTAGATCCACATCTTACTTCATATTGGCTGAAAATTTTCATAGTTCATTATTGCCTTAACTTCGCACTAAATCCAGGTTACACCATGTTGTTATATCTCAGATATTCCTGTATTGGTTCTCTGTCTTAAGTCCACATATATTTATGTCCTAAGCCCGCTTCAAACACATATAGAACTGGTTCTTTAAACCATGTCTTATTTCCACAGACTTCATCACGTTTTTCCTTACCTTAAATATATCCGCATTATAGTCTGTCCTGGAACCGTATTTATTTTTGTTGTAGACTTTCGAGAGATCCGCAATATTCCCTTTTCTTTAACAATTCAAGAGATCTACAATGTTTATCATCTGCACTATATATCGTTTTCCATTCGCACTTCTTCTTCCTGAGATCACCGTTTAACATTTGACCGCACTTCTTATTGCTGAGATCACCGTTTAACATTTGACTGCACTTCTTATTGCTGAGATCACCGTTTAACATTTGACTGCATTACTTATTACTGAGATCATTGTTTAACATTTGACCGCATTATTATGTTGTGTCATTTCAGAGAGAATCCATATTCTTTTTTTTTTCAAAATGGTCGTATAACATATGCTATTTATATAGCGTCAAGACTGTCTTCTAGGCCGACCATTCAACTAATATTTAGGCCGACTTTCACAGAGCTTATTCCAGCATATATGATGCATTTCTTCACTACTTTTAAAGCTTGACTTTCACCTTTATTTGAGAGATGTTGTGAGTTGTTGTGATCTAATTTTAAAAGGTCATGGAGCACATCTTCCTAGGCTCGATCCTTCATGTTTGAGACACTTAATTCTATTTAATCCCAGACCACAAAAGCCTAATAGAAATCAAGAAGAAGTATGTCTACATAGTAAAATCTTGTTCATGAAACCCATGAAGCAAGTACGCAAAAATACATTTTATTATCTTTGTCTTCTTCTTTACATAATTCCATAGTCAACATGAAGACCAACCTAGTTACACTTTTCAACACTCCCTCTTAACTAGGGAGGTATTCATACAGGTACATGGTCACTTTCAAACTGAAGAATCTCATAAGAAGAATCAGATTGGTAATCGCATCTGTATAGCATCATATCAACCAGCATTGTCCTAGTGCAAGGCCTTGACTAACAGCCCCATCTCTCAACCAGACAATGGGCTACAATGCTAGCGAGACACATGACTTATAGACACCATCGTTGTTGTCTCTCCAAGGTACATACTCCACTCGGGTGTTCCCAAATTATGACTTTCTTGCACTATTCTTCTCTTGGGTAGCTAGCCCTCAAAGAAAATCGGTCCTTGACTACTCTTATCTTGAATGCCCTAACACATTCTCAAAGAGTATCAAATGCCAAATGATTACCCAATCCTCCATTTTGTCTTCCCAAGTGAAGACCATAATGATGTGTCTATTTCTCCCTCTCAACCAGGGAGGACCTATTCCACAAGGAAATGTACTCATTCATATAAAAGGAATGTACCAAAGCTCATTCTTAGGAATTACCAAGTTTCTTCCAAGTAAGAAACTTACCATCATGCTCCCTCTTAACCAGGGACCTCCAACAGCAATGGTGAGACACCCAGCTGCTCATGAATAATTCCTTTACTCGATGTCATGGATTTAGATATTGAGGAATATTCAACTTTTAGCTTCATAGGGCACAGATCATCCATCACTTTCATCCTAAGTCATGTCAGCTGTCAGAAAGTGATTCATTAAACTTCCTTATATGGTCCATTGTTATGCCATGTTTCTTTCTTTCGAATCATCTCCTAGGATCATACATCCTTTCTTATGATTAGCATCCCTGCACAAATTCATCCAAATAAACATATACATATGAAATTTTAAAACAAAATTTACCTCAAGGATGATCTTTCATCATGACATCTTCTTGTAGGCATCAACATCCTTCATACATATTGACACATCTCCTAATGATATTTTTTTCGAAGGGTCTTCTTCTTTACTAGAATTTCGTCAGAGTCTACATATCTTTCCAGGAGATCTCCTAGTCACATCTTCTTGACCTCCAGATGATAATTGCCTCTTGACATGGTTGCATTTCATGATCTCTTCCTCTCTGCACATTCTTGATTCCCAGGAACATACAACTTTTCTAGTTTATTTTTCATATACAACCACCTCATATTCCATGAGGACATATTATGTTGATTTCATATGTCCGTGCATTGAGAGATACTCCTCCATAAATCATACTTCTAAGTACAAAATTCCATTACCTGCAACCATATGACATTACTTCACAGCATCTAATGTCAGCATATAAATATATATATACCTCATACCTTTTTCCCTTGAGTCATCCTGTAGTAATTTCTCAAGAATGAAGAGCTTCATTCCCTTGGCTTGCTTCATCAATATGTCATCACATCCCAGAAATATGTTTCCATGATGACCCTTGCTCTTGATGATTGCTTTCCATTAGTAATGTTTTTCACAGAGGTTTTCCCTGAGTTGATTCACTAGGAGCTCCTACCATGCTTTGATTAGGATGCTACATTACTTCCCATCATACAATCAACAGAAATCTCTTAAAGGAGAATATGATCTCAATCGTAGTGGAGATCCCTTGCTTCTTATTTCTTAAATTTCTTTGCATCAGGTTCTTTTTTAGAGACATGGGCTTCTTTCCTATTTCTCTTGTCCTTTTTCAGATTAAGGACAATTTCTATTATAATACCCACATTCATCTTATCCAAAGCATTGTGCTTCGTTCATACTATTCTGAGGACCAATATTACTGAATCTTCCTTTCTTTCTCAACGTGACTGCAAAGGCTTGATTCCCTTCACTTGATCCTGTAATTCCTTCGGCTTTTCAATCTTGTTTCCTTTATTTTACATAGAGACCCTAAATCATGGAATGGTGTGTCTTCCTTCTTCTTGTATAATTTTGAAGTGAAGTTTCCCCATTCATCTAGCAAATGATTCTCCCTCTTCCTGCAGATGATCTCAGAGAGATTGCTTCTCCTACAATACTCTCAGAGAATATCTCCACCAATTTCTCATATATTTCTTTTGATGATTCTAGATTTGATACATTTGAGATGAGAGAGTATTTTATGGATTCTATAAGAATATTTTGGGCTCCTATATCTCCCTTCATGTATTTGGCATGACTTCATTGTCCTTGTCTTCCTAACCAGTCTGTTGCTTTCTTTTGCAAAGAAGACATTTTGATAGATTTAGATAAAGTCATAGATACTTACTTGATAGAGTGACTTTTTCCTTCAGCAACTTCCTTGATGATGGAGTATATCTTCAGAAATTGAAGTTCTCCTTCTAAAAATGTCTTGAATGTGAGTCTTTGATAACAAAAGATTACTTTCTTGATTGAGTTGATCATTTAAATGACATAGGATATTTTGAAGTAGTTAAAGAGTCTTCCTTTTCAAAATGATTTGATTTTCCAACCCAAACTTTTGATCTTCGCTTCCTGGAGTGTCTCCTTTGTCTAGCAGCCCTTGAGTTTGGCACCTTAGCTCTGAAACCATGTTGAGAATTTGGAGGGTCGATGATTAATACACATTCTCTTCTTGATAATTACTTGTGAGCTTACTTGAGTTACTTATTTCTTCTCTTCTTTATCTTGTTTAGTCTTTCATCAAGTCAATTATCAAAATAAACAAGACACAAACTTAGGCCCCTAGAGCCAGGGTAAAAACCTCTCCCTCTTGGAGAGGAAAACCCGCAAAGAATTCTTCTTATAGATCTTCAGATGACAAGTACCATGACCAAGACTCAGACCCTTGACCTATATATATGCATCCAAAACCTTGTCACTTATTCTTTGTTTGTCTCCAACGCTGATCCTTCATTTTTGCGCCAACTTACACTGACCTGTACTGACCTTAGAGAATTCGGTCTCTTTCTTGATTTCATTTTTTTTCACCAACAACATTTCTTCTTGCTTCATCTTCACTTGACATACATGTCTTTTGTTTACTGAGGATAGAAAGGTAAATCATCGATTTACCTTCCTTTCATACTTGTACTTACTAGTGCATATCACTTTACTAGAGCCATATCTTACTTCATATTGACTGAAAATTTTCATATTTCATTCCTGCCTTAACTTCGCACTAAATCCAGGTTACACCATGTTGTTATATCTTAAATATTCTTGTATTGGTTCTCTGTCTTAAGTCCGCATATATTTATGTCCTAAGCCCGCTTCAAACATAGATAGAACTGGTTATTTAAACCCTATCTTATTTCTGCAGACTTCATCACGTTTTTCCTTACCTCAGATATATCCTCATTATAGTCTGTCCTGGAACCGCATTTCTTTTTGTTGTAGACTTTCGAGAGATCCGCAATATTCCCTTTTCTCTAACAATTCAAGAGATCCGCAATGTTTATCATCTGCACTGTATATCGTTTTCCATCTGCACTTCTTCTTACTGAGATCACCGTTTAACATTTGACCGCACTTCTTATTGTTGAGATCACCGTTTAACATTTGACCGCACTTCTTATTGCTGAGATCACCATTTAACATTTGACCGCATTACTAATTGTTGAGATCACTATTTAACATTTGACCGCATTGTTATGCTGTGTCATTTCAGAGAGAATCCATATTCTTCTTTTTTTTCAAAATGGTTGTATAACATATGTTATTTATATAGCGTCAAGGATGTCTTTTAGGCTGACCATTCAACTAATATTTAGGTCTAATTTCACAAAGTTTATTCCAGCGTATATGATGCATTTCTTCACTACTTTTAAATCTTGACTTTCACCTTTATTTGAGAGTTGTTGTGAGTTGTTGTGATCTTATTTTACAAGGTCATAGAGCACATCTTCCTAGGCTTGATCCTTCATGTTTGAGACACTTAATTCTATTTAATCCTAGATGATAAAAACCTAATATACATCAAGAAGAAGTCTGTCTACATAATAAAATCTTGCTCTTGAAACCCATGAAGCAAGTACACAAAAAATACATTTTATTATCCTTGTCTTCTTCTTTACATAAATACATAATTACATAGTCAACATGAAGACCGACCTAGTTACACTTTTCAACATCAATGTTGGTCAAACTAGTCAAAATGCTCAAAATTCAACATCGGACAAATATTCAGCATGTGGTTAAAAACCCTCGCACATGCAGCCCTTGTTGCAGTTAAATCTCGTTTGGTCAATGATATAATTGCAATCATATTTCACACGTGCAGCTTGTCACCTCTAATCAAGAATTCAGTCAACTTGGTTGGTCAACTTAATATTCTTCTTTACATGTGTGACCTCCAAAACAAATAGTAAATTGATGAAGAGAGAGAAATAATTGCTCTTTCTTGGTGTTCAAATGAGACATCACGTTATCTTATTTATACATGCCAAAGGGGTGTGACAACATAAGGGACATGTCCCTTCACTGGTTGACCAACTTGAATTCTTTTTGGGCTGAATTGATTTAATAATATAAAAATTTACATAATACATATAGGATTGACTTGATAACCCTTTATTCATGCGGGAATACCTCTCGATGCTACAAAAAAAATTGACACCAAGGACATTCGAAGACACCATCTAGAAGGCCAAGTATAGCTATGATGATTCCAAACATAAGGACACATTCTGAGCATACTAGAAGAAGAAGGACAAAGCCAATTTTAGGGGGAAAATACCAAAATAATTAGGACACAAGCAAATGGGTGAAAATGTCAAGTTCACTTCACTTTCTAAAGGTAAATTCCAATGGAATTTTGTAATGTTCCTAAATTAGCTAAGCTAATTGGAACATTAGAATTTTGTTTTATTTTTCATGTTTATGAATAATAGACTAATGGAGGACATGCAACACTCCTTAGATCTAAAAATAAATATATGCTCAATGTGAATAGGATTAAATATGAGTTGGTTGCATAAAAACCACTTGTGTATGAACAGGGCTAAGCTATTTGACTGGGTCAACAGGACCAAAACACAAGACAGTCCAGGTGCATTGAACCTCCTAGGTGATCAGCGCAGTTCTAGAAGGAGGAATTTAGTGTGAAATGAGCTAATGCATTTGAAGTGGTTTAGGGTTTTTCACATCCCATTTTTATAAAAAGGAAGTAGAGGGCTCAAGGAAGGGTTGTTGATGATATTTCGAATTTGAGGTTGCTTGGGCAACTTGAGTTCTCTTGGCTGTTTAGCCAAAGGGAAGAGGGTTTCCTGTTTAGGAATGCTCTCTCCTTCCATGGAGTAGCTCTTTAGAGGAGGATGTGCTGCATTGATCCACTATCCGGCATTTGGCCAAGCTTCTACTCCCAACTGCAATGCAGATCCTGTTAAGATTTTGATTTCTTTTGTAAGCTGCAACAAGTGGAGTTTAGATCTTTTCAGATCTAAAGCATTTCAGTACTTCTTTTCAGTGGAGGAGGGTTCTAATCCATTGGAGAGCTATATTGAATGATTTGAGCTTCATTTCAGATCTTGGCATCAGGCCAATGTGTCCTTCATGGTATACTGCACATTTCCTTCCCCAGATCTGCGTTATTGCTAAAGGAGCAGCGTTGTAGGGTTTTTGGCATCATTTTGGAGCTAGATCTCTGATGTGAAGGAAGCATCCTTGCATCAAGGGTGATCCTTGGATTTGCCAACCAATCCAAGTCTATTTCTGATCTGATACATTCACTGAAGTTTCTACTTCAGCAATTCTGAATCATTCTGCAGATCTGCTCCGGCATTTTCATGTATTGTTGAAATCCCCAAGGGGAATGTAATAAAGAGCCCTTTGGGAATTTTGATTTGTTATAGATCTCTGTTTTCATGTAATTATCAGTTGCATATCTGTAATTTAATAAAAATAATCTTCAGCCTCCTGTAACTAACGCTGAAGGGTTTCTGGGTCATTCTCTTATATTGCAGCACCTCAATCTTGGGGGATTTTCCATGTAAAACTGTTATTTAACCTTGGTTAATGCCTATGCCATGTTCTTAAACTCATTTTATGATTTTCCATACTGTTTTACATATTTCACCTTCAGAAAATACGCTTCCCTTGCTTCAGTAAATTTCTGCATCTTCCAAGTCATGGGAAATCAGGGTTTTTCTTGACTAGTCAGGAAGGAGGAACTGTTTAACTTAGAAATTCTTTTTTTTTTTTTTTTTTGAAATTCGGCATGTAGATCCCTCTTGACCTAATATAACATATCCCATAGCCATGCCCCTTATTTTTACGCAGATTTCTGATTATACTTATTTTAGGGCCAAAATCCTCACTTTTCCCCACCTTTTTTCCCATAAAAGCTGAGTAAAGGTTGCTACAACACTTGGAATTGGTTTCTGAGTGTTTTTAAACACTTTTTATAATATTTGAAGCACACATCCCTGAAAAATTCGTTTTTCAAGCATGTCTTACTGAGAATTCCATTTTGGGAACATTACAGTGATATCAGAGCATGATCTTTGGCTCAGCCTGTGGCTTCAAGCCAAAGTGTTGAATCCCTGAAGAAAGAATCTTTAAATCTCTATAGACAGAGTCTGCAGATGGCCAGGTAACCTCTAGATCTCATCCTTTTCTCAAAGGTGACATATCCAGTAAATGCCCCTGCAGTCAATCTCTGGAATAGAATCTCGATACTCCTAAAGAGGGAAATTTACAGTGGCATCAGAGAAGAGAAGAGAAGAGACAGAGATCAGAAATCTGAAGGAGATGAGTTTTACCTCATCATATTTCAGATCCTGGAAGAGCCTTTTCAAAGAGGTTAGACAGAAGAAAGAAGGAGGAAGAAAATGAAACTCCTATAGGGTTTCAAGAAGTGGAAAGTTGCAGTGAGACCTGCAGAAGGTTTCAAGAAGGAGAGGAAGATCCATGCACTTCCTATCCTCACAAAGAAGGAGAGCTATGAAGAGAAAGACCAGAGCATGGCTCCACCACTTGGAAGAATGACAGAAGAGGAGATCTCCTTGCTCCTTTTCTAGGCCCTCAAGGATATTGAGAAAGATCTCAAGGAGATTGAGAAGGTGGAGACTTGTACCAGCGCTGGCACAACCTTGGAAGAGCAGCCTTCATGTTCAATAATGAAGGAAGACTACATAGTTGCAGAAGAATCTCTTGCTTCTACATCTCACCGAGGTATGATTAAAGACTCATCTATTTTCATTTCAGCACATTGTATGAAGAGATCTACATCTTTGCATGCTGTTGATTTAGAGAAACAAGTTGCACTGCATTGTGCCAAAGCAGTGAGGAAGAAGAGAGGAACCATTCCTAATTAGAGCATTCACATGGAAGCTTCATTCATGAAGCAATAAAGGATGGAATGATGGATGGTAGACATCTTGGAGTGAGAAACCCTTTCTCCCTTCCAGATGACTCTTTCTCAATGAGCACACCCTTGCTCAAAGAGAAAATTCTACTTGTAGCAAATCCAAGGCCCTTTGGTTTTGGAAGGTCATGCATGAGGCGGAGACCTCATGAGAAGAATTCATTGGAGGTGCACTTTAGCACATCATGGAGTGCAAAGTTCTTCAACAGTTTGAGGAGGATCTTCCCTTCTCACTGGAGCAGATAGTAGATGGGGGACATCTTCGGATGGATAACATCTCTCATGACTGTGTTGGACATTTCTTGAGCCATGCACATCATGATGGGAGGTTTTTTCCTACCACCTATTTGGATCCTCATAGGGTCAAATCGATCCTCGGGAAGATTGCATTTCAAGATCCCATGAAATGCAGAAATCTGATTTGGGATGATGGTAGCCCTCATGGGAGGAGTACCAAGATGGATGATGGAAGGAGACATCCACAATTGGTTGAGTGGATGTGGATGGAGAGAAAGAATCAGGAGAGCTACTTTCAGATCTATGACACCGGGCAGCAAGAGATTTTGTTGCTTGGGATGTTCTTGAGAGAGCAAGGGCAGATTTTCTCTCACAGTTTTCATGATGTTGCAGGAATAGAAGATGGCACTATCATAGTGCAAAGGGGTTACTCCTTGACCTTAGATGTTCAAGAAGGAATTTCTTCATGGGAAGGACTTGTCATATGTAGCAGCATTATGGGAGATGCCTTTGACATTCCGCATGTCAAATATTGGAGCTATGTGTTGATGGGAGCCTATTTGCATAGGCCAACAGCGTTGTCACTTTGGAGCTGGGATTTATTGATGGATTATTCCCAGGATCACTTCTCATTCAATGCACTTGGTGAGCAAAGAGGAGGCGTGGAAGATGATTTATTCTTCTTGTCTTGGATTTCCAAGCAGGAGGAGAAGGACTTTCATGCAGCCCTTGGTTCATTCCCCTTCATGGGAGTGTGCCCATGTATCTTCTTACTTCCTACATATGGTGAGGGCTTTTGCTTGCATTCTCTTACCATCTCTTGGAAGTGCATTGCTCCACAAGAGGGCAAGCTATTCATGGAGCTCCATGAACTTCATTGGGCCAAAGTTCATGATGGAGACAGCCATCTATTATGTGGTCTTGGGCAAAGATGTTTTCCTTACATATGAGTTCTCTTTATTTATATGATTAACCATGTCACAGGAAGCATTTTTCCATAAAATTTTCTAAAGCAGTAGTTTGAAAAAATGAGCTGTGAGGACTTGGAAGACTGTTGGTAATCTCTTGCATTACATAGAACCTTCAGTATTTCCTTCATTATGGTGATGATCACGTTTTCAATTGCTGATGTTGTTTCTATCTTGATGGGAGACATGATGTTGAGTAAGGCACATGGTTGAGTGTGTCCTTTGGGGAAGGAGATCCCCTCATTTTATGCGGCACATGTTCTAATGGGAACATGGGAGAAGTTGTGGCCACCATAGCCAAACACTTGTTTCTCTTGGAGGTGGGCCATGTATATGATGGAATGCCATGTGATGACTATCTCATATCCCTCACATATGGAGTGACTTGGGCCATCTGGTTTTGCAGCGTTGGAGGAAGGATATTTGCAGATCTAATCTCCATGATGCCACTTGAGGGCAATATCCTTACAGCCCAAGATCAGTTTTTACTCTACACTTATCCCAGGTGGAGAGGAGAACAATGTGGGGTAGGCCATCTTGTCTACCATGTGCATATTTTCATCCCACCTATTTTGCAGGAGCTCAAGGTGGAGGAACATTTTCATAGAGTTGCCATGTCATGAGGTGACTCATTTTTGGTGAATGATTTCTTGAGGATGGAGAACTCACATGGGGGATGTTATTTCCCCATACACTTTAGATTCCATGCCTCAAGGGAGCCTCTAGGCAGCACCTTATTGCCTTCTTGAGTATTTGATTGTTTCATGGTGATAGCTATTCACCTAACTTGCATGCTTGGGAGGGGCAATATGGAGATTCATTGTTGACACAGCATCTCATTATTCGGAGGATTTCATCATATGGGGATGCTACAGTAGGAGGAGGAGACATCTTTCAGTTCTATCCTTGCAATTGCTTGAGGAAAAGCAACATTTGGGAGGGGAGGACTGTAATGTTCCTAAATTAGCTAAGCTAATTGGAACATTAGAATTTTGTTTTATTTTTCATGTTTATGAATAATAGACTAATGGAGGACATGCAACACTCCTTAGATATAAAAATAAATACATGCTCAATGTGAACAGGATTAAATATGAGTTGGTTGCATAAAAACCACTTTTGTATGAAAAGGGCTAAGCTATTTGACTGGGTCAACAGGACCAAATCACAAGACAGTCCAGGTGCATTGAACCTCCTAGGTGATCAGTGCAGTTCTAGAAGGAGGAATTTAGTGTGAAAGGAGCTAATGCATTTGAAGTGGTTTAGGGTTTTGCACATCCCATTTTTATAAAAAGGAAGTAGAGGGCTCAAGGAAGGGTTGTTGATGATATTTATAATTTGAGGTTGCTTGGGCAACTTGAGTTCTCTTGGCTGTTTAGCCAAAGGGAAGAGGGTTTCCTATTTAGGAATCCTCTGTCCTTCCATGGAGTAGCTCTTTGGAGGAGGATGTGCTGCATTGATCCACTATCCGGAATTTGGCCAAGCTTCTACTTCCAAATGCAATGCAGATCCTATTGAGGGTTTGATTTCTTTTGTAAGCTGCAACAAGTGGAGTTTATATCTTTTCAGATCTAAAGCATTTCAGTACTTCTTTTCAGTGGAGGAGGGTTCTAATCCATTGGAGAGTTGTATTGAATGATTTGAGCTTAATTTCAGATCTTGGCATCAGGCCAATGTGTTCTTCATGGTATACTGCACAGTTCCTTCCCTAGATCTACGTTATTGTTGAAGGAGCAGCGTTGCAGGGTTTTTGACATCATTTTGGAGCTAGATCTCTAAGAAGGAAGCCTCCTTGCATCAAGGGTGATCCTTGGATTGGCCAACCAATCCAAGTATATTTATGATATGATACATTCACTGAAGTTTTTTCTTCAGAAATTCTAAATCATTCTGCAGATCTGCTGCAGTAAAACTCAGATCTGCTCCGGCATTTTCATGTATTGCTGAAATCCCCAAGGGGAATGTAATAAAGAGCCCTTTGGGCATTTTGATTTGTTATAGATCTTTGTTTTCATGTAATTATCAGTTGCAGATCTTTAATTTAATAAAAAAAAGCTTCAACCTCCTGTAACTAACGCTGAAGGGTTTCTGGGTCATTCTCTTGTATTGCAGCACCTCAATCTTGAGGGATTTTCCATGTAAAACTGTTGTTTAACCTTGCTTAATGCCTATGACATGTTATTAAACTAATTTTCTGATTTTCCATACTATTTTACATCTTACACCTTCAGAAAATACGCTGCCCTTGCTTCAGTAAATTTCTGCATCTTCCAAGTCATGGGAAATCAGGGTTTTTCTTGACTATTCGGGAAGGAGGAACTGTTTAACTTATCAAAACACATTTTTTTTTTCTTAAATTTAGCATGTAGATCCCTATTGACCTAATATAACATATCCCAGAGCCATGCCCCTTATTTTTACGCAAATTTCTGATTATACTCATTTTAGGGCCAAAATCCTCACTTTTCCCCACCTTTTTGCCCATAAAAGCTGAGTAAATGTTGCTGCAGCACTTGGAATTGGTTTCTGAGTGTTTTTAAACATTTTTTATGATATATAGACCACACATCCCTGGAAAATGCGTTTTTCAGGCATGTCTCGCTGAGAATTCCATTTTGGGAACATTACAAATTTCCATGCTTCAAATAGAGATCGATCTATCAAATCAGCAAGACAAGAGGTTAAGGAGCCTAGGAAAAATCCCTTGCAGTGTTGGGGATGTGGATAGAACCACATGTTGAAATATTATCCTCACCAATAGTATAACAACAAGAAGTTGCACCATGTCCAAGAGACAACAATGATGAACAATGTGTCACAAGGCATACCTCATATTTACATGGAATTTTATAATAGGAAATAATATCATCAAGACTCGGTGATCGAAATGGGAAGTATGGTTCTCAACCAACTTATTTATATTTTAATTGATCAAGGTTCTAATCTCATTTATATGAGCCCAAAAATTGCAGGGACTTATGCTTTGTGAAAAAAATCACATGCCAAATTGTGGTTGGTCAAACTAGTTGCAAGAACAAAAAAGAGGGTGACGATTTTGGTGGAATCATGCCCCTCAGAGCTAGGTGGCATGCCCACAACAACTACCCTCAATCTATTGTCGTTGGGCTCATATGATGTTTTAATTGCCATGGACTAGCTGGTATCCCACAGAACCAAGGTGGACTGCTATAATAAATCATTAGAGTGTCTCATGAAGGTGAAGAAAATATGTTGCAAGGGATGAGAAATATTATCTCTGTCAAGCAAATTTCAGCGCTACAAGTGAAGAAATGCAACCGAAACGGGGTACCCTATTTATGATCCAAGTGACCATTATAAAAGAAACCAACAAACTCAGAATTGAATAGCACCCTATAATGAAGCAATATATCGACGTATTTCTCGAAGAAGTGTCGAGATTGTGACTCAAGAGGGAAATCAACTTCTCCATTGAGTTGATTCTCAGTTAGGTGCTAGTTTCAAAATATCCATATCACATGAGCATGCCAAATATGGTAGAACTAAAATTACAACTTAAAGAAATGATAGATAAAGGGTATATCAAACCCAATGTGTCTCCCTATGGAGCACAATGTTGTTTGTGAAGACAAAGGATGCCATGCTGCAGTTGTGCATTGAATATTGATAGTTGAACAAGGCTATAATGAAAATAAATGAGTACCCATTGCCTATAATTGAGAATTTATTTGGTCAACTGAGAGGGACCATAATGATTTCTAATATAGACTTGAGATCTAGCTATCATCAAGTTAGAATTAAAGATGAGATATTCAGAAGACATTGTTTAGGACAAGATACGGGCACTATGAGTTCGTGATTGTGCCATTTGGGCTCACAAATACCCCATCCACATTTATGTGCCCGATGAAAAATTCTCAACCTGTACTTGGAGTAATTTGTGTTGTTTTTTTATGGATGATATATGGGTTTACTAAAAAACCAAAGAAGAACATGAAGATCACTTGAAGGAAGAGTTCCAATTGATGAAGGAACACAAGTTGTATGCCAAACTCATCAAATGTGATTTCTTCCAATCACAAGTTCAATATATGGGGCATGTCATTTTTAAGGAAGGAGTAGTTGTGGACCCCGAAAAGGTCAATTCCATAAAGGAATTGCCTACTCCCCTAAATGTTACGGAGGTCATATATTTCATGGGATTGGTCAGATATTACTAGTTATTCATTTGATATTTTTCATAGATTGGGAACCAAATTACAACGTTATAAAGGAAGGGGATCAAATTTCAATGGACATCAGAGTGTGTACCTAGCTTTGAGAAACTCAAGAATTTGTTCACGCATGCACCTATTGAGAATAGCAAACCTAGAGAAATATTTCCTAGTTTGCATAGATGCCTACAATAAAATACTAGTTGGAAATGAAAAAAGGATGTGATTTTCTACGAATCGAGAAAATTAAATGAGCATGAGAAGAATTACGCCACTCATGACTTAGAGCTAGCAAAAAACATGCATGCACTAAATTTGTGGAGGTACTAATTGCTTGGGAATAGGTTTGTGCTAATTTCATACCATGGAGGATTGAGATTCTTGTTTGATCAACCCAAATTAAATGCTAGACAAGCCATATCAAATTTCATTTTGAAATCAAGCATATTAAGGGAAAGGAAAATAGGGTAGCATATGCACTTATTAAAAGTCTACAAGAAGCTCACTTGGAAACCATGGTAACTTGTGAAATTAACACCAAAGAAAGGATCAAAGAGGCATTGCAACATAGAGAGTGTTTCCATAATGTGAAGGAGTGCTTATAGTAGGAACCAGAGGGGATAATGAGCAATAATTTCAATCTCATTGATGGTGGTATGTTTTTTTTTTAATATATATGGTATGTTCCATGTATGACCAACTTGAAGCTCATAATGAATGAGTTCCATAAAATACCTTATTTGGCTCATCCTGGTTATTATAAAAAGATAACAGACATAAAGAAAAGCATACTATTGACCATGAAAGAAGAAAATTTTTAAATACATTTCCAATTGTGTGAATTCCACAAGCCAAAGTAGAATGCAAGCACCCAATGGGATCGTTACAACCAATTCCAATCCCTAAGTGGAAGTGGGAAGTCATATCCATGGACTTCATCATGAGTTTACCAAAGACATCCAAGTAGCATGATGTCATTATGGTGGTAGTGGGCAAGTTGAGAAAGGAAGCTCACTTTATAGTTGTTAAGTCCACTCACAAATCCATTTACATAGTTTATTTTTTAATGAAAGAAGTATTTATATTGCATGAAAAACCCAAGAATATCATTCCATATCATGATGTCAAGTTCACATCCAATTTTTGGAAGGAATTGTTTGTTGGCTTTGGGACTCAACTAGTTTTTAGTACAACATATCATCCTTAGAAAGATGGTCAAACTAAAAGGGGAAACATAATTCTAGAGGACATGTTGAGGATGTATGTCATGCATTAGCCAAAGAGGTGGGAATAATTCCTACCATTAGTTTGATTTGCATAAAACAATAGGTACCATTAAAAGTCATTGAAGATGAGCCTATTTAAGGCATTGTATGGTAGGAAATGCAACATTCCCATTAGCTAGGATGACCAAGTGGACAAAGTGGTTCTTGGATCCAATATGCTGAAAGAAATGGAGCAAGAAGTGATTTCTATTAGGCATAACTTGAATGTATCCTAGGATAGGCAAAAGAGTTATGCAGACCAGCAAAGAATGCACAAGGAATTCCAAGTGGGAGATCATGTGTATCTCTACATCAAACCAAGGAATAGCTCACTGAAAGTGGGGTCTTATTCTAAGGTAGCACCTAGATGTTGTGGACCATTTCATATTTTGGAAAGAGTGGGACTAGTAGCTTACGGACTAGTCCTACAACCCATAGTGAAGCAACACGGAGTATTTCTCATTTCCTTGATTAAAAGGCATGTGCATGACATTAATCATGTGGTTGATTGGTTTGTGATACATGTGGAATCCAAGGAAGAATTCCAGCCAGAATCATTGTGCATCCTAGACCAAAGACATATCGTGCTTCAGAATTAAGTAATAGAGAAAAATCAAGGTGCAATGGAAGCACTTTGGACCAGATGAAGCAACATGAGAATATGCAGACCAAATGAGGGAACTCTGCCCATTTTTTTTAATGTATAAACATATGTAAGAGTTTTACTTATAAATCTCTTGTTTTCTTTTACAGAACATTAATGATGGTGTTCCTTTAAAGGGGTGGGGTTTGTAACAACCCTCGATTTACCCTTTTTTTATAAATTTATGTATGACTGTGAAAACCAGTGTAGAAGCCTCGGTTGGCTAAGATTAAATTTTTTGAACAGTGAAAATTAAATGTCAATTTTAATGTTGGCATGAAGGAAGGGACGCCACATATCCATAATATGATGGGAAGGAATTTTGCATACTTTGAAGAGTTGTGAGTTATGTTGAGAATGCAACAAGATGATGGAGCTTAGTGGAAAGAAGTCGCCTTCACTAAGTGGGCCCGCAGGCTATTTTTGGCGCAAAGTCTATTTTTAGACATATGGATCATGGTCTATGAGTTGCAGGATGCTATTTTTGGATGGTTGGTCAAGCCGGAAAAAATAGATGGACTTCTATTTTTAGACATACTGGGCGGAATCTATTTTTAGATTGCCAGTCTAAAAATAGATATGTCGAATATTATTAGCTCTTAATAATATTTGGACTCTAAACATTATCTTATTCTCTTGGAGCACTTCAGTTTGAGCTATGGATTTGGCACATGCAGCTGACAGAAGGAAATAAGCTATTCCTAGGGTTTAGTTGAGCTATTGCATGATGGACTTCAGTTAGAACCCAGGTGATTGAGTTTGGTGGAGTTGATTGAGGAGTTAATGGAGTTGTGTTCAGTTTTACTTAGTTGAACTAGTTGTGATTAGTCTAACTGATTAATACACTAGTGATGAGTGGTGTGAATTAATTATAAATTAATTCACTAATTATTAACTCATAAATCAACTAAAGAATACATCAGTTAACTCAAGTGCATGGACAGTTCAGTGGAGACCTGTGGAGAGGTTAGGTGAAAGAGCAGTGTGACTATCAGTTGTGACTATATTGGTGCATGAGATTTGCAAACACATTGATTGAGATTTCCAATGAGGATTGCACAGTACATCTTGGTGGGATTCAAACTTGGATCTCATAATTATCCATCTTGAATTGCGCAGTAGAGGCAGGCAGACAAGTGGAGCAGATTGGAGCATGTGATATGTATAATCTGAGCTTGTTTTGTGTGTAACAATTGGAGATAGTGCCGAGAGCTTGTGAGGAGTTTGTACTATGATTGTTACATGTTATCTATCATTATAATATACAGATAGTTGGGGGTTTTCAGCTTTAAGCTTTCCCATAAATCCTGTGTTTATATGTGTGATTGTTTATGGTTTTAATCTGCGCATGCGATTGTTTTTAATTCCGCAAATTGATGATCAATGGTAGAAGAGGTTATGTATTATGCATGAATCTCAAATAGTGTGTGATCAGGATAATATCGGTGAATAAGTTATCTATTATTCAAATTTCTACATGGTATCAGAGCAGTATTGATCATTGGAGCAATTGCAGAACATTGAAGCGGTTGAGTTTTGTGCTGGTGGAATTCGAATTTGCAGCAGTGTTTTCTTGGTGTCGAAGTTGAGATGTCTTTCAACGAATTGCGATTGGAGTATGCCCTTGAGGGCAGCTCGAATTATATTGCATGGAAGGACAGGATGGAGGCGGTGTTAGATGACAATGGGTTGAAGGAGTTCATAGATGCTGAAGTCCCAAAGCCTACTTCTAGCGATGCTGCCTTAGTTGAGGCTTGGCAAAAGAAGACAGCAAAGTGTCGAAGGATTCTGTTGGAGGGCATGAAGGATCACATAGTGTCCAGCCTGCATGGTAAAGCTTCTCCATACTTGATGTGGAAAGCGTTGACAGATTTATTCCAAAGCAAGAGCGACCAGAGGAAGTTGGCGCTCAAGGATAAACTCAGAAACATAAAGATGGAGAAAGGCGACAGTATGCCCAAGTACCTCACGAAGTTCACCCAATTCAGGGATGAGATGGGAAGTGTGGGGGTGACTGTAGATGATGAGGACTTGGTGAGCTTGGCTCTCCTTGGGCTTCCGAAGAGTTGGCATTCCTATCAGGACTCTGTCAATGGTCGAGAGAAATTTCCAGGATGGGAGTGACTTTGGTCGGATCTTGTGCAAGAGGAGATAAGGCGGAGTACTAGGGACTGATCTTCATCGAAGAGTGTAGATGAAGAAAATTGTGCTTTGGCTACCAAATCAAGGAAGGGGAAGAGCAAGAAGAATGCTTCTCAATCTAGTGCGAAAGGCAAGAAGTAGGAAATGTCCAAGGTGAAGTGCTTTCACTGTCACCAACACGGACATTACGCCACTAATTGTCCACAGAAGAAGAAAAATAAGCAGGTTGCTGGATCTGCAGCTGGAGAGGCCTTAGCCTCGCAGTTTGAGCTAGATTTTTCACTGATCACATGCTTGGTCTCAAGTGTGATGGGTTCAGTGTGGTTTTTGGATAGTGGTGTGTCTTTTCACATGACAGGAGATCGAGATTTGTTTACTGATCTGGATTAGAAAGATCTTGGGGTGCACATCGAGATGGGCGATGATGGTAGATACAAAGGCGACTCTGCATCGGTACCATTTCTATGGAGAGGAGTCTCGGAAGGAACTCTACATTGAAGGAAGTGATGCATGTTCCAGATTGAAGAAGAATCTTATCTTCCGTGGCGATGTTAGAAGACAAGGGATATGATGTTGTCTTTAGCGAGGGACAGTTTTCCGCGCAAAGAAGGAACCGGTGAGCATCCGTGAGGGTAGGGGTTCGAGTTAAGAACCTTTTATCAATTGTGTAGATGGTCACAAGAAGAATGGCAAGGCAAGGGGAGTGGTGAGATGGGATGATGGCGAGCCGTGGCACCTAGAGATTGGGCCACCTTCACCATGGAGCTTTGAAGATACCGTGTTACGATCTCTTTTAAACAATCCAGGCACTCTGCGCATTCAAAAACAAGGCCTGAGCAAGGTGTGCCTTAGAAAATTTGTGAAAGCCACCTTTCACGAGAAAGATAGTCACACCCGACGATCCTTGAGAGAATTCACACAGACGTGTGCGGAGCTTTCTCAGTAGCTTCGACAACAAAGCACAGGTATTATGTGATATTTGTTGATGATTTTTCTCGTAAGTGCCGGATCTTCTTCATGCAGAAGAAGAGCGAGACATACTCAAAGTTCTGTGAGTTCAAGGCACTGGTTGAGAAAGAATCGGGGAAGCAGGTGAAGGCTCTTAGGAGCGACAATGGTGGTGAATTCATCTCTGGAGAATTCAAGGACTTTTGTAGCGCAGAAGGAATTCGAAGAGAGCTCATAGCACCTCATAACCCACAGCAGAACGGGGTTGCTGAGCGGAAGAACAGAACGATCGTGGGTGCTGCACGGGCGATGTTGCATGATCAGGGCCTACCCATTCACTTGTGGGCGAAGGCATGCAATACTGCAGTATATGTGCAGAACCGTTGTCCTCACAGGATACTTGGCATGAGTACACCCGAGGAGGCGTTTTCTGGTAAGAGGCCTGATATTTCCCATTTGAGGATTTTTGGTTCACCTGTTTACATTCATGTGACTAAGGATGCCAGGAAGAAGCTGGAGCCGACTACAGAGGTTGGGATATTTGTGGGGTACACTGATATGCCCCACAACTATCATGTGTATTTTCCAGACAGTCACAAGACTGTTGTGTGACGGGATATCAAATTTCGTGAGGAGAAAGCCATGAAGTGTTCGCTTGAGAGGGAGCCACACTTGCATGCAGATGAGGAGCTATTAGTTCCTAAGGATGAGCCTCAGGATGTGGATCAGCCACAAGAGGAGGTTCATGGAGTGGAAGAGACCACTCAGGCAGCGCCAACCATCAAAGGGCGGAAGCGCACTACAGAAGCTGAGCGACTGGCTCAAGATGCAAAGAAGGTTGTAGGAGCACCTACATCACAGCGCAGACAGAGACAGTCACCTGACCGGTATACTGGATACATGGCTCTTATGAGCAAGTGTATCGTGACAGAGCCATCCTCTTTCGAGGAAGCCGTGGAGGATCCCGCATGGGTAGATGCCATGGTGGAAGAGTATGATTCGATTGTCAGAAATAGTGCATGGGAGATTGTCCCAAGGCTGGAAGGGAAATCAGTGGTGGGTTCGAGATGGATCTACAAAGTGAAGCAGGAAGCTGACGGGAGTGTGGAGAAGTACAAGGCAAGATTTGTTGCTCGAGGCTTTTTCACGGATAGAGGGGATCGATTATGAGGAGACCTTTGCACTCGTCGCAAGTTATTCTTCCATACGGACGATCCTAGCTCTCTCGACGCGAGATGGGGTGGCACATTCATCGGATGGATGTGAAGACTGCGTTCCTCAACGGAGTCATTGAGGAGGAGGTGTACATAGAGCAGCACCGAAGGTTTCGAGATCTTCGAGCAGCGAGTCGCATGTGTGCGTGCTCAAGAGAGCGTTGTATGGGTTGAAACAAGCACCTCGTGCTTGGTACACACGGATAGACAGCTATTTCACTCGGACTTAGATTCTCCAAGAGTGAGGCGGATCCTAACCTATACCCAGATTGTGGTGGAGGGTAAGTTGTTGATCATTGTACTTTATGTAGATGATTTGATTTTGACAGGTGATGAGCTGCATGATACTTTCATGCAAGGAGGATCTTGCAAGAGAGTTTGAGATGAAGGACTTGGGCCTCCTTCATTATTTCCCCGGGATTGGAAATTTGGCAGCCGTAGTTGATGGACTATTTGTTTCTTAGGGTAAGTATGCCCGGAGATACCGGAGAAGTTCAACATGCATGGCCGCAAGCTCGTTGATACTCCTCTTCCCCGGAGGTTGGAGGAAGGAGGATGATACTACGACGGAGGTAGTGGATGCCACTCGTTTATCGACAGTTGGTGGGGTCGCTTATGTATCTAGTCAATACACGACTCGATATATGCTATGCGCTTAACCAGCTTTCACAAGCTATGGTTAAGCCTACCAAACTCTTCTAGAAGGCTGGGCAAGCATGTATTGCGTTATCCGAGAGGCACATCGGGATATGGATTGTGGTACGTACAGATGGATGAGGTGAGGCTATGTGGCTTCACGGATACGGATTGGGCAGGGGAGCCCAACTGACGTAAAGAGCACATCCGGAGGAATTTTCGATATCGAGTCGACGGCAGCTTTCTTGGTACAACAGAAGCAGAGATCCGTGGCACTCGGCTCAGCAGAGGCCGAGTATATGGCAGACGAGTTTGGATGCATGCGAGGCTATATGGATGAGGAAGATCCCGCTCGGGTTGTTCGGTTCACACTTGGAGCCTACTGTGATTTATTGTGATAACCCGCAGTTGCATCAAACTCTCGGCTAATCCCAGATATTTCATGATAGATCAAAACACATTTACATCCGGTATCATCATATCGGAGATTGTGTGCAGATGGGAGAATCATGTTACTTTCATACATTCCCACGGAGGATCGGGATGCTAATATCTTGACGAAGGCGCTCACCGGGAGCAAATTCGAATACCACGTAGGCGAGGGATAGGGTTGTAGATAATCCATATCTTGTTGAGAGGGAGTGTTGAGAATGCAACAAGATGATGGAGCTTAGTGGAAAGAAGTCGCCTTCACTAAGTGGGCCCGCGAGCTATTTTTTGGCGCAAAGTCTATTTTTTAGACATATGGATCATGGTCTATGAGTTGGCAGGGATGCTATTTGTGGATGGTTGGTCAAGTCGAGAAAAATAGATGGACTTCTATTTTTTAGACATACTGGGTTGAATATATTTTTAGATTGCCGATCTAAAAATAGATATGTCGAATATTATTAGCTCTTAATAATATTTGGACTATAAACATTATCTTATCCTCTTGGAGCACTTCAATTTGAGCTATGGATGTGGCACATACAAATTTACGTAAGGAATTACGCTATTCCTAGGGTTTATTTGAGCTATTGCATGATGGACTTCGCTTAGAACTCAGGTGATTGAGTTTGGTGGAGTTGATTTAGGAGTTAATGGAGTTGTGTTCAGTTTTACTTAGTTGAACTAGTTGTGATTAGTCTAACTGATTAATAAACTAGTGATGAGTGGTGTGAATTAATTATTAATTAATTCACTAATTATTAACTCATAAATCAACTAAAGAATGTAGAAATTTGAATAATAGTTGAATTATTCACCGAGATTATCCTGATTACAAACTATTTGAGCTTCATGCATAATACATAACCTCTTCTACAATTGATCATCAATTTGCGGAAATAGAAGCGATCGCATGCACACATAAAAACATAATCAAGCACACATATAACACAGATATGTAATGGGGAAAGCTTACAACTGAAAACCCCCAACTATTTGTATATTATAATGATAGAGAACATGTAACAATACATAGCACAAACTCCTCACAAGCTCTCAAAGACTATCTCCAATTGTTACACACAAACTAGCGTGAGATCCGAACAAGTCACGGGTTCAAATCTCCTCCACTCGTTTGCCCCGCTCTATCTAGTGCAATCCAAGATGAGAATGAATGAGATCCAAGTTTGAATCCCCTTTGGCTTGTACTGCGCAATCCTCATTGGAAATCTCAATCAATGTGTGTGCAAATCTCATGCACCCAAGTATAGTCACAACTAATAGCCACACTCACCCTTTCACCCACCTCTAACACTCGGTCTCCATTGAACTGTCCATGCACCGAGTTAACCGATGTATTCTTTAGTTGATTTATGAGTTAATAATTAGTGAATTAATTAATAATTAATTCACACCACTCATCACTAGTGTATTTATCAGCTAGACTAAATACAACTAGTTCAACTAAGTTAAACCGAACACAACTCCACCAACTATCTCATCAACTCCACCAAACTCTACCACATGAGTTCTAACTGAAGTCAACCATGCAATAGCTCAACTAACCCTTAGGAAAAGCGTATTTCCTTCACTGGGACCTGCATGTGCCACATCCAAGCATCAAACTAAAGTGCTCCAAGAGGATAAGATAATGTTTATAGTCCAAATATTATTAAGGGCTAATAGCCCCAAGGGTTAGCTCAAGCGGTAGTGAGCCAATACGTGGTCCTCTCCGTTGCGGAAGGTCACGGGTTCGATTCTTGAGTCCTTTGGGGTTAGGCCCCCGAAAGTCGGCCGGGAACGGTTTACCGTGCGTACCATCCGAAAATTCCGGAGAAGTACGCCCGGGTTTCCCGTGAGCTTTCCACTCGTGAAAAAAATTAAGGGCTAATAATATTTGACTCGATCTATTTTTTAGACCGGAAGTATAAAAATAAACTCCGCCCAATGTCTAAAAATAGAAGTCCATCTATTTTTCCAACTTGACCAATCATCCATAAATAGCATCCCGCAACTCATAGACCATGATCCATATGTCTAAAAATAGACTTTGCGACAAAAATCACCTGTGTGGCCCCCCACCTAGTTTAGGTGATCACTTTCCAACTAGGATCAGGAAAGATGTTTCAGGATGCCTCCTTCACTGTTTCTTGTTGCAATCTTCAACAAATAATACATCAGTTAACTCATGTGCATGGACAGTTCAGTGGAGACCAGTGGAGAGGTTAGGTGAAAGAGTAGTGTGACTATCAGTTGTGACTATACTGGTGCATGAGATTTGCACACACATTGATTGAGATTTCCAATGAGGATTGTGCAGTACATCTTGGTGGGATTCAAACTTGGATCTCATGTTTTTCCATATTGGATTGCGTAGTAGAGGCAGACAGACAGGTGGATAAGATTGGAGCATGTGATATGTATGATTTGAGCTTGTTTTGTGTGTAACAATTGGAGATAGTGCTGAGAGCCTGTGAGGAGTTTGTACTATGATTGTTACATGTTATCTATCATTATAATATACAGATAGTTGGAGGTTTTCAGCTTTAATCTTTCCCATAAATCCTGTGTTTATATGTGTGATTGATTAATGTTTTAATGTGCGCATGCGATTGTTTTTAATTCCGCAAATTGATGATCAATAGTAGAAGAGGTTATGTATTATGCATGAAGCTCAAATAGTGTGTGATCAGGATAATCTCGGTGAATAAGTTATCTATTATTCAAATTTCTACAAGTTAGCTTGAATTAAATTCTAAAATCAGTTGTAGGTCAATTGAGCCACCACCATATCACAAAAATTGAAGAGATGTGATTGGGTTAGTGGGGAAAAAGGACAATGCTAATTCCCCCTTACAAATCGAGGAGATAGACGAGCAATCTCTTAGATTCATAAGGGAGACAGGGAAGAGGGTTAGATCCTCAAAAAATTGGAAGAGAGACAACAAAAGAAGGGGGGGTATGAAATTTGAGAGAGGACCAACATATAGTGAGAGAAAAAGGAAGAGAATGCACAATTGAGAGCACTCATGCTAGTTCATACCTTAACTCTCTCTCACATTCTCACTGGAGGATAGAGGATGTTCCAGGCCAATTGTGGATTGTGTGGAGTTGTGGAGTAGTGATAGTAGAACAAAGAGTGATTGTGGAGTTGATTACATATCCATGTGCTTGAATTGAATTGTTGTGAATTGGGTGGTGTTCCCTGAGAATTTGTTTGAGGCCACTGGATTGTTAGTCTAATCTTGTGTGATCAGTGAGAGTTTAAATGGATGACCAAGACACTTTGGTGCTTGTTGTATAGATAATAAACCACCTGGATAGATAAATATGAGTCCTTGTGGTGCTTACTAAGTAGTTGATAAAACACTTGGGCAGTGGACTGCAGACCCTTTTGGTGCTTTCTATGAAAATATAGTTGATAAACCACATGGAAAGTGGATTGAATCTTTTGGAATAAGAAATACTTGATCTGGATGTTGGATTAAGCCATGTGAATGAGCTCAGAGGAGTGAGTGGGTCACTATGGTGCTTACTTCCAAAGAGCAGTTGATAAACCACCTAGACAATGGACTCCATCAATTGAGTGTATGACCAAGTCATTGGTGTAAAGTTTCCCTGGGAAAGCATCCCCTTAAACTTTAGATATGGCTCGAGGGTGGTCTATTGCAAGAAATTTTCAATGTAGCTAGCCTATGGTTGGGTGGAGAGTGGAATTTCCTCCTTCAATTGTCATGCATCTCAACATACACAGATAAGTATAATTGTTTATGCATATTGGATTATGAGTAGTGATATTCCTTTTTGTGCTTATGATTGATGTAAGGTCATGTATGTTTATGAATGAATACTTGAGGCTCATTGTTATGCTCGAGAATTATAAGCTATCTAATATGTATGTGGTTATAATGAATGCTTGCACTATGAATTTCGCTGGAATACCCATGGTTTGCAGGAAACCTTGTTTGCTAATTGAATGAATACTTGGATTGTGTTGATGAATTTATAATTCATGAAATTTAATATAATACTCTGTGGGTTTATGCACCTTCATATTATTGTTATGGTTGATAATTGTAATGGTTTTAATGCTAAGAGATTCTATGGTGCTTATATGATAGACTATTGCTATCTTGAATAATTATATTGACATGTATGTGAATGTTGAGATAATTGACATGTGCCTCTCATTGAATAAATTTTAAACAACCTATGAAAGATACCAGCAAAACCAAGTCGATTGATGTGTCATTCCATGAGCAGTTTTGATGAATTTAGTGAAACTTGGGAAGGGAATTCCCCCCTCTACTTGTCTCAAAGACATGTGAACTAGGATTTATGGACGCTTGTTCTCTTTACTTATTACCAAATTGGAGGTTGAGGACCATGATTTGAGGTCCTTGGACCATAACTCGTTAGTTTTGGTGTCGGGGTAGTTTCCCCCTTCTCTGTGTAGAGATCAAAAACCTGATGTATCATTATTAGTCATCGAATTGGTTAATGGGATTTTTTATATGAAATTGCATGCAACAGAGTCTGGTTGCAATCAATTGGTGCTCGGACACTAGTCTAACCATACCAAGCATATTGAACAATATAGAGTGACTTGGGGAGGTCTATAGTCGGGCCCCAGTATATTATGTCCCCCTGGTTCAGTGGACCACCAAGCCTATTTCCAGAACAATACAATTGATTCTGTAATGCTTGGTGGGCCTAAGTGGAACCTTTCCCAGTAGAACCTTGCCACTAGGATATCAAGTCACCAAGCCCCTGAATAATTTGAAATGGGCTATTGTGTGGGGAGACCAATCCGCTACTAGATTCTTTCCACTGGGCCATCAGATATCAAAAAGTGTATGCAAGCAACCCATGCAAAGAAGGTCAACACTGGTGGGTAGATAATAAAATTAACGAGTAGAGTTTTGGAGGGCCTGGGGTGGAACCCTGCTTGCCAAAATTATTCCGCCAGATGATTGGTCCCCCAAAAATGTTTGGGGAGTAATTTCTTAGAAAGGGTCCGTCTGGTGGAAAAATTAGCCAAGTGGAACCTCGTGACAAGATGATCGGGCCACTAAGCTCCCAAAATAATTTAATAAGTAAAGTCGAGACCAACCCAATCCATTTTGATGTGGCTTAGGGGTGGATCTCATTGGGCCCTTGGCCTTTAGCACTAGACATTTTCAATAATGTGAAAAGAGTGGAGAGTGGTTGAGTCAATCTAGCATGAATTGTATGGGGGTGGACCCATCGATTTCACAGACCTTCAAGACACTGAGATCACAATTGATGTCGTTCAAGAAGAGTGGAGCTGAGAAAGCCCTAATTCAATAGGACATGGATCTGGTGGCTCCACCGCGGCCAGTGACCTCGAACTTTGATCATGTTACATATCGATCTCATTCAGCGCGTTAAATAAACCAAACTCGCCACAACATGGTGATTTTTGAAGGCTTCATGGGTTCCATGTGGTACCCTTGTGATGACATGACCTTGTTGATATTCCCCCTTGATGATATGGCCTCTTTTAATAGGTCAAACTTTTAACGAGCATAATTTTCAATTTAGGATTCAGATTGAGATAAAAATTATATCGTTGGAAATCTCTAACGAGTTGAATGTGATGATGGAAATTGATTTAAGTTCTGAATACTTTGAAAAATGAGGTTGTTGTAACCCCATCTTCATAAAGAATCTTGGATATTGGGTCAAATAGGTAACCCTCCCATAGCTCGAGATAGACAAGGGGGTGGGAGGTGTTTACAATGTGACTTTTGTAATTTAAATTTTTCGTTTTTAATGATTGTGAACTCTTACTGTGGGTTAGTAGTACCCTCAACCTCTCTACTTTGGCCAACAATAACTGTAGATATGCCCTCAATGACACTGTAATTTGGATTGGCATGAATTTTTTTAATTGAAATTTTAGCGGTGCTCTATATCTCACATGACTAATTTCAGATGTGGAACACAATTGGTTTTGTGGCCAGTCAATTGCGGAAACCTTTAATAGACATGCATTTATAGCTTGTTTTTGGTGGCTTTTAATTCTTGCTGATTTATATTTTTGAAATTCACTTCAACCCTTCCCAAGTTTCTAGTTATGTGTTTAAGTGTAATGGCATGAGAAAAAGATAGGGATTTTTTTTTTAAATGCCCTCAATATTCCTTGTTCTCTTTGAATTTGTAGTGGATGGTAAATTACAAATTGTAAATGGCCAAGAGCCAATTTGTAGTTAAAGACCTAGGTTAGAGAAACCTTAAAAATTTTATTATTATTATGTAGCTAAAAGTCTCTAAAAAAAGTTGTGGCCAATGGTCCGATCAAATTGGCTTTAATATAAAATTTGATAACCAAACCTAGCTCACAAGTTACTTATCCAAAATACTTGCAATACAATAAATAAATCCATTTGAGATAAAATAATATATTAAATAATGTAGAAGTGAATTGATATGATGATAAGAGTATAATGGGGTGTTGTATATATGCCTAATCAAAGTTACCTTTCATGATAGTCATGTCATTTGATACATGCCATCTCATTATGCTAATTATTATTATTATTTATTTTATCATGCTAATTATTATTGATAATTACTATGTTCATAACAATTAACCACATTTCAAAATAATGAGAGGGAGATACAAGATATATGCCACCAAGTTGCATAGGGTCATATAACTTGTGTGGAGTCTTCCTAAAGCTGAGGACAAAATTGTATGTCCTTCTTCTTGGAAAATAAATTATTGTATGGCCTATGTGTGGTAGAAAATCCTATCCAAATGGATCGGGGCTTGGAAGGAAGGTGTACAACCTTGTGGGAAGGATCGTAACCTATGATGAAATTATATGAGAAACTAAAATAAACTAATTTAGAAACCTCCTACAAAAGTGAAAAATCTTTGGGATGACAAACATTGATCTTCAATATTTGAGTAAATTGGACAAAGGAGAATAAAGAGCCATTGGCATTCATCAAAAACTACTGGAGAAAAACACTATAAGTGGAATAATAGAGCTACCACTAAGAATCCTTCCTTAGAACCATTATTATAGTCATAACAACACATTAAATATAAATATGAGTAGCATCGTTTCCTACACGAAGTTTGTATGCCAACAAAATTTTACATACCATAAACATATATATTTTACTCAAGAAACCCAAATGGGAAACCAATATTCTCCTCAGAACCATTACCATACTGAGAACAACACTATATATATATATATTTATGTACATTATTTCCCACAAGAATTTGTATAGAAGCAAAATCAAACATAACACAAACATTGAGATTTTACTTGAAAAACCCAAATTGGAAAACCAACATTCTCCTCAAAATCTTTACCATATTTGAAACAACATATTAAATATAAATATGTGTAGCATATTTCCGAAATAGAGTTTTCATAGTAGAAAAATCAAACATACCATAAACACAGATATTTACGCTAAAAACTAAATGTGAAAACTAATATTTAGTGGTTGTTCAATCTATTTCAGTGATCTTTGGTTTACAATGTAATTGATGGCTCTTTGTGCATCATCCTCTTCTTAGCAAAATTATCCATAAATTTCTATGGATATTCCACGCCAAATGATCCATAAACTTATGTGGATATTTAACTTGACAGTTCATCGCAACAAATCTACTAAAATATATTAGAAAATCCAAAATCTATGCTATGAGGATTTATTTCTCCTTAGGTTTCAGCGTCTCTTAATTACTATTCAGTGTGTATGCATGCAAATTATAATATACAAAAAATAGAAAACAAATAGAATAGTCACTCACAAGCCATAATAACACAAGATATGACCTAGGAAACCCTTTCGGGAGAAAACCCAACTCGAAGGTGATTTTTCCTCGCTCAGGATTTCTCTAAATGGAAATGGATGAAAGAACAAAGAAGTGATGCTTGTGGCCTATGGGTTGTTACAGTACACAAACCCCCTTTGTTTTCTATTTCTCTTTCCACTCTAGACTATTCTTTTTCATCATGATCACATAGCTAGCCCCTTTTCCATGAATAATGGGGGATGATGTGGCATCCTCTTGAATCATGGTGGTTAAAATAGGAAGGTCAATTTTGGGTAGCATAACTTTTGATACAAACTCCAATTGAGGTGATTCTTGCATCGTTGGAAAGGTATCTGTGTAGAATAGTGCTCTGTTTTTCACACTTATACGACAATTTTACCTCCAAAAAAAGTTGTTTGATACCTGACACTGCTTCTAGAAGGTTTGAAACCCCAATTTGTCAAAATGAGACCTACTAGTAAAAATGGTCCTATTGGCTAATTGTACTACATTTTTCACTCTAAAAGCATTGAGATAGATGAAGAATAATATAATGATCCAATTTATATCACCAACATACCTTTGAGAGTGAAATTATATAAACAAATAAGGAGAGTTATGGCAATGGGAAGGCCAAAATATATGACCACAAGCATGGATTTTGAATTGCGCACATGAGGTTACAAATTCATTGAATTACACATAAAAGTAACAATTAACCTTGAGTCATGCAAATGAATGTTGCAAGTTTAGAAGATGAGATTTTTTTATTCCTGTAATATTCCTAATTAGCCCAACCTAATAGGAATATTTCATTTTGTGTTAATTTTCTTAATTGATGAATAAAATGTAAAGGAGGACATGTAAACTCCTAAAAACATCAAAATAAATCAATGCCCAATGTGAACAGAGGCAAATCAGGGTTGTCTCAATAAAATACCCTTGTATGTGAAAGAGGATTGTGGAGATTGACTAGGTCAACATGACCAAATCACAACATTGTCTAGATACATTGAACCTCCTGGTTGATCAGTGCAGTTTTAGATGGAGGATCTCATGTGAAAGGAGCTAGGGTTTTTGAAGGTGGTTTAGGGTTTCTCAAGCTCTAATATTATAAAAGGAAGGGGAAGGATCAAGAGAATGGTTGTTGATGATATCATATTTTCAGAGTATATTGTCTGTTTAGACATATCTCATTCTCTTGGCTGTTTAGCAAAGAATTGTGAGGATTTCCTGTTTAGGGATTCTCTCTCCTTCCATTGAGTAGCTCTTGGAGGGCATTGTACTTCTCTTCCACTATCAGGAATATGGCCAAGCTCCATCTCCCTTAGACAGCGTAAATCCTGTTGGGGTTTACTTTTTTCAGTGAGCTGCAGCAAGTGGAGACTAGATCTGCTTAGATCTAGATTATACTAGTGCCTCTTCTCAGTGAGTGTGTCTTTTAACCTCCTAGAAGAGTGTATTAGCAGTTTGGGCTTCAAATATTGATCTTGGCATCAGGCCAATTTGTGTTTCAAGTTTACAGTGTATTTTATCCTCTTTGGCTGCATTATTTCCAGTTGCAGAGTTGCAGGGTATTCCGGCATTCAGTTGGAGAAGTGATCTCTGGTGTAAAGGAGTCTTCCTTGCACTGTGGTGATCCATGGATTGGCCAACCAATCCATGTATGTTTCAGATTTGATTCATTTTTTCATCTGCTTCAGAATTTCTGAATCATTCTGCAGATCTGCTGCGGTAAAACTCAGATCTACTCATGTTCTTTCAAGTATTGCTGAAATCCCCAAGGGGAATGTAAAGTTAAGACAATCTAGTGTACCGATCTGTTATAGATATGATATTTTGTGCACATATATGTCTTAGATCTGATATGTAATGTACAGCTGCTACAGCTCCTGAATATTATGTTGTACATTCTTGTTGCATAGAAATAAAGTGTTGCAACACCTCATTTTTTAGGGTTTCTTCATCCATTCTTCCATTTTTCTCATGATCTGCGCGATAAACTCCACGATCTGATGTAATACCATGTATGTATGTATATTCCATCATATTTCATCATAAATCTTCAGAAAATCACACTGCATAAGCTTCAGTTAATTTCTATTGAGTCAAGTCATGGGGATTGGATCTTTTCTAGCCATATCGGGAGTGGGAGACCTGTTTAACATAGCTAGAATGATTTGTTTTAGCTGAAATTTGATATTTGAGTCCCGTATAACATTTTATAAGGGATCCAACCATCATTTTCCTCTTTTTTTATGTAGATATCTGAAATTAACCTTTTTAGGGCTTAATTTGCTGCTTTTCCCCACTTTTTGGATCTTAAATCAGAATATAAGTTGTTGTTGTTTCTTTATTAAATAATATGTGTTATTAACACAACATATGAGCTATATTTCTACATCTCCAACTTTATAATATCTTAAGATATTCTTATTGTTGTAGAAAATCCCTGTTTTAGGATATTACAGTGGTATCAAAGCATCTTTCTTGGCTCAGCCTGTGAGTCTCAGCCCAAGAAGACAGAAGAAGATGATATTACTCTCATCAGTTTTTAGATCCAGAAAGGACCTCCCCCAGGAGGTTAAGCAGATGAAGAGTTGCAGTGAAACTCCTAGAGGGTTTCAAGAAGAGGAAGAGCCATGCACTTCCTATTCTCAAAGAGGAGAAGACAAGATACATAGAGGAAACTTGGAATCTGAGATTATAAGTGAATAAAAATCTAATCTAGAGCCTCCTAGGAGACTCTAGCTTTACCTCAGTTCATTCAACTAGAGGAAGAGAGATCCTCACCACCACTTGAGGAAGCATGTACCGGTGCTGTTGCAACCTTGGAGGAGCAGCCTTCATGTTCAGCAGTGGAGGAAGACAACATAGTTGAGAAATGATCTCTTGCTTCTACATCTCACTAAGGTATGCTTGAACTTCCATCTCTTGTCATTTCAGCAAACCATATGAAGGGATCTACATATTTGCATGCTGCTGATTTACAGCAACAGAGTTGCACTGCGCTGTGCAAAGGCAATGATGGAGAAAAGAGGACCCATGACTTATGGGAGCATTCACATGAGAGCTTCATTCATGAAGTAGAGGAGGAAGGAATGGTAGATAGTAGACATCTTGAAGTGAGAACCCTTTCTCCTTTCTAGATGACACTTTCTCAATGAGCACTCCCCAGCTCAAATAGAAACTTCTACCTGCAAAAAATCCAAAACCCCACTGGTTTTGGAAGACCATGCATGAGGAGGAGGTCTCATTAAGAGATCCCATGAAATGTGCACTTCAACATTTCATGGAGTGCCAAGTTTTTCAACAGTCTGAGGAGGCTCTTTCCTTCTCACCCTTGGATCTTCATGGATTCAAGGGGGAACAGATAGATGATGGAGGACATCTTCGGATGGATAAAAACTCTCATGTTTGTGTTGGACACTTCTTGAGCCATACACATCATGATGGGAGGTTTTTTCCTACCACCTATTTGGATCCTTATGGGGTCAAATTGATCCTTGAGAAGACTACATTTCAAGATCCCGTGAAATGCAAGAGCAAAAATCTGATTTGGGAGAATGAAAGTCTTCCTTGGGAGAGTGCTAAGGAAGGAAAAGATGGAAATCACCCACATGTGGATGGATGGGTCTGGATGATGAGCAAGAAGCTGGAAAGCTACTTGCAAATCTATGATACTGGGCAGCAGGAGGCTTGGCTGCGTTGGTTACTCTTGAAAGAGTTTGGTTATCATCCTCTTTCCAAGGGTAGATGGCAGGATACTTGCATCAGGGGGCAGCAAGGAGTATGGACACATTGTGTTGACATAACATTCTTCATGTCAATCACCATGTTTTCACTACATGATTTGGATGATGGAAGTATGAGGAGGCAGCAAAAGATTTTTTTGTTTGGGATGTTCTTGGGAGAGCAAGGGCAGATTTGCTCTCACATTTTTCATGATGTTGCAGGAGTAGAAGATGGCACTATCACAGTGCAAAGGGGCTACTCCTTGGCCTTATATGTTCAAGAGGTACCTTCCCCCATGGGAGAGACTTCTTATATATAGCAACATTATGGGAGATGCCTTTGATATTTTTCATGTCAAATATTGGAGCCATGAGTTAGAGGGAGCCTATTTGCATAGGCCAACAGCGTTGCCACTTTGGAGTTGGGGTTTATTGATGGAGTATCCCCAGGATCACTTCACACTTGATGCACTTGATGGGCAAAGAGGAGGTAAGAAAGATGAGGTAATATATGGGGACATCTATTACTATGATGTACTCTTCTTGTCTTGGATTTCTAAGCATGAGGGAAAGGATTTGCAGGCAGCACTTGGTTCATTTCTCTTCATGGAAGTGTGCCAAAATACTATGGAGGATCCATTCATGGATCCATGTGTCTTCTTACTTCCAACATATGGTGAGAACTTGGTTTGTGCAACACAATATTTGCATGCTCTTACCATCTCTTGGCAGTACATTGCTCCAAAAGTAAGCAAGCTCTTGATTTTGCTCCATGACCAATGTTGGGCCAAATTGTATGATGGAGACAACCATCTCTTATGTGGCCTTGGGCAGATTTTTTGTGATTACTTGTATGTTCAGATTATTCATATGATTAACCATGTATCAAGAAACAATTTTCCATGTATTTCTCTAAAGCAGCAGTTTGAAAAACTACGCTGTCGCCACTTGGGAAATTGTTGGTACCTCCCAACCCCTTATGAAACCATCAGTAATTCCCCTATTTTGATGCTAATCATGATCCCACTTGGTGGTGTTGTTCTTTTCTTGATGGGAGACATGATGTTGAGTAAGGCACATGGTTTGAATGTGTCCTTTGGGGAAGGAGATTCCCACATTTTCTGTAGTACATGTTCTAATGGGAACATGGGAAGAGTTATGGCCACCATAGCCAAATATTTGTTTCTCTTGGAGGTGGGCCAAATGTGTGATGGGATGCCATATAATGATGCTCTCCTATCCATCACATGTGGAATATTTTTGGCCAACTGGTTTTACAGTGTTGGAGGAAGGATCTTTACAGATATAATCTTCTTGTTGCCACTTGAGGGCAACATCATTGCAGCCCAAGATCAACAAGAACTCTACACTTATCATAATTGGAAAGGAGGACAGCATGGGGTAGGAAATTTTGTCTACTATGTTCAATTTTTTAGCCCACCTTCTTTGCAGGAACCTAAGGTGGAGGAGAATTTTCTGGAGTTACCATGTTGGGAGGTGACTCATTCTATTTGGATGATTGCTTGAGAGAAGATGATTTCCCCATCCATTTCAGTTCTAACCTTGTAGATGCTTGAGGACAAGAAATATTTTTGGAGGGGAGGATTGTAATATTCCTAATTAGCCCAAGCTAATAGGAATATTTCATTTTGTGTTAATTTTCTTAATTGCTGAATAGAATGTAAAGGAGGACATGTAAACTCCTAAAAACATCAAAATAAATCAATGCCCAATGTGAACAGAGGCAAATCAGGGTTGTCTCAATAAAATACCCTTGTATGTGAAAGAGGATTGTGGAGATTGACTGGGTCAACAGGACCAAATCACAACACTGTCCAGATACATTGAACCTCCTGGTTGATCAACGCATTTTTAGATGGAGGATCTCATGTGAAAGGAGCTAGGGTTTTTGAAGGTGGTTTAGGGTTTCTCAAGCTCTAAACTTATAAATGGAAGGGGAAGGCTCAAGATAAGGGTTGTTGATGATACCATATTTTTAGAGTATATTGTCTATTTAGAAATATCTCATTCTCTTGTTTGTTTCGCAGAGAATTGTGAGGATTTCCTATTTAGGGATTCTCTCTCCTTCCATTGAGTAGCTCTTGGAGGGCATTGTACTTCTCTTCCACTATCATGCATATGGCCAAGCTCCATCTCCCTTAGACAGTGTAAATCCTATTGGGGTTTACTTGTTTTATTGAGCTTCAACAAGTGGAGACTATACATGCTTAGATCTAGATTATACTAGTGCCTATTCTCAGTGAGTGTGTCTTTTAACCTCTTGGAAGAGTATTAGCAGTTTGGGCTTCAATTCTTGATCTTGGCATTAGGCCAATTTGTGCTTCAAGTTTACAGCACGGTTTATCCTCTTGGACTACGTTATTTCCAGTTGCAGAGTTACAGGGTATTCCGACATTCAGTTGGAGAAGTGATCTTTGGTGTAAAGGAGTCTTCCTTGCACTATGGTGATCCATGGATTGGCCAACCAATCCATGTATGTTTCAGATCTGATTCATTGCTGCATCTGCTTCAGAATTTCTGAGTCATTCTGCAGATCTGCTGCAGTAAAACTCAGATCTACTCATGTTCTTCCATGTATTACTGAAATCCCCAAGGGGAATGTAAAGTTAAGACAATCTACTGTATCGATCTGTTTTAGATATGATATTTTGTGCATAGATATGTCTTAGATCTTATATGTAATGTACAGCTGCTACAGCTCCTGAATATTACGTTGTACATTCTTGTTTCAAAGAAATAAAGTGTTGCAGCACCTCATTCTTGAGGGTTTCTTCATCCATTCTTCCATTTTTATCATGATTTGAGAAATAAACTCCATGATCTGATGTAATACCATGTATGTATGTATATTCCATAATATTTCATCATAAACCTTCATAAAATCATGCTGCATAGGCTTCAGTTAATTTCTGTTGAGTCAAGTCATGGGGATTGGGCCTTTTCTAGCCATATTGGGAGTGGGAGACTTGTTTAACATAGCTAGAATGATTTATTTTATCTGAAATTTGATATGTGAGTCCCCTATAACATATTCTAAGGGATAAAACTATAATTTTCCTCTGTTTTTACCTAGATCTCTGAAATTATCCTTTTTAGGGCTTAATTTGTTGCTTTTCCCCACTTTTTGGATCTTAAATTAGAATATAAGTTGCTGATGTTGCTTGATTGAAGAATATGTATTATTAACACATCATATGAGCTATATTGCTGCATCTCCAACTTTATAATATCTTAAGATATTCGTATTGTTGTAGAAAATCCCTGTTTTGGGATATTACAATTCCTTTGTATTTTCCAAATTAAAATTTTAGATCCTTTGAGTCCCACGAATGAGAATTGTAAATATTTTTATCATTTTATTTAAAACATTATATAAATTGTTATAAAACAGAGAGATTAGAATATAATAGGCATACAAATAAACAAAAATCATGAAAAAATCATAAGAGACAAAATTTACATGGTTTACTTAATATGGACTACATCACTAAGAATAGTAAGCCTTTTATTACATCAGTGGAAAATTATTTTATAGTCTCCTCCATTTTTACCATGCCCTCACTATGGCCCAAAGGAAAATTACAATGGAGGCATCATGCTCTTAAATAGGCTACAATGCATGAGAATACCATGGGTTACAAAAAACTCTAGCTCGTAAACTGCCAATGGTAGGTGCACAAATAAACACAAACCATGACAAATTCATAAGAAAAAAAAATTATGTGTTCGCCCAATATGGGCTACATCCACTAATAATGATCACTGAAAACTCTTCAGTATTTTTATGGCTTCTTCATTTTTTACCATGCGCTTAGAATGGCCCAAAGGCAAATTACAATAGAGTCATCATGCTCTTAAATAGGGTATAACACATGAGAATACCATGGGAAAAAAAACAGGTTACAAAAACATCAAGTTCGTAAACCACCAATGGTAGGTGCACAAATAAACACAAACCTTGACAAATTCACACGCAACAAAATTTATGTGCAACAAAATTTATGTGGTTCACCCAATATGGGCTATGTCCATTAAGAATGTCCAGTGACAAAATTTTCAATATTTTTAGTCTCCTCTTTTACCATGCTCTCATAATGTCCCAAAGGATAATTAAAATAGCGTCATCATACTCTTAAATAGGCTACATTATATGAGAATACATGGGTAAAAATATGGGTTACAAAAAACTGTTGGACACCTAATCCTCAATGGGTAGGTGTGGAAGGCGAATGGACAAAAGAAGTCCAAGAGACCACTTGGAAGATGAATCCAAGGGTCACCTAATGTACTATAAAAGCACATCTATGGTTAATAGTAAAATAACTCACGCTTATCTTTCTGCCCTTGTGTGTTTACTTGCTCATTCACCATGTGTGTGTTTAACATGGTATCAGAGCCATGATGAGTGGCCATCTTCCTCATTGTGCATTTATGTGTTAATGTGTTAAGTTTTATGCCCTGCCTTGAATAGCATTGATCGTTGTGTTAGATAGTGTGTTGGTCTTTAACGCTCCTCCTTCCTGACCATTTGTGAGTTTCCTCACTCCTTTCTACGCATTGTCATTCCTACCATCCTATGCATGCGTTAGAGTGAAAATCAAGGCCTGAAAAATATGAATACCTTGCCCATGCATTACTTGCTCCCCGGCGCCTAATCTTCTACTGACTACACCCCTCGACTTCCTACAGCATACACTACCCACAGTATACCACTGTGCAGTCATCACTACACTGTTTGCCTCTGTGCTCCTCCTCACACTGTCTTCCCAACCTTGTCTTAACATTATTTACAATCTCGAAAGAAAAAAAAATGCAGTCTCTATGCGGTGACTTAAAGATCATATGAGATTGTTCCATTCCTTCCACGACCTCTCAGCCTCCACCGCTTGAGCCACAAATATAACACTTCACCTCCCATTGTTAATACTTTCACACCGTGGCCACCTACTCCTCGGCACTCTACACCGATTTCCTCCCTCGCTGCATACTCACCACTGCTCCACTGCTCCTCGAATCCACTACCCTCCATCTTACAATGCAACCTCATTGCCGCATGCTCACTCCACAATAAAATTTGTTTTTAAAGTTAGAACCTACTGTTATTTGTCTAAACACAATCTCAGTTCCAAATCATATTAATATGAATTATAGATGCAGCATGTGCCCATCCGGGACTACTCCAAACCATATTTTCTAAAGGGTTGTCACTTTTTGGTGTTGAGAGTGGGATAGGGGAGCGACGGCGCTGTGCAGGGGAGCCGGCGAAGTGGAAGGGGCGACGGGAGTCAGGGTGTTAGGCCGAGCATAAGCGAGGGGGAAAATGCAAAATAGGTCAGTTCGGGCCCTACGGTAATGTTGGACTCGACTCTGCTAGCGATTCACCTCCTCCGGATACACAAAGATGAGGATACAATGATGTTGCTATCGTTGTACTGGAGATTCACCTCCTCCTCTGTCGTATAAGTTGAAGCCATTATAGACAACATTGCATTACAATCTGTAAGTTCCTTGACGCTTTCTGGTGTGATGCCTTGTCGAATCCGCTTGCTACAGGTGAGCTGAGCGGGACATCGCTGCTCAACGGGACTGTGAATTTCAAGAATTCGAACAAGAAGACATCGAGCTTTCTCAATGGTGGTAATACCGTGCCTCTATGCTCAACCTGTCGACCATCCTCCTCCTGTACATTTCGTCCAAAATTCCCAACCCGAGATCTTAGTGATTAGGATCTAATCTATGCATTAGGGCACCTCATATATGCCACAGTAACAATTTATGGTTGATATTTGGCATGTATTGATATTTGATAGAGCCTATATGTGTGAATGTTCCTTCGGTATGCAAAATATTTGACAATATTAAAAATGAGAAGCTCACTAGTAGTTCGGTCCAAGAGTATAATAAGCGAAGCACTATGAAAGGGCTGGACAATGATAAAATATGGATGTAAAACTAGTCTCGATGGCAGTTATATTAAAGTAATTTAACTTTCTCTCATAAATCGAGCAGCTTTGATTTGAGTACTTCCAGGCACAATACTCAAATAAAATCTAGCTATCATTATCATTCAAAGGCAAGGTCGTCAATATCATCAATGGTTATGTAAAGGTTTAATGAACTAGGGTTTATGCATCCTACTTCATATTGCTTTTAGAAGAATATATTGCATAATTGCTAGAGAAAACTTTGGTACATAGTGATAGAATTGAAGCTCACACTCTTTATTTTCCAACTGTTAAAAAAGAAAATTGCCTAAAATTGAAAGAATATTAGAGTTATTGAAAACTTGAATCATATCCGCTACTGACAATACAGTCAAAATCAATAAAACCATTATTGCTGACATTTAAACATGTCTACAAGATGCACAAGACAAGATTGAGTTTTTGCAGCTGGAGTCTCAGCTTCAGCAAGATGAGATTCAGCAAAAGAATCAACATTTTGAACCTGTTTTTGTTCAGAAAATTGAAACGGACTCCCACAATCAGCAAGTCAATAATGTTGTGACTGATTCACATTACGTGCCTAGTTCAATAATAGATTTTTATGCAAATGCAGAAGCTCACACTTCACCTCCCAAGCCCATCATCAGACCTTAGGAAGAGCTTGTCCACAAAAAGCATAGAACTGGTCTTGGATATGACAAGGAGTTGTCCTTTCATATTTCGAACTACTCCAAGCCCATCAAATTTCAAAGTGCCAGATTTCTTTATGACAATTCACCTGCAGCTATTCCAAATCCTGCTTTGCTTCCACAGCAGCAACAACATATTGTAAAATTCCAACACTGTGATCACGTTGGCCATATGAAAGATCATTGTTTTGATGTTCACCCAAGCAAGCATTGTGGGAGGCACACCCATTCTTCACATAGATGCTTCAAAAACAAGCCTCCTGCAAGAACAAAGATCCATCTTGGATGGATCGCTTCTTGGTAATGGGCATCAACAGCCAAGAACATGTTTAAGTCGCATATCAGACTTGTTCTCGAATATTGAAAAATCTTGCAGTTGAGTTTTCGCCATCATCTCACCTTGTACCTGACAAGGGGGAAAATTGTGGTCATCTACAAGCTTTGAAACCACATCAGGCGAGCTTGAGCCACAACCTGTGATTCCAGATTCAGAGTTGTAGCCAGAGACAAACCACATCAAGTGAGCCTAAGCCACAATATCTCATTCCAGATTCAGAGTTGTAGCTAGAGACACAACAGTTCATGCGAGCTTGAGCCACAACTTGTCATTCCAGATTCAGATTTGTAGCTAGAGACATGGATGCCCATGAGGATTCCTTTGGTTGATGGACAACCTTAAACCATCTATGTGAGGTTCATATTCTTCCTCTTCAAATAATTCAGGACACTTCCTCTAGAAGAAGACTTCAGCTTCTTGCCAGCTTTGGTAGAGTTCCGAGAAATGCATTAAGCATTCCAGTGTTGGTGGTCATCCTTAAACCATCGCAGATTGTAGACCTCCCTTCTTCTAGGTTGAAGGTCTCCCTCTTCAAATATGAAGGACACTTCCTCTAACAGAAGCCCTCAGCTTCTTGCCAGATTTAGAAGAGTTCCAGGAACTTCAATAAGTGTTCCAGTGTTGGTGGTCATCCTTAAACCACCTCTTTATGCCAACATTTCAGAGAGTTGATTCAGCCTAAGTGCTTCCATGCATACTTTTCATATTTGTATTACAACTCTCTTCTTGGACTCACACATACCCCTTTGGATTAAGGGGGGGAATGTTGGACACCTAATCCTCAACGGGTAGGTGTGGAAGGCGAATGGACAAATGGAGTCCAAGAGACCACTTGGAAGATGAATCCAAGGGTAACCTAATGTACTATAAAAGCACATCTATGGTTAATAGTAAAATAACTCACGCTTATATTTATGCCCTTGTGTGTTTACTTTCTTATTCACCATGTGTCTATCTAACAAAAACTAGAGCTCGTAAATTGCCAATGGTAAATTAATTATGCCAATAGTATTTTGGAATAGGGCTTCTACAATTTAATTTAATTTAATTACCAATAATTATTAGGTGGATGGTGTTATCACTCTCCCCAACTTCCCAAGGCTGATAGTAGGATTGGAGAAAGGTAACCACCGACCAAACTTTAGGTCAGGTAGCTAGCCCTACCCGGACCAAAGAGGGCTCTCTCTATGTCACTTTGCAGTCAAAGGGATGATTGGATATAATTTTTTAGGCTAGTTATTATGCTCAATAGATTAAGTTTTTTGTTTTTTTGGAATTTTTCTGGATAGGAATGACAGTTAGGAGACTAGGTCTAGGGTTTTGATCTTATTTCAAAGGTTTAGTTGTAGAGGTAAGGGTGAGGCCAGGTAGGTAAGCTAAGAAGCATGATTAATTTTTCATTGTGTATAGATTTAAATGAGAGGGAATCAGAATGAGCATTAAACTGAATTCATTCATCAAAAGAGCAAGAGAATTTCATGAAAATTGTATGAAAAACAGAGCATGGAAATCATTTTTTCTGTCAATAAATTGATAAGACTTAGCATAAGGAATCATATATGTGAAATATGAGTAACATAACATTGAACATCATGAGTTCACAGAGGAAAAAAATTCTCAAAGGCATACCACAGGAGTCTCAACACTATGTCTACAACATTGTCCTTGATTTCATTAGCAAAATCTTGTACAATAGCTCCACTGCAAATAAAAACTATCCAACCCCACACAAGACAAAAGAGAGTCTACTTATAGAAACTATAGACAATGACACCTCAGTAGGTCGAAATTCCATCTAAAATGGATCATAAATGCAAAAGATGAGTCATTTCCTAGTTTCTAGGGAGGTTAGAAACAGTTCCCTTAATTTTAGCTACAAAACTAGGTGTGTTTGTCCCTTACATTAATTACAAATTCCATAATAATAGGAAGAAAAAACCAACCCAATAAATCTAGTGACAACTTGTAGCCTCGAATTTGTGACCATTTCAGAGCTTGACAAGTGTCCTGAGGGAATCCAATGTTGATCTGTGACAATTCTTACTAAAGATTTTTAAAACAATTTGCAGAAGTGTAACAGAACTTTGGAGGCACTTTGAGAATTCCAAGTCCACTTCTAAAAAACAGTCAACTAGCTTTGTGTGTCTAGTTTCCAGAACATCTTAAATTTTTCAAAATGGACCACGGGAAGACCTTCAAAAATCCATTCTCCTAGGGTCACTCAAAATCGTAATAGAGGGTCTAAAAAGGAGGCAGAAACATGAAAAATAGGTGGTTTTTGAGCTTTTTCTCCCAAATTGCAGCTTGTCATGCCATGAGGGTTATTGCTCTATGATGTACTCATCAAAATACATCTATACATGTAAATAAATCAACATTTGGATGCCTCCAAAACAAAATTCATAAGAGTCTGTTACCCTTCTGCAATGAGAAATTTCTAGAATTCTGCAAAAAATCATGTAAAATACCAAAATTTCTCAAAATTTCTCAAAATTGGTTTTATGGCACCTATGAGAGATGGGCTAAATAGCTAAGGACTTCACATGTGGTTGCTTTCTATCATGAGGTTTGAGAAAATGTTTATACTCTTAAATGTCTAAGTCCATGCCCTTGAACCACTGCACTCCATGAGAAGGGATACATATAGTTGAAGAAATTAGGTCATATGATAGGCTTATATCCATACCTACAATAGTGACCTTTCCCATATTGTAGCTTCTTGCAAATAGGCTGGACAATTGAAGATGATACCCCTCTTCCATAAGCCTTTCACAAAATCTCAAACACTAAGCTCTCTCAAAGCACCTTCTGGCCAATGGTGAAGCATTAATTTCATGCATGGTGAAGGGTTCTAGCCTAAGGTAGTGCCCTCCCTTGAAACTCTTCTTCTCACTCTCCATCTTACTTATCATGTTTGTGAGGGGTCCAAGGAGTAGTGGTCACAAGCCTTGAGATTGTTTGAATGAATTGGGAACCAAAAACCTAAGTTTTGGACCCTTTCTGAAGGTGAAACACCAAATTACAGAAGTGTAACAACACCTCCCAGAAACATAACAACTGGTTCCAGAAACGTAACAACTGAATTGCCAAAAATCCATAATTTTCTAAAACAATTTCTGCAAAACTAGGGCTTAAATATGGATCCATATCTCTCTAACCATAACATTTTTTTCACAACCAAGAGAGGTTTTTATTCTTCGGCATGATATGAAAAATCACCTCCTCCATTTTTCCAAAATACTTTTCCATTTGCTCAGAATCCAAGTCTGAAATTGATCACTCAAAATTTGCAGAAGTGTAGCGCACTTTGAGCATAAGTGTAACACCTGGGATTTTGGACGCCTTCCTAGAGGAGTGTTTGGATTCCAATGCTATGGTTGGAAATATTATGATGTCTGCTACAAAATGGAGTCATCAAGCACTGCAAATCCCTGCTTCAAATCCCTAAAAAATTGATTTTAAGACAACATGTCCAAAAGTGTAGAAAATGACCTGGAGAAAAATTATTTTGAGCATTTCTCTCAAAATATAACACTTTTGCATAAAATCAAGGAGATTTTTTTTATTTTTCCTATGATTGACAAAAACCTCTTTCAGTTTTGTAAAATTCATCTCCATTACTTCAAAAACTGATTTTGAAGCCAAATTGTCCCTATGTGCAGTGTAAACCCTGGCTTGATCACGAAGCTCTAAAAATGATGTCATTGGTCTGAGTTGGCTCAAACCTAGAATGGTGACCTCCCTTGTATCTCTTCTTCTCACTCTCCATATTTTTTATCATTGAAAGGATTAAAACCCTAGGGTGTCAATGAAATGAGTGAATGAATGGAAATTTGGAAAACAAAGTGTAGGAAGGTGTGAGTTTCGTGGATGAAATGAAGGGCCTTGAAGCTGAGCAAAATTCTAGAAAAAATTGAGTAGGTAGTGTTGTATGTTAGCTTCAAGTTGAAGGTGGAATGAGATAAAATTTATGGGTTGAAGGTGTAAAAATGTCTAAAACACAAGAAATTCCGAATTTGGATTGTGAGAATAGCTTGTGTAATAGTAGGGTAAGTTTGTGAGGTGAAATAGGGGTGATGGGGTTGAGAAAAAATTCTGAAAAAAAATCAGTGGATAGGATGGTGTCTTGTATCCACAATGAAGGTGGAATGAAGGAAAATGAAGGATTTTAGGTCATTCAAAACCCTAAAACACAGTCATTTCCCAATTTTGATTATGGGAAAAAACTAGTGAGGAAGTGTTTTTGATGTTTGAGGGCCATGGAGCTTGATAAAAAAATTGATAAAAAATTAGTGGGTAGGCTGACACCTTAGCTCCATAGTGCAAGTGGAATGAGGGAAAATTAATGGGTTTAGGTCATTCAAAACCCTAAAACACAGTCATTTCCCTATGTTGATTATCTTCATTGTGTTGAAAAGTTTAGAATTTAGGGTTTTAATGGTTTGATTCATATCATGGACGATGTGTGGGGATAGGCATATTTATATATGGGACATGGGGGTGTAGTAATCATGGTTTATGTGATAGGTTATGGTTTAGGTTGAATAGGGTAGCGTTTGTCAACATAAAAAATATATATAAATGTAGACAATGAAAAGCATGGAGGAGAAAATAAAAGAAGATGGCATGCCTTTAAAACCTCGACATTAAACCAAGGACTAGCATGGATGAAGGTTTACCTTGTATTAGAGGCCACACCAAATATGAGAGGATGAGCTTGAAAGTTTAGGATGGTTTTCGAGCTTCAACAACACTGGAGACTTTCACACATAGAAGCGTAACAACAGTGTTTTCTCTCACCACATAAACGTAACAACTAGCTTTCTCTCACCACAGAAACGTAACAAATGTGTTTTCTCTCACCATAGAAACATAAAAACTAGCTTTCTTTCACCATAGAAATGTAACAACTACGTTTTGTAATACACAGAAGCATAACACTGGTGTTTTCTTCACCACAAAAACGTAACAACGTGGTTTTCTTCGCCACAGAAATGTAACACCAGTGTTTTATGAGGGTTGTGAGATAATTTTGAGAGTACGTAGGGGTAATAAAAGTGGATAAATGTTTCTCTCACACATATGAAAGGTTAACAATGAAAAAATGAAGTTTTCTTTACCTTTTATAAGGTTTTATGACCCTTACCTTTTCTAATGGCATTTACAATGACTTTTTAATCCCTATGCACTTGAAAAGTGACATGCTGCTCCTTTGAGTGAGATGAGAGGATAGAGTTAACCTATTTTTCATTCTTTGACACTTGAGGTAACCTTTTAATATCCTTTATGAGACATCAAGACACAATTTGCTTCTTTTTCATGGGGACGATGAGACTACTTCTCTTTAAAACTTTGAAATATCTTCACACATTTGAACTTTCACATGGGATAATGGCTCTTTCAAAACCAGATAAGATGTCTTTGAACCTTTAAATGACTCTCTTTGCTTTTGATTGGGACAATAGGTAAAATTGACCTCCCTTGGAGCTCTGACAATCAATGGTGACTTTTTGATCTTTTAAATGAGAAAGTGAGACAAAATTCTTCAATTTTCATGAAACAATGAGATAGAGATGAGTTGTTTGAATTTTTTTTGAAACTTGAGCCAAATGAAACAAGAGATATGGATTTATTTGAACTTAATAAACATGCTTGCTCCTTCACTAGGTTTTTATGGATGAAATGGAGGGTTACTGCCTTATGTTCAGTGAAAATTTGAAGATTTTTCCAAAGGCAGGGTTGAACCTAGACTTGACCTATATGAGATGGAATGACCTAACCCTATACCTCTTTAGTTATGGTGATGGAGATGGTGACCTTGAAATTGATGATGGAAATGACCTTGAGAATGGTGATGATAAATAAAATGAAGGAGCAACATACATGGTTTAGACCTCTTCAGTGACCAAAATTATTTATAAGAACTGGTTCGAAAAAGTAAAAATTTTGACCTATGACATAATGGAAAATAATTGAAAGGTTTATTTGATCATTGGCATACCTTAGATAACATATGGTAGAGATTCGACCTCCAATGAACATTTTCTAATATTCTTAGTAGTTACACAAATCAAAGCTTGAGATTTATCTCCAAAGTAGTTATTCCCATTTTTCCCTTTTAATTAAATGATCTGAACTTATGCAGGAACACAACAAAATACAGATATAAACATAAATACAAAATTGCAACAGAAATAAAACTTCATTTCATTAATATCAAAGAACTGAAATATGCTTACATACAGAATGGAAATAAACTAGCTCGGGCGATGGTAGCTTATCTTTGAGAAGAGATGTGGTGGCTACATTACTCTGAACTGTATTACAATGAGGCTCAAGGGCCTTTTTATTATTAAACAACAAGGGAAAACCATAAACAACCAAAACCTTAACCCCAAGAGATGGAACACCAAGAGTTTGTGGGCCCCGTTGGTGTTAGTCGGGCAGTCAAATTCCTAGGGTCATAACTTGGTCATCTTATCTACGTTTGGTGCGTACGATACCTTGTCAGAAAGATCTCTCTGAATAATACAAGATTTTCTAAACTTATTCTGGTCCTCAAAAAAATGTCGTTTAGGGGGTCAAAACTGCTTCGGAAGTTCAGGACCCGAAACAACTGCTAAAAATAGTAAATGCTGCTACAAACAAGAAACTGATGAAACCAACTGGGGGTCTAGGTGCTATAGGTGGGTGGCAACCAATATCCACCTAGATCAGTCCTACCCCCTTAGGAAGAAATGGTCGCGATTGTGTGTAGAGCCTCCATGAGGTGAGGAATTTTTTGTTGAACTTGGTTCCTGGTGAAGGATTTGATCTTCTTGGACAACTCGATATAGCTGGATCCTCTATTAGCGTGTGTTCTTGATCTATGTGTCCATGATCTAATCAGTTCTTCCTTGTTCCATGTAGTCTAGGTTTACCTCAGTGGGTGTGAGTTGATCTGCAATATCGTATGTGTACAGTAATGGTGGAAATTATGGTCGGAGGCGGTCCACATTGGACACTGGGTGCAGACCAAGGAATGGTGCAATCTTGAGCTCGAAGGCATTGTCTCCTACATCCTTGGTGATGGTGTATGGACCATATCGGAGTGGGAAAAGCTTGCGGTGGGGTCCAGCAAGGTGCTCCTTCTGCAAATGTACCCAAACTTTGTTGCCCATTGTGTAACTTGTGTGACACCTGATGTTGATAATGTCACTACTTTCACTTAGCATTGGTTATGTCCAATATTTCATGGACCTATTGGAGGACATGTTGAATGCACTCAATGAATTTTCTCGCCTTATCAGCTTCGGTTTGGACATGAGTCGAATCTACCTGAGTAGCTGCAAATGGTATGGCCACAACAATGGGACATAGTGGGTGGAATCCAAACTCCACCTGAAAGGGGTTGTGGCCAATTGATTTATGGAGAGCTCAATTGTAGTTGTGGTGGACATAGGGGAGGCTTTCATCCCATGTGCGAGGATTCTTCGAGTTGTACATGCACAGAATGTGTATGTTCATCCTGTTTATGACCTCTTTTTGGCCATCAGTTTGGGGATGGAAAATCATGGACTTAGTGAGCTTGGTATCCACAATCGACCAGAGACTTGACCAAAATGTTCTTAGGAACCTGTTGTCCCGATCTTAGATAATGGAATGTGAGATCCCAAATTTCACCCACACTCGTTCAAAGAAGAGTTTAGTAGTGGCTTCTGCTGTGATACTCTTCTTGTAGGCCGCCAAAATGGCCATCTTAGAGAATCTATCGATGACCACAAAAACATAGTCGTTTCCATGCTTGGTAGAAGGAAGGCCCAACATGTAATCCAATGAGATGGATTCCCAAGGTCGACTAGGGGTAGGAAGTGGAGTATATAGGCCTTGCTTTTTGATGGTCGGTTTGGAAATAGTACGGGAAGTGTAGGATATGATGTACTTCCCAACATCTTGTCGAAGGTTTGGCCAATAAAAATACTTTTGTAGTATTGTCATTGTTTTCTCCACCCTGAAATTTCCAGCAACCCAACTGTAGTGTGCTTCCCAAATCATCTTGGCATGCTCGATTAAGGTAACACATAAGTGTCCCAAGTGGCATAATAGTGCATCCTTGAGGTTAAATTTTGGAATTTTCTTGCCTTCCAGGAGTGTCTGGTATGTGTTGCGAAATTCTGGATCACTTTTTTAAATATGTGGCGACCCTAAAGTCTCGTTCCCACAAGATTCGAGCACAATGGTCAGTGCCACGATAGGAGGTCGGCTAAAAAAATCTACAACATTTTTGGTGTTTCCCTTCTTGTACTTAATGTTCAAATGGAACATTTGCAGGTATGTGATGTTGATATTTTGGGGTGTTGGGGTAGCATCGGATGTGCTCTAGCCCCCAAACTTTGTGGAGGGACTAGGGTACATGGGATCTCCAAGACCCGAAAAGAAATTTAAGAAATTCCATCATGTTTAACAGATATTTAATTAATTAATCTTTTTAATCAAGGACCCTAAGTCTAACTTAGGAAAATTAAAAGATTTAAGTTAATTAAATTTAACATGTGATGAAAATGACTTAAGTCACACAGATCAAGCATCTTCTAATCTTAGTTGTTGATTCAATATTATATCACAGTCGTTGATGTTTCAATGAGAAAATTATAAGAAGAGGGCTTGGGGTCAGTTGGAGAACACACATAGTGGCAAAGCACTGAAACTAAGCTAGAATTTTAGGGTGTGGTTTGCTAAGAATTTCAGAAGTGTTTCAGCTACAGAGAGGGGCAGTATTGGCGAGGGGGATGGTGTATTCCTAGGCCAAGAGTAAAAATAGGGTAGAGAAGCAACAAACAAAATCAGCACAAAGGAAGTAGAGGCAGCAGCTACATAGAGCAGCCTAGAGCCTAGCACGGGCAGCGCAGAGGTAACAGGAGGCCAGGAGGGATAACGCATTGCCAAGAGGACTGACGCAGGGCCATCCAGGTCAACACAGGAGCAACGTAACCCAGTCTGGGTTGACGTAGGCCCTTCCTGAGTAGCGCAGAGGCTGACACATGATAGTAGGGCTGAAGCATAGGATGGTAGAAGCAGCGTTGGGGTTTCTAGAGACCAGAAAAGGCTGAGTTCTGTAAATCTCATTTGAGGGTATGAATCAGTCAGTTTTCTATCTCTAGAACAGAGGTATAGTTTCAGTTTTATTTCTCTGTCGGGTTAACCATTTTGGTGCCCAGATTTGTTGTACTTAGATTCTTCTTAATAATAAAAACCCTCCAACAAAAATAAGATCGGTTTTCCCACATTAGGTTTTTCCTGGGACAATTGTCTAGAAAATCCTTGTGTGTCACTTTGTCATTGTGCATGTTATTCAGCTTAGATCTATATGTGTAGGTTGTTAATGTATTTACTTCGATGTTAATGCTGAAGATTTCACATTAATAACTTAACGTAAGTAGGAGAATTAAATCAGAAATTTAACAGTAGGGTTTTTGTTTGAGCATATTCAGAAATATTCACATGGTATCAAAGCGATGGCAGATCTAACTGAATCTCCAGCAAGAAAGTTGAATAATTTTCTCTACAGAAATCAGCAGCAATAGACAACCCAGAGAGGGCAGTGCAGCAGCAAAGGGACACAGAGGGCTGACGTGTCCTTACTGGGTGACGCAGAAGCAGCGCAGAGCCACCTAGAGGGACACAGGATAAACCTTTGTTGCAGTCGCTACGCAGAGGCTGCGTTGGGCCAGTCTGCTCATGCAAAGGCTAGCCAGGGTGATGCAGTCCAAAGGCTGATTTCTGTGTAGAGTTTCGTGATCCAGAAGCTGAAGCTGCAGACCTTCAGCAGTTGCTGGTGGGGTGAAAAAAAAATCGATGTAGAATTTAGCCTAAGCTAAGTTGAAAAAGAGCAGGAGGAGAACAAATTCTCGGTATATTTCCTACCAAGAAATCTAAAGATCGATCAGACAATCAAATAGAGTTGATTCATTTTGTTTGGCAGACTTCCAAGGGGGGGATTCAACTGTCATAGGTAGCAGAGGGTGCCTTTCTCGCTAAAGACCCTAGATTTGAGTCTCTAGTATATAGAGGAGGGTCAGCTTTGAAAAACTTCTGAGCAAATCGCGCCACATGGACTGTGTGATCAGGATTAGTTGGACGACCTGTCCAACTTTGCGATCTAGAAAGCCATAATCCTGGTAGTCTTGGAGGCATACGACATAAGGGAGCATGCAGAGAAAGTCTTGGCTACGCCAACCGATGCGAAACTCCTAGAGAATCACAATGAAACAGCGGCACATGCCAAGTGCTTCATTATGGACGAGGTCAAAGATCATGTGGTACCTTACATAACCGAGAAGGCAACGAATCATGAGATGTGGGTAGCCCTAACCACATTGTATGAAGGAAGGTTCGTCCAGAGAAATATGCTTCTGGAGAACCAGCTGAGGTTATTCATGATGGCCAAAGGAGAGGAGATCGACCCTTTTCTATCCAAACTGTAGTCGATCCTAGATCAGCTGACTAGCATAGGGGTGAAGGTGGAGGATGATGTCATGTTAAGGACAGCTCTAAATGTTGTCACAGAGGACTGGGAAACTTTTGTCCAAAGTCTCTTGGGTAGAGCAAACCTTCCCAAATGGGACAATATGTGGGCTATCCTCCAACAAGAGGAAATCTGTCGAATCACCAAAAGACAGTATAGCACCGGTTCAATCAAGGTGAAGAAGGAAGAGGAGGAAGATGCAGCGTTCACATCACAAAGGCAACAAGGGAGAAAGAAGCGTGATCTGTTGAAGATCAAGTGTTTCCATTACGGAGAACTAGGACATTTCGCCAGCAATTGTCCTCAGAAGAAGAAGGACAAGGAAGCTTCTAGCACCAAGGCTGTTGTAGCAGATGATGGCTCCGATGATGACATATCTATGAGCGCCTATGAACCACGAAAGTGGGGTGATCTTTATCTGTAGAGAAGCTACAGAGTGGGGGCAGGATCCTTGAGTAGCTCAAATCTTGGATCACATACGAACTGCGGGAGCCTTAAGACGGTAGTGGGGCAAGTGGAGTGGGTGCAAGAATCACAAATGGAGAAGACACAAAGATTGATGCTAAGAAGGAGCAGCACAGTGCAGATGCAGCAGAAGCAGCAGCGCAGAGCAAGCTTGCTTACGTAGTGCATAGTTGCAGCAATGTAGAGGCTTCAGGAGGGCAGTGCAGAGGCTTCAGGAGGACAGTGTGACGTAGAAGCAGCGTAGAGGAATTTAGCGCAGAGGAGGTATCCTTACGCAATGCAGAGCTGCAGCAGCTTCCAGATGTCAACATAGAGAGGCAGCCTATGGAGCTTCAATGATGAAGATGCAACCCAACTGACTTGTCTGAAAAAAAGATTCGGCCTTTTTGCTGAATTTTTCTTTACTCTTAACACGCGGAATTGAAGTGCAATTGTTAGAAAGTGACACGATGTAGCAATTTGAGAGGGAGTTGTAGTACGGATGTAGCGATTAGCGGTGGCGGCGTCATGGGCAACAATACGCGAGAGAGCGGGAGCAACATGGTGACAATGAAGGCGTAGGCCAAGCATAGTGTAGAGACCCACACCGGAGATCAATGCAAAACTTGAGGTGAAGTATTTTTGCTAGAGCACATTCCTCAGAGGAGTGTTGAGATTTTTGGGTGTTGGGGTAGCATTGAATGTGCTCTAGCTCCCAAAATTTGCGGAGGGACGAGGGTACATGAGATCTCGAAGCACTGGAAAGCGATTTAAGAAATTCCATCATGTTTAAGAGATATTTAATTAATTAATATTTTTAATTAAGGACCCTAAGTCTAACTTAGGAAAATTAAAAGATTAAAGGTAATTAATTTAAACATGTGATGGAAATGACTTAAGTCACGCGGATCAAGCTTTCTTTTAATCTTAGTTGTCCATTCAAGATTAGATCACTTTCATTGGTTTCCCAACGAGCAAAGTATCAAGGAAAGGCTTGGGGTCAGTTGGAGAACACACACAATGCACGGGCCCTTCCTAAGCCACGCGAGCCGCGCGAGGCAGTATGGGCTGAAGCGAGAGGACTACGAGAAGCGACGACAGGGTTTCTAGAGGCCGGAAAAGGCTGAGTTCTTTAAATACTGTTTGAGGGTGTGAATAAGTCATTTTTTCTGTCTCTAAAATAGAGGTGTTGCTGCAATTTTATTTCTCTATCGGGTTAACCAGTTTTCGGCGCCCAGAATTGTTGTACTTAGAATCTACATAATAATAAAAACCCTCCAAAAGCTAGCAGCACTGATTTTCCTACATTGGGTTTTTTCGGGGACATTTGTCCAAAATATCCTTGTGTGTCACTTTTTCATTGAGCATGTTATTCAGTTTAGATCTGCATGTGTAGGTTTTTAATGTATTTACTTCAATGTTAATGCTGAATTTTTCAGATTAATAACTTATGTAAGTAGGATAAGTAGATCAAAAAATTTAACGGTAGGGTTTATGTTTCTTGAGCATATTAGGAAATTTTCACATGTGGACCATTTCTGATGGCGATCATTATGCAACTTCCCTTGTGTCTGTATGAACTGCAGGGGCCAGTGGTCTATGTGGATGATTGTTTCCTTCCCCAAAATGTAATGCTTCCATTGTCGACAGGCTTGCACAATGGAATACATTTCTTTGTCATAGGTGGGATACTTTCGAACTGTCTCAGACAATGTCTCACTGTGATATGCCACTGGATGTCCCTGTTGAGTAAGAACTGCCCCAATAGCATAGTCAGAGGCATCTGTCTCGATCTCAAATGGCTGTTGCAAGTTTGGTAATGTGAGCATTGGGGCAGAACATAGGCGATTTTTCAATTCTGTGAACTCCTTCTGTTGAGGTTCTGACCAAAAGAATTTTTCTCTCGCTCCTCCCTTGGTGACTTGACTCAAGGGCCAAGTGATATGATAGAACCCCAACACAAACCTGCGGTAGAAGTTGGAAAGACCCAGAAAGCTACGGAGCTCTGTTAGAGTGGTTGGGGCTGGCTAATCCCGAATAACTTGTATCCATTAGTGAACTTTTGAGATCTAAAATGGGCCTACTAAGAAAAATGTACAACCAAAATAAAATTTATAAGAACCAATAGGATTCAAGATGATGATGTCAACCATGGGGGATGATTCACCATTTTTGGGGTAAAAAAGTAAAAAGATTAAAAAATAATAAAACTACTTTTTCAACTTGTATTTTCAACTTATCTCCCTAAGTTTTTACTCAAATTTCGAGCGCTAGTACTTGTTGGATGCAAAATTTAATTCATCGTCCAAGGAGTCCATTGTGTAAACCGATAAGGAGATAATTTGAAAATACGAGTTGAAAAAGTAGTTTTTTCTTTTTTCCCTCTAAAATTTGATGATGTAATGTAATCTTGTTTTTTTATTTCCACTATTATTTTATAATTTCCTTATGTGGCCCATTTTACACCTCAAAATTCCCCTAATATTGGTTGGGTCCACTTGCACACCTCGCTCATCAATGATGTACCCTATATATTGAACCTAGGTCATGCCAAAAGTGCATTTCTCTAAATTGGCGCACAACTTGTGTTGTCGCAATGTTTCGAGGACCTGTCGAATGTGGTGGAGGTGCTCTTCCCAACTCTGGCGGAAACATAGGATGTCATCTAAATAAACCACCACAAATTTATTGGTGAACGGTCGCAAGATGTCGCCCATCAGCCTCATGAAAGTTGTGGGGGCATTCGTCAACCCAAAAGGTATGACCAACCATTTGAAAAGGGCAGTAGGCCAAGCATCAGTGTAGAGACCCACACCAGAGATCAATGCAAAACTTCAAGGTGAAGTATTTTTGCTAGAGCACATTCCTCACTAAGAGGGAGTGTTGAGATTTTTGGGTGTTGGGGTAGCATTGAATGTGCTCTAGCTCCCAAAATTTGCGGAGGGACGAGGGTACATGAGATCTCGAAGCACTGGAAAGCGATTTAAGAAATTCCATCATGTTTAAGAGATATTTAATTAATTAATATTTTTAATTAAGGACCCTAAGTCTAACTTAGGAAAATTAAAAGATTAAAGTTATTTAAATTAAAAATGTGATGAAAATGACTTAAGTCACGCGGATCAAGCATCTTCTAATCGTAGCCGTTGATTCAAGATTAGATCACGGTCTTTGATATTTTAACGAGAAAATTATAAGAAGACGGCTTGGGGTCAGTTGGAGAACACACACAATGCACGGGCCCTTCCTAAGCCACGCAGAGGCTGGCGCAGGCCAGCATGGCTGAAGCAGAGGACTACAGAAGCAGCATTGGGGTTTCTAGAGGCTGGAAAAGGCTGAGTTCTGTAAATCCCGTTTGAGGGTGTGAATCAGTCAGTTTTCTATTTCCAGAATAGAGGTATAGCTGAATTTTTATTTCTTTGTCGAGTTAACCAGTTTGGTGTCCATATTTGTTGTACTTAGATTCTGCTTAATAATAAAAACCCTCCAGCAGCCAGAAGACCGATTTTCCCGCATTGGGTTTTTCCGGGGATAGTTGTCCAGAAAATCCTTGTGTGTCACTTTTTCATTGTGCATGTTATTTAGTTTAGATCTGTATGTGTAGGTTTTTAATGTATTTAATTCGATGTTAATGCTTAATATTTCACATTTATAACTTAATGTAAGTAGGAGAAGTAAATCAAAAATTTAACAGTAGGGTTTATGTTTGAGCATATTCAGAAATTTTCACATGTGAACCATTTCTGATGGAGATCATTATGCAACTTCCCTTGTGTCTGTATAAACTGAATGGGTCGGTGGTCTGTATGGATGATCGTTTCCATCCCCATAATGTAATGCTTCCATTGTCGGCATGCCTAAACAATGGAATACATCTCTTTTTCATAGGTGGGATACTTTCGAACTGTGTCTGAAAGTGTCTCACTATGATATTCCATTGGATGCCCCAGCTGAGTAAGAAAAGCACCAATACCATAGTCAGAGGCATCTGTCTTGATCTCAAATGGTTGTTGCAGGTCTGGTAATGTGAGCATTAGTGTAGAGAATAGTCGATGCTTCAACTCGACGAACGCCTTCTGTTGGGATTCAAACCAAAAGAACTTGGTTTCTCCCAAAACATGGGGGAAAACCACCCAGTCCAGACCTTAAAGCAACTCCTTTTCCGTTTGGTGTAGTGGCTCCAATTGGGGATAATGGGACCAGTTTCCCAATAACGATGATTTTGAGGGTGTGTGATTATATGGCATGCAAGTGAAAATTATTTTGATCTATCATATGCATCTATCTAAACTATTTATTCTATTATATATCCGGGATGTTTTTCCTCTGTGCGATATGAAAAGATATCCTTCAATTGTTAGTAATATAGATCATTTAATAGTTGAAAGAGATGAAAATTATGTAAAATAATTCTTCTAACAAAATAGTTTGACTAGAAGAATTGTGAAAATATATCGCATCCATATATGTGTGATTATACATTCAATAAGAAACTACAGACAAATATTAGAACATAAGTGCATGTAACATTCATCTATAATAACGTTTCAAATATATAATGCAATAAAAGATGACTTATCAATTTATAAAGAAAGACTTAATACAAGTGAATAAAAGTACCATACGAAGTTCTACTTATGTAAAATGATAGTAATTGATCATATCCTTCTCACTTTCAAGCAATTTAAAGAGTACAGTAGTGCAACATCAGTTAAACAACTTTAATTGTCAAAAGATAACAGATGTGCTCCAGTCATTCATCAAAGCATTCACAAACTTACAATAGTGCGTTCTTTGCAAATGTTTTTGACAAATTTCTGGACCCTTTTCTAAATGCATGAGAGGGGTTTAAATACTAAACTAAATATGTTCTAATAATATATTATTACAAAAATATAAATGAGTTTTCAAACACCATCCTTGTAAAAATAACTAGAACTACAATCTAGGAAAATAAAATACCAATTTTGATTTATGAATTCCTCCCTTTCTTCTGGAGTTGGTCATGAAGTTGAAAAATATCTATCATTGGCTTGAGCTAAGTTGGCTGTGAAATTCTCAATCTGACCTGTCCCTTGAATACTATATTTGAAAGTACGAACTACGATCTTTTTGTTGAATCTATTAAGGATTGAAGACTCTGATACTGATGAAAAGGTTTGATCAGAAAATTCCAATAATTTTCTTGATCAAACTTATTTACATTCTTAATTACTACATCTTCTATATCTCCTTTCTTCTTCCACTGTGCTTCTATTTGTTTCGCTTCTGAAAACACTTCAGACGTTTTCTCTTTGAGAAATTATTATTTTACCAGTTGTTCACATACAGATTCAACAATTCATTTGATAACTTAGATGTTTTCTCTGCTTGCTTGATTTGTGCTTCCCAGTCTCTGAATAAAATCTCCTTATGAAACTTATCTACTTGAGGTAAATCAGCTTCCTTTCCTGAGTCTGATGATTGCAATTGAATGTGTTCATTGATCTTCTTTTCAAGTCTTTCACATTCAAGTTTCTAGATAGCTATCTGTTGGATCATTATTTTGTTCAAGTCACAATAAGAGTCAATTATAGAAGCTTGATGACAAAATACTTCATGTTCATTCTTTAACTTAGCATTTATATCCAGTGCTTCTTTAATAAACTACTCCAATTGCGGTTGGCTTTGTATTCTGATCATTGTTGTTTCCAGTTGTGCTTGTTTCTCATTGATCTCTATCTGATGTTGTAATTTGAGGATTTCGAAATATTTTTGAAATTGGGCCATCTTTTCTCTTATTTGCTCACTAGAGTTGGATTTTTCTTCATTTAACAGTCTCTCTAGCTCTATTACTCTGGCTTCCTTTTGCTTCAGCAACACTCCAACTTCAGTAGCTTTATCAACGGTAGTTGTAGCATATGCTCCTGTGTACTGTGATAATTTAGTTAGATGTTCTGTAGGGTAATCTAAAAAATCCTTCCATAGTACATCAAGTGATTCATCTATTAGTTTTGAGACTATTCCATCAATTCTTCTTCTTTTATTCCTCTTAAATACAGCCTTATAGCTAGGGATGTAGAAGATGTCAAGTGAAGGAATTTCTTCAATTTGTAAAACTATATTTTCTGTAGGATAGGTCGGTATGATCTCTCGATCATGAGTTTCTGGAACTTGTTGGAGTGGATTAACCATTTCCACTATCCTCTGGGAATTTTTAGGTGTCTGAAAACTAGATACTTATTTAGTATTGGGATTAGCTTTGGGATTTTTTATTGCTTCAGAAAACTCCTCCCGTTCACTACTAAAATTCTTCGTTTGATATTTTCCAGACTGATCTAGTGTATCATGATTGTGCTAAACTTCTTGAGACGTTGACTCTGTTCCATTACTTTATTTTTGCTCATGCATCTGTATCTCTTCGATTACCTGATCAATTATCTTTTTGGATTCAGATTCATTTTCGGAATGATCCGAATTGTGAGATTGATGTTGTGATTGACCTGATTCATCTTCAGCTATGTCTTTAGCTTCATTATCCAAGTTGATGCTTGGAGTAGGTCTGTTGACATTTTCAATAGTTAAAAAATTGAGAGGAACTCTCTACAATCTCTTATCTCTATATACTTGGAAAGCTTCTAAATCATCTTGACTCAAATGGCTAGATGTAAACTTGATTATATCTTAAAAAAATTCTATGCCCTGAAAGAGATCATCAAATCCATCTGTTTCCTTTACAAAAGGTTTCATTTTGAGCTCTGTAGTGTAATTTTTAATTACATCATTTGGATCGTATGACCTATTTGGCATTTCTGGAAATTTCAATAGATTGATCTTTGAAACCTCCTTGTAGGTATGGCCAATATCATATAGTGCGAAAGTGCCACACTGTACAGGGAAATTATGCCAAATCGCCTTTTTCGCATCTTTCAGTTGTTTAGTGATACCATTAACAATCTGGTAAGCTATCTCTCGTGCAAGCAACTTATCAGGAACATAATAAGGTAAGACATGGGGAGAAGCATAAATCCTGAATACCTTGATATATGTAAACTTCCCCTCTACAAACCACCTAGCCACAGAAATAATATATGCGTTAGCCTCTTCAAAAACCCTAGGATCCCTTTTATTGAATATCATTTGGTGCATAGACAATATGACTCCATAACAAATTTTATAGAAATGTAGGTGGAAGTTTGAATCCCAAAGGTCTCTGTGGTAAATGTGGATCGAGGTAGGACCTTGGGCAGTCCATTTCCATCCCATGGTAGGAAAACTAGAATTAAAACAGATGGCATCCATGACATAGGCAGACATATAAAAGGGAGGTGTCTCTCTAGATGAAGCACTGCTCTTATTCCTATATTTAGTAATTTGTTTAGCTAAACTATCAGATAGGATGTTTTCCAAATTCATAATTAATGAATTTACGATTCCGCCAATCAATGGAACCCATTCTATTGAAAACCTAGTGGTATCAGGTTTGGAAAATAATCTATACAACATACCAGCAGCATAACAATAAGGGGAAGGAATTTGGGCAATTGGGTACGTACCGAGTTTAACTCGCTTCAAATTTCCCTAGTCTTCCTTCCATTCTTTGATGACTTTCATGAGATCTGGATGCTCTGTTCTAAAGCTTTGTCATATTTTTGTTCCAGAGGGGGGTAGATGATACATTAATTTTAAGTCTTCTGCCCTGAAAGATCCCAAGTCTTCTCCCTTTGAATCTTTGAATTTCCTTTCATCTACGCTTAAGTGGTCAATTACCCACTTAACCATACCTGTGTAAGGGAGAATTTTCGGTCTTGTTGCTACCTTGTGGACGAATGAACATGCAACATCAAAGTAGGTTGCGTTTGAAGTAGATGTCGTGCATGTCGTAGAGATTTTGGTTATTACTCTTGGTTTATGATATTCAAACAATTTATACATCGTTTCCCATGCGGAACTGTCGCATTCCTTGTTGCAGGTAGTGTCTGAGAATAAGGGAGACATCTCTGAGTCTTCAGTAGGCAGAGCTTGAGAAAATTATTTTCCCTTCTTGCTCATTTTAGTCTTCCTTAATTCTTTAAATGGTTTCCTGAGAACAAAGAGAGTATTTAAAATTATATAGAATAGAGAGTCACATCCATTTTTTATATCAAACATGCATGAATAGATATGATTCTTTTCAAATATAACAACAATCATCAATAATAATTTCAAAGTCAGATCTCTTACAGCATCACACGAAATTCATATCAATCAACTTAAAGTCGTTAGATCTCGAATTTTGTTTTGATATGACATAAGCAATTTCACATGCTCAAGAAATTAAATGATGTGAATTCGCATGTCGCCATATCTAACTTTTACCATTTGTAATGTTTACTGCTAAATGTTACGAAATGCGATGTGCGCAAACCGCACATCACAATTTCTATGCGATAATATATTTGTTTTACGGTTAAGTTATTCAAAATGCGAAATGTGCATTCAAAAACCATGCTAATGCACTAAAAGGATTTTAAAGATTCATATTTGATGTTTTGTTGACTTGTCGGGTCCGCGCAATCACACTTATATATAGTTACCTTATGATTTCATTGTTTAAATAAGGTGTGATGCGATAAAGAGTTTATAATGATAATTGAAGTTTTTCCAAGCTTTTTTAAAGTATATCTTCGAAAAAAGTTAGTGCACTTCGCAGTTCACGTTGCTTAGATGATTTGTGAGTCGTTCTAAGTTATAAGCTATGCATTTTGCGACGCAGTGTAAGAAATAAAGTGGAAAACTTAAAAGAAAACATTTATTTCCTAAGTTTTTGTTTTAAAACTAAAAATAAATTTCATATTTATTTCTACAGGGTCCCCATTTATAAGAATAAATGGGGGGTTGTTGTATAGCACAACAAGTCACCCTGCCTTAGCTTTGTCCTTTGTTCTGTGGTTTGGGGGCATCTATCCCTTCCTTCTGATTTGTTGATCCAAAGTCTCGCTTATTCTGTTTAAATTTATGCTTGATCTTGACAGCATATCGATAGGTGGCACCAAGCAAGGATATTTCCAGGAACTCCATTTCGTCCTGGATGTACTTGTGCAAACAGTCGTAGTACTTGAGTACCAAATGCCGCTCGAAATCCTTGATACCCATCTTCGTGTGAAGGGCATGAAAACCATTTGTGAACTCTGGCACACCTTGGTCCCTTCCCTGATGCAGCTTTGTCCACTATATGTATTTATCTTCATAGCTACTGACAAGGTAATATTGTTCCTTGATGGCATCTTGGAAAGAATTCCAAGTGCCATCTTGGAAAGAATTCCAAGTGGGTGCGACTGAAAACATTGAGGATTTCCTCTCGTCCTTTTTCTCACACAAGGTTTCCCACCAATCCTTGACATGGGGGGCAGCTTTCAAAAGTGCAAAAGTAATATTTTCCCGATTGGAAAAATCATGAACTAAAAAATATCCTTCCAAAAGATTTAACCATTTATATATGGCGTTTGCATCTATCTGGCCTTCAAATATGGGAATGTCAAAGTTAACTTGTACCTTAAAAGGAGTCGTCGAAGGATGTGGGAAAATTTATCCATCATCACGTTCATTTCTTTATCGAGGACCTCCTCGAGCAATATTTTGAAAGGATCTCTTGCTCCCTCCTCTTTCTTTTCTTCTGCCATGGGAGTTCGTCGGGGTTTGCGAGGCTGATCATGCAAAGGTTCAACCAAATTGAGCCTTAACTCCTTATACCATGGCCTTGTTGGGGACATGCAAAGAAAAACCGAGAAAGAACAGACCACTCTGATACCATTGATCCGAACTTATGCAGGAACACAATAAAATACAAATATAAACATAAACACAGAATTGCAGCAGAAATAGATCTTCATTTCATTAATATCAAAGAACTGAAATATGCTTACATACATAATGGAAATAAACTAGCTCGAGCGATGGTAGCTTATCTCTGAGAAGAGATGTGGCGACTGCATGCCTCTGAACTATGTTACAAAGAGGCTCAAGGGAATTTTTATTATTGAACAACAAGGGAAAACCCTAACCCTAGGAGATGGAATGCCAAGAGATTGTGGGCCCTGTTGGGGTTAGTTGGGCAACCAACTTCCCGGGGTCGTAACTTGGTCATATTATCTATGTTTGGCGCGTACGATATCTTATCGAAAAGATCTCTCTGAGTACTACAGGATTTGTCACAGGCCCCTGCTTGCGACTATGGGACATACGGCTACAGGCCTGTTGCGGGCCTCAAAAAAACGTCGTTTACGGGGTCAAAACTGCTTCGAAAGTTCAGTGCCCAAAAAATGCTAAAAATAGTAAATGGTGCTATAAACAAGGAAATTGATAAAAGCGACTAGGGGTATAGGTGGAATAGGCAGTTGGTCAACAATATCCACCTTGATCATTAAATTGATTAATTAAAAAAAAATCATATAAACAAGTACCATATGAAGTGAGTTGTGATATTTTGGGTATGTGGTATTGATAAGCCTTACGCCATTTTTTCCCTTTTAATTAAATTGAAAATTAAAAAAAAAAAAAATGTCATATAAACAAGTGCCATATGAAGTGAGTTGTGATATTTCGAGTATGTGGTATTGATAAGCCATGATATTGTAACAGAGCCTATTTACAGATTAAGAATCTCCATGTTAAAGTGGGGATAAATCTCCATGGTTAAGAATCGTGTTCCATATTTTTTAAATATATACATGTTTAACTTATATCATTGATTAATTCTTTGATAGCTTATATCATTAATTAATTCTTTGATAGCTTATATCATTGATTAATTATATGTTTAATTTATATCCAAACTTTAAATCATTGATTAATTATATGTTTAATTTATATCTAAATTGTAAATTATTAATTAATTTTTTTATAATTAAAAATAATAATAATTTTAAAACAAAGTTATAATTTAGTTAGCTTTTAAGATTTTTTTAATTTTAACCATGTGAGATATATTATTGAGAAAATGTGTTGTTGTTTATTATGATTAATGCTTACAACTTACAAGGTATCTATAGGTCATTTAATTTACATGACTGTCCTAATTTTATAGCTAAGTCAAATTTATTCCAACTCCTTAACATTACAATAAATCAAAATAATATCAATATTACACCAAAAATAATAATAAAATAATAATAAATAAATTATTCCATACATATATATAAATAATTGGGATTCAACCAACTATAACTTATTGTAAACGAAATTGCAATACCATATCTCTTGCGGAAAGCTTATATTTTCTACTTTCAAACAGATTTAGTGTAAAAGACTTTCTCAATAATGAATATATATTTAATATGTATCCATCTCCTAAAATGAAATTTGTATGCTTTATTTTACAAATCTAATTATTTCAGGCAGATAAGCATTTATACGAAGCTACTCAACATTGAACTCTTGTATTCTAGTTTTCATGGGAACGTTTCCAATGTAAATCCAAGATCATAATTCAACGAGTTAGTTTCACAACTACATCATATTCCACAAATTATTACTTCCTTCAAGCTAATATCCGACCAATGGAATTTTAAATGCACCTGTGGTTTCAAAAACAACTCATGTCAATCTAGTTTTACTTGCTAGGGGGACTCTAGCAAAAATCTAATTCATCTTTTTAGTGCAGATAGACAGAAACTGAGATTGAGATGTTGTTCGGTTTAAGAATGTTGTTGAAATTTTTGCAAATCAATTATATCTATATATATATGGAGAAGTTATTATTATTTATATATACATATATATATATATATATATTTGGAGAAGTTATTATTATTTATTATAGTTGAAATTAATTAAAATATATTTTGCTAATTATAATTTATGAAAAATAATAAAATTAATTTTTAGTAAACTACAAATTGTTGTGCAGTATTTCTCATTTCACATTATTATTAAATGAAAAAAAATGTTTAATATTTTTCTATAATTTTTTTCTTTCTCTTTTTTAAGATGGTGAACCAATTTAAAGCCTGATCCTTAATGGAAGGTCCAAATTTTTTCAGTAGTGTAACTTTTCAAATGTAATTGTTCAAATCAAGTGGGAGATGGGACCACCATGTTGCTTCTTGTTTCAATATTTAGGTGGTTTTTCCTTTATTATTCGATTAAAATTTAGTGGGAATTTGAAATCTGAAAGAATATTGTGATTTCAGCAACTGAAAAAAGAAATTTTTTACTACATTTCAGTAGTTCTTTATTCTCTCAATTTAGGTGCATATGGGCAAACATCATTCAGGCATGTTAAATTCTTATTATAGTCACGCAACCATACACACACCTCATATGAAACATCATTCAAACATACTAAATTCTTATCATAGTCTTGTGACTATATATATATATATATATATATATATATATATATATATATATAATCTTCAAACATCATTATGCAAATGCCTATAAATGTCATATAATTATGATTATTCTTTTTTATTTGAATTTATCATTTCAATTATCATTATTCAAATATCATTATGCTATGAATGTTGTATAATTATGAGACTTTTTTACTTAACTTTATCATTTCAATTGTCATTCTTAAAATGTTTTCTAAAGGCATCAACATATATGCTTACAAGTGTCAATGTATCAACATCTAGACATCATTTAAACATTGCTTCATTTATATCCACATTGAAATCAATGCACATAACTATGTGGGTCTACTTCTCAAGTGAAGGCCAATAAAATGATGTTATTTTGTCAGTGAAAAAAAGAGAATGAGAATAATCTTCACAATCACTCTTATAAACCTATATAACGTGACCCAACCTACACAAATAAGCTAACCTTTTATAATGGAACCAATAGGTGTAAAATACAATCAATATTCTCACAATATTACTGACATTATCAATATTTGAACATTGGGGTTTGTTGGTTTGTTCATTCAATTTTCAAACTTAAGTTTGAGAGAGGTTTTTTCTTTTCTTTTTTTTTCTTTTTTTTTAATCCGAGGTGCTTTAGGTCTTGTTTTGTTCCATAAAATTCCTTCCTTCTCTGGTGGATCTCAATAGTTAAACAAGTAAAAACTCTAGTGTCGATGCACTCATTAGAGAAATGGCCTTGCAGTTCATTTAGAAATGCTTTCAAACGTTTGGAAAATGCTCATTATTTGAAAATAATTCTATTTGGTAAGAATACATATATGGATTTCCTTCAAACACCCATTATGTGGCTCCTTTTGATCTTTATGTCAATTCATCCTAACTCATTGTCATCGCCATTCACCATGGCCAATGGAAACGTAATACCATAATAATTGTTTTCAAATGTTTGGAAAAAGCTCATTATTTGAAAATAATTCTATTCGGTAAGAATACATAAATGGATTTCCTTCAAACACCCATTATGTGTAGAAATTTGAATAATTGATATATTATTCACCGAGATTCTGTTGATCACACACTATTTTAACTTCATGCACAATATCGAATCTCTTCCACCATTGATCATCACATGCGGAAATAAAATCAATTGCATGCACATATTAAAACCATAAACAATCACACATATGAACACAGTATTTCATGGGAAAGCTTAAAGCTGAAAACCCCAACTATCTGTATATTATATTTCATGGAGATCATGTAACAATCATTGTACAAAGCTCCTCACAAGCTCTCAGCACAACCTCGAATTGCTACACACTAATCAAGCTAGATCTAGCAAAACACATGCTCCAATCTCTGCCACCTAATAGCCAGCCTCTATTGCGTAATCAATGCTATAGGATGGCTCATTAAATAGCTTGAACCACCTAGCTTGTACTGCGCAATCCTCATTGGCTTCTCCAATCACTGGTTGTTGCAAATATGCAACAATATAGTCACAATTGATAGTTAACCTGCTCTTTCACCTATCTCTGCACTGGTCTCCACTGAAACTGTCCATGCACTGAAGTTAACTGATGTATTCTTTAGTTGATTAATGATTTTATAATTAGTGAATTAATTAATAATTAATTCACACCACTCTTCACTAGTTGTATCAATCAGTTAAACTAGATACAAATAGCTCAAGTATGTTTAGATTAGTTAAACTGAACACAACTCCATTAACTCCTCAATCAACTCCATCAAACTCTGTCACATGAGTTCTAACTGAAGTATCCATGCAATAGCTCCACATAACCCTTAGGAATAGCGTAATTCCTTTTGTCAGCTCCTGTGCCACATCTGTGCACTTAACTGAAGTGCTCCAAGAGAATAAGATAATGTTTAGAGTCCAAATATTATTAAGAGCTAATAATATTCGACATATCTATTTTTAGATTTAAATATGTGTAAGTGATTAGCTAATATGTCTAAACATATAAGTCCATCTATTTTCCAACTTGACCAACCATCCACAAATAGCATCACACTGCTCATAGAATATGATCCATATGTCTAAAAATAGACATAGTCTAAAAATGAACTTTGCGCCAGAATTTTAACTGAGCCCCACTTAGTGAAGGCGACTTCTTTCCACTAAGCTCATCATCTTGTTAAATCTCATGCTCCCTCTCAACAAGGTAGTTATCGCCACCCCTATCATGCCTCTTGTGTTATTAGAATTTTCTCCTGGTGAGCGCCTTCGTCAAGATGTTAGCATCTTTGATCCTCACAGTGGGAATGTGTGAAAGTAACATGATCATCCATTTCCTGATATACGATTTTGATGATACCGGATGTCCGTGTGTTTAGATCTATCATGAAATACTAGATTAACGAAGATTTTGATGCAACTTCGATTATCACAATAAATCACAGTAAGATCTAAGTGTGAACCGAACAACCCGACCAGGATCTTCCTCATCCATATAGCCTCGCATGCAGCCAAACTCACTACCATATACTCGGCCTCTGCTGAACTGAGTGCCACAGATCTCTGCTTCCTGATGTACGAAGAAACTGATGTTGACCCGATACTGAAAATCCCTCCAGATGTGATATTTCTGTCCGTTGGGCTCCCTACCCAATATGCATCCGTGAAGCCACATAGCTTCACCTCATCCAACTGTCTGTACCATAATCAATATCCTGATGTGCCTCTAAGATATCTCAATACATGCTTGCTTTCCTTCTAGGAGAGCTTGGTAGGCTTAACCATAGCTTGTGAAAGCTGGTTAACAACATAGCATATGTCAGGTCGTGTATTGACCAAATACATGGCGACCCCACCAACTGTCAGTAAACGGTGGCATCCACTTCTCACGTGAAGTAGCATCCTCTTTCCTCCATCCACCGGAAGAGGAGTATCAACGAGCTGCCGGCCATGCATGTTGAACCTCTCCAGAATCTCCCGGGCATACTTGCCCTGAGAAACAAACAGTCCTCCGCTGCGCTGCCAAATCTCCAATCCCAGGAAATAATGAAGGAAGCCCAGGTCCTTCATCTCAAACTCTCGTGCAAGATCCTCCTTGCATGAAAGTATCAACTGCTCGTCGCCAGTCAAAATCAGATCATCTACATACAGTACGATGATCAACAGCTTCCCCTCCACCACAATCTGGTACAGGTTTGGATTCGCCTCACTCTTGGAGAATCCAAGCCCGGTGAAGTAGCTGTCTATCCGAGTGTACCAAGCACGAGGTGCTTGCTTCAGCCCGTACAGTGCTCTCTTGAGTCGGCACACATGCGACTCACTGCTGAAGATCTCAAAACCTTCAGGCTGCTCTATGTACACCTCCTCCTCAATAACTCCATTGAGGAACGCGGTCTTCACATCCATCTGATGAATGTGCCACCCCATCTGCGCTGAGAGAGCAAGGATCGTCCGTATGGAAGAGTACCTTGCGACAGGTGCAAAGGTCTCCTCATAATTGATCCCCTCGATCTGTGAAAAGCCACGGGCGACAAATCTCGCCTTGTACTTCTCCACACTCCCGTCAGCTGCCTGCTTCACCTTGTAGATCCATCGCGAACCCACCACTGATTTCCCCACCAGTCTTGGGACAATCTCCCATGCCTTTGTTTCGACAATTGAATCATACTCTTCCACCATGGCATACCCATGCGGGGTCTTTGTCACAACACATTGACTCATAAGAGCCATGTATCGAGTGTACCGATCCGGTGACTGTCTCTGTCTGCGCTGTGCTGTAGGTGGTCCTACAACCTTCTCTGCATCCCGAGCCAGTCGCTCAGCTTCTGTAGTGCGCATGCGCCCTCTCATGGTTGGCGCTGCCTGGGTGGTTTCTTCCACCTCCTGAACCTCCTCTTGTGGCTGATCCACATCCGGAAGCTCCTCCTTAGGAACTAACAGATCCTCATCTGCATGCAAGTGTGGCTCCTCTCATCCCTCTCAAGCGAACACTTCATGGCTTTCTCCTCATGAAATTTGATATCCCGTCGCACAACAGTCTTACAACTGTCTGGAAAATACACATGATAGTTGTGGGGCGTATCAGTGTACCCCAAAAATATCCCAACCTATGCAGTCGGCTCCAGCTTCTTCCTGGCATCCTTCGTCACATGAATGTAAACGGGTGAACCAAAATTCCTCAAATGGGAAATATCGGGCCTCTTACTAGAAAACACCTCCTCGGGTGTACTCATGCCAAGTATCCTGTGAGGAAAAAGGTTCTGCACATATACTGTAGTATTGCATGCCTCAGCCCACAAGTGTACGGGAAGGCCCTGATCATGCAACATCGCCCGTGCAGCACCCACGATCGTTTTGTTCTTCCGCTCAGCAACCCCGTTCTGCTGTGGGTTATGAGGTGCTATGAGCTCTCTTTGAATTCCTTCTGCATTGCAAAAGTCCTTGAATTCGCCAGAGATGAATTCACCACCATTGTCGCTCCTAAGAGCCTTCACCTGCTTCCCCGATTCTTTCTCAACCAGTGCCTTGAACTCACATAACTTTGAGTATGTCTCGCTCTTCTTCTGCATGAAGAAGATCCAGCACTTACGAGAAAAATCATCAACAAATATCACATAGTACCTGTGCTTTGCTGTCAAAGCTACTGAGAAAGGTCCACACACGTCTGTGTGAATTCTCTCAAGGATCGTTGTGGCGCGACTATCCTTCTCGTGAAAGGTGGCTTTCACAAATTTTCCCAAGGTACACCCCTTGCACTGATCTGACTGCGCAAGAGTGCCTTTAGGAAGCCCAGTAGAAATCTGCTACAGTATCTTCAAAGCTCCATGGTGAAGGTGGCCCAATCTTCGGTGCCACAACTCGCCATCATCCCGGCTCACCACTCCTTCTGCCTTGCATGCCATTGCTGCACAGCCATCTACCTGAAATTGATAAAGGTTCTGAACTTGAACCCCTATCCTCTGGGTCTCACCAGTTGCCTTACTGCGCAGGAAAGCCTTTCCCTCGCTAAAGACAACATCATATCCCTTGTCTTCTAACATCGCCACAGAGATAAGATTCTTCTTCAATCCTGGAACATGCATCACTTCCTTAAATACGAAGGGTTTACCAGAATCCCTCTCAAACGAAATGGTACCAATACTGGTCGCACTGTATCTACCATCATCGCCCATCTCGATGTGCAATCCAAGATATTTCTCATCCAGATCAGTAAAAAAATCTCGATCTCCTGTCATGTGAAAAGACGCACCACTGTCCAGAAACCACACTGAACCCATCACACTTGATACCAAGCATGCGATCAACGAAAAATCCAGCTCAAACTGCGAGGCTAAGGCCTCTCCCGCTGCAGATCCAGCAACATGCTTATTTTTTTTCTTCTGAGGACACTTTGTGGCATAATGTCCGTGTTGTTGACAGTGAAAGCACTTCACCTTGGACATGTCCTGCTGCTTCTTGCCTTTCGTACTGGATTGAGAAGATTTCTTGTTCTTCCCCTTCTTTGCTTTGGCAGCCAAAGCGCAATTTTCTTCATCGAGTTCTTTGATGAAGATACGTACCTGGTACTCCGCCATCTCCTCTTGCACAAGATCAGGCCAAGTCGCTCCCATCCTGGCAATTTCTCCGGAGCCATTGGCGAGTCACGATAGGAATGCCAACTCTTCGGAGCTGAGGAGGCAAGAAGCTCACCAAGTCCTCGTCATCCTTGATCCACCCCACACTTCCCAGCTCATCCCTGCATTGGACAAACTTCGTGAGGTACTTGGGCATACTGTCACCTTTCTCCATTTTTATGTTCCTGAGTTTATCCTTGAGCGCCAACTTCCTCTAGTCGCTCTTGCTTTGGAATAAATCTGTCAAAGCTTTCCACATAAAGAATGGAGAAGCCTTACCATGAAGGTTGGATACTATGTGATCCTTCACACCTTCCAACAGAATCCTTCGACACTTTGTTGTCTTCTTTTGCCATGCGTCAAGTGCGACAGCATCGCTAGAAGCAGGTTTTGGAATTTCTGCATCTATGAACTCCTTCAACCCATTGTCATCCAGCACCGCCTCCATCCTGTCCTTCCATGCAATATATTTCGATCTGCCCTCAAGGGCATACTCCAATCGCAATCCGTTGAAAGACATCTCAACTTCGACACCAAGAAAACACTGCTGCAAATTCGAATTCCACCAGCTCAAAACTCAACCGCTTTAATGTTTTGCAATTGCTCCAATGATCAATATTGCTCTGATACCATGTAGAAATTTGAATAACTGATATATTATTCACCGAAATTCTCTTGATCACACACTATTTTAACTTCATGCACAATACAGAATCTCTTCTACCATTGATCATCACATGCGGAAATAAAATCAATTGCATGCACACATTAAAACCATAAGCAATCACACATATGAACACAGTATTTCATGGGAAAGCTTAAAGCTGAAAACCCCAACTATATGTATATTATATGTCATGGAAATCATGTAACAATCATTGTACAAAGCTCCTCACAAGCTCTCAGCACAACCTCGAATTGCTACACACTAATCAAGCTAGATCTAGCAAAACACATGCTCCAATCTCTGCCACCTGATAGCCAGCCTCTATTGCGTAATCAATGTTGTAGGATGGCTCATTAAATAAATTGAACCACCTGGCTTGTACTGCGCAATCCTCATGGGCTTCTCCAATCATTGGTTGTTGCAAATATGCAACAGTATAGTCACAACTGATAGTTAACCTGCTCTTTCACCTATCTCTGCACTGGTCTCCACTGAAACTGTCCATGCACTGAAGTTAACTGATGTATTCTTTAGTTGATTAATGAGTTTATAATTAGTGAATTAATTAACAATTAATTCACACCACTCTCACTAATTGTATCAATCAGTTAAACTAGATACAAATAGCTCAATTATGTTTAGATTAGTTAAACTGAATACAACTCCACTAACTTCCTCAATCAACTCCACCAAACTCTGTCACATGAGTTCTAACTGAATTATCCATGCAATAGCTCCACATAACCCTCAAGAATAGCGTAATTCCTTTTGTCAACTCCTGTGCCACATTTGTGCACTTAACTGAAGTGCTCCAAGAGAATAAGATAATGTTTAGAGTCCAAATATTATTAAGAGCTAATAATATTCGACATATCTATTTTTAGATTGGAAATCTAAAAATAGATTCCGCCCAATATGTCTAAAAATATAAGTCCATCTATTTTTTCCAACTTGACCAACCATCCACAAAACGCATCCTGCAACTCATAGAATATGATCCATATGTCTAAAAATAGACTTTGCACCAAAAATAGCCTGCGGGCCCACTTAGTGAAGGCGACTTCTTTCCACTAAGCTCATCATCTTGTTGCAATCTCAACATTATGTGGCTCCTTTTGATCTTTATTTCAATTCATCCTAACTCATTGTCATCACCATTCACCATGGCCAATGGAAACGTAATACCATAATAACTGCGGATATGATTCTGAACGTGAGAAGCACAAATACAATCATTATTAACAAATATGTCAACTTTGCCACTAAAACCCTAACTTGCATCTTTGACACCTATTTCTAGGCAACAACAGGAAGAGTGTGCTAAGAAAATATATTCTCGTGCCTAATTGGATCACTAGTATCCCATGGCATCATTTTAGGCCAACCATTTAACTCAGAAACGTTATTTTGTTGAATATGACTCAATAATCATGTTCCATCAATATAGAACTAAATCATGACACATCTATTATTGTCAATTCCTTTTGACCAATGATCGCAAAAAAATTAGTTTATATTTTGAAGATTATAAGATTATGAAGTTTTATTTGGAATACAAAAATATCAACCACCCATGTGCACTTGTAGGGAAGTTGATTATATATGTTTCAATGACGATGCTTAGAAATAGAATAAATTCAGTTTTAATAAATATGGATTGCCTTTGGGTAGACACCATCCATACTCACAAGACCCTCAAATAAATGTTATATAAGTTGATTTTTCTTGTTACAAGATGCACTTTCTTATATGCAATAAATGACGATCTTGAAAATTATGATTAGTGTGTTCTTATTATATTAAAATGTTGAAAAACACATTTTCAAGAAATTTATCGATGTATTCAGTAGAATGAAAAATTTCATGCATTGATTTATTTTGAGTTACTTTAACCCCAAATCTAGTTGTGTCAATTAGAAGCTAGTATATTTCATTCGTATGTCAAGGCTTTACCCCACCATTTATCACCTAGAATAGGGTCCAAGTAGTGTGGGATAACCCCGAGATGAATTTACTAAAATTTAGAAAGGCTCAACAAGTTAGAGGTGTCCTCACTCAAATCTCCCTAAAAATGCTCAAAATGGCATTTCCCAACAATTAATTGTGTCTCTAATACCCAACCTCAACATTAGTTTCATTGTGAGTGTGCTTAACGTAATATATATGGATATAAATTGGCTCATTACCGTTGTTAGTATATTTTTGGTCTAACATGTATACATAGATATAATAGATGGAAGCTTAAATTAAAATAAATACAAAAAAGAGATATTCAATAAATGCATATATTTTAGAAAAGTAGGATGGCAACACTTGCAAACACAGTGGTGGATTATATCTACAATTGTAGATTGTTGAAGAAAGACTTTTCCAAGGTCATCTCTTATTAGATATAATAATGATTTTAGTTTATAGTTAGAATTGATTAAAAAACAGGGGTTTTGAGGTCAGGAAATGCACATATGTTAGAAAACTAGGATGGGAGCACATGTAAACACAATGGTGGATTATACCTACAATTCTAGATTGTTAGAGAAAAAGTCTCCAATATTATCTCTTATTAAATATAACAATGATTCTAGTTGATAGATAGAATTGCTTACAAAATAGGGGTAAATCCTTATTTATATAAGGAATGAGAGAAGTCATACCTTGTGATTAAGATACATATAATTGGTAATTAGCTATGTGTTGACGCTAATCATTTTAACTTTATACTTTAGTCCTTTTTTAATATAAAATACCATGTACAATATTATAATGAATATTTGTTAAGGATCTAGCATGCTAACATTTTGACCTTTCATTACAAAGCAGTGAGCTTACCTATAAACTACTTCATTTTCATATGATAAAAACTTATGGGTTTAGGCAAACAACATTCCCTTCTCCTTGAGAATATTGAATAAGATTATTTGCGACAAAATATGGGTTTGAGCAAGATGAGAGATAATCCTATAAACGAATTTGAAATTATAAGATTTTAAACAGTAGTCTTTCATAAATCATCTGGATGAAATCAATCTTGCACATGGATGTAAATAATCAAATGGGAAAATATATATCCATGTGTGGCTAAGAAATTTTGTCAAACATTTATTTCACCATGCATGTGCAAATCTACTTTAAGTGCAAAGGAGCAAACTTTTTGAATAATTTCCACTTCATAATTGTCATTGTTTTCCTTATACTAACAATGTGTTGGTCATCTAACTCTATCCAAACATATTTTTCTTCGTATTGCTTTTGCATATTTTTTCAATGATATCTTTCCTCACATTATTTTGTATTCTCTTGGTAAGTTTTAAATTATTTTTCTCTTAGTATGTCTATTTTTCATCTAATCCTTAACCTTATTTTTATGATTTTCGTGATTAAATTCATAGAAATAACCTTTAAGTCACCCACATCAAAAGCTGGAGATATGCTTTAGAAATGTTTATGTTGTTTCTATTTACAAAAATGATTGTTTCTATATTTTTCAAGTTATATATTTCTTGATTTTTCTTGGAATTTATATTCATGTTCTTCATGATCATTTCGACTATATTTGTAAATCAAGTGGAGGTGTTGATCAATATTTTTGATAATAATTGCATCTTAATTAAGTGTTATGCTTAATGATTTCTAGTAGAATGGTATAGAATGATGATCCAAACAGGATCATCTACTATTTGTCATATATCTCGATATTCTTTGGGTGGAAAATTTGCAGGAATTAACTTGTGTGGCCCATTTTAGTGATAAGTCCCAGCTTGGAAATTTGGGGGTTGGAACCTTCTAAGTCCATTTTAAGCCATCAAATATTTTTAGGGTTTTAGGGTATGAAGCTTATACATTCACCCTGTGTGTTCATCTACATTTCAACCTATTTCCAATTTTCCAAACATCACCTCAATTAGAGCTTGTATGTGGAAGTTATGACTCATAATTTGACCACCATGATATGAGTGGATGCCATGTCAACCCTTGTTACTCACACATATGGGGATAACCAAATGATGAATTCAAGAAGATTCTAAAAGTTCTAAAAAATTATCTCGTTGAGGGTAGACGAATTCAAACCCTAACCCTAGATTGCTATCAAACTATGTTGAATACCATGTCGCTAGGAAAATAGGTTCCATTCTTTTGCAATTTACTTGTTCCATAATTGAGAAAAACATATAGGAGTGGTGTTTTTGTATCATAACAGAGGAGGAGGAGTATTTTTTAGTCGTTTATGCCATAATGTCAAAGGCAACTCCATAGGAGTGTCCATTCCTTTGTATGTGTTTTTTTTTAAACTTAAGGAAAGAGAGAGGAGGATAAGCCTCACCTTCTAGTTGTGTTTTCTCTTGTATTTGGTTTTCCAAGATAAATATTATGTTAATTTGTTGGATGTTGTTTCTTTATGTGTTTGTTCTTTCCGTTTTTTATTTCAGTTATTTCGTAAATTTGAACAAAACTAACAATTAATTAACCTGGAATTTAAGGAAATAAATTTGCATAATCTAATATTTTAGAATATCATAAGATATATTATGACAAAACATTCTAGTGGGATATCCATAGTAGTTTAGAAATCACACTAATATCAGAGTAGTTTTCTTTGGAGTATTTATGGGAAATTGCAAAATCCAAAAATTGGCTTAAGAAAAAAGCCATTAAACCCTATCCATAACAAATGAGTTTTTTCACGACAATCCTCAAGATCTAGCAGAAGATATGTTTGTGTAGATGGAAGAGAATATTGCTAACATATCTCATAATATGGCCCTCCTCGTGGTAGATCTAGCAAGAAAGCTCAGATTGTTCAAGGAGGCTACAAGCTCTAATTTAGAGATTAGATTAGAGGGGAAGATGGGAGAAAGAGACTAAGAAAGAGAATTCAAGTTCTAGTGCCATCACCCCTTCACGGTCCTTATTTAAAATGGAAGCGAAAGTGGTTATTAATCCATACCAAGGTGAAATTGATGCAGTAAAATTGAATGATTAGTTGCAACATTTAGAGGTCTATTCAATGTCCAACATGTAGAAGAAGACTAGAAGATTTTTTTTCCAAAATAAAGTTTGAATGCCATGCATTAAGCTAATGGGAAAGTCGCATGGAGACACTTAAGTTGGAGGGTGATCCACCAATAAATAAGTGGGAGTATTTTACAACCCTCATTAAGTCCTAGTTATACTCTATTGGGTATGTAGAGGACCAATGGATCTAATTGCATTGCTTCTGGCAAAGGCAAGGGAAAAGTGTGCAAGATTAAACCATCATATTGAGGAATATGGATATCATGTTGGGTATCTCTCCCAAAATCCTAGATGTACTCATCGGGTATTTGGGGATATGCATAGTCATTTGCTAAATAAAGTGATCATATTGAAGCCTTAGTTGATGAGGCATATATGCAAGCATAGTATCTGGAAAATATAAGCCTCAAAAAAGGGAAGCAAAGTGGTTCCAAACAGAAAGAGCACCAATATACTTCCAAGGAGAACATGAAGAAGTGGAAGGGGAAATACAAGAAGATGACATTTAGTATACAGTAATGCAAGGATCCAAGCAACCACTACAACCATTACAATATCAATGGCCAAACTAAAGAATCATAAGAAGGATTCCAAGAGGAACCATTTAACCATGGATTCAAGCAATTGAGTAGAGAATATGAGATGTGCAAAGAATATTGTTTGCACTTTAGTGTATAAGGAGATGAATCCAAGTATTTTTCTTCACAAGGAAGAGAAGGAGATGAAAAAATTGGTTCATATCAATATCTAAGTCAAGAAAACTAAGGTAGATTCTCTATTCAATTCATATTCACAAGCCAGTCTCCTACTAGTTAACCTAGTTAGTAAGATTTGGTTAGAGGTCCACAATCATCCAATCCCATGCCTATTGGAGTGGATAAACAAGGATACAAAAATCAAGGTCATGAAACAGTGTAAGATTAAATTTTTTGTTAATGAAGAGTTTATTGATGAAATTGAGTCAAAGATAGTACCCCTTGACGTGTCTGGTGTAGTGTTTGAAATCCCTTACATGTATATTAGGGATGCAATATTCATGTATATATAAAACGAGTTTCACTTTATCAAGGATGGGAAATCCTACATCATCAATGCACACAAAGGTAAATCAGAGATGTCATTGGTAAGCGCCAACCAAGCTAAAAATTTGATTAGCTCCAGTAAGATATATGTTCTTTTTTTTAAGAGAGAATCGTCTAAATAATGAATCTATAAGGGAAAATGAATCCCTGGAAGGATGTACTAAAGAGAAAAAATAGCAGTTGAAGGAGTTGTTATAGGCATACAGAGGAGTGTTCAAGGACCCTAGAGGGATACCACATAAGAGAGAAGTGGAACATGAGATATAGTAGTTTTCTAACTCCCCATTACCAAATTAGGTTGTATATATATTTTGTTCCAAAAGAAAATGAAGTGAAGAAGTAATTGCAACAAATGTTGGAGCAAGGAGTGAATCATCCAAGCACCTCACCTTGTGGGTCACTTATCATTATCATGCCCAAGAAGGATGGAACTTGGTAGATGTGTATCGAATAAAAACATTTGAAAAATATTACACTCAAGAAGCGGTATCCTCTTCCTAAGATACCATCAAGTACATATCAAATAAGACACCTGGAAGATTTCCTTCAAAACAAAGCAAGGTTTGTATGAATGGTTGGTCATGCCATTTGGATTACACTGATATTTAGATTCATTTTTTATAGTATACTTAGTTGATATATTTTTTATAGTTCTACCTCAGAGGAGAACATCTCACACCTCATACAAGTGTTAGAGACTCTAAAAAATCACCAGATGTTGGATCACCTCAAGAAACGTGACTTTTCTCTGTAGTCATTAGTGTATGTGGGGTATGTGATTAGTAGAGGGAAACTCAAAATAGATCCCTCAAAGATGGAGGCCACCACAAAATAGCCATTTCTTACACATTTCACTAAAGTTAGGAGCTTTGTTGGGGCGGCACGGTAATGATGGAATTTCATGGCATCCTTTTCAGCAATAGCTACACCATTTAATCCATAACAGCAAGCAATGAGAGAATAATTAATAGAAGATTTTGAATGAGCTAAAATGGCAGATTAGTCAATTACCAATTCTTGCATTACCAAACTTTCATAAGCATTTCAAATTGGAGACATGTGCAAGTTGGTATGCTATGGGAATTGTCTTGATGCAAGGAGGTAAGTTGGTTTGCTATCATTCAGAAATGTTTCTTGGGGCAGTCCTAACTATTGTACTTATGATAAGGAATTGTATGCCCTTGTACAATTTATTAAGAAATGAAAGCAATATCTTATGGACAAGGAAACCATCATCCACATAGAGAAATTCTAGCCATTGCAGTCTTTATAGGCCTAGAGTAAGCTTCAACAAACCAAACATTATAAATGGATGGGGTTCTTACAACAATCTCATATAGTCATCAAGTACAAGAAGGGAAACACTAATAATTTGGCATACATGCTAAGTCACCCACGGCCAATATTATAGCTTTGGTAACACTTACGCATGTGGAGCCAATTACACATAATGCATACAAAGAGGCATACACATATGATGACTTTAAGGAGGTGTTTTAGCAACTATAGGCCCAAATTCATGTTGAGAAAGGTGACAAAAATTTTGACTATGATATCCATAATGGGTTAATCCACAAACTAGACAAGCTCTGTGTCCCTAAAGGTGAAATATTGCAACTTATCAAAGAGGCTCACACCTTCAAGGTTGCAATACATTTTGGTGTTGGAAAGGTAGTCACTAACTTACAAAGGTATGTGTATTATCCCATAATGCAAAATTATGTAGCACAATATATTAGAGGATGTATATTTTTTTGTACCAATAAACCAAGTAACAAAAAAAAAATCTCTACATCATCCCTTTCTTGTACCCACTCAACCTTGGGAAATAATTTCCATGGATTTTGTGGGTAGTTTACCAACAACATAAAAGTAACACGACTATTAATTTGTGGTAGTTGACAAATTTAGAAAAATGTGCACACATATTCATTGTAAAAATCCCACCATGACAAGAAGCAACGAACATGTTCTTTGAACAAGTCTACTTTTTCTTTGGAATACTAAAGAACATCATTTCTAATATGGATACTATAATCCTCAGTGAATTTTCAACTACACTTTGGGAGAATATGGACACTAAATTGAAGAGGTTTATAGCATTCCCATTAGGGGAGTTTTGAGGTCCAAAATGGGCTTCCTAAGGAAATTATAAAATAATAGTGGAAAAATAAAATAAGATTACATTACATCATCAAATTTTAGAGGGAAAAAAAGAAAAAATTGTTTTTTCAACTTATCTCTCTATGGGTTTACTCAAATTTCGAGCAAGAACACTCGTTGGATGCATAATTTGATTCTTCATCCAAGGAGTACCCATGTTGCATACATTTGATGGACCCTTCTACACAAAAAATGAGAAATACATGAAAAATGTGATTGCAATCACGCTTTTCATGTATTTCTCATTTTTTGTGTAGCGGAGTCCATCGAAAGTATGCAACATGGGTACACCTTCGATGAGGAATTAAATTTTGCATCCAACGAGTACTCTCGCTCGAAATTTTAGTAAAACCTTAGGGAGATAAGTTGAAAAAGTAGTTTTATTATTTTATTATTTTTTAATCTTTTTACCTTTTTATCCCAAAAATGGTGAAGCGTCCCCCATTGTTGACATCATCATCTTGAATCCTATTGGTTCTTATAAAGTTTGTTTTGGTTGTACATTTTTCTTAGGAGGCCCATTTTAGACCTCAAAAGTTCTCTAATGATCCACAGAAAGATGGGTATATAGAAGTAGTCAATAGTTGACTTTGGAGCCTTTGAGGGGCTACAAATAGAAGTATCCAAATGCCTAGGATGAAATCTAATTCATATTCAGCACTTGTATAACAAAGTAGTCGGCACTTCTACTAGTAAGTCTCCTTTTTAAAATTATTTCAAGTATTTGTCTCCTCCACCTTTGGATGTTGTATATAGACAACAAGGAGGAGCAAGGGAAGACATCATAAGAGAAGCATTGGAAGCGAAGTAGTTTGATGAAGATATTAGGAAGATCCATTTGCAGGTATGATATGTTGAATAATTCATGGGAAAGGTACAAACCTTGACATGACCAACATAAAACAGAGAGAATTCAAAGTGGGAAACCAGTTTTGGTCATAATTAAATAATGAAATACTACAAGGTCCTAGTAAGAAGATCAAGGCTTCACAATATGGTCCTTTGGAAATGTTGGAGAAGGTGGGAGATAATGCCTATAGACCTAATCTACCCCCATACATGTGCATTTACACAATAGTGAATGTGGAAATTTTGAAACTCTATGAGCCTTCTATGTTGGATCAAGAGGAGTAGGTCCTACCTACCATATAGGACTTATCATTAGATGCTCAAGAAAATTTGGTAGAAGATAGTTTTGCAAAAGAATTTCAAAACTATAAGACAAGGGCAGTATGAAATTTGGTAGATTGTATTGAAGGAAAAAATCCAGGAAAAATGAAATGGTACTCCAAGGAGAAGATAGAGTAAAAAATTCCTCGCCTTATTTAGTAGAGATTTTGGGGACAAAAACCCTCCCTAAATAGGGATGTATGATCCAGATTAGATCATCATACTATTTTTCATCTATCTCAATTATTTCAAGGTGGAAAATTGAAGGAACGAGCTTGTAGAGCCCATTTTAGTGGCAAGTCGCAGTTTGGAAAACTATGATTTGGAACATTTCAAAGCCTTTTTTAGGCATCAAATGATGTTTTGGGGGTTGCATAGTCTAAAACTTGTGCACACACCTTAACATTGATCCAAACTCCCAAACCTTTCAATGATCCAAACATCACCTCCATTAAAGCTCATGAAAAATTTATGCCTCCTACAAGTTCACTACCATGGTACAAGTGGATGTCATGCCAACCCTCGTTACTCACACATGTGGGGCTAGCCACGTGAGGACTTTCAAGAAGATTATAGAAGGTCCAAAACTTACCACATTGAGGGTTGAGGAAGTCAAACCCCTAATTCTAGGTGCATGTCAAACTATCTTAAATACTAGACCGCTGGGAGGTGAAGGGGTTCCATTATTTTGCATTTTATTTGTTCCATCACTAAGTAAAATATATAGGAGTGTTCCTTTGAAGAATAATATTATAAGATCTACTGTGATGAATTTCTCAAGTGGAATCTCCATGACAGTTTACAAATAAAGTTCGTTCAAATATTGATCAAGTTACTAATACTTTGGATTCACATTGAGGATAAGCTTGACAAAGTATGATGATATTTTGACATGAGATTAGGTATAGTAAAGAATAGAATGGAATTCATGTACTATCTCATTAATGACTTAAGTAGAGAACTTCTCTTTGATGGTGACTTCATTAAGTTATATATAATCTATGCATAATCTCTAAGAATTGCCCTTCTTCCTCACCATAATGATTGAGGTTTAGCATGATCGCCTATATTGTCTTATGACTCCAACATTCAACATATCTTTAAAAGGGTGAGATTATTTTTTCTCTTTTACAAGAATGGATATTTTTATAACTGAATATTGGGAGGATTTCATAATAGCAACAAAAAAAATGACAATAGTCATTCAACTATATGCACGTCAAAATTATACAAGTGCCTTGTAGGCATAAATAAAATGCAATTTTCCCATAGATGAAAAAGGTAGAATTAGTAATTCTAATAATTATTAATGTGGAATGAAATATCACAAGAGGGATATGTCATTATTAGTTTTGTGTGGCCAAATAGTTTCCAACTTCAATGTATTAGTTGTTCCTCAAACTACACGCAGGCAAACAATTTGATGAAGTTGATCTAGTAGATACATGAAGAGTTGGAGGAAAAAGAACCCTAATATCCTCTTAAAGCTTCACCTAAGTAGGAAGGTAAAGGATAAGTAAGCGTGATACACTTGAATATGCCAAAATAACAAAGTACTCCTATGGTTTTCTTTAAGAAATTTTTCATAGTATGGAGATGGAAGAGACTACAAAATGGAGATAGATGAGCCTACGCGGTTAATCAAAAATGTTCAAGCTCCCATAGGAAACTCCTTTTTCTAAAATTTTGATATTCTATGCCTTCTTTAAATAAGCTAAAACTCTGAATGGTAAAATTTTTTGTTCCCATCAATCAAGTGGAACTATAACTTCTTATGGGATTCCTGCTAGAGTTGGCGAAGATTAATGAGTGAAAAAATGTTGGAGTTAGCCACTTATTATCATATCTAAATAATATAATATAATATAATTAATTAAGGCTATGAAAAACTAAAAAATAATATGAAATTATTTAATAATTAAATAATATGAAATTTAAAATTTAAAAAAAAAAAATGTAACATATGTTTAGCATGTGTTACATATGTTATAACATGTGTTTTATCTATGTTGTAAAATATGTACCAACAACATATGTTAAAAAATATTTGTTACAAATAGCATATGTAAAGTATATGTTTTAATACTCAACTATCAGTTGAGGTTGTAACCCTAATTCTCAATTGGGTTGGTGACCCAAACACTATATTAAGCATGCAACATATCATTGAGTACACAAATCAATGAAAGAGATTAATCCATGACCTTATTTCCAAGTGCAGAGACCAGCAAAAAAACACCACTAAGTGGAGGATGGGGGAGCGTCTAATGCATAAACATGGTGTGGAGCTTACTTATACCTTGTGAGGAGGAGCACATTGTCATTCATGTTTAAAAGTGATATAGGAGGCAAAGGAGAGGATATAGAGTTCATCTTGACCATCATGACACTTAAAAATGTAAGCCATTCCTGAAGATTTTATTTTATAGTAAATTGTATATTTGGTTTTGGAGTTTAATAAAATAATTAGTTTTTGAGTTTATTAAAATAAGGGACTTGGGAAAAGAAAAAATGAAATTTGGAATAACCTTTCAATTTTGAAAAGTGATGTATAAGACTATCATACATGGCATAAATGTATTTGTATAACTAGATAACTTATTGTGGCAATCACCATGTTGAATAGGAACCCTAACTAACTCAGGGAGGAGATGAGATTATGTTATTTTTTCTACTCCAAGAAAAATCATAAATATGGTCAAGCAATTGTTAGTTTATTGCCTAATTGTTATTTTATTGCCTTAAGGTTCATAATTGATGCTTCCATTATTTTGAATTAGAGTAAACATTAATGATGTTAATATAGCATTAACCATCACTAAACAAATAATTATTTAACATGCAATTTAAATCTACTTTTAGAAATGTTCATTTGGTACATTCAAAACCAACTAATTATCTACAATTTAAATCCACTTATAAAAATGTTCATTTAGTACATTAATCGTGGACTTAATGCATTTGTATTTTGCTATGTTCACTATAAGTGCTTAAAGTTGGACTAAAAGCTCTTACTTTGATCATCCTTTAACAATTATCCTTAAAAAAATTTGATTTGTTATTTATTTGTTATGAAACTCTTAATTTGTTTTATTGATATTTGAAGCCAAACATATGCCTTAAATATGGTCTAAAAGTTGTTTGGTTGGAGCAAATAAAATGCAACAAGAATAAGTGAGATATCACTAGAAATATAAAACTCCAAAACTTGTGTTGAGTATTGCTAGAGGAAAACTCAAATTTGTGGCCTTCATCTCTTGTTCAATTGAAGTATATCAGTTTCAGCATATATTAGCATAGGTCCATTTTAAACTTGCATGTATTAAATACCATGAGGGATAATAAAAAAATGTGCAAACCTCAAAGTTTATTTATACATCTCAATGCTTAACACATCCAATGTTAACAAGCAAATCTAATCATAAGGTATCTAATTAATATGGTTGCAAGTTGGTAACGGGAAGAAGCCAATGGTAGTAAAATAAAATATCACATGTAGGTAGTACATTTATAGGAGATACACAATCCATCACTTTGCACATTGACCCGAAACCACCTTAGGTAATATATTATTTCAACATATATCTATTGTTTAAGTGAAAGCGCTAAATATTTATTGTTGTGGAAGGTTTACTTATTTAATGTTGATCGTTGCAAATAAGCCGGGTGAACATACTACTTTCTTGATTTGTAAATTCAACATTTGTTTTCAAGATTTGAAAAAAAAATTGTCTTTTTAAATTCATTTCATCTAATTTTTGGATTGTGCATATCCTATCAATCAAGTTGGTCATATTACTAAACCATTAAATGTGCCATATATTTTTCCCCAAGATCCAAAAACAACCATGACCCTAATCTCTTCACACCACACCCACAAACAACCCCAATCTTCCATCAAAAAACATAGCCATAATAAGCCTCTAAATTCCATCTCATCACTCGCCCACTGGTCAAGAGCTCAATGTCGGTATTGCTACCACTCAAACTAGCAGGGGGCCTAAAAAGAACTCCTAAAGGGACAACTGCTAGATCAAGGGAAACGATGAAGACTTAGTCCATTGTCACCTCAGCTAAGACTCCCTACCCTTTACGAACTTTCATCGATGGGAGGAGGCCTAGTATATAGGAAGTCACTTACGAAGGATGGATCAACAAATGGATGTGAAGTGAACTCAATGATCCTTTCCCTAGAAGAAGAATAAGTGTGCTTGCTCTTTAAGCAAGGTACAAGGTTTTCTAGGAGAATAAGGTGAGAATTTAAGGGCTAGGTTAAGGGAATGTGACTTGTAAAGGAGTTTCTCAATCCCTAAAATCGTTGCAAAACTTGGATTCTTGAGTTGTCCTAGAAATTTTTCCTTTAATGAGAAATGGACCCACATGGGGCCAAGTGGACCCAGCCTAGGTTGAGGAGAGGGAGTTTAGCAACTGATGATGATATTAACCGAAACAATGAAGGGGAAAGGATCAAAACAAGAGTTTCCACTTAAAAGATTTCAAATTGATCCTATGAGGTACTAGCCTAGGGAACACCAGGGAAAAGTTTGGTCTCAGAGTTAGGGCTTGGGATATCTCACAATCCCACCATCAGAATTTCTTCAAATTTGGATGAGACCTTGAGGACACACCAGTGCAGTAGAGGCTAGAAGATCAAACCTTTCCTATGGCTGCTTTGTCGAGAAAATGACGCCCCATGTGGCCCAACATGGCTAGACCTAAAAAGGAGGGGGAAATGGTGAAGAAAAAGGTTTTAAGGTGATAACCTTATGGTGGATCAGTGCCTAATTCCTTTGGGATATGGATTCAAGAAGAATTGTGAGGAAGGATCTCATTTCTATAAGCTCAAGGAGGCTCTAAGGGAAACTTCATCCAACGTTAGGGAAAAAAGAAAGTGACCTTAAAGCGTTTATACCTCGCTTGCAAATGAAGATGGCCTATCAAGATAACTTTGATCTCTAGGAAAATTTGTTCAACAAACATGGCCCATATATAGAGATATGTTATATAGAAACATAATTCCACAAATGAAGCAGTAAATGCATGCAGCAAATAGCCCTAAAATATCGAAAATCCCATGATCAATGTATGTGAAAAACTAAAATAAAATAGCATCAACATTGTACTTACATGCAAGAGATTATGTCCAACCATCAATACATTTTTAGATAAAGAAGCTCCAAGATAAGAAAATCCAATCCAAACATCAAAATTCATCCATGCTCCAATTCGTCCTCCAATAAATAAATGTGAAGTTCTCAAGAGAGAATGATCCAATCCAAGTGATGATAAAAAATGAATTCATGTCACTCTTATTTATACACTAATTAAGAGTTCGAATTACCTAATTGGGCCTACATTAGCACCTAAAATACAATAATGTGCAAAGTAATTGACTTTTGGTGACAAGCCCACCAAACAAGCTCATAAATCAAATAATAAGCCTCTCAAGAGGTCAAATGATAAAAAATGTATGTCGTAGGGCCCTCCAAGAGGCCTAATGAGATCCATAAGTGCCATAATGATAAATAGGTCCCTCAAAATTGATGGACAAGGGGGTGGCCCCTTGTTCTCCAAACAATAAACTTTTGGTGTTCCTAGTGGGTGTGGGGGCACACCAACGACCTCGTGGGTCTCCAAGTAAGTCGAAGATTCTTGTAGACCATATGTAATAGCTCAGATGATGGAATAAATGATGTCACATTAGTGTACAAGTCTTGGGTCATCTGCCAAGTGTATGGTGCAACTATAGAGCCGACTGGGCATGGTGCACCAGGTGCATCTTCCTCGTCCAATAGGTGGATCTCGAGCAATCATTGGACATCTCTAGGGATCCATGGAGTGTTGTATGTTGCTCTAGAGGCGCATGGCTCTCTACACACATACTACATATGCCATTGTAGCCCTCTGGAGAGTTAGGACCCCGTATAGGGAGTCCAAACTCAAAATGGACACCATCTGCACTCCTACATAAGATCCAATGCGTTAACGCAACAAGTCATTAAAGTAATCGAGTAAGAGAGCTTACAAACCATGGACAACAAGTGGACACTTCATAATGGCATGTCCTTCCATAGTGGGCTTTGGTATGTGCTAATGTATCCAAGCTCCAAAGGGGGTTAACCAAGTACCTTATTAGGTGGTTTCTACCTTTAGAGAGGATAGTATGTTTGAGGTACATATGTCAAATGGTGGTGACATGTGATAAAGAGGTGAATGGAATAGGGAATGAAAGGGATAATCATGGGCCACATATCGGAGTACAAGGGTAGCTAGAAGAAAGGAAGCCCACTCTTGGGTATATAATGTATAGGAGGGAGCAATCGTGGTACATGAGGTACCTCGGCCTTGATTTTTCCACCCTTCTTTATATGTCTTTTTTCTTTTATGAGTTTTCTTTGATTAACTGCTCGAGGTTCAAAGGATAAGAGCATGATGTGTAAGATATAGTAGTGGATACCCCGTTTTTGGTGGGGCAGCTCATGCCCCTCCATGGGTTGGGACAATCATGGGTTCCTGAATGATAAAGGAGGCTCATTTAGAGCATATGGAACCAGGGTGATGGCCATGGGTATGGGGTGGAGCTCATGCATTAGATTCTGCCCACGTGTTAAATATGTTTGTCTCGACCATCTTTTGCATCTTGTGGTACATTTTCCTGTTGAATGTGCCCATTTATGCTTTTACTTCTTTTTTTCAGTTGCTTCAACCTCTGGGGCATTGTTCCAAGGTTAACCCAAGGTGGGGGCAAGGGAATGGGGAGGCTAACCCTATGTGGGCCTAGTGAGGAAATGTGAACCTAGGTGGGAGAGATGATGAATGGGGCTATAGTGAGTGGAAGGGGAGTGATATATGTGGATAAGGGAGCAGGACCACACAACAAAAGTCGGGGTTTCCCAAGTAGTACCACCCTAAAACCCAATGGTCAGTAAAGGAGATCCCATGAAACTAAGATCCAAGGGTAACATCCAAAATAGGCCAAGGGGACAGAATCACAAACTAAGCCCACTCTTTCTATTGAATCCCCCCATTAATCCATGACGAGAAGTGTCCATGATAAGTAAACGCAATACTCAATTACCAAATGACAAGACATACCTTTGGGTTCGGGAGGCCCACCTTCAAACATACGATCAATACAAATGGCTAAGGGACCACATGGTTGGCTCAGGTGGCGGAGAAATGGCACAACGAGCTAGTTGATGGTTGCAAGGCGTTGTTGGTTGTCGGTTGAGGACCATCATGGAGAAAAAAATTATCCTAGGGATATCACCCACGAAGTGGTGGGTAAAATTTGGCTCCAACTAGGACGTGATCTCTCGAAGAAGTGGGCAAAGCTACTCGAACGGGAGGTCACGAGAACTCCAGCAATCTCTTGGTCACAGCAGACATGTTACCTGAACATATCATACGACTAAACCCACGAGGCAGCATGTTTTACACGGTGTCTTATGATCACCTATGCTTGATGTTAGGTTGTAAAATCAACAAGTAATAAAATATGCAAGTTTTAATCTAAATGCAGCTAATCTAACATGAGAAACATCATATGATATTAGTTCTAATGCAAAAATCATCATGTGATGCATCCTACTCTAACATGCATATAGTACAATGTTGAGTTCTAAGTGTAATCATGGATCCAATGCAACCAACATATCAATTGATCAATACAAGAATGCATGTTTCCATGATTATTTTTGCAATGGACCCAAAAATACAAATGGGAATAAAGATACGAGGGGTTATGAGGCGGGAGGTGAAAGGTGGGCAAATAGGAGACCAATATGATATAGAAAGGAACCCTAGAAGAAGAGAAAGACATCAACCGAGAAGATTGAATTTGATCCTCCAACCATAAGATAGAAATGTCAATGATTAAGTACATGAATCTTTGATGGAGAGCTATCTCAGGCCTATCACCCTCTAGGTAAGAAGGATTGGATGTCTCAAACACATTTAGGATGATATTATGTCATATATTGAGAAAACAAGAAGTGGACTCATCATTGTATTTGGGGAAAAACCATGATTCGTGGTTCTTCGTAGGGGAAAGCAACCCTTCATCAAGACTAGGGGAATGAACTTCATCAGAAACGTCCACTTCCATGGTAGGGTCAAAGTGAGGGGAGGAATGTTCAAACATGAAGAAAAACACTTTATTGGTGGCATGGATAAAGGAAGCATCTTCCTTAGTTTTTTCTATGTTAGGGTCATCAGAATTACCCACAATTTTGGAAGTCTCTTCTTTGACTGAATCATCTTGGAACATAAAGAAGAGACCTTTCCAACCACTAAGAAGGGCCAACATTGTTACTCAAAAGGGGCAGAGCATTTTCTTCTTCCCTAATCCCATTCTTATGGATTTGAGAAACTATGGGGTCTTCGTTTTTATAATCATACCCAATTCCCCAATCAACATCCCAAAGTCACTCGTAGATTCTTCATTTATTTGACTATCATGACCTTCCTCAAAATCCTCGAATTCTTCACTATATATTTGGTGTTGGTTAGGATGCCATTCATTCCCTTCTTTAAATGGGGAGAAATTTTCCTTCTCCATTCGTTCTCGAAGAATGATCTCCAAGGTATTTACAAAATGATTTTGATAGAATTCTTCAAGAAGGTGGTCATCGGTAAGACTCTTTTTATATTCACACTTCATGTTACGAAGCTTTTCCGATTGTTCACAATAGTGGGAAAAAATATCTTGGGATTTATATCCAACCATCAACTACCTACAAGACTCTTCATATTCTATCATCCATCCTTGCAACACCTAAGGGCTCTCGAGAGAGTCAGATCTTCTTTATCAACTTGGGAGGACATGTCGTTCAATTCATGAGTTTCTTTTTTGGCACAATCCTCAAGGTCATTTCCAAACTCTTCATCTTCCTTACTACACGTATGAGATCTCGATTCTTCGTTATTGGAGGGCTCCTCAAGGCTTAAATGAGTTTGGCTTTCCTTGATCTCTTGATTAAGATTACTTTGATTGGCCCACTTCTTTATAAAGACATCCTTGAATTTATCAAAATTTCCAATACTTCTTGTGGGGAGGTTGACAAACCAGTTCCTAGCCTTACCCTCAAGTGACAATGCAAAGATCATCATGAAGATATCATCGTCATCCTCACTAGGCATCCATAAGGCACATCCCCATATAAAGTCGATCATATATTTTTCGGCATCGACACTATTTCCATCAAATTTGGGTAACCATTCATAATGCTTAGCAATTAACAAGTGTGGAGGAATGGAGGCCCTTAAGTTCAGTGCCTTAAATGAATTCAGGTGTTAAATGACATCTTCAACCTCCTTTAGTTTGAGCTTCTCGTGTGCCAAGAAGCAGTCAACCAAGGTGAACATAGAAGAGATACTTTTAGGCGATTTTTCAAGCCAACCCTCGAGTGCGACCCTAATAGAGATGAGTAATTGATGAATCTGAACATCTTCATGAACAATGTTGGCCTTTGAAATATATGCCATGAAACTAGCCACATGATCAACTGTTGAAGATAGGTCATCATCAAATGTAGGCAAGATTTCCATGTGATTACGATTAATGCCAATTGGGTATCCCGGGATCCCTCTAGTATCCAACGTTGGGTGTCTTGTTGCCTAATCCCACATGGTTTTGAATATTCTATGGGGACCATATGTGGAGTTGTCAGGGTGATTGAAATTGGCTTCACAAATGCTTGCTTCGCCCTACCAACATCGACCTTGAAGTTTAATGAGGAACTACAACTTTGTTGCTCCAATGGAGTCGCCAATAATGATATGTCAGTACGTTGTACGGGGAACAAAACACACATCTAGTGTCCCCAACAATGGCGCCATAAATGTTACCACTCAAACCAGTAGGGGGACTAAAAGGAACTCCTAAACAGACAACTTCTAGATCAAGGGCAACGATGGAGACTTAGCCCATTGTCACCTCAACTAAGACTCCCTACTCTTTACAGACTTTCATCAATGGGAGGAGACTTGGTATATAGGAAATCACTTATGAAAGATGGATCAACAATTGGACGTGATGTGACCTCAATGATCCTTTCCTTAGAAGAAGATTAAGAATGGAGCTTACTTGCTCTTTAAGAAAGGTACAAGGTTTTCTAGGAGAAGGAGCTGAGGATTTAAGGGCTCAGTTAAGGGAATGTGATTTGTAAAGGAGTATCCCAATCCCTAAAATCCTTGTAAAACTTGGATTCCTGAGTTGGCTTAGAAGAATTTCCTTTGATGATAAATGGGACCACATGGGGCCAAGTGGACCCAGCCTAGGTTGAGAAGAGGGAGTTTACCAACTGATGATGATCTTAACCTAAACAAGGAAGGGAAAAGGATCAAAACAAGAATTTCCACTTAAAGGTGTCAAATTGATCCTATGAGGTACTAGCCTAGGGAACATCAGGGCAAATTTTTCTTATGGCTACTTTTTCGGGAAAATGATGCCCTAGGTGGCCCAACGTGGCTAGACCTAGAAAGGAGGGGGGAAAAGGTGAAGAAAAAGGTTTTAAGGTGATCACCTTATGGTGGATTAGTGCCTAATTCCTTTGGGGATATAGAGTCAAGAAGAATTTTGAGGAAGGATCTTGTTTCTAGCTCAAGAAGGCTCTAAGGGAAACTTCTTCCAACGTTAAGGCAAAAAGAAAGTGACCTTAAAGCATTTATACTTCACTTGCAAATGAAGATGGATTATCAAGATAACTTCGATCTCTAGGACAATTCGTTCAACAAACATGGCCATACATAGAAATATGTTATATAGAAACATAATTCCACAATGAAGCAGTAAATGCATGCAGTGATTAGCCCTAAAATAGCGAAAATCTCATGATCAATGTATGTGACAATAAAAGAAAATAGCATCAACATCATGCTTACATGTAAGAGAATATATCCAACCATTAATACATTGCCAATAAAGAATCTCCAAGATAATAAAATCCAATCCAAACATCAAAATTCATCCATGCACCAATTCGTCCTCCAAGAAATAAATGTGAAGTTCTCAAGAGAGAGAATGATCCAATCCAAGTGGTGATACAAAATTAATTCATGTCACTCATATTTATACACTAATTAGGAGTTCGAATTACCTAATTGGGCCTAAATTATCCCCTAAAATAAAATAATGTGCAAAGTAACTAACTTTTGGTGACAAACCCACCAAACAAGCTCATAAAATCAAATAATAAGTCTCTCAAGAGGTCCAATGATAAATAATTCATGTCGTAGGGCCCTCCAAGAGGCCTAATGAGGTCCATAAGTGCCATAATGATGAGTAGGTCCCTCAAAAGTGAGGGACAAGGGGGTGGCTCCTTATTCTCCAAACAATAAACTTGTGGTGCTCCTAGTGGGTGTGGGGGCACACCAATGACCTCATGGATCTCCAAGTAAGTCGAAGATGTATGTAGACCATCTGTAAGGGCTCAGATGATGGAATAAATGATGTCACATCAATGTACAAGTCTTGGGTCACCTGCCAAATGAATAGTGCAACTGTGAGGTCGGTTAGGCATGGTGTATCAGATGCATCTTCCTCGTCCAATAGGTGGATCTCAAGCAATCTATAAACATCTATGGGGATCCATGGAGTGTTTTCTACTATTGTGGAGGCCCATGGCTCTCGACACACACCTTATATATGCCACTGTAGCCCTCTAGAGAGTTAGGATCCTGTATATGGAGACCAAACTCAAAATGGACACCATCTGCAACATTGCATAAGATCCAATGCATCCCCTAGACCTCCAACACAACAAGTCATTAAAGTAATCGGGTAAAAGAGCTTACAAACCATGGACAAGTGGACACTTCATAATGGCATGCCCTTCCATAGTGGGCTTTAGCATGTGCTAATGTCTCCAAGCTCCAAAGAGGGTTAAACAAGTACCTTATTAGGTGGTTTCTACCTTTAGAGGGGATAGTATGTCTGAGGTATATTCTTCGAATGGTGGTGGCATGTGATAAAGAGGTGAATGGAATAGGAATGAAAGGGGTAATCTTGGGCCACATATCGGGGTACAAGGATAGCTAGAGGAAAGGAAACCCACACCTAGGTATGTAATGTATACGAGGGAGAAATCATGGTACATGAGGTGCCTCGACCTTGATTTTTCCACCCTTATTTATATGCATTTTGTCTCTTATTATTTTTCTTTGATTAAATGCTCGGGGCTCAAAGGATAAGAGCATGATGTGTAAGATATAGCATTGGATACCCCATTTTTGGTGGGGTGGTTCATTGCCCTCTTGGGATTGAGAAAATCATAGGTTTCTAAATGACAAAAGAGGCTCATCTAGGGCCTATGGATCAAGGTGATGGCCATGGGTATGGGGTAGAGCTCATGCATTGGCTTTTGCTCACGTGCTAAATATGTTTGTCTCAACCATATTTTGCATCTTGTGGTACATTTTCCTGTTGAATGTGGCCATTTATGCTTTTACTTTTTCTTTTCAGCTATTTCAACCTCTGGGGCATCGTTCCAAGCCTGACCCAAGGTGGGGGCAACGGAATGGGAAGGCTAACACTATGTGGACCCAATAAGGAAATGTGGATCTAGGTGGGAGAGATGATGAATGGGGATATAGTGAATGGAAGGGGTGTGATATATGTGGATAAGGGAGTGGGACATCGCAACCAAAGTCGGGTTTTCCCAAGTAGTACCACCCTAAAACCCAATGGTCAATAAAGGAGATCCCACGAGACTAAGATCCAAGGGTAACATCCAAACGAGGCCAAGGGGACAGAATCACAAACTAAGCCCACTCTTTCCGTTGAATCTCCCCATTAATGCATACCCAGAAGTGTCCATGATAAGTAAACCCAATACTCAATTACCAAATGAAAAGATATAACTTTGGGTTTGGGAGGCCCACCTTGAAACATACGATCAATACAGATGGATGAAGGACCACATGGTTGGCTTAGGTGGCGGAGAAATGGCACAACGAGCTAGTTGATGGCTGTAAAGGGTTGGTTGTCGATTGAAGACCATCATGGAGAAAAAAATTCTCCTAGGGATATCATCCACGAAGTGGTGTATAATATGTATTGCTTGCTCTTCTCTCTAGTTACTATTGTTTGTACAAGAGGTAAATACCAATAGATTTACATATGGACAATGATACTAAATAAATAAGGTGATCGTGAAGGAAAGACAATTTCCTAGGAGCAATAAATTTTAGACTTGTATGAGAAGACAAACAACAATTTTGCACTTGATATCCGTAGATCTTACTATTCCAAAGGATTGAAAAAATTAAAGATCAGAACTTAGGAAGTACATGGTGCAACTATATGAGCATTATTCAATGAACAAAATGTTTATTAGATTGCTTGAAAACATTTTTTAGTGGTAGAAGACATTGCAAAGGAATATAGCATATAACCTCAATGTGAGCATCTTTCCTTGATATTGAAGAAGAGTGGGTGAGTCTAAGAGTCGATGCAAGGGAAAGAAAAGACGGAAGAAACCAAGAAAAATACCAAAATTACTAGGTATTAATTCAATAGTTATATAACTACTGATGGCAATAGAATTCGTATAAAATAATACATGTGACATTTGACAAAAAATGATAAGCTTAAGGACATTAGAAAGGCCACAAAGGGTAGAATAGATAGATTTGGTTGTCATTGCCTTGGTGCAAGAGGGTACATCAAGGTTAATACCTTACATCTAAGTCAACTTCAAATAGTCATTTGGAATGATGAAATAATATTTGACTCTCTCCATCTTGACATCAATTCTATTATGTTTTTCAATGTTGAAAATCATAAAGTTTTGAGTATTTAACAAGAGTTAACTAAAGAATATTTTACAGTAGTTGTAAAAGAGGGCTACAATGCCATGGTTGAATTGAATCATGGTGGGTCAAATAAAGTATTAAAGTTAGTATCAAGGTATTGTTACCGCTCAAACTAGCAAGGGTCCTAGGAGGGGATCCTATGGAGCAACTACTAGGTCAAGGGCAACAATGGAGCGATGGCACAATGTCACCTCAGCTAAGGCTCCCTTCTCTTTACGAACTTTCAGCGATGGGAGGAGACCCAGTATGAGAGGAATCACGATAATGGATATGTCAATGAAATGATGAAAGGTGATTTCCAAGGCCTATTCACAAGAGAGACTCAATAGTATGGCTTGTTTGCTTTGGAAGCAAGGTGATGGGCTCTCTAGGAAGGGCCAAGAAGATCCTTAGGGTTAGGTTTTTAGAGTATGCTTTGTTAAGATGGCTCCTAAACCTAGAGATATTTATGAAGACTTGAATTTTATGTGATCTTTGTGAAATTGAAGTCAACAAGTTGTGGGACAACAAAAGGCCAAGTGGACCCAAAATTAGGTCAAGGGTATGTAATTGATCAACCAACGATGTACTTGACCTAATTAGGGAAGGGAATAGAGTCAAAGAAAGAATCTTCTCTTGATAATTTAATACTATGATCCTATTGAGATTACTATCCAATGGGGAACCAAGGGCAAGAATCGATCTTCGAGCCAAGGTTTGAAATGTCCCGAGATGCCACCATCGGAATTGTTTCAAATTTGGAGAGCTTATAGAGGACACACCAGTGTAGTTTTGGGCAAGAAATCGAATTCTTTGGATGGCTAAATAGTGAGAAAAGTGATGCCCTAGGTGACCTATGGAGGGTATACCGAGAAAAAGAGGGGAAGGTGAAAGGAATCCTCTTTGAAAATGATCACCTATGGAAGGATCAGTGCCTTATCCTTTGGGGGAGATGGGGTCAAGATGAAATTTATGATTTAGAGGAACTACACCCAATCAAGGAGCCTTCTAGACAACTTTGCATGGCAATTAGGGCATGAGAGTAGTTGCTAAAAGAATTTACACTTCAATTTTCAATCATCGATGGCTTATAAAGATGTGTTCAATAGAAACAATATCTAGGAACATTCACACATGATACATGAAATGATGCAACTTTACAAAAGATTACTATTTCCATAATTCTGCATAAGAAAAGTAGTAAATTTCAGATCTAGTATAGTAAAAATCTCAACAACATTTATGTATTAAAGTAAATAACAAGAATAGACATGAAAATATCACTTACATGTGTAAAAGAGTATATGCAACCATCATATTATGCCATTAGTGAAGCTCCAAGACAAGAGAAACAAGATCCAAACATCAAAATTCATTCATATCATCCAAATTCGTCCTCCAAAAGGTATAGTGAAAATCTCACAAGAGAGACTAACTCAATCCAAGTGATGTTGATAATGGCCTAATTTGGACTAATAATGCCCCTAAAATAAATTAATGTGCATAATAACAATATTTTTGGTGGCAAAGCCCACCAAAATAGCTCAATAACATAAGAATAAGCCTCTCAAGAGGGCAAAATGATCAATATAGTGAGTTGTTGGGCCTTTGAGGAGGTCTAATGAAGTCCAGGGGGTGCCATGATGTAGAACTGGACTCCATACATAGTGGACAAGAGGTTGGCCCCTTGTTTTCCAAGCAAGAACCCGTGGTGCTCCCAAGTGGATGTGGGGGCACAAGGACATCCTCCAAGTGGATCGAAAATGTGTGTAGACCATATGTAAGGTTTATGTTAGGGATCCATGAAGTACTCTCTGTTATCGTGGAGGCCCATGGCTATCAACGCTCACCCTACAAGTGCCATTGTGGCCCTCTGGAGGGTTATGACCCCGTATAGGGAGACCGAGCCCCAAATGGAGACCCACCTCCAATTCTGCATCGGATCCAATGCGTCCCCTTTCCCTCCAATACAACAAATCATTAGAATAATCAAGTAATTGAGCTTACAATTCATGGAATCAATGGGGTATTTCATGGTGTCATGTCCTTCCAAGGGGTGCCATGATGTAGAACTAGACTCCATACATAGTGGACAAGGGGTTGGCCCCTTGTTTTCCAAGCAAGAACTTGTGGTGATCCTACGTGGGTGTGGGGGCACAAGGACATCCTCATGGGTCTCCAAGTGGATCGAAAATGCCTTTAGACCATCTGTAAGGTTTACGTTGGGTATCGATGAAGTACTCTCTGCTATGGTGGAGACCCATGGCTCTCAACACTCACCCTACAAGTGCCATTGTGGTCCTCTGGAGAGCTATGACCCCGTATAGGGAGATCGAATGGAGACCCACCTGCAATTTTGCATCAGATCCAATGCGTCCCCTTGCTCTCTAATACAACAAATCATTAGAATAATCAAGTAAAAGAGCTTACAATTGGAATCAATGGGATATTTCATGGTGGCATGCCCTTCCATAGTGGTCTTTGGCATGTACAAATGTCTCCAAGCTCAATAGGGGGTTAATGAAGGACCCTATTAGGTGGTTTCAACCTCTAAAGGGGAGTGACATGTCCATGGTACATCCCTCAAGTGGTAGGTGGCAAATGATATAATGGAACGGATTGGGGATCAAGAGAATCATTCGGACCACATGTCATGGTGAAAAGGTAGCTATAATCAGGGAAACCCACACCTAGGTATATGAGTGTAGGAGGTAGCAAATCGTGGTACATGAGTTACCACGACCTTTGTTTTTCCATCCTTCTACATATGGATTTTGCCCTTGATTGATTATTTTCATGACTACTCGGGGCTCCAGGGGATGAGAGCATGTTGTGTAATATACAACAGTGGATAACTCCCCTTAAGGTGGGGCAATTCATTGCCCACCAGGGGTTGGGACAATCATGGGTTCCTTAATGATGGAGGGTGCTCATATAGGGCCCATAGGAACCAGGGTGATGGCCATGGGTAAGGAGTAGAGTTCATATTTGGCCTTTGCCCGCGTGCTAAATTTGTATGTCTTGGCCATCTTTTGCATTTTGTGGTACATTTCGTATTAAGAGTGGGAAAATTATTCTTTTTCTTTTCTTTTGAGCTACATCAACCTTCGAAGTATCGTTCCAAGCCCATCTCAAGGTGTGGACAAGGGGAGGGGTGTTATGAAACCAGCTCACAAAATAGAAGAAAAGAGAGATCAACAGCTTAAAAATAAGCCACTTAGAGGGGGCACCCTCCTTTACATTACATAAATGAACAATTCTCAGATGATACAAATGACAAAACCTCCTTTCTATATATAGGAGTCCATGGGGTCACAATATAATCCTAACCGACCTAACAATAATAATGTAAGGGCACAACAATAACATTAGTGGGTTGTTATGGGGCACAATAATAACAATATGGGGACTACAGGGGTACAACAATAACAATAAGGGAGATACACTAACAACAACAATAAGGGGATACACTAGTATTATAGGGACCTAACATGCCCCTCTCCTTCAAACAAGTGTTGTCCTCGATGCTTGATTATTTCTGGATGCTTATGTATAAAATTCTCATCCTCTCATGTAGAATCTTCAGTGGGTAAGTTCTTCCACTTGTTGAGATACTTTGAAATTGATTGATTTCGTAGTTGTCAAGTTCTTGTTTCCGTGACTGCTTCAGGTTCCAATATGATTTTTCCTTCCTCGTCAAGTTCTGGCAATATTGTTTGAACTAGGATTTTTTCCCCTATAACCTTCTTTAAGCATAAAACATGGAAAACTGGGTACACTCGAGAAGATGCAGGCAGCGCCAATTTGTATTCCATAGTACCAATCTTTTGCAACACCTTGTAAGGACCATAGTACTTTAGCGATAATTTATTATACTTCTTAGCTTGCTTGAGGGACATTGGTTTGTATGGTTGTTGCCATAAAAATACCAATCACCTACATCAAAACTTCTTTCGTTGTGATGTTGATCTGCCTGTTGTTTCATTTGATTCGGCACCAAAGTTAGGTTATCCTTTAAGAGTTGGAGAACTTGTTATTGATGCTCGATGTGATCTTCCACTGCTTGATCATCCATATTATCTTTCATGACATCCTTCAAACCATCCACCTTAGCCTCCATTTCTGCTTTTAAACCATCTATGTCATCTTTGGTTGCTCTTTGTGAGATCGAAATTTACTGCAATTCTTCCTCTTCGTAGAGTTTTTTGATGGATTTATGGGTGTAATTCTTTTTGGGAGGCATTCTATAACTCAATACTGATATATGTGCTTTAATATGCCCTTGGAAACACTTCAAACTGATTTTTCAAACAAATGTTATGCAATTTTAAAAAAAAGATACACACGTTTTTCTTGCTTTTGAAGAGCTCACTATTGATCCTGTTGTATCTCTATGATTACGGATCCCAAAGATTTGAACTTCGAACCTGTCGTAGCCCTTTGAGTCGTCTTCCCAATGCCATAGGTCCGACCTGATTTGGATTCTTCAAAACAAGGTTATGCCCAATCTCCCACAATGACCTAATTATGGATTGGTTCAGTAGAGCAAACTTGTACAGTGTGCCACGTGTCACTGTTTCCTCCTTCGGCTTTTAAATTGATACACAAGAAACTACAGACCGTGTGTTTTCAGCCACTCTTTATAGAATTCCAATTTGTTGCTCAGAGAGAGAGTTATGATGATTTTCCTAAGGTCACCTCTTTGAGATGAAATTCAGGAGCCTGCAAAAGCCCTAACTTCCACAGATCATATCTCCAAAAATATTGTGAACCAAGATCTGAAATTTTTATACGAAGTTCCTCAGGGTTTCTTCGCAAATGGGTTTTTTTTAGCTTATGAACCTTCGTAGAAAACAAGTTATAGCGAAAATGTCATAATGGCATGTTTGAAGCCGCGAAACCCTAGAAACCAAAGCTCTGATACCAAATGTTATGAAACCAACTCACAAAATAGAATAAAAGAGAGATCAACGACTTAGAAATCAGCCACTTCGAGGGGGCAACCTCCTTCAGATTACATAAATGAACAATTTTCAAATAATACAAATGTAAAAACCTCTTTTCTATATATAGGAGTCCATGGGGTCACAATATAATCATAGCCGACTTAACAATAATAATGTAAGGGCACAACAATAACAATAGTGGGCTTTTATGGGGCACAATAATAACAATATGGGGACGTATAACAATAACAATAAAGACTAACAGCAACAATAAGGGGATACATTAGTATTATAGGGACTCTATCTTTGTTTTTCCACCCTTCTACATATGGATTTTGCCTTTGATTAATTGTTTTTCATAACTGCACGGGGCTCTAGGGGATGAGAACATGTTGTGTAATATATAACAGTGGATAACTCCCCTTAAGGTGGGGCAATTCATTGCCCACCAGGGGTTGGGACAATCATGAGTTCCTTAATAATAGAGGGGGCTCATCTAGGGCCCATAGGAACTAGGGTGATGGCCATGGGTAAGGGGTAGAGTTCATGTTTGGCTTTTTCCCACATGCTAAATTTGTATGTCATGGCCATCTTTTCCATTTTGTGGCACATTCCCTGTTAAGAGTGGGAAAATTATTCTTTTTCTTTTCTTTTTAGCTACATCAACCTTCGGGGCATCATTCCAAGCCCAACCCAAGGTGTGGACAATGGGAGGCGGAGGTTAACCCTATGTGGACCCAGTGGATACATGTGAACTCGGATGGGAAAAGAGATGAATGTGGTTAAAATGAGTGGAAGGGGATGATGTACATGGTGTCGAGAAAGTAGGACCATGCAACTAAACTTGGGATTTCCCATGTAGTGCCAACCCTAAAGCTAATGGCCAATAAAGGAGATCCCACAAGACTAAGATACAAGGTTAACCACAAAATCTGGCAGTGGAGACAAGAGTGCAAACCTAACCCACTTTTTCCACCATATCCCCCCACCAATCCATGCCCAAAAATACCCATGACAAGTATGGAAAATTACTCTTTGAATGCTTGATAAATTAATCATAAATTCATTGTAAATTAATCATAGCTAGCAAATCTTTAAATCATTTACCATAAGTAATTATGCATTCTTTGCTTTCAAGTATTTATATTTGTGGGTTCCATAAGGGAAATAAGTATTGTGTAGTTTGTATCTACCAGATTTCTTTATTAGGAAATTTGGTGTTACTTGGTGCACATGTTTACTCGAATTTCATGAAAGACAACATTTATTGATTGAGATGCTATTGTCCACCCATTCAAATTCATCTCAAAGTTTTGATCATAGGAGAATTCACCACTACTCTGGATATGCGACACCTTAACATGACCCATTTGATTATAATTTATTCTCTATGGAATTTTGTATATGATATAGGGAAACAATAATTTCCATGTTGCACATATTCTTTTCTTATTACGATCGATACAAATCAATGGTAAGGTTGATGGCTAGATGCCTCTCATAAAACCCTTCTCTAAATTATAAAATAAACTATAGAAAGATGTGTATACAGCCATGAAAACAAAGATATACAATAATGTCGTAGCCCATGTATCAATGTGATTTACACCCAAGAAGAAGAGAACTTACTTCACCAAATCATTTTCCTCCTTGTTCCTTGAATAATTTTGAAGACATTATTGTGTCTTGAAGTGAACACAAAATCTTGAAGGCATTTGAAGGCTTACCTTGGCGGCTCCACATTATTGGTATGATGTATGATAATCATGCATATTGTATATTTTTCAACTCTTAAGTGAAAAGGCATGGCCATATCTTGCAATGAACTGTAAGCAAAGTTGATTAGTCCTTCAGATTTTTTGTGCATTCATGGATATCCAGGCGTTCCATCATGAGCTTTGGAAGAAGCATGCTCCAAAATTTTATGGAAATCATAATGATTCTCTTCCTTTCGTTGCTTTATATTGAAAAGTTTAATTGTCCATGAAAATGTGATCATGAAAATGTTTGTACTATTTATGAAAAGTGTTGCAAGAAAATGGTATTGTAATCTCAATCCAAAAAAAAATCCTCCATTTGTTATCTCCTCCATGCTTTTTAAGAATTTTGGATTGATGCAAAGGATCACATGGAAAAATTAAATAATGCTTTTCTTCAAGTTGAAATTTGTAAATACATGAAATGGAATTGATAATATTATGCATGTACATGAGAAGAACCTTTCAAAAGTTGTCAATTGGATTTATCATGTGTGGTTGGGAGGAATGATTGGGATCCTCCCCACCCATGTTCAGTTCCCACAAGTGACATGAACTTTGATCTAATGGATGGAATATGTATATTCCTCATATGAAATATATGGATATTTATCTGTCAAAAAAAAACCCTTCAAAGGCTCTTTGAATTAAAGGAAAAATGAAGCATTGGATGTTTTTGTTTGAATATGTTAAAGGAAATTATAATGTTTTGGGATTGCATGAGGTGAAGATTATATTGTGGCTCCACATGAAAAAGAGGTCAGCCAAGCAAACAAAACTAATATTGCAGATTTTGGTTATCTTGGGCAACCACATAGGCTGAAAAATTTTACAGAAAAAAATAGTATTTTTCAGACATGTGATAATGGATATTGTAGATTTATTGGAACATGTGGAGCAAATTTCCAAATACAATTTTCCATATTTATTTCAGTGATATATGCCTTCATCTCTCACATTTCTCATACATAAATTCTCAACTGATAAATACATTTTGGATGGTAATTTTTTAATATTGTTGGCATCTCCTTCATACCAACATTTTGAATAGCACACCTAGCTTTCCAGGGACAAATTTCTGCAATAGAAATTAGCAAGTTAAGGCTTATTTGTGGCATGCATAACAGCCCCTATCGCCTTACATGTTCATGCACTTTTCCTCGTTGATCTGTACTCCCTTGACTCCATTTTCCCAAGTTGTGATTAGACACTTGGTCTTAGGGTTTCCCTTCATCTTTTCCTTCTCACACCACCCATTAATCCACTATACCAATACTAATACCACTCGATTTGTTTAAGCCAAATCTTCATTGAATCACCTTGTGCCTCTACTCTATAGCCTAGCAATCCTACCCTTTAGGGAAGCCCCCTTTGAGTTGAAGAGCCAACCCAATAAAAAAAGAGGAAAAGCCACTAAGGTGATAGTAGATAACCTTAGTTGCACGAACTAGCCCCTTGATGCTTGGGGGTTGTACATCATGCAGCAGTTCTAGATTTTGTTGTAACCGGATCAACAGAAACTTGGTCCCAACACTGGCTGCAAGCACATGATTTGGGGCTTGATGGAGTATAGGCAACCTGTGGAAGGTTTACATTGACAAACCCAAAAGGGCTCAATTAAACTAAGGGAGGATTTTAAATTATTAACCTGGGATTATAACAAATCTAGAGAGAGGGGTATAACAAGATTGAGGTATATATTTGTGTTTCCTTCAAATGCACAAGCCTTAGTTTGGTAGTGAAGATGCCTAAGGAACCAAAAGATTTTCTATGGTTGTCCTTCAGAAACAAGGGTTTTAACTTCAGAGAATATGCAAAAGAGAGGTAAACAAGGGCCAAATATTTGTTCGTTGTGTAAGGCAATGGAGGAAAATATAAATCATATGTTAATAACTTGCCCATTCTCAATGAAACTATGTAGGGAGGTTGAGTTATAACATGTTTGCAAAATGTATGGGAAAAATCTACAATTGATGAATGTCTAAAAATATGGTTAAACAAGAAGGAACTAAAAGAACTCAAGGGACTTCCATGACTCGTATGTTGGGGAATATGGTTTTCCATAATTTTTATGTTATTTAAAGAGAAATTTATCCAACTTTTCAAGTTATGGCAAGAGTCGATATTTTGGTCTCAAATTAAAAACTACACGAGTGCCCAGGTCTTTTAGGTAGGTTGGTGAGCTGCAACTAAACAAGTCTACCCCATGAAGGCTTTTTGACAGTCCCTGGGAACAAGGTGAAGATTTTATGGCTTACACTTTATCAGAGTGAAAACTGGAATTGGTCCTGGAACAAAAAATGATTGAAGTGTGGAATTGAGAGTTATATGTCTGAAATTAAAATCAGAAATTGATCAAAGGATAATGATATATAGGTGTATGGTGAATCCTCACTGATTACAACTTCGATGCAAGGGGCGGGCTCTCTACATAATGTACAACTTAGATCTATGAGTAAACTTTTTGTTAAAGTTTGTTGGAACTTTTAAAACTACCCCTTTCACTCTTACGAGAATTGAATCAAGAGGCGGATAGCTTGTCGAAAGGTAAACAATTAGGTGTTGGATTTCTCTCTCAAAGAAGTGAAGGAAATTATGCTGTTAATGTCAAATATTTATAGAAAACCCTGCAATTTAGTGAGAGTTGATGTAGTAGCGGGTATCTAATTTTGTTTTCTTGTAAATAATACGCAAAGAGTGGATGGGCTGGGTGAAACCATGTATTTGTATTTTGGTTTTCTTTATATTTGGATTACTATATGGACCTGGTCTCTTAAGACAATATCAACTAGATTAATGTGCAAATTTTATTGGCTTTTCAGGGTCTTTGGCGGAAAATTATCTTATCGGCCTATCGACAAGACACTTGAGCATGTGATTTTTTCATATTTGAATGAAATTACTATTTTTTGTTGGAGATAAAAATAAAAAATAAAGAGAGATTTTGCTTTGTTTCTGTTTAAGAATCTACTTTTTCCAAACTATGAAGTAACTTTTAAACAAGGTTTCTCCTAAGTTCATAATCAGATTTTTTTTACAATCAATGAAACCAGATACACTTCGATTAAAAAATACATAACCAGCACAATTATCTCGAGATTGTAACTCTTTAGGTACATATATTTCTGAGGAAAAATATACTCTCGCAAACGCATTTTTAAAAAAGGATTTTCCTCGATCTTTAATCAAAAAGATTTTTACAATCAATGCAAGATGAAGTTCTTCAATTAAAAAATATATAATGAACACAATTATCTCTAGATTGCAACTCCCAAGTACATATACACTTACAATCCATTTTTCTAAAAATTGTATTGATCAGTGCATGGTTGATGCCAGTAATAATTCATTATAAAATATCATGCCATTCATTGTAACTTCAAACTTGTCCAATGTGCCAAAGGAATCTACAGGAAACTACTGAGATCTGTATAAGCAATTCCACAAATGAATCAACTATTACAGTAATGCACCAAATTAGTCAGTCTACAAAAGTCAATTGGTAGTTTTTGCAGCTTCAGCATAACCTTAACTACTCCGAAATTGCCCCTTTGCAAGCTTCTAGGATACAATGCAACTAGATTTATTGAGTTCACTACCTTATTTAAAGACGATATTTGAGCTTTATCAATGAAGCAAAGACTGTATAGCTGCTACTGCATCACCCTTATGCTCTCGCAATGTCCTCTCAGCCACTTTCTTGTCCAACTGGACCACACATCAAAAGTTAATCCAACTACATGTCAGACAGTACAAAATAAAAATTATAAATTATCAAAAAATCATTGGAACACAGAAAATGACAGAAGTAATAACGTGTGTCCAAGAAATAATTAAACCTCGAGCTCAGTTGCAATCAAATCTACATCAGCCGGATCAATTTTGACGGCTGCAAGTTCTTTTTCTCTGCATAGTTGCTTAGAAGTTAGTTCCAATTTCAATGTCAAAACCACCATTTAAAAGGTCATCTCCATAAAAATGCCCTCATCTCCAATCAGGTCAGAAACTAAGTAAAAAATTACAAATGGAAGATAGTTGCAGCAGATTACCAAGAACATAATTCAACCAGCATTTGGAACTTTGAATGCCTTGGACCTGATTATGCATATGTTCTAACTGATGTAAATGTATTATATAAATTTCCTAATGGGGAACTCAAGCTCAAAGCCCAACTAGTGAATGTTTAGATGTGTTTTTGGTAAATGTTTCCAAAAAAAATTTTAAAAATAATGTTTTTAAGGCGAACTAACTGAGAATGAGGACCTAAAATGGCTACAATGCCATGAGAAGGGAAAGGTAAGGAGGTCCAAAGGAGTGTCTCTTATGCCTAATTGTCTAACGCAGCTTGCCATCACCCTAGCGCTTCACGCTTTTATAATATTGATGTTGAACCTAGCCTATAACATAATTTGAGATAGAAATGGACCTAACCATCCCCTAGATTTAGGTAACCACCTCCTACATCCTAGTATCTTATCCCCTACATACTGGGAGCTAAGAAAAATTGGATTAGGACTTTTTTATCCATGCAAAGAGAGTAATTCGAATTGAAAAGAGGAGATACATGCACGAAGAAAAAAGAAAAAAATAGGAAATGGCATAAGAAGAGGCTAGAGGAGGCTTGTGTTGAACTTTTAAATTTCTGGCAAGACTTGTAAATACATATCACTGGCTACAACCAGAGGCAGCTACAGTTTTTTTATTAATTACGTGAGGCATTTTATCTTCTGTGAACTTCAAAGGCTATGGCTTCTTAGACTAAGTTACAAAATGGTCCTTGAAATATTTCTACGCTTTCATGATTTTTTGTCTTTTCGGGCCTGAGCCAAAGCTTGAACTTGTTCTTCTACCTTTCACTATAACACTAATTAGCTCCACCAGTATACCTTCCATCAAGTCCTTAACAGAACACGCTGAATCTTTGGTTGTATGAGTGGAACTTCTCATGCATCTGCATTTCCCAAATGTAAGACAAGTGTTTGTCAAGAACATTCAAGAAATATTTGATCCTCTATCTATTTTGTTGATGATTGTAGCTTGAGCAGGTACTTCTACACAGACCTAAGTGTCTCAGCATTCAGAAGTCACCTAATACACCCTTAGCCCTTAGCAATTACTTTAGTAATTAAATGAGTTAATCTAATGAAATGCAAATCTTTTTGCATTAGTGAATTAGATGAATCTCAATTGTCAATATTAATTGAGGTGAGATCTAATCTCAATCGTTGATCACTTTGGATATTAGGGTTAAGGATTCGGTCATAACTCAAGCTTAAAAAAGAATGGCTAGGCCAAGGGAGCTAATCAGCACAGGACATTGAAGAGGCATCTCAGTGGTTGGATGGATAAGGACTTCCACTCAAGTGTGCGAGGTGCGAGGAGGGTGTTAGGATGTAGCAAGGAGATCCAGATCAGCCAAGACTAGGGCTTGATCAATTGGATCAGATCTAGATTTGTTGTATTTTCCTCAATATGGGCCATTTTCTCAGTCAGGGAGCCCAAGTAGGTTCTAATCATTATTAATGAAGAACTATTGAATGGGTTGAGTTTGTGTAATGTGCGTTTGAGATTGGTTATGCTTTGTTTACATTAAAAACCAAATTGTGCTTTTATTCAGTAGATCTAAGATAGTCTGCTAGGGTGTTGAATTCAAGAATTTAACATGGTATCAGAGTGAACCATGAAAATTAACGCAGTGGTAGCGCGGTCTTTTCCTTTGTTCTTCCCACAGATTAAAAAATAATAATAATAATTAACATGAAAAACCCAAATTATTTCTCCACCACTCTTGGTTGTCCCCGCTTCCAAAAACGCAATTTTATGAAGGAAAAAAATTCCTTCATATCCCACTATTTCACAAGTCATACCTTCCTAAATTATATCAATCCACTCTCAAATAAAATTTATTTCTCAAGGGTCTTGCTCCACGATGGCCACGTGGAACGAACTCTCTTACAGCCTCTCCCTTTGGTTTCTTTGAAAAAAAAAAAAATTAGCGGCCAAATGCTCTAAGGAAAATCCATGTGCAACCTCCAGATTCGCACAACTTTTGAGGCTGGTCAAGAGTCAGAACTCTCTCACTTGACCACCAAAGCAAATGCTACGACTCCCTCAGACTTTCGACTAGTCGGTGATCGCTGCAAAACGTTGAGGTAGGACTTGAGGTCAAGTCGGGATTTACCAAAGTCCTTGCGCCACCACTAATTGGTCCACGCCCAACGGTTCCACAAACGCTCACGTAGGCCAGGCAGAATTGTTCGATGATCACACATGCATAAATTTCGGAGGCCAACCTCCGACCACAAGTCCACAACGCTAACCAAGACGAAGTAAAATACGAAACTATATATTTATTTCAACTTTCTTCCATTATAAAGATCCTTCACTCAGCGACCAAAGTTTTCTCTCCCTAAAGTAACTCGAGTTCTATTGGTCAATTATCCAAGATTCATCTACGTTAATGTCGAGCTTTCAACTCAAGAAGACTGAACTTCCAAAAGAAATCTCAACCCAATTAAATGGACAATATTTGGAGCATGCAATAAATTTCTCAAAGGCACAATTAAAATGATAGCTCTTTACTTCCCTTACGGCCTTCGCCTTACAAGTTCACCTTACAGCAATTACCTTTGCACAGGGCTCCTCTACTAAAAGAATAAGAATCACAAACAGCTTAAATAAAAATCCAACAATAATGAAACTCACAGCAAAGCTTTCAGACCATAAATGAATTCATTCACTTCTTTTTCTTAGTCTTCCCTCACACCTACGAGGTCTTTTTGATAACATAAAAATACAATACAAAGGAAAGGAATATCTTCTAACCAATAGCAGGCATGTTGGCAACAACAACCAATCCAAATTTGACAATGGGCCTTTTTCTAGAAGCCCCTTTAGACACGACTACACCTATCCTAAACAAAAAACACATACGCTTAACAAAAAATAGGCGATTTGCACAGGTGTCCCCTCCAAGAACAATGTAGACACAAAAGAATGAAAGATTTTTTTCAAAATTTGTTTTTGGAATCAAAAAACAGAGTGATGCTCCTGCATAAAACTCCCTGGGAACAAAAAGATTCATGGATTCTTGTCCATGAGATCTGCAACAGTGTTGCCATGCTTCAAGATCTTTGCTTCATCCATCCAAACTGCTTCTTCAGGTGGAATACCCTTCCATTTAACCAACTACTCATAATAAGCTTCGTTTATGGTTCTTTTAATGAGCTTTTGGTCAAGAATCATTCCCATTTGTAGCTTCTAAGTTGTAGGTAACTGTGTCTCCCACTAAATCTGCTCTTCTTCATTTTGTGTCTCTTCCTCGAGTTCTTGATAAGGGTACAGGTCTGCAACGTTAAATATAGGAGAAATCCCTATATTCAAAGGCAATTCAATCTCATAAGCATTCGCTGAAAACTTCCTCAAGATTTTACAAGGGCTAATCTTTTTCAGCTTCGGCTTATTGTACTCGTGTTTTGGGGAGCTTTCCTTTCTTAAATGAGCTAAAACCAGCTCCCCAACTTCAAAATTCACCTCCCTTCGCTTGAGATCAGCTCTCTGCTTATGTTTAAGACTGCTTTTTTGTAGCTTCCCTTTAACTTGCTCATGGATCATCTGCATTGTTGTAGTGAATTCCTTTGCAGCACTTCAATCTTCTCCTTTTCCCAAATTTCAGAGTTCAAAAATTCCTCTAGGATGCATGCCATACACAATCTGAAAAGGACTTTTGCATGTGCTCCTATTAGGAGAATCAATATAGGAAAATTCAGCTTGTGGGATAACTTGATCCCATTGTTTATTATGCTCATGAACCAGACACCTTAGTAAATTTCCCAGACTTCTATTAACCACCTCAGTTTGCCCATCTGTTTGGGGATGATAGGCTGAGTTGTATGTCAAGTTTGTCCCAAATTTCTTCCATAAATTTCCCCATAAATGTCCAACAAACTTGGTGTCTCAATCTGAGACAATGCTCCTAGGCAGTCCATGTAGTCTCACTACTTCCCAGAAAAACAGATTTGCAATATGGGAAGCATCATTTGTTTTGGAACAGGGTATAAAATGCACCATTTTAGAATACCTGTCCACTACTACAAAAACTGAATCATGACTCCTCTAGGTTCTTGGCAAACCCAGAACAAAATCCATACTAATGGCTTCCCAAGGCCTGCTTGGTATGGGCAGTAGCTGATATAAACATGCATTTTGTTGTCTCCCTTTAGTATGTTGACAAATTCTACATCTATCCACGAACCTCTTAACATTTGCCCTCATACCGAGCCAATAATAAAAAGAACTTAATTGTGCATAGGTCTTGTCATGGCCAAAATGAGCAGCAAGTCCCCCATTGTGTTTCTCTTTCAACAAACTATCTCTCATTGATCCTCTTGGGATGCACAGCTTGCTACCCTTGAACAACAATCCATCCTGAACCAAATATTCAAGCCAAGGGCTTCAATCTCTGATCACAAGATTTTCAGATGCTTCATAGATTTCTTTAAAATTTGGAGCTTTCTTGTACAACTCTTGGAAATGCTCATATCACAGAGTGTTAACTTGCAACTCCTGCAGAATTAAACATCATCTGCTTAAACCATCAACAACTTTGTTAGTACTTCCATTTATATGTTTTAAAACAAAAGAAAAATTTTGCATGTACTCAACCCATTTTGCATGTCTTTGGTTCAGCTTGTCTTGTATACTGATAAATTCCAATGCCTAGTTGTCAGTGTACAGGATGAACTCCTTGGGCATAAGATAATGTATCCACTTCTTGAGAGACTGAATTATTGCATAAAACTCTTTGTCATAAGTAGAATAATTATGTTTGGCCTCATTCAACTTCTCAGTGAAATATGCAACCGGTTTATCATCCTGGCTAAGGACAACTCCAATTGTTGTTCCACTGGCATCACATTGCACCTGAAAAGGATTCTGGAAATCAAGCAAAACTAATATAGGTTGCTCCATAATTTTCTTCTTCAACAATTGGAATGCCACTTCTGCAGTTGTTGTCCATCTAAAAGGTTGTTGTTCCATTTCAATTGTATCTACCATTGGTGCACAAATGTGGCTGAAATTTTGGATAAATTTTCTATAAAAGTTGGCCAATCCACGGAAGCTTCTCACTTCATGTATGACTGATGCCCGGGCTAACTTCTCAATCTACTCTCTCTGTGTATATAACTTGCACTCCCAGTTTGTCCCAAATAATTTTAAATCTGGCAATCTTCAAAAATAAATCTGGAGGCTTTAATATCTCAAATCAAAGATTTGAGATATTAAATTAAAATTCTCTTATGGTTATAGGCTTACTCATCACAACCGGATTTATAATGTGAAGGCTTTACCTTTCCACCCTTTGATTTACACTCAAACCCAATTCACAATATTTACTTGCGGAAGCTCTTCATGCTCTACGGTTATAAACCATAGACATTCCCATTTCATGGGATCCAATGAAGCTCCAAATCTTCACCCTCATTCTACGGCATTTCGAATAAACATTCGAAATTATAATAAAGGTCTCTATGTAATTACCCATAGCTTAACTCTTCTCATATGCATTGCGAATATGAATAATTATAAGTTTTTCCACTTACTATTTCTCCGTTCAAATGTTTAGACCGATTTCCTTTGAACGCCAATCTAAATCACTTAAGCCTTCGCGATACTTTAATTGAAACCCAATCATAACATTGATTCAACACATATCTTCGAATGAACTTAGACCTTGGATTAAGCCCCAGACTTCAATATATAATAAAATCTGGACCCACAGCAATAACGCTTACCTCGTACTGTTCAATGCATCCATGTATGAGCTCCTCAACCGTTAACACCTCCGCAACTTGCTGTTGCGAATACCCTCGAATCTACTTCCCTCAAGATCGGACGAGAATCGCACTTTTTGTGGACAGAACTTTAACTCAAGAAAAAAATGCGAAATGGGCGATATTTGGTAGATGACGTGGCAAACTTTAATTGGATCGCATTTTTATTTCGGAAACTACCCCGGGCCCAAAAGCGGTGCGAAGCTGGCAATATTGTTTCATAAAACCACCTATTGGCAAGTCTGGTATTGGACTGCGTTCAACTCAGAAATTTCATTGTATTTTACCGTCCTTCTCCACTTCAGTGTTATGAATCGATCTCAGTCGATATCGCTTCAATCAAACAGAGGTTAATACAAATTTGAACCTACTCAATAACAGAGTTTACGCCCTTCATCAAAAGGATTGAAGTTCACCGACTTCTATTGAATTCTCCACTGGATTACTGTATTGTGGCCTTGACAGAATCGATATTGAGTCTACAAATCGAACTCAACAAACCTTCACACTAATTCACATCAATATCAAAATGGACTTCTGATACGATTAGAGCCTCTTCGCACAAGACAATTATACACTCAATTCATACACGAAAAGCATAGATTCAAATGCATTCAAGAACATAAGCATTCACACACAGAATTTAAATCAACCAATACACATACATTCGGGAACAAATTCTTTCATAATATATACATGAATTTACTTACAAAACTCTTGGTTGGCCAGATCTTCAATTCGATGGCCTTCTACCTCACTATTCTGCCTCCCCAGATCTCCAGCTCTATCTACTTAATGCCTCTGAGGCTTATTTTTATACAAATTAATAATGAATCAGTTCAGCTTCCTTAACAGCTCAACAAAGACTCTTGGAATTCTTCAAAGTCCTCAAGTTAGACTCAATCCCTAAAATAACTGAAACTGACTCTTCACCTTCCTAACTTAACCAACTTCCCCTCATGTTCTCTAATGGTTAGAGAACATTTACAATTCCTCACTATTTTATTCAAAATACTAATAATTACATGAGAACTTAAAAACATAAGACCCCCCTATGTCTTATAAAATTACAAAGTATTCCTTGAGCCTAATGCCCCTGCATCAGACTCCCAAGGTTCAAATTGATCATGATCTCCTGATCATGTGTCTGCAGTTTTGTTTTCCTGGATCCCATACTCTGTTTTGCTGTTGTCCAACAGCAGCATCATCCTTCAACTGCACTTCTCCAGGTTTCCATATCTTGTTCTGCAACTCGCCTCCATCTATGCTTTCACAATCTCTTATTGTCTTTCCTTTGCTAAAATCCTTCTGCTTTCTTGTTGCTGTCTGCTGCTTTTGCGACACTTTCATCATCAGTTCTCTGATGTTTTCAATTTCTCTGTGCAGATTATCTTCTATCTGGAAATCTCTTTGCCTCTTGTTGCTACCTTCAATCTCTGTTGCTACCAACATTGTTGCTCTTGCTGTCCCACATGTTACTAACATGTTTACAACTCCTACAAATGTCACCCCCATGTTGCTTCAGCTGCCACCATAGATGTTGTTGATGCCAATGTTGCCTCTTTTGCCATAAATGTTGTTGCCTCCCAAACTTCCTGAATATCTCTTAGGATATCTCCCTCTGCAACATTTTTATTTTCCTCATCACCTCCAAATTTACTTTTAGAAAATAAATCATCAATTAATTTTCTTCTTGCAGTAACATAGTCACTTAGCATACTAGTAATCATAATCAAATTTGTCAAACTAGTATCTGCCCCTAGTTCTTTCACAGCTTCAGGCAATTTCACTCTAGTGTCTACAATTTCTTTCTCTTCTTCAAATGTTTCCAGCAAACATTTCAGCCATCTCTTCTGTACTTGTTTCACATCCCCAATATGCTGCAATTTAGATTTAGCATCTTCTTCTTCTTCTTTGACAATCTTCAGTAATTGTCCCTTGTCCCCTTGATTGATTCGGCCAATCAAATCAAGTTCTTCAAGCCCTGCATTTTTATCTTCTATCAGAATAGAATTTTGATTCTTCATCACTGTGTCAGTCTTAAAAATCTGTCCCACAGTCTGCTCTCCAATCTTCTCTTGGCTCTTCAAACAAGCCAACTCCTCCTTGTCTTCAACAGTAATAACAAGTTCACTCACATGAGACATGATTGCCTCACCTTCTTTCTGCAATAGTTCTTCTCTCAAGACAATTCCAAATGATGGATTGTCTTCTGCATCACCTGTGGACATAAACAAATTGTTAATTTCAAAATCACAAGACCCAATGGTCTCACTTGCTGATCCAGTCACCAAATCTTCTTTCTGCAGTTCTAAGTCTCTTTCAAGACTCAGAAAATCTCCATTATCTTTCTCCTCAACTGCCAGAGTTATCTCCACTGTTCCAAGCACCATGTTAGAATGATGACCCTTCACTATGTTTTCAGCTAACATAGTTTCCTTCTTATTAACTATCCTGACAATTTCCATTTGTTGTTCTTCCTCTTTGCCTGCATAATTAACACATGAACTTTCAACACTGAATTTACAAGGTCTCAATACCTCTTCCTCATCTGACAACACATCAGTATGTTGCTATGAGATTCTTTCCAATTCCTCTGTCAGCACATCAGTATGCTAATTTGCATCCTTCATGAGACTGTCAGCTAGTCTCTCCTCTCCATCATCAGCTTCATGAATGTCCTTCTACTGTGATTCACCAAAATGAACTCCTTCATTTTGCTGAATCATTCTTTTGTCCTCTGTTCTCTGATTGTCGTTCATGACAATTCCTCTGTCTTGCTTCTTCAGCAATTTATCCTGTGCATAGGTCTTCTGCTTCTCCAATTCTCTTCTTTGAAAATTCAACCTTCTATACAATTCAACAACTTCAATTGGAGTAGATTTTGGGAACCTCACACAACCTTTTATACCTTCACTTGTTCTTAACCAATCATCAGATGGTCCTTCATCTCCTGCCTCAATACTTTGCTGTATATTCTCATTGGACTCCCTTGTCTTCAATTCCTCCTGAGATCTTGCTATCTCAGCATTGATCGGAACAGATTTCAGTTTCAATTTCTCCTCCTCAACAAATTTTAAAGCTTGTTCATCTCCCTGTGATGTACCTGCAAACATACACAACTCTTTAGTTTTCAAACCACAAGACTTTTCAGTCTTTGTTGCTTTCTCAAGCACTTCCCTTTGAACAGATCTGCATGTGGAATCTTCAAATTCCATCCTTGACTCAAGAACTCTGAGTTCCTCTTCCTCTGTGGAACCTGTAATCACCTCACAATTGTCAGACTCAAGAATACAAGTCTTTACATCATCCAGTTGATCTGGACTTGTCCAATAACTCAGGAAATCATCAATGATTTTCTCTTCAGCAAGACAAACTTCTTGTTGCCTTAAACCTTCACCATGATTCACAAGATCTTTTACAGATCTCCATTCTTCATCTGTACTTTGTTCTGCTTCACAAACAAAAACTTCCTTTTTCAACTCAGCTACTCTGAGTTCTGCATATTCCAACTGTACATTCCTCCTCTGTTCAAGCTTTCTCAGCTTTTCTGCAAACATGCAAAAATCATCAGATGTAAAGTCATTTGACCCCTTGGTCTCACTTGAAGTTTCAGCCTTCAAGTCCTTCTCCAAATACTCAATCATCCTAAGTAATCTCTCTTTCTGTTGAGCATGTATCATCTTCTCTTTCTTCATCTGTAGCCCATGCCACTTTACTCTCTTCTTCATGAGCCAACCAACTCTCTGGCTTTCCTCTATCATCATCTTCAGTTTATTAAACTGTTCTCTGATCTCAGCTATCTCTTTCCAATATTTTGCATCAGTCAATTTCTTCCTCATGCCATTTGTCCTGGCATCTTCTTTTTCCTTTCTGTTGTGGCCTCTCTCAGAACCTCTGCAATCTCTGCTATGACTATCAGTAGTCATCTCTTTCTCCATGAGTTCTTCACTCACAAGCTGCACTGAGCCTCTGCAACAGCAAGCTCTCCTGCTGCCACTTACCTCACCAATCCTTTCCTCTGGATCTGGACTTTTGGCAAGTACTGGTTCTCCTTCTGCTGGAACCTTTTAAGCACTCTCTCTGCTCTCTCTAGGCTTCACTCTGCAACTTTTCAAGAACACATATGTTCTTCTTTCATCCAACCTCTGTTGGGAATCCTCCAAGTTCTGCCACACTTTCTTCTTCGCCTTAGAATCCTCTGTTGGACTCCTTTATCACTGCTCTCAAAGCTATGATCTGCCTTTGCTGAGATTTCTTCAATTGCCTGCAATCTGAATTCTATAAACAATTCTTCAAACCAGAGTTAAACACTACTCATCAACTCACCTTCTCTTGAGAACACTGCAATTGTTCTCCCTATCCAACCTTTAGCTGAATATCAGGTTTACTACCATCACCATCAAACTCTGTCTGCACCTTCTGCAACCATAATCCTTCAATCATAAATTCAAGTCAGATTTAAAATTATTTTACCTGCAAGATCCCTGTATGATCTTGTTCTTCATTCATTTCTGCAAATCCTGTTCACTGCAAATATGTATCTGTTGCATTATCAGATTTAAAAATCTGATCTTCCTTCATTCTCTCATCACATGCACTCATTCAGATTTAATTACAAAAATTTCTTTTGCTTCAAACAGCGTCTTTCCAGCTCTTATACCACATGATGCCCGGGCTAACTTCTCAATCTACTCTCTCTGTGTATATAACTTGCACTCCCAGTTTGTCCCAAATAATTTTAAATCTGGCAATCTTCAAAAATATATATGGAGGCGTTAATATCTCAAATCAAAGTATTAAATTAAAATTCTCTTATGGTTATAGGCTTACTCATCACAACCGGATTTATAATGTGAAGGCTTTACCTTTCCACCCTTTGATTTACACTCAAACCCAACTCACAATATTAACTTGCGGAAGCTCTTCATGCTCTACGGTTATAAACCATAGACATTCCCATTTCGTGGGATCCAATTAAGCTCCAAATCTTCACCCTCATTCTATGGCATTTCGAATAAATATTCGAAATTATAATAAAGGTCTCTATGTAATTACCCACAGCTTAACTCTTCTCATATGCATTGCGAATATCAATAATTATAAGTTTTTCCACTTACTATTTCTCTGTTCAAATGTTTAGACCGTTTTCCTTTGAACGCCAATCTAAATCACTTTAGCCTTCGCCATACTTTAATTGAAACCCAATCATAACATTGATTCAACGCATATCTTCGTATGAACTTAGACCTTGGATTAAGCCCTAGACTTCAATATATAATAAAATCTGGACCCACAACAATAACGCTTACCTCGTACTGTTCAACGCATCCACGTATGAGCTCCTCAACCGTTAACACCTCCGCAACTTGCTGTTGCGAATACCCTCGGATCTGCTTCCCTCAAGATCGGACGAGAATCGCACTTTTTTGTGGACAGAACTTTAACTCGAGAAAAAAATGCGAAATGGGCGGTATTTGGTAGATGACGTGGCAAACTTTAATTGGATCGCATTTTTATTTCGAAAACCACCTCGGGCCCAAAAGCGGTGCGAAACTGGCAGTATTGTTTCATAAAACCACCTATTGGCAAGTCTGGTATTGGACTGTGTTCAACTCAGAAATTTCATTGTATTTTACCGTCCTTCTCCACTTCGACGTTATGAATCGATCTCAGTCGATATTGCTTCAGTCAAACAGAGGTTAATACAAATTTGAACCTACTCAATAATAGAGTTTATGCCCTTCATCAAAAGGATCGAAGTTCACCGACTTCTATTGAATTCTCCACTGAATTACTATATTGTGGCATTGACAGAATCGATATTGAGTCTACAGATCAAACTCAACAAACCTTCACACTAATTCACATCAATATCAGAATGGACTTCTGATACGATTAGAGCCTCTTCGCACAAGACAATTATACACTCAATTCATACACGGAAAGCGTAGATTCAAATGCATTCAGGAACATAAGCATTCACACACAGAATTTAAATCAACCAATACACATACATTCAGGAACAAATTCTTTCATAATATATACATGAATTTACTTACAAAACTCTTGGTTGGCCAGATCTTCAACTCGATGGCCTTCTACCTCACTATTTTGCCTCCCCAGATCTCCAGCTCTATCTGCTTAATGCCTCTGAGGCTTATTTTTATACAAATTAATAATGAATCAATTCAACTTCCTTAACAGCTCAACAAAGACTCTTGGAATTCTCCAAAGTCCTCAAGTTAGACTCAATCCCTAAAATAACTGAAACTGACTCTTCACCTTCCTAACTTAACCAACTTCCCCCCATGTTCTCTAATGGTTAGAGAACATTTACAATTCCTCACTATTTTATTCAAAATACTAATAATTACATGAGAACTTAAAAACATAAGACCCCCCTACGTCTTATAAAATTACAAAGTATTCCTTGAGCCTAATGCCCCTGCATCAATGACGGTTGGGGAAGGCCACTCTTTAATGGCTTTTACCTTATCAGTGTCCATTTTCAGCCCTTCAGCAGAAATTAAAAATCTGAGATAAACCAGCTTTGTCTTAAGAAAATAACACTTCTTCAAATTTATTAGAAGTTTTTCTTGCTGCAGCTTCTTTAATACTAGCTTTAAAAATCTAAGGTGTTCTTCCTTGGTTCCATTGTACACAAGGATATCATCCAAATAAACAATCACAAACTTGCCAATAAATTCTTTGAGAACTTCATTCATGAATCATGAGCCACATAAAAGTGTTGGGTGCATTGATCAAGCCAAAAGGCATAACTAGAGATTCATACAAGTCATCATTGGTTTTGAATGTTGTCTTCCATTCATCCCCTTCTCTCATGCGAATCTGATGATACCTGCTCTTTATATCTATTTTTGAAAAGTATTTGTCACCACTAAGACAATCCATTATATCATCCATGTGGGGTAAAGGAAACCTATACCTTATGGTTATTTTTTTAATAGCTCTGGAATCGTTGCACATTCTCCAACCTCCATCTTTTTTTGGACTCAAGACAGTTGGCACAGCACAGGAGCTCAACCTCTCTCTGATCAGGGCTTTGTCCAACAGCTCTTGGACTTGTTTTATGATTTCTTCATTTTCCTTAAGGGCCATTCTATAGATTGCCTTGTTAGGTAGGCTAGCTCCTGGAATTAAATCTATATGATGGCTAATGCTTCTTACATGTGGTAAAGCATTTGGCAACTCATTGACAATAACATCAACAAATTCATCTAATAATGACTAAATTTTGGCAGGTAACTCATTTAAATTGTGTGTAAGGACAGTTTGAGGCTTACCAATTACAACGAACTGCACCTCCTCTTCTCATTTGACTTCTTGTAGCAACTCTTTCCAGTCATCATTAACACACTCAGCCGTGCATCCTTTTTGGCTCCTTTCTCTTCCAATGGTAACAATGCGTGCTTGCAGTTGTCCTTCTTGAAAGCGTATGAGTTCTTTCTCCCACCATGGATAGCACCTTTGTCATACTACAACCCGCCTAATAAGACATGACAAACGTCCATAGGCATGATATCGCACAACACCTCATCCTTATAGCTGTTAATTTGGAATTCCACCTTGCTCTATTCATTAACTAAAATCTAATGTCCTTTTTGCAACCATGTCACCCAGTAAGGAGTGGGATGTACCATCCTTTGCAACCCCAAATTCTCCACTATTTCCACCGAAACCAAGTTGTCAGTGTTGCCACTATCAATAATTAATTCGCAACACTTTCCTTTAGATTTACAAATTGTACTAAACAGATTTCTTCGTTGGGTCGGCCCTTGCTTCACCTTCTCTCCTTTAATTAAAATCCTCTTCAGCAATAGAGACTCACCCAACTCAAGGGTTTCCTCTTTTACTTTTGTTGTTGTTGCCTCATCCCTAGCTTCTACAACATGCGATCCTCTCTAGCCTGTTGATTTATTTTCAAGACAATTCCATGACAGATGGCCTGTCTTTTGACATATGTAGCATCTGACCTCCTTGTCTCTCCCTTTGCCTCTTAGGAAAAATCTCCTGCCCCTTGATTCGCCTCCTCTTGGAGATTGACTGTTTGAACTCCCTGCTTCTTCTCTGGGAGTTTGGGCTCTTGCTTTGCTAGGAGACCTTTTCCCTCTAGCTAGACTCCTTCCTGTACTGCGTTGACTCTACTTCCTAGCCAAATTTTCTTCTGCTCTCAGTGCTGCTTGATAGGCATCCTCCACAGTCTTCAAGGGTAAGAGGTTGATTTCATCTTGAATCTCAAATCTCAAGCCATTTATGTACCTAGTCACCTTCTCCACATCTTCTTCGATGTGACCTACTCTTATATTCAGGTTGTAGACTTCCTCTATATATTCCTTCACCATCATGGATTTCTGTCTCAGATTTTGTAGTTGCCTGAACAAGTTCAGTTGGCAATCCTTGGGCATAAATTTTCTCTTAAATTTAGCCACCATCCTATCCCAACTTTTAATCTTTCCTTTTCCTCTTTTTCTATGGTTGCCTTGCAACTCATCCCACCACGGCGTTGCATGTCCTCTTAACCTGTTCATAGCATACTTGACCTTCTAGTCCTCCTCAACATCCTCATAGTCAAAATACTTGTCCAAAGTGTTAATCCAATCCAACAATTCTTACACATTCAGGTTTCCTTCATATACGGACAATTCCATCTTCGGTTTGGATCCGACCTTGGTAACCAGTTGAATCAGATACTCATCTGATTCCTCTCTTCCTTGAGTTCTTTCCACCTCTTCCTCGGAATTCATATCTTCACTCTCACTATGTCCCCTGCATCAGGACATCGTCTTTGGCCAGTTTCCACTGCCTTCATCCTTGCCTGGATACGCCTCAGCTCCAACCTCCAGTCATCATCCATTTCATGCCCCTGTCAGCTTCCTCTTCTCAACGGCATGTTGGCAACACCTTCCTAGCAGCTTCTTTAAATTCGCTTGTAGTTACAGGCTTTTTTTCAGAGCTCAAAGCACGCTATGATACCACAAATAACGCAGCGGTAACGCGGTCTTTTCCTTTGTTCTTCCCAAAAAAAAATTAACACGAAAAACCCAATTTATTCCTCAACCACTATTAGTTGTCCCCACTTCCCAAAACGCAATTCTACGAGGAAAAAAATTTCCTTTGTATCCCACTATTTCACAAGTCGCATACCTTCCTAAATTATTTCAATCTGCCCTCAAATAAATTTTATTTCTCAAGGGTCTTGCTCCACGATGACCGCATAGAACAAACTCTCTTACAGTCACTCCCTTTGGTTTCTTTGAAAAAAACTTAGGCCAAATGCTCTTACGACAATCCACGTGCAACCTCCAAATTCACACAACTTTCTCACTTAACCACTAGAGCAAATGTTATGGCTCCCTCCGACTTCCAACTAGTCGATGATCTCTGCAAAAGTCGAGATCGAACTTCAGGTCAAGTCGGGATTCCCAAAGTCCTCACGCCACCACTTATTGGTCCACACCTAATGATTCCACAAACCCTCAATAGGTCAAGCAGAATTGTCCAATGATCACACCTGCATAAATTTCGGAGGCAAAACTCCGACCACAGGTCCACAGTGCTAACCAAGACGAAGTAAAATACGGAACTATATATTTATTTCGACTTTCTTCCTTTGTAAAAATCCTTCATTCAGCAACCAAAGTTCTCTCCCTAAAGGAACTTGAGTTCTATTGGTCGAATATCCAAGATTCAGCTACATTAATGTTGAGCTTTCAACTCAAGAAATTGAACTTCCAAAACAAATCCCAGCCCAATTAAATGGACAATATTTGGAGTATGCAATAAATTTCTCAAAGGGACAATTAAAATGAAAGCTCGTTCCTTCCTTTCCGACCTTCGCCTTACAAGTTGACCTTATAGTAATTACCTTTGCACATAGCTCCTCTACTAAAAGAATAAGAACCACAGACAACTTAAATAAAAATCCAACGGTAATGAAACTCACAGCAAAGCTTTCAAACCATAAATGAGTTAATTCACTTATTTTTCTCAGTCTTCCCTCACACCCACGAGGTCTTTTTGATAACATATATATACAATGCAAAGAAAAAGAATATCTTCTAACTGATAGCAAGCATGTTGGCAACAACAGTGAGACTAGATTTGACACCGAGCCTTTTTCTAGAAGCCAATTTAGACACGACTACACCTATTCTAAACAGAAAACACATACGCTTAACAGAACATAGGTGATTTGTACAGGTATCCCCTCCAAGGACCACGTAAACACAACAAAATGAAATATTTTTATCAAAATTTGTTTTTGGAATCAAAACGCGGAGTGATGCTCCTACATCAAAAAGATACCTCAAATATTGTGCACAAGTGCTAGGTTCGTAGAAGTATCACAAGTGCTAGGTTCATACACCGACCGTATCAGGCACAAATTTTATTTGTAGGATGAAGAAAATGTTCACACCTAGTATGACACAGGTCATCTAAATTTAAAGAAAACAAAATCTAAATGAATTTGTACTCGCAAGATAGAGCCACACAAGTACAAACGGCAACTGTCGTATGTGGCCATACTCAAGCGCCATAGAAAATCACAAGGCAGGATGCACAATGATTGACAGTGGTAGGGAAAATGAGGCAAAGTCAACAGTTAAAAATAACAATTGAAAAAAAATCGTATGTAGTTGATAGGTTGTGGCCAAGGACAACAGCTCTAACAAGTTGTCAACCACTAGACAATCGTGGGCGAAGGGAACAACAGCATGGCGGAAAAGGAGCTCAAGCCCGAGGAGATCACGAGAGCTATGCCGAAGAACAAGCAAGTCTCACATGGAGCCAAAGGAAGCTGCAAAGACCTAAAAAAGGCAAGTAGCCAAACGTCGGGGGATCATTGTAGCCAACAGTTGACGAAGGCCAGTCAGGCCCTAGGTTTAGCAATCAAGGTGGCAAGCCGACAAGAGTGGGACGTGCAGGTCGAGCTCCATGGAACAGTCGTTGGGGCTTGAAGCAGCAACAATGCAGGGTTCATAGAAATGTGCAGGGTGCAACCATCGGGAGCCAAAACAAGTTGTTGCAAGACAAGGTCGAGCAATTGTCACGTATACAGGCCATAGAAGCGAACAATCGCAAGGCAACCAATCGTCAATAAGATGTGTGTCGTAGTTGTAGTCGACAATAAGAGCTACAACCGTAGACGCTCGGAGACGATCGAGCAAGCAGCAAGGTGACAAGGACCTGGATCTTGTTGGCAAAACAATGAAGACCCGAGGAAAAGATTCGAGTGGGAGTGAAGAGTCAGCTTCATAGTCGAAGAAAAAGGACATGACTAAAGTCAAGTGCTTTGCATGTCATAAGACTGGACAATATGGATCACAATGTCTAGAGAGGAATAAGGGAAGAAAAGGTACAAGGTTGATTGTAATTGCATCAACAAAAGCTTATAGGCGGAAGAGTTTACCAAGAAGTTTGAGACATAATTCACACTTGTTTTCTACCTTTCCTCGACCACCATACTAGTTAGTCCATGGCTACTAGATAGTGGAGCCACACGTCATATGGCAGGAGCTCAAGGGTTGTTTGACAACGTGACAAAGTGGGACTCGGAGATGCATGTAATGTTTGGTGTTGATACCAAACATGCAGTGAAGGGAGTTGGGACATTGTTATTTCAACTTGAGTCAAAAGGCAGCATGTTGAAAGTAAAGGACGTGTTATGGATGCCAAAACTCAAAAGGAGTTTGCTCTTATGATGGTGAGGAGGATAAGCACTGATCAGATCCGTAGGACTCAGATCTGACAATGGCCATGTCATTCAAGTTAGAGAGGGCAATTTGTATAAGCTAAAAGGCCAACTTATTCGAGAAATGGCAAGCAGAAAAAAGTGGGAAGCTCTGAAGGTTGAACAAAGTAGAGGGATTTTGATCTGGTAAAACTAGATTCATCGCAAAAAAAATTGTATTCAACATTTAAGGCCAGCAAATGTGGCTCATCATCAAGACGCTAAAAAGAAATCGGATCACTTTTTGAAAGATAAATACGTGAGAGATGTAAGGTTAAGGAATGGAAAAGATGTTAAGTAAACCTTAGATGATTAAAAACATTAAATTAATAATTATTATTATTATTATTATTATTTAAAATGTTAATATTAATTAATTAAAAATATAAAATTAAATAATCAAATATATAAAGATATAAGTATAATAATATAAGAATATAAATCAAATAACAAATTATAAATAAGAAAATATAATAGTAATAATATCCTTGATGTAAGGAAAGGATTCAAATGGTCAAAATTGGTAATTAAAATAAACCATAAAGAGATAACTAATTAATAGTTTTTTTTTTTCTAAGTTAAGGTAATCTATTAACAAAGGAAATATTGTACAGCGGGCCGAAGCCTAATCTTTGCCCAGTAATGCAGCAATCTTGACAAAAAACTAGAGAGAAAGATTGCCCTCATAGAGGGAAACCAGCCTTGAGCAGTTTTCTGAATGTTTCCCACGCAGGGGTACCATAGAATGATGATTCTGAAGTTTACAGCTATCAAAAACTGAGTTGTGAACTGATACTACAAAATTCTCGAAAACAAACCCGAGAGTATGGGCCGAAACTAAACAAGAAAACCAAACCAAGAAGGAGCAACTACTCATCAGGTGGCTCTTCCACAACTCTACACCAGAGTGCATCCGGGTCGTCGTCTTTCTTGAACAGGTCCGTGATGGAAGTGACCACCTGCTTGGAGGGTGGTGGAACTCCATGCGCCATAATCACGTCATGAGTCTCGCTCGCTTGCCCAAGATCTCCTTGCGCCATTTCCACATCCTGATTCTCGCTCGCTTGACCTTGTATTGCCTTGCTCGACAAGTGCACCAACCCTGTTTGCTGGTCCGAGGTCTGGGCATCAGCTTTGCATAGACCCACCGGGCTCAAACTATGAGCGTCCTCTTGAGGCTCTTCGCGGAAGACCACTGAAATAAAGGCCGCGACCCGAGGGCAATTGAGTGAGCAGTTGAAAGAAAAGTGCGCCGTTTGAGGCATTGGGCGAGGCGGTGCGGAGAGATTTGGAGGCTCCGGGGAGCCCAGGCGTTGGCCAGAGCGAAGCATGTGACCTCTCCTATTTCTGATATGGCGGCCCGAATGTGAAGACGAGTCTGAGGAGGCGCTGGAGGTGGAGGGAGTGCGCCAAGGTTGGCGCCTGGTGCTTCCCCTGCAACACCTCATCCTTTGACGAAGGCGAGGCATAGGCACGGTCTCGGCAGAGGGCCCAAGAAGCGAAGGAAGAGCAGGACTGACAGAGGCCTGAGGTAAACGAAAGTTCCGAGAGACCGAAGCAAAAATATAGAGCCCAGAATGTGAGAAGTGGAGATTATCTCCAAAGTCCAGACAGCAACTCAGAGGGCTACGTTTGCCAGTAACCGTGCGCATACTGGGGAGCCCTGCGTCCAGGGAGCACCATTGTTTCATTGGTTGAGGAGCGCTAACAGAACCAGAGCAACTCACCATAATTTCAATCCAAATGACCCTGCATCGTAAAACACCCGGCCTTAAACCCCCATTAATAAGAGCCAAAGGCCAATTCATATCGTCACACGCGAGATCGCTCAAAGGAGTGGAGTCGGGATTGCAAACAGCGCTGGGAGTAAATAAAGTCGAACAGTTTGCAACCGGAGTTAAATGCCAAACGCCAACCGCATTTTGGGTGGGCAGGTGTCTCCACGCCGTGCCACACCTTTTGTCCCATCGAATTATAACCTGTCCTCCTCACCCGCATCCGGGAGATAACTAATTAAAAGTTAAAAATAAAGAGATAATTTAATTAGTACCAAAGTCTTAATGGTCATTAGAAATTTTTAATGTAAGGAAATAATAGTAATATGAGAATATGAATATTATATTAAAATAACAAAATAAATATAATATTATTAATATGCTTACTATAAGGAAGTCGAGAATTAAAAATTAAAATTAATTTTTTTTAATCAATATATATATATATATATATATACCATTAGTCTAACTTATAGACTAAGTCACCTGATATGGGGATACGGGGATTCGATGAATCAGATACGGGTACGGTGACCCCCGGACAGGATACTTCTGGGATACGATACGTTGTATATTATTTTATTAAAAATATATATATATTAATATACTAAAAATTAGATATTTTTTGCACAAATTCATACAAAATTCATTGATTCAAACATAGATATTAGATACTCATGAATCATACATCATCATTGATACTATAATACAAATTACAATGATACATTGATACACCATACATGATACAATCGTCAAAATTACTCAGAAAGACAAGATTGAAGATAGTAAGATACTGTAGTTTTCTCATTAAGTCATCAGAATCAAAATGTGT